>OX387357.1:6692500-7927500 GCA_947563465.1 Archips xylosteana
CATTCAGATATGAAAAACACAGGACTCACCTTTCATATGTAAGTAAACAAATATTTTAGAACACCTTACTTGACGACTCTGGAAAGTGTTGTGTAACATGTAGGTAACCAAGATTATTCTTTCCATTGATTATAATAACTCTCAAGTGATGTGTTCAAATAAAATATGTTGTTTTTTTCTAGTATTAAGCATGGTATTATGCATTATTACAAATGTTTTTTTCTACTTTTGTACTTTTACCTGTTTTTACATGGTCGCGAACAAATAATTATGAACATAGATAACATGACTTCAGAAGAGTCTATACTTATTCCTCATAACAGCACTTGTGTCGTAATGTCGATATTACGATACACCTAGATGCCACAGATTATTGAAGTGAAAACTTCTTTAGCGGCGTTGTGCACTTTTTGGGATGGGTAAAAAATGTTAAACTCGCGTCAGGACTCGTGACCCTGAACGAAAATTCGTAAGACGAGAGGTGAGGGGGGTGTATGGAACGGTGTATAATTTGGACTTTTGGCTCACTTACACAACCATTGCACAAAATACTATTATTGCCACACACAGATTCCCAACAAATAAAATACGACGTGAAAAATGGGTAACCGCGGTTCGCTTGGAGAGAAACGAATCTGATTGGATGCCTAGCAAAAGTAGCAAAATATGTAGCATACACTTTTGCAGTGATGACATGTACCTGCTCAGCGATGGAAGGCGTAAACGATTAAAAAAATCTGCGGTACCCATTTGCACTGTAAGTTTTTGTTTCAATTTTACAATTTCCAATTATTTACTGTGCTTCCTTAGTTCATTGTAAATAATTACTTTTTATTTTATTCATTTTGCAGATGGTTCGTCCATTAAAAGCAAATGTAAAACCTTCTTGTGATTTATCTGGGCCATCCTCCAGTACAAGTAACACAAGTGTGCAGGTATAATGAATTTTTAAGTAATTATCAAATGGAGCCAGTACAGTCGAAGGCATAAATATTTGTACAGCTATCGCGTCAAATATATTCAAACACCAACCTTATGTTTAGTGGCATAGAGATGTATAGATAACGTACATTTGACTGTACCTATCTTAGTAAATAACCGAATCTATCATCCTTGTTATTCTGACATAAGTATCATCATCAAGCCCTGTTTTTCTAGCAGGAAGAGTATAATCAAGTACGTCAAGTAAACTTTGAACACACTAAGGGTTAAGGTTAGCTTCACTGTGATCGCTTATTTCAGTTTTACAAGATTATTTGGTTAGAAATAGTAAAATAAGACAATTAATTTGTTGAACATGTCAGTAATCTACCGAGATCTGTTTTTTTATTAAAATCACTTAGATAAAAAAATAATAACAGTGTTCAGTATAAATAGTAACTTTTATATTTTTTTTCTGCAGAAAGAATATTTTACTGAAGTATATGAAGTGAACCTCGAAAATATTTGCAGCAGTATCCAAGAAAAAATATTAAAACGTAAATTAGAAGAGCCTGGTTGCAGTTATGTGGAGGAAAAAAAGCGTAAAATAGTAAGTTAGCTTTACTTTAGTATGGTCGCTAAGGCCATGTACAAAATTATTTGTTTCACTTATTTAATAACTTTAATTACAATACTAGATAAAAAAAATCGCCTGTATGATTCCCGTTCCCATAGGAATTCCGGGAAAATATAAATCCTATGTCATTCGCGGAACTGAGACAAAACTAATAACACCTATCACTTCAAAATCCATTGAGCCGTTTAGGGCGTGTCAAAGAATGATACATACATAGTACATGCATAAATACATACGCTCGTAAAATATAACCCTCCTTTGACTGTCGGGTGAAAAGAAAAAGAACAGCAGTACTTACTTTTAAAAATTAATGTAGTACCTATGGCGGTGTTTTTTTTTTGTCTTAGAAAAAAAATACTTAATGTATCCATAACGTACTTATAAAAAAAAGTAATTAAAAAAACTAAAAACCCGCCTGCGGTGTAAATAAAATAATAAATTAAAAAATCAAAAAACCCGCCTGCAAATATACTGAAAAGGTGGAAACAAGATAAAATGTTCAGTAACAATAAAACTTAAAACACGTCGATGGCAGTCTTTCAAAATTTAATGCAACGATAAAATGCAGTCGGAGGCATGCATGAAGTGACATTAAATCCCGTGCAGCCACTGACTCCCATGCCTCTTGTCAATTTACTATTCCAAATTAAAGCTTCTCAGATGGCTTAAGGAACAGTGTTTCTACTCAGTCAAGGAATTTATGGAGTACAGGGAAAATTAGATAGTAGGTAAATTGAAAAGTAATGAGTGTCCATAAAATTCCGTGACTTTGTGAATTTGACTGTAATTATTTTAATGAATGATATGAATTACATTTGACTGCATTATTATTATTATTATTATTATTTTATATTTGGCATTGGCGTTTTTATTACTATTTCTTCTATTGATTAATTATTATTGACTGGATTGTTATTAATTTATTGTATAAAAATTAATTAATGTTTATTGATTTTCTTTCTTTTTTTATATATGTTATCATTTGACATTAATTTTGGTATTGGTATTTTTATAATTTTAAATATTTTTGAATGAATTGTTTGTGATAATTTATTTAATTTATTGTTATTATTAATCTAATTAATTGGATAAACTATTGCACGTCTCTCAGAGACAGGGCATGATATAATGCTACTATATACCTTATTAACATCTATGTAAAACTCATGACTATGCAATAAATAATTTTGATTTTTTTTTAGTTTTTTGAATTTAAATTTAAACACATAACTTGTATATATTTTTGTAATGTCTTTTAAAATCACTTTATTTTGATACTCTACTCGATAGGTTTGAATAAAAAAATTTTTTTGAAGACTCACAATTTGGCACCTAAAATCCGCCATTTTAATTTTTCATGAAAATAGAAAAATAGAAATAGAAATAAACTTTATTGCATAACTGTGTATTACAAAGATGGTAGCTTGATATAAGTCTCAACAGTCTGTCCATCTCGGACGTACAATATAAAATGATAGTAAATTATAATTTAAAACAGAAAAATAAAAAATAATACAATTATATTTATAAGTTCATTAGCACATGCACACAAAATAGTAACTAAAATATAATAATTGTCTATCAATAAGTTTCTATTGGGCGAAAAATTCTTTCGTATTATAAAAAACTTTGTTTATAAGCCAATTTTTGAGGGATGTCTTAAATTGGTGACCCTCTAACATTTTTAATTCGATGGGTAGATTATTAAAAAGTCTCATACCAGAAAAAAAAGCACTTTTGTAAATTAGTTTATTTTTGGCTCTAGGTATCTGATAATTAAATCTATACTGACTACGTAAGTTATTACGGAAAGACGACTTCTTTGTAAAGAATTCATGATTATGTTTCACGAATAGACAAAGCTCCAAAATATAAATGCCTGTTAGAGTCAGTAGCCTCTTTTCCTTAAATATACTTCGTAGAGAGTGTCTATTGTGGAGACGATAAATAGTGCGTAAGCATCTTTTCTGTAGTCTAAATGTGGACAGCACATCCACAGAGTCTCCCCAAAAAATAACTCCATAGGTAAGCAAAGGATATACATTTCCGAAGTAGGCATTCCTAGTCATATCTTCTGAACAGGTCGCGGATAATATGGACAAAGCGTAACATGCACTTGAAATTTTACTATTTAATGCCGCGATATGTGACTTCCAATTCAAATGACAATCCACTTTGACCCCCAAAAAATTTGCACTAGCCACCTGCTCAATATCAACCCCTGCATCTGACACTTTTATAGCAGCAGGTGATGTTCGATAATTCCTGAACTGCATAAGTTTGGTTTTGCTCAAATTTACTTTTAAGTTGAGCATTTTAAGCCATTGAACAACATTGCACAGAGTGTAATTGATGTGCGATGAATTTCATGTATCCACTGTTACTCGCGTTGTCAAGACGAATTCAATGACGTATCTTTTATCAAAATCGGTTCAGCCGTTGTGTAGTCACGAGAGGACATAGGAATGGACATACATACATACATACATACATACAAAGTCAAAAGTCAAAGTCAAAGTTATTTATTGCCAGAACATAGTGTAAATAACAAAGATCTTACAAGTAGTGAAAAGGATGTGCTTATCTTCTACCTACACTAGGCATGCAATATTTTAATTAGATAATGCACTTATTGTAAAAATTAATTGATTTAAATTTATATTCATGCAATTAATAACAGTAATAATAATTATATTATTACATACTTAATTAATTATTATTACATACTTACATACATACATACATACGGGTCAAACACATAACCCTTCCTTCTTCGCAGTCGGGTAAAAATAATATAAAAATTTACAAATTTATTATTTATAAAATTAAATTTGAAACATCCTGTATTGCGCGCGGCAGAGTTCGTACCTATCTACAATGATGGAGATTTTCTTTCAGCGCAGCAGTAATTCGGACGTATTGTGCTACTAAGGGCCACTTGCACAGTTCAGGGTTAAAAAATTAAATCGGTAACCCTGGGTTAAGAATGACAGTTCCATACATTTTGACACTTGTTTACTATGGGCACGCGGCGGACACGACGTACAAATACGCGTTCTTAAATCTACATAAGCACGACGACGTCTGTACACGCGTACGCCTACATACATCGCGCGCGCACTCTTCTGGATTCGGGCGGGGTCCGGCAATCTGCGCCTTGAGGGGTGGGGTAACTCGAATCGGTGCGGGGCGGAGCGTGTCCATTTTGTACGTTAGTACTATTATATTTTCTGTGCTATGGGTTAGCAGTTAACTCGGAGTTAAGTAGCTAACCCAGGTCCACGCTAGCTCGCCTAAGTGCTATTTTTATGTATTTAATGGGTCGTCGCTCCATCTCGTTGGAGGCCTCCAGATCATCTCGTTGGCGTCTTTCGGTCCGTGGACGCCACTCGATAACTTTTTGCCCCATCGGCCATCAGTTCTACGAAAAAAAGTACTGGCTAAGGTTGCGGGATCGCGTTGGATGCGGATGGCACGGGACAGATCTGTTTGGCGAGCCTTGGTGGGAGGCCAATGTTCAGCAGTGGACGTCAAAAAAAAATTAGTATGAAATATATGGATTTCACGGGATGGCCGTAAAAGCAAAAAAAAATAAGTTGAAAAAATAAAAAATACAAAAAGATACTTCAAACCATACTACTTAAAAGTATTGCCTTGTAGCGACATCTCTTGTCCAGGTGAGCGGTTAGTTCTGAAGGAGTGTTGATGTTACTCGATGAGAACTGAACATAGATGGCGCTGTAACACTGCATAAGTGATGATGGCAGGCTGGAATGTATGATGCATAGGAAAAATTTGCGTGTTAACTCCTGACCAGTGGTGGTGTAGGGGTAAGCACGCGGCACGGAATGCCGAGGACCTGGGTTCCATTGCCAGCATTGGTCTTTTTTCTGAGGTTCTTTCTGTGTATCTATGTTTCAGTTTGTATTTAGTATGAAATATATGGATTTCACGGGAAAATCGTAAAAGTAAAAAATTTGAAGTTGAAAAAATAAAAAATACAAAAAGATACTTCAAACCAAACTTGTTAATAGGTAGTACATCAGTATTATAAGTTGAACAATCGTATTATTCACTTTGATTTATCTGAGAAAAGCACTATACAAGCCTCGGCCAGGAACAGGGCCTATTTCGCGGCCGCTGCAGTAATGTACTATTTTACTGCACTTCTGTGATCCTAAAGGAATGGTTATTGAGATACAATTGAAATTCCATTTTTAGGGTTCCGTAGCCAAATGGCAAAAAACGGAACCCTTATGGATTCGTCATGTCTGTCTGTCTGTCCGTCCGTATGTCACAGCCACTTTTTTCCGAAACTATAAGAACGATGCTGTTGAAACTTGGTAAGTAGATGTATTCTGTGAAACGCATTAAGATTTTCACACAAAAATAGAAAAAAAAACAATAAATTTTGGGGGTTCCCCATACTTAGAACTGAAACTCAAAATTTTTTTTTTCATCAAACCCATACCTTTGTGGTATCTATGGATAGGTATTCAAAAATGATATTGAGGTTCCTAATATCATTTTTTTTTTCTAAACTGAATAGTTTGCGCGAGAGACACTTCCAAAGTGGTAAAATGTGTTTCCCCCTGTAACTTCTAAAATAAGAGAATGATAAAACTAAAAAAATATATGATGTACATTACTATGTAAACTTCCACCGAAAATTGATTTGAACGAGATCTAGTTTGTCTGTCTGTCTATATCAGTAACCAATCTACAATGATCCCACACTGTGCACATTTTGCTTAGGAGCAGGGGTCTGCTAAGACTGGATGTTCATAGATACATATAAATTTGTACGGAACCCTCGGTGCGCGAGTCCGACTCGCACTTGGCCGGTTTTTTATTCCAGTGGGAAAATAAGAAAATCATAAAAATCGGTCAAGCCGTGTCGGAGAAGTTCGATAACAAACACTGTGACACGAGATTTTTATATTATTCAGTTTATAAATGGTGATACATCAAATAGTTCAAATAAAATTAATAGAAAAAAATATAGGTTAGGTTTGGGACGCAAAGCGCCAAAACAACGTGGTAAACCTGTTAAATGTCAGTTGTATGGCCTAATGGTGGCACTTCACTTGGCGTTGCGTGTTCGCGTTGTGCTATTGCCATCTCCGTCTTTCACGCTGGAATCGGTATAGTGCTTCTCTCTCGCACACGCAACTATTTCGTCAAATACGCCAAGTGAAGTGCCAGCAAAATACGCCAAGTGAAGTGCTAGCATAAAGCATCAAAGGTTATTTTCCTTCGATCAACGGTCGGCGCAAAAAAATACGTCTCGGCAAATAAGAGCGCACTCCCAGCGTGAGCTCGTACTTGGTTTAGTTCGGGCCAAGCACCGCCAGCGGGAGCACGCTCCGCGATGCCGCAGTGTGTGATTAAAAGTTGCAAAAATAATGGCCGCAAAAAGAATTTGTTGACGGCCGGAGTGTCTTACTTTCGGTAAGTAAATGTAGAATTATTTGTCTCAAGTTTTAAACTAACAAATAGTAAACATTTCGCAGAAAATTAACAATTTTAAACCACGCCACGAGCTGTGCCACGACTACGATGTTTGGGGGTATGTATCACAATACCGAAGTACGAAAGACCGATTGTATTAAAACATCGAATGGGTCAAAAGACCGACACGATTTTTTTCTGAAACCGTTAACTTTTTAAGATTGTTATAAAACTAACCTAACCTAACCTAATGGGTTATGTATGATGCCGTTTTAATAAATTCTTTGAAGTTTACGGTTTCAGAAAAAAACCGTGTCGGTCTTTTGACCTATTCGATATTTTAATACATTCGGTCTTTCGTACTTCGGTATTGTAATACATATCCATGTTTGGCCAAGCTGGCCAATACGCGCACAAACATTTGTGTAACAGAATAGTAGATGCATGGAGTAGATTTGAAACTTAATTAATTTTAATATTGTTACCTGAATTTTTAAACCGGATATGTTACTTTTGTATCCGTTGGATGAACTCTCATTAGATATTTATTTTTAGCTTTCCTAACCATCCAGACAGGAATAAGGAATGGATATCGATTGTCGCCAGAGAAAACAAACTCAATTATTATAAGCCAGCAAAAAATTCAGTTATATGTTCGGATCACTTTGATAAACTGGAGATTGTCGGATGTACTAACCGACGCCGTTTGGTGAAGACAGCAATTCCTAAATTACAGGTACATAGATGTTTAGAATTTTAAGTCACATATCTAATATATAAAAATCTCGTGTTACGGTGTTTGTTATGAAACTCCTCCGAAACGGCTTGACCGATTTTTATGAAATTTTTGCTCCATAATTGGTAGGTCAAAGAGGTTTCACATGGCAAAACAAAGTTTGCCGGGTCAGCTAGTATATGTATATATATCTTCTTCTTTATACATATATATAATTATATTGTACGTGTGTATGTCACTCAACTGCTTCTTAACGGATGGACCGATTTGAATGAATTTTTTGTATGCGTTTGGGTGGCGCCCTGGATGGTTTAGATTCACAAATCAGCCCGGCAGATGGTGCTGCAGTCGGTATCTAGGTTCATGCAGGACAACGTCGTCCGCTAGTATATATATATATATATATATATATATATATATATATATATATATATATATATATATATGCTTCAAAGTGAATCCTTCAAAGATAAGTTGCGTTTAAGACCCCTACCGCAGCTAACAAAAGAACTGATAACTTTGAAACGGCTGAACTAATTTTGATCAAACATGTCAAAGAAATACTGCTTTAAAAAAAGCGGCATCCATATCGGTTCACCCGTTTAAGGCTTGATTTCCTCCTACGCTGACATCGGTCCCTGACGTCGGTTGCGCGTACGAATATACACAATACTCTATGGGGCACCGCACAGCGACGCTGACGTCCGCGGCAGATTTATTGCTACGCGCCGCTGATGGCGCGCGTCGGTCTCGCTCGTCAGCGCCGCGCGCGTCATTGCGCTGACGCGCTATACACCACTATCGCGCGCTCAGTGCGAAGCTAAAGAATATTTTGTGGGTGTTTGATATTTAAAGGTTTTTTGGACGTTGCGACCTACGAGCACATACATCTCTAGAAACTTAGTGGAAGGCGACTCTAATCCACAGAGTACTTTTATTATACTAGTGCTCTAATCTGTCGACTAGTTAGTGATTAGTCACTGATGTATTTCCCGACTCCTTGGTTTACCGTCAGTTTCGATTATAAAGTATGACCGAAGAGACAGCTGACATTTACGACGTAAAACAGCTTCAATATACGGCATCATGTCTTGTTGTGCAGTTAAATGGTGCGGAAACAACAGTAAAAAATGTAATGCAACAAAAAACAATGTTACTTTTCATCGGTAAGTCCATTTCTTTATTTTATCAAAATATTTACAAACATTTGATTAGTTGCAAGTGTTGCAACGCGGGTCAAGTTGTATTGGACTGGTCCGTCCTCCATCTTTTTGGTTCTCACTGCAATCGTGTATATCTATCTCTCATTATCGTAATTAGTCTCGTGACGCCAATGACTAGTGTGGTGCGATGCATTTATTTTGTAGTGTCGATAATTATCCACTAAATGAGTATTTGATATCGGATTTTTTTTTCGTGGATGCTATTTATTACTATTAGTAATACTTCGTGATATTAATTATAATTCTTATTTTCGTGTACGGTCGAACAAATTGAATCATGACACAGGATAAACTGAACCTTTTATTCAATTTCACTATGATTTCCTTGACAAAAGCATAAGATGTCAACATGACATTAGTAGCACAAAGGTTCCACTTTGGGTCATGATTCAATTTGTTCGACTGTACCTGTATTGGATAGGTATAACGTAATGTCATTTGAACTATACCTATTATGATTTTTTCCTGTAGATTTCCAAAAGACGGTAATATGAAAAACAAATGGTTAAACGTCACAAAAAGAGAAAATTGGTTTCTGTCTAAATATAGCGTCATGTGCTCGAAACATTTTAGAGAGGATTGTTTTTTGAAAACAAACAACAAGCGGCGGCTACTGAAGAGTGCAGTACCTACGCTGTTCTTGCCGATAACGGTTAGTGACAATAATTATTATTGTGTACATATAAGTGCGTAGTATTATCTCGATTCTATCATGCCACATCAGTCTTATAGTTCATGGAAAATATTACTTGATTACTTCGTAGCAGCTACATAACCCTATTTAGGCGTGTCCGACACGCTATTGGCTGGTTTTTATTCCTATTTCTATCTACCCGTACTGTCTTGTAGTGCCTCGACCTCGAGCCGAACTATATTGCGTATCTTTTAAGGGGCCTTCTTTTATGGAAGTAGTGTTAACCCGCGGCTTCGGACGCGTAAATCATTATACTCAGCAGTTGAATTGAAATTCCAGGACTAAAGTTCCGTCAGAATTTCTAAAAATTACGACCTGGTCTTAATTGACATTGCATAAACAACAGTGCCAATACTATAATTACAATACTTCATATCATACCCAGTGGATAGGATTTCGAGATTTTATCCAGATCCCGTAGGAATATCGGGGGGCTGTGTTATTCCAGCTGTCCAGATATTTTTATGTCAAACTTCATCCAGATCCGTCCAGCCGTTTTAGCGTGAAGGAGTAACAAACACACACACACACACTCACAGACACAAACTTTTCCATTTATAAGAAGTAATATTGGTAGAATACTATTTAAGTTCAACAAACCATTAAAAGTACTTTTCGACTTGTTGTTTGACTTTGTTGTTTAGTTTAAAATTCAAAGTAATTCAATTTATATTTTACCTGAGTGTACTGCTTGAAAAACCTTTTTGCACAACCTTTTATCGATGTCGATAGAAAACATAAAGTCATTACGATGCACTTAATAGCGATCGGGTTCGAAACACTTCGGAAAACTTCGAACCGATCGCAACTCCCCCCGCTCCTCAGCTAGTTGACAGAATCGTTTCCTTTTAAATTCGCATGCATTACGTCTCCAGGGGGTATATATTATGTACCTCGCGTGGCAAAAAGTTGCCTCTACGGTTCCATTGCTCGCCGCGAACATCAGTCTGCTCCCGACCGCGGTCTGCGTGCGACGTCAGGTTTTAAAAACAAAATGACTCGTTGTTCAATAATTAACTGTTCAAACACTTCCAATAAAATTGGATCTGTTAATCGAGGTATTTCCTTTCATCGGTAAGTACTATTTGTCTTAAAATATCTGTTATTAATTAAAAAACCATTTATTTTATTACTTTCATTAAAACAGTAGCGGGCGATTATGTTTCCAGTTTCCACGCTAGTTTTCCATTGCAGTTTTAATTTGATGACCCAGATGTGGCGTGCGTTTAAAACCAGCGATGTAAAAAAATGCTATTCAAACTGTCGAGTCACGTTCAAGGTCGATTTCTCATTTTTTCTGACAAAAGCAAGAATAGTGCTGTACGCTGCGATTTTCTTACTCGAGTAATGTCGATTTTGAAAGCAGAGGAAATGATAATTACGTTTTTATTGTATTATATAGCTATATAATGTACGTAGTGCAAAGCAAATATTATTAACAAACAGGTTATAGTTACTTCTATATTGTAATTTTATTTCAGTTTTCCGAATGATCCTCATGTTAAAAATAAATGGATTGAAGCAACTGGTCGTAAAAAATGGTTTCCTACAAAAAACAGCCGGATTTGTTCTATACATTTCCACGAAGACACCTTTACTGGCCCATCAAAATACCGAAGAGTAATCAGTACAGCTTATCCGACTATTGATGTAGTGATGATGTCAAATGATGAAAAGGTACACATTTACATAAGGCTAAATATTATTTTTAAAAATGTGCGTGCGTGTGTGGTATATTTTGTCTTATTAATATTTCAATTTGTGCAACAGATAAAAAGTTTAATCTTCATCAGAGAAGGACTCTAAGAACAACACGCCTAAGAAAGCTCGAAATAATCACCATTTAGCATACATTAAGTATCTAAAATCTGAAGCAACCAACTATGCTGTAGATTCAGCCCTTTTGAGTTTTAATGCTGTCGACAGTCAACGCTGCGTCCCACTGCACAATTGCATACAAAAATAATACAATGTTTCGCTGACTTTACTTTTTTTCGACCTACTGTACTTGCATTGTCATCCAATCCTCATAATGCATAATTTTCTAGTCAAACTGACCACTATAAGTGGGTTAACTTCGATTTCCAAGATTTGACCCATACAAATACTAACCAGGGCAAGTTAAATAAAACTTGTATAAAAATATAAAATAAAAATTGAAAAATTGGAATAGTAATTCCTATGGAAGAAGAACCAACTCTTATCTAATACCCGCGACATTGAACACCCTCCAAAAGGAATTGCTAAACAAAATTGTAAACACTGCCACCAACCCCTTTGAATGTAAAAAAGTTCTCAAAAAATTCTACTTAGAGAGTGACAATAAAGTACCTACCTAGTGGTACTTTAGTTTAGTTAATTAAAACTTGTACTGAACCGCTCTGACTCGCCTACTATTACATAAACCTCTAGTGGGTTTTCCAATAGTGGCATAATAATTCCAAGCTCTTGATTATATTAAATAAATAAAATAAATAAAAAAAAATACCGACTCCAAAAAAGCACGAAAATAACTTTTTTCTTAGGTATCTGTTTGGAGTCGGTTCCTCAGCACGAGCCGGCCTTGCTCCAAACTCACAGACAGCATCGGCGCGGCGGTGCGGTTGCGGTGACGGTTGTAATATTCTAACTTGTATGAACGAGTTCGCGGTACCGTACGGCACACCGTGCATGCATTAGCCTGTATTAATGTCCCACTGCTGGGCAAAGGCCTCTCCCCTGGACTTTCAACTCGCCCTGTCTGCACTTATGTCGAGCCAGTCGCCCGAGAACGAGTCTAGGTCATCTCGCCATCTCCGCCTTGGTCTACCGCGGCGCCGATAACCATCTTGGGGCATCCATTGAGTGGTAACCCGCGCCCACCTTTCTGGGTGCATGCGACAGACGTGGCCAGCCCTGTCCCATTTGAGCCTAGCGATTGCTTTGCCTACATCTGCGTTCCAAGTTTTGGAGCGCAGTGTAGTGTTTCGGACTCGATCAGTCCTTTTCACGTCTAAGGGCCGGCGCTCACTGACGGCATGGCACGGCAGGTTACATACGAATTTTACCGCAGCATCCCTCGGCACGTCGCGGCATCGTGGTATCGAAATAAAGTAACATGCATTCTAAACTCATTGAAATAAGATTCAAAATAACTTGATAGTAATAAAATCCTTTGCCGTGCCATGCTGTCTGTGAGCGCCGGCCCTAAAATGCTGCGTTCCATAGCTCTCGCTGCTCTTCATCATTTACAAAATATTGCTTTTCTCTATTCAGAAAATTTAATTCTCGAGGAGGTCTCCTGATGCTTCACCATCAGTTCTCCACTTCACCATAATGAATTGTCTATTTTTTATAATGTACAGTAAAATCGAAATCCATTTCGAGATGAATGCTTTTTAAATCGTTTTCTGTAGTTTTGAATTTTTAATATAACGTAATGCATTTATTACACATCAAATAAGCATTGACCTTCATTTGACATTGAAATATACATGTCGTGAAATATAAGTTGTACTGACTTTATTCTATGTGGAATAGCATTTTGTAGAATGCAACCCGCATCTAACCGTAATGATTGGATATCAATGAGTGAAGCCTATGTCCAACAGTGGACGTCCTAAGGCTGAAATGATGATGATAATCATGAATTTTATTTCATTTTAGAGTGAACTAAATGAAAAAATATTAAAATTTCTAAAAAAAATATATAGAAAGAAAAGAAAGAAAGAAAGAAAAATATTTTATTTCAGGTTACAAGAGTACCACCACCAAACAGTAGAAAACAACATTAACAACTAATAACACAAGTTTGTAAAGGTAGTGACACCAATTGTCACCGAAAAAGGGTCTCTACTCAGCATGTGTTGCTGCACAGAGAGTGTAGCAACGCTGGTTTTCTGTAGAGCCCAGATTTGAGCTACACGACAGCTCCACCTGTTACTAAAATACTTATACACAAACAAGGCATGCATTTGTTATAAAATAAAGTGAAGGGAGCCAAGCAAAAGGTGTGGTGCAAAATAAAATATAAATTTTACATCATATATATATAAATATAAATTTTACGTAATATAAAACTATTGGTAATTTTTTTTAGACATTCCCATTTCCAATTGTGTTTAAGTAATCAAATTCCGTGAAATACCTACTTGTTATTGCTTATTGAATAGTTCCGGTGGCCGACTATGATCTTCCTTCCACTTCGCCAAATGATGACTTTCAAGAGCGAATTCACGAGCTATTATAGTAGTTCCAATCATTTATTTTCTCAATGACAGCTTCCGTAGAATGTAACTGCGTTTAGTTACGCAAAAATTAACTTTTAAATGCGAGATATAAAAAATACGACAACTGCCTAATTTTGTTCCTTGATCCCATATAAGATTCATCTAAGACACATTGAGTATTAGGGGAAAGGTGTACGAGTTGATCCCAAGTGGTAAGACTATCCTTTTCGATTACACGCGAACAGTTAACGCCATCTAGTTGAATTCCTTGCCAAAACATAGCCCGGCATCCCCGTCTCAGTTCATTTGCAATGGCGGCGTGAGAGACGTGTCGGATTTTACGGAAAAAAGTATAAATTGTGTCCTGTTAATGTAAGGTAAGATTGACTTTAAGCTTATGATACTTTTGTTTAATACCCTTAAATGTGATGACTGTTGTATTTGCGGCTTTCTAATACGCTTAATTTTGATTTTTGGACAACGTGGAAACAGTGGCGTGGTTATAGGTTATGTTAGTCTACTTTGAACAAAAAAGTTGAGCTTGGGGCGAGATGATTACCTTCCTTGTGTCCAAGATGATCCCGGGATCATCTTGGACATTGACCTTTATACTAATTGCCTAAAATGTATACCTATTTATGAATATATTATTATTATTATGGGTATATTAATTTAAAATTTGTAAAAATTTCTTTTTTTATTATTTATGGATATATAAATACCTATATAATGCTAAATATATTTTAACCTTTTCTTTAAAATGAAGTTGCTTCCGCTGTCTGTTCGCTTAGATCTTTTAAACTACTGAACGGATTTTTATGAATTTTTCACCAATAGATAGGTACAGTGATTCATGAGGAAGGTTTATAACATGCTTTACTACCCGTGCGAATTAAATTAATACAATTTATTTACAACTTTTTTTTAGCTAAAAGATGCCGCGTAAATACAAAAGAAAAACCACCCGAGGTGAGTGGTCACCAGCATCAATGATAGCTGCTCTTGATGCTGTAAAAGAAGGCATGGCTTTTAAAACAGCCAGTAAAGAATTTTCAGTGCCCATCATGTCATTAAAACGAAGAGCCAAACAACAAAACAAAATAGCTCTTGGGGCAGTAAAATATCTAGGAGGAAAAAAACCTGTTTTTACAGAAGAACAAGAAATCGAACTCGTGAGTCATCTTAAAAATAAAAGGCTTCTTACAATAGGAGTAAGATGATCATTGGAATCATCTTACCCCGACCGTGGGGATTATCTTGTCCACCGGAGTGTATAAGATGATTACTTTGTAGGGTTTTAAAAAAACATATATATTGTTATGTAAACTTAGTTAATTGATTATTTTGAGTATGAGAAAAGTAAGAAAGATACATAATTATGACAGTAGTAAAAGCTATCATGTTTGTATTTCACGGAAAAAACGAGTGAGTAATTTCAATTCTTGCTTAAGGTAATCATCTTTTACACCTTTCCTTTTTTAAAGTACAATAAATAATTAACGTTTCAATAAAGTTACATTCTATGGCAATAAAAATGTCATGTTATGATTGCCATAGAATGTAACTTTATTAAAACGTTTATTATTTATCGTACTTTAAAAAAAACTACTGCATATATGGACTCAATTTGTCTTAGATGAATATTATATAGGATCAAGGTACAAAATTAGGCAGTGGTCGTATTTTTTATACCCATAGAAGTAATAAGTACTACGTACAACCGGAATGAACTGTTGTCGCAAAATTGAAGCCGAACGAGAGCTCAGTAACTGTACCTCTTATCCCTCTCTGGCGATGGTTGATTGGTTGGATGGTTCATGTGGGGTTGTCAGTAGCGTTGAAAAAGTCCGGAAAAATTCCCGTTTTTTTCGGATATTTATGGAAAAAACCACGAAACTTTCCGCTCTTACTTCCGAAAAAAACGATTAAAACCGAAAAAAATTAAATGGAAAAAAACGAATGAAGTTCTCTATATGAATGTTGTTAATTAGAATTGGTAAGTAAAGAAGAAAGAAAAAAAGAAAGAAAAATATTTATTCGTGACATAAATTAACAAAGAAAAATGGTAAAAGATACAAACATTATCACGAAATGGTCCCAACTCAGCATGATGTCGGCCGTGAAGCCGACGCTGGTTTCCGTTGGAACCATTTCACCCACAATTAAAACATAAACTGCTCAGTGAAACCGACAACTAAAAATTAATCACTAAGCAAACCAAAAAAAAATAAAAATACAAAAGGAAACTATAAAAAGCATACAAGAAAACAAAACGCACAATGGTGTCTGCATAGACCGAACGCCTTTGCCCTTGCCACTAACCTTAAAAAAGTATGTTTAAGTACATACTTTTTTAAGGTTTTAAATTTTTTTCTTAGTGCCAGCGGGTACTTTGACACGTTTAGGTTCATTTCGTCCACATTCCCACTTCATCCACATTCCCATCTCGTCCACTTTCCCATTTCGTCCTTTTCCCACTTCGTCCACATTCCCACTTAGTCAACATTCGAAAACTTCCGAAAAAAACATTGGGAAACAACCGATTAATAAATTAATTTTTATTCGGACTAATTTACACCTACAAACGGACTACACCGACGACATGGAGGCAGAAATTATTGAAATAAATGATTGTGACAGTGAATAAAAAATAAATAAAATTTAATGATTTATTTCTTATTTTTCTTAAAAAACCCGAAAAAATCGGAAAAAAACGAAAACTTCGAAAACTTCCGAAAAAAAACATTTGATTTTTTCCGGCTTTTTCTACGCTACAGGTGTCCGTATTTCATACAAATAAAAGAAAACCTATACGACAATCGCAAAATTTTTGCGTTAATAAGGCTTTACACGTAGCAACAAATAATATTTCTTTAACATGTCGGTAATAAATTATTATTTATATTTAGAAACATTTTAGAAATAAATGTTTTTACTTCATTACATTACACCAATCGCATATTGTTCTACAAAAATCGAAAGAATTGAAATAAACTTAACTCTGGCAACTCTAGGTCACTGTTAGAACGGGACACAGCGGTCACTGGTTGCCCTATCACTCGGCAAAACACGGCTTCATTTTTATTTTGCGTGCCACAAGACTCTTACGACCTTAGCATAAGGTTTTATTTTCTTTATTTTCGGAGACACTTTTTGTCGCAGTACTTAGTCCAGTTTAGGTAGTAGGTCCATGTTTATACCTCGCATTTAAAAGTTATTTTTTGCGTAACTAAACAAAATTACATTCTACGGGAGCTGTCATCGAGAAAATAAATGATTGGAAATACTATACCAGAAATACCTATATCCATCGCTGAACTAATTAAACAACAGAACTGTCTTTTTTTCAGAGCTCAACATCACTCGATGATGCGGTACCCTCGCCCTGCGGAGGATCCTTGGCTTCACAGCCTTGTTCTTCGAGCGACATTCCATCTTCATCGCAAGTTTGTATCTGCTTTATTTACTTACGGGTGTTAATTAAATGAACAACAACAAAAACAAACCTAACTTAACATTGAACCTACAATTTTAAGTATTTAACATTCGCGAGCTTTGTTAAATACCTACTACTTTTTACTTCATAAAAATAAAAGCGATTTCAGGCTTATGCATACATTTACCTGTAATTGTGGATAATCTAACTGTAATAAAAAACTACAATAAACTGTAAAAAACTATCAAACACCTAACTAAACTTTATTCTCCGGGTGCGTCCATTCGCCATTTTGTGAACAAATTACCTACCCCGAAAAGAACATGTTGGATGCCTGCTTCGAGCATACATAATAATATTCGTAGTTGCACGATCGCCGCTCGAAAGATGGAGCTGTCAAAATAAGGCATAAATCATCGACATGCCTTGTATCGTTCTCATTCGTCCAATAACCGCCACAGTGGAGTGTCGTTTACAATGCCGAAGTGCGTAGTTAAAAAGTGCAAAAATTCTACATTAAAAATGCAAAAAAAAGATGGAGTGTCATACTTTCAGTAAGTATAAGTCTTATTCTTATTCCCTTAATGGCGGCCTTAAGGCTTGGGCCAATGTCAGTTACGATGAGAGGTTTGCGGTTGAATCTGCAGAACGCCAACAATTTGACAGCAGCAAGAAAATAATTTTGACAAAACAAAAAATTAAGACTTTTTTTCCGGCCAAACGCTGTGTGTAGAAGTATAAGTCTCTGTGTAGGCAAATATTTGTAAAGTTTTTTTATACAAATGGATGAATCAAGTTTTTCTTGCCACCCGTTGCTATGGATACAAATTTTGTCTCTTGGACAATTAAGCAGAATGAAGATGTCACGTGGACAAACGGGGACTGAGTAAACAACACAAAAAGTTGATTCAAGGTACTTTAATCATATTTTTACACGGACCCGTGTATTTTTAAATATTTTTGATTATCTACCACAAAGTGCTGTCCACGCACCTATCCTTTTTCTCGTGCGTCCGCTGTTCGTTAGCGAAACGAAACGGCACTATGTTTTAGCACAAGGTCGATAGGGCAATACATGGAGTCGCGTCGTCATCCTTTTTTTTACACTTCAAAATCGTTATTTATTTGAATGTATTATTTTAGTTTTCCTCGAAATGAAATTCAAAAAGAAAAATGGAGGCGTATTATAGCACGAGACAGAGAGAACGTATATTACAAACCAAATGCCTCTAGTGTGATTTGTTCAGAACATTTCTGTGAAGCCGATATATATTTAACCGAAAAAGGATTTAAGAGAATAAAAAAGACAGCTGTACCCAGCATAAAGGTAAATATGGTACTTTCTGAATAATATATTAGAGGTAATTATTATTTATGTGATAATAATAACTGTGGTGTCTTTGTTGGTTTTTTGGCAAGTTTACGAAATGCAGTTATTGAGAAATATATAATACATTATGCAAGAAAGCTAAGAACCGCTGAAACGAAAATCAAATCTAAACGGCAATTGTACAACAAATTAAATCTATTCCAAGATACTTAATGCTACTTAAAACAAACAATATTATATCTCTTTAACTTTGACGTTAAATTAGAGATCAAACTGCAGTGTATAAAATCCTAAACGGGTTGCTGGACTCGCCTGCCCTTCTCTCAAGCATATCTCTACGCTGCCCCGACCGCCGCACCCGGTCTTCCACCTTATTCGCACTACCTTTCCATCGAACTGCATAATGCAAGGAACAGATTTATTGTTGAGCATGTAGAAATTATATTGATAAATATTCTCATGTCGACATATTTTTCATTCCACCAGTACAAGAATTTGTCTCTGCAAGTAAAAGGTAGTAAAAATTATAAAAAAAAATTGTAAAATCATAAAAATATGAAGACAAAAAAAACAATGTTATCTAATTATAATTTTAATTTATTTTATTTTATTCATGACTATGATTACCTATGAACTGCGATAACTTGAGTTGTTTCTTTTGTGGGCTAAATTTGTACATGGTACTTAAATACTTACGTTTATATACCCATAAAATATTTCCCTTAAGTTATTTTAGTAATGTAACTAGTCAATTTGTATAAATAATTCTTTCTGAGCAACCATAATGTTATAGTTCACTACTGGAAACTACTCTGGCTTTTGTAGTATCTATATTTTAAATAATCATAAATGTTATTTTTCGCTGTTTGTTTCTCATCATCAATAAAATAAAATAAAATACTTTTCGGTAAATAGCCCATATAGCCATTTTCGGTCGCAGAATATTCAAAGTAGTTACTGGTCGCTTAGTTTCGTTACTGCTACGACACATAGTGACTGTGTAGTGTTTGGTTTCTTTGTGTAGTAATAGTTCTCACACATCGCGACCACAAAAACTTTCAGTGTGTGTGTTCACACTTTACGTAATCATTTCAGTCGACTCATTTTATACACTTTGCGTGTAGTTTGTTACTAGTGTACAGTCTGGAAAAAATGTGTAGTAACTGTGTGGTAACCATGTTACGTCAATGTTCCAGAACATTATAATACTAAATGTTAAAAAAAATCCATCATGACGTCTAAACCTTCTCAAACTTTCTGGCAGCGTAGTGCCATAAAGTAAATGCAATTAAAATGAGCTGACAACCGAAACAATTCCACAGAAAAGTTGAGAAATTAAATATTCCCCAAAATCTAACTCCAAGTCAGCATTTTTCAGATATTTAATTTTGAGAAATAGAGATCTAGGTTGTTCTCTATTAAACAAACTATAAAACCTAAATTAAAGTAAATATAACCGAAACTATATACGGCTGAAAGTAAACAAAGTACAATTCATTACAACTACACATTAAAAAGAACTAAATGGGCAGTTTCAGGAAAAAGTGTACTTACCCTATACTTTTTTTAAACCTAACAAATTTTGGGTTATTTCTACTCAGAATCACCAGCACTATCGATTTAAGAAATAAAAAATTACAGTTTTGTGACGCAGTTCCCTTTTCTTGGCATTGCCACACCCGTGATACAAAGAATTAAAAAAAAATTACAACCGTATTTTTGTGGCGAAAACGTTTCTACTAATTTTAAAAAACACTTCAGTATTGTAAAACAAAATTAAAAACACCCGTACTGCGCAGGAGTAAGTCAGAAATTTCCAAAATGTCAGAACGAAAACATCGACCAATATTTTACCCGGTAATTTTTTAAATTTTATTTGGTTTTTGTGTATATTTGTAATTGCATTGAATAAAACTAAGTGTGTATGTTACTAACGTATGTAATTATGAATGGAAGTTATACATTTTAACACGTTACTTTCCACATTACCGTCCATAAGTATTATGTATTACATTTGATACACTGCGAATCTATCAAAGTTGTCACATTTGTGAGAGTGCATCATATTTGTTACATTGCCAATCTCCTAATAATCGAACTGTAGATGAAAAAAAAAATTTTATGAATTAAAAAAACATTGGCGTTTCTTTTGGGTTTACTAATGTTAATTTTTTATTTTATTTATCAGCTCAATAAACAATTATTCTTACAGCATCATAATGGCATTTAACTGGTCAATGGACACTTTTGAGGATATTTGTTATTTCTTTGGATTTGATTTTTGGTGGGTTGAATTATTTGTTTTATTTACTTTTAGGCTCAAGCTGCTTTAGTTCATAACATCATAGCATTCTTACTCTCCCATAATGCTGTTTCAGACGACGAAGATAATTTGCTCCAAAATGTGACATACATTTTGTGCATGAGTATGAAAACAAATTGTTTTTATTTATACCACGACTCCAGTAATTAAAATTTTCTCTTCTATAAGCAATAAGACGGCTTTATAATATAGTTTGTTGTTTTATTTTGTAAAATAGTTACTTTTTCATACTAATATTCATCTGAGCATGAATGTTTGCAAACTTGGCATTTTAACATATATGATACATACGTTTTTCCAAAATCGGGGAACTTAAGATTTTTTTTTAGATTTTTTTCTGCTTTGGTATACCACACATATCTACCTGGTTGTAGAAAGTGCAAAAAAATATAATAATTTAAGAAATTTTGATCTTGCCAAGAAAAGGTTTAACCATACATGTTGTATGGACCATCACAAAACTGACTAATAAATTTTGTATGGAAAATTTAGGATAATTAAGGCAAAACAGGTACATTTTTTTCTGAAAACCCCCAAATATGTCTTTAGTTTAATACTGATGTCACATTCAATTTAAAACTGTTGCTAGTAATGACAATTAAGAGTTTTCATTATTTTTTTATGTAAGATGGCTGACGGTTCACCTAAATATGCCACGTGATTTTACTGTACATTTAAGTTTCTTCCAGTTCTCGGAAGGAACACTGTACTTGTCTCTTCTTAATAACTCAAGCTCATTTTTTTTTCTTCCTTGGCCAAGAAATAGTGTTCTCTTCGTCAACCCATGTAAGTAGGGCACAAAGGATATAAAATGGGACGAACCTTCCTTAGTCAAAACTATGTAATATAATAGGACATTTTACTATGACAAAATCAATATGTAGGTAATGTCCGAAAGTTTGAGAATGACTGTAAACAAAAAAGTACATACAACCATTTTATAAATTAAGTAACTTTGTAACTACTTCAGGTTTCACGCCGACACATGTCGACATAGTCTAGTAACTTTGTGGCCATGTTGTGACTACAATATTTTCCTTTTACAAGCGCTTTTTTTCATTAAATTCCTAGTTTACAGTTTATTCTTCCTTATTTAGCTAATTGGTTGTATTCAAAATTATTATTCTAATCAAGCAGAAGCTCCCAAGTCCTCGAAATGTATATACTTGATTAAGAAAAACATTTTTTACATTTCGTTATATTAGTTAAATTACGGCTTTAAGGTGGCGCGTTGGTAAATTTCAACCTATTTTGCCAAATTCTACAATGAATTTCTTTTCCCATTAATTTTTGAACATTAAATTGCATTAATAATCAATTAATACCAAAATAAACATTTACGTTGACAATCTGTAATGGATTCCTCTTATTTAATTTGTAATGGATTCTTATTTTGACACTTTTACGTAAGATCATGCCGTACGACTTTGAAGCAAATGAGTGAATGAACGAATGATTTGTGTGATATCTGGTTGTGGAATGGTAACAATGTTACCACACGGTGACGTAACTGTGATACCAAATGTTACTGTGTCGACTGTGCCCCACTTTTAGTCGCTGCGACCAAAACAAGACCACTCACCAACCAAAAATGTTACTAGATTTAGTCAGTGTCAACACAATCGTGTAGACATTTTTCGTAACGGCTACCAGAAATGGTTATATGGGAGTAAATTGATTCGTTAAAATTCAGTATACATTATAAAAAGTATAACTTTAATAACTTTATTTCTGTACATAAAATGTCTAATACAGGGGCCTGTTGCATAACAAAGTACAACTAAGTAATATTACAAGCGGAACTCTCGCTTCAGTTATATTAACTAGAAAGGGAGTTCCGCTTGTAATATAAATTGTACTTTGTTATGCAACAGGCCCCTGTTATGCCGTTTCTGTATTAAAAAACAAAGCTACTCCATCCATAGTGATTTCTATGTTCCAAACGGCCGAGAAAAAGTGAGTGTTACCAAAATAACGAAACTCGCACATTATTTATGACGAAATTGTACTTAATTCCTTTATTTTAAGGTTCAATTTACAATAATATATTTTCTTTTAGATATTTGGTTTCACTTCTGAACACCGCTGTGTTTATTATCCTCAGTAACAAAAGGTAACGAAACTGAAGCTCACGCAGACAATTTACGTCGTTATATTTTATTGTGTAAGGTTTACGATTTTTGAGTTTGACTTTGTATAAGACCGTGCATCTGCGTGTAGATATATGATCAAACGACATTATTAGTAAAGACTTGGCCTGTAATTTAAACTTTTTTTAAGTTTTAACATATATGTATTTATAAAATAATTAATTTGTGACCATAGATTTATGGGTAAGGCCGCGGATTTTGACCAATTCGGTCGTTTCAAATTTACCTAGCTTATTATAAATTACTGGTGACACCTAGAGGTTTGAAAAAAATTTTAGTATATAAAGCGACGAAAACTGTCAAGGTCGCAATTGCAATAATTGATTTAAACTTCTTCAAAAAATTTATAAAAATATATTTGTGTCTAAAACGTAACGAAAGTCGTTTCATTTTTTCGACACCGAGTTATTAAAACCATTTTTTTTCATAATATTTACTTGTTATGATTTTATGAATGTTTTAAAACAAAATTATATGACATTACAACCATAGTTCAAGCGGTTACGGAATTATTCTAATGAAATAATTTATTGTTTTCTTTGTTTCTTTTATCATATATGAATTCCACGTTTACGTTACGAATACATATGTGACACTTTATAACGCTAGTTTTAAAACCAATTTGGGTAGAAATTGGTTTTCGCATACCGGCAACTCTTGTTTTAGTAGGGCAACACCAGTGAGTAACAGATATCTCGCTAGTCTGATGATAAATCGCAGTCGAAGTAGACGTTGCAAAAGTTTTGCCAAAAAACTAAAAAAGTGCCTATGTGATTTCAAAGTGTTTATTTTTAACCGGCTGTTTTTTTATATGATAGAGTAGTGTTTTTTAGGTAGGTTACATGTATTATTGTATTTAAATAGTCTTAATTTCACCATGAAAACAAATGTTTTTTAAAAAATACGTTACACTTTCGTTACGATTACGTTACGTTTTTATAAAATGTAACGTATTTTTTATAGAACGTAACGAAAAAATGTAGTAAAGGGAAGTGCATATAGGTAAAATACTAACGGAAATGATTTTTTTTAGATTTTTGTATGAAAAAACACAATTAGGCGGGTATTTTCAATAAGATAAATAAATTTGCAATACAGTGCGTACAGGAGGTACAGAAATAGGCCCAAAACAATTGAGGCAGCATAAAAGACAAAGTACGTTAATTTAAAATTAGTTAAAGAACAAAACTTTCTGCAACTACTTGTGCGTAAAATTTATTTAAGTACCGTAGTTTCGAAGTTAATGATCTCTTCTTTTTGCACTGCCCTTATCCTACAAAAATGCGGTTGGCACATGTTTTCTTCTTCCAATTTCCTCGGTCTTCCGTCAAACTTAAAGATCAGATATAAAAGATCAGAGATTATTTAAAAGCGAAAAAAAAAACTTTTTCGCTTTTAAATAATCTTAGATTCGGTAAACAGCCGTACTGCTAATAAAATAAATAATATTTAAAGATCAGAGAGATCAGATACTTAATTCCATCACTGTTTATCAGGTTGCTAAACTTATTAAGTGTGCAACCTATTGCATTCAGTTCATGTGCATAGTTGTTACGATTATACACTCATCGGGAAAATAATCCACTCATCCTATTTTTTTTTATTACTGTAAAAATGTGTTTCAATTAACGCTTTTAAAAATAAGGTAAATAAAAAATAGGGTAGGCGGATAATTTTGACACTGAATAAGTTTATAATTATTTTCTAATAAAATGTAAAAAATCGAATAATACAAAAAATACATTTCATTTTACATCATAATGATAGAATTAATTTAAGTAATTGTAAAAGTACACTGTTTTTGTTAATAAAAACTTTATTTTTCTTTATTACTTGTCTTTTTAGTTTTAGTTTCGTTATCGAATAAAATTGTGTCAGTATGATCTAAGCTTTATAGGAACTTACGTTGCGTTTTAAAGTGACGTCACGTATTTTTTTATGTTACTTCTATGTCACAATTGGTCAAAATCCGCGGCCTTACCCTTATATGGTTAAGTGGTAATAAATAACTAATAACTAATATTAAAACCTGAAACTTTGTATGGGTGTATGGATGGATGTGTGGATGTTTCTTACTCTTACGAATAATAAAAATAACGCGAATTTATAATATTAGTATGGATATTGAAATAATTATGGAATGAATTGTTACTATTGTCCGACAAGCTCGTGCGCGACCCTCCGCGGAACCCTGTCGCAGTGAGTATTTGCCGCAATTATTAAAAACAATTTTGTTAAGGACAGCAGAGGCTCCCTGCGACAGGGTTCCGCAGAGCGCAATAGCGGATCCTTTTAGTTTCGCCATGTCTGTCCGTCCGTCCGTTCGTCCGTCCGCGGCTTAGCTCAGAGACTATTGGCAAGAAAGCTGTAATTTTGCATGGACATGTATAGTAACTATCCGGATAAAGTGAAAAAATAAAATGTAGAAAAAAATTTTTTTTAGGGTACTTCCCACAGACGTAAAGTCTTTAAAACCATTATAAGGTTGTGAAGACAATTTTTCGATATGCCTAGTGATTTGTTTGCGGAATTTTCAACGTTTAAGTGCAATTTTTTGTTAAGTAATCGAGCTTCCCCCTTCCCCCTCTAAAAACTAAACAGGTATAATAATTTTGAAAAAATAAGGTTGGGAGGAAATGTTTCAAATTAACAAGGAAAACTATAACGGCTAAGTTTGCTTGAGAATTATTAGTATAATAGTAATAAATATCACGGGAAAATTCACAACAACAACGGATAAACATACTTATATAGATAGATACATACTTAAAACATATTAAACACGGGTCTCATTCTAAATCCCTAATATCGTTTGTCCTAATATAATGTTTGTCCTAATGATCGTTTGTCCTAACACTTTTTTTCTCGAAAACCGTAAATTTTTCAGGAACTTTTTTGTGATTATCCTGTTGAACTCTATAGGTTAGGTTAGGTTTGTTTTATAAAAATCCAGAACAATTAATAGATTTTAAATAAAAAGAGTTAGGACAAACGATCATTAGGACAAACATTACATTAGGACAAATAATCATTAGGGATTTAGATAAAGAGCCATTAAACACCCAAGACTCGAAAACAAACATTCGTATTATTCATACAAATATCTGCCCCGACGCGGGAATCAAACCCGAGACTTCAAACTTCGTAGTCAGGTTCTCTACCCACTAGGCCATTTAGTTTGGTTGGTGCCGTTGCTTGTTGGTTAAATATTATAAAAATAATAAGGGTGACAATGTACTCAGGGAAGAACCAAAAGTTATACGATATCGCAATTATGATATGGGTACAGACTACAATGAGTATCGAAGAGAAATGGTTACTTTGCACCTTCCATTCCGTCATGAAGAATCGGAAATTCTTGCAGAATCGCGATATCTTCAGTTATACGAAGAAAATGAGGCACTTATTCTAGATCGAAGAAAAGAGTTCGAATCAAATCTTGACATCGAAAAAACATTGGAAATCTGCAGGGAGTTCCGTCGTGAATATGTTCCCGATGTTGGAGAGGAGATAAACGACGTCATTGGTAGAAATCCTAATGAAAACCCATTTGCTGAATTATATCACAATCCAAACGCAGATTTAAATGATGATTTACGGCTTGCGTTGTTTGATAAGCTTGGAGCAATTGCTAAAAAGAAAGAGAATATCTTACCTTATCCAGAATTTTATGAGCTTATGCGCAAAGCAAACGAAGAACAGTGAGAAATTATGTTTCACACTATGCATCATTTAATATCAAACAACGAGTCAATGCAAAAACCATTGCTGATATATTTGACTGGGCCAGCTGGGAGTGCTGGGAGTGGAGACGTTTGTAATAAAAGCACTCATGGAGATTTATAATAGATTTTCTGACACGGATGGAATTTTCAACGCATACATTGCTTGTGCTTCAACTGGAAAAGCTGCTTCAGCCATAGGTGGAACAACGGTGCACAATGCTTTAAGCATATCACTCTCAAGGCCACTCAACATCGAAAAAGCTTATCAATACAGAGCGCTATTTGAGTTCGTTAAGGTTTTTATCATTGACGAAGTAAGCAATGTTTCAGCAGAATTATTAGAACAAATTAATGAACGTTTGAAGCAAATAAGTGGCTTGTTTACAAAAGCTTTTGGTGGATTGGACGTGATCCTTATCGGAGATTTGCGCCAATTATCCCCTGTAAAAGCCACTCCGATCTTCAAGCAAATAAAAATAAAAAATACTGGTGAATCAACTTGGCGAAAATTTCATCAATTCGAACTCAAGAAGGTTATGTAATGTGCCAAGAAAATAGACTCTTTTCTTCCATTTTAACAAAAAAGTTTTTGAAGAAATAATCGTCCAGCGGGAGGAGTTATCAAAATATGAACACAGTTCATTATTGCACAAATTATATGGATGTGCATGCGAAATACACCAGCATGTTTAATGCTACTGTGACGTTTAGTGTTAATAAGTAGGAAGAATTAGATTTAAACATGAAAAAAAGTAATTAAAAGAACTAAAAACCCGCCTGCGGTGTAAATAAAATAATAAATTAAAAAATCAAAAACCCGCCTGCAGAAATACTGAAAAGGTGGAAATAAGATAAAATGTTCAATAACAATAAAACGAATTTAAAACACGTCGATGGCAGTCTTTCAAAATTTAATGCAACGATAAAATGCAGTCAGTTCGACGTGTTTTAAATTCGTTTTATTGTTATTGAACATTTTATCTTGTTTCCACCTTTTCAGTATTTCTGCAGGCGGGTTTTTGATTTTTTAATTTATTATTTTATTTACACCGCAGGCGGGTTTTTAGTTTTTATAATTACTTTTTTTTATTTCTTGCTTTTTAGTGTAACCTCCTGAGAACCAGATAAATTATTGTGTATTTGAATTAGGAATCCGTTACTATTTAGTTAAATTTCAAAAGCAATTTTGAAAAAGCAATTTTATAATATACTTAATTTTCCACATGGGTTTCATAGAGAAAATTATTGCTCAAATATATCCTAGTAAGTAGGTACGTCGTCGTTTTAATGCATTGATTGCCAATTTACTATTCCGAATTAAATTTAAACACATAACTTGTATATATTTATGTTAATCTCTTTTAAAATCCCTTTATTTTGATACCCTACTCGATAGGTTTGAATAAAAAAAATTTTTTGAAGACTCACATTTTGTCGCCAAAAAACCGCCATTTTGATTTTTCAAGTATTTCATGTATCCAGTGTTACTTGCGTTATCAAGACGAATCCAATGACGTATCATTTATCAAAATCGGTTCAACCGTTGTGTAGTTACGAGAGGACATAGGAATGGACATACATACATACATACTTACATACATACATACATACATACATACGGGTCAAACACATAACCCTTCCTTCTTCGCAGTCGGGTAAAAATGAGATGAATTAAATACTGTTAAATTGTGTATGGCAAATTTATTAAATAAAAAGTTTCAAACTAAATACAAACTGAAATATAGATGCACAGAAAAAACCTCAGAAAAAAGACTAATGCTGGGAATCGAACCCAGGTCCTCAGCGTTCCGTGCTGCGTGCTTTACCCCTACACCACCACTGGTCTAGAGGTTAGCGACGAATCTTTCCCATACATCGTACATTTCAGTCTGTTATAATCACCTTATGCAGTGGTAAAGCACTCATCTATGTTTATGCCCTCTACCGAGAGACTTTAACACTCCTTCGGAGCTACCCGCTCACCTGGACCAAGAGATGGCGCTACTGTGCAACTTTAAACAAGTCAGATATGAAGTATCTTTTTTATTTATTTTTTCAACTTCATTTTTTTATTACTTTTACGGTCATCCCATAAATAAAAAAGATACTTCATATCTGACTTAAATAAAAAGTTATTTAAACCGACTAGGTCGCGGGTTGTTTTAATTTTACGCGTGCTGAGCACACTGGGCGAAACAAGTTCTTATAAGGGGTCACTTCCCTGCACTGCGTGGGTCTTCTTCGGGACAAATCCGGACATCCGGAAAACCGGAGAAGTGATGCGGGTGCGTTCGTTGAGATTCCGGGAGTGTAGCAGGCCAGGTGGAATCAGGGAATAGTCCCAGACTTGGTCCCTGGAATTTCCGGAATTGGCCATTTCAGAAAAAGTCCCGTTTCGTGTTAGTGACTGCGACATCCGGAATTTTTGATATAATTTTATGAGGATGAGTGCGTAGGCTGGTTTAGTGAACCCCAAAGCAAATAAATGATGATCAAAGATGTGGCAGTCACTAGCAAAATCAGCTTTTACAATTAAACAAAATTATAAATGTTGTTCTACATTATTTTCTTTCGTACACTTTTCAATACTGAATTAAATATCTTAAATAAATAAAACTGTTTCATTGAAGATGAACCATTAACTAGAGTACGAAAAGAAACATTTTAAAAATACTAGTTTGAATTTTTTTTGTTGATTACAAATCATCAAACATTAACGCTGCTGACAAATGATATGTAAAATGTGTTTTATCTACAATGAAGCATCTAGACTAGTAATATTTATTATAATTAGGTCTATTGAATGATCTAGCACCGTAAGCGGAAACATCGAAATTACATTTTTGCAAAGCGGAACTATTTAGGTAATAAATGTTCGCAACACTTACCCGTTCCGGGGAAACACAAGCACTTATTTTAAATATGAAACTGTATTGGAGATTTAGCAACCAATATACTTTGACTTAAAAAATATTAAATTACGTAGAATTAATTTTGCTATAAGGATTAGTCAATTGACCTTTCACTGTCAAAGATGTTCGGCGAGTAGTCCTTCCGCCGCCTCTCATTCGGTCGCCGGTGCCGGTGCACATGCAGTCATTAGCAGCGTGACGTAGTCCTTTGTATTCGCATCCAGCAGTTTAAACAATACCTAAGAAATATGTTCGTGCGGGCTGTTTGTTTGTAAATTTATTATTATTGATGTGTATTTTAAGTGTGTGTTTTTGTGTGCGTGTTTAGGTTTATTATAAAGGTATTTAGAAACATAGTATAATTTTCATTTTTAATTTTAAGTTCTAGTAAAAGTGTTTTAGTTAGGAAATAGGCAAAACCGTTACACTACTTTTTCTAATATCGGCGATATGTGTTTAAGTCGTTGCCACTCTGGTGATAAACAGTTCATTATTATGGTTGCCGTTTACATTTCTCCAGATAAGATAAGTCATTGCGTGCTATACGCATTGAGCTATTATTATTGAGCTATTATTACTACGTATAGAGAAGACGCAGCGGACAAAATCTATGCAACAAGCGCGGCAGTGCGGGGCGCGCGGGGGAGGGGGGGGGCGGCGGTTAATGAGTCATAGATGCGATGTCACCGTCATAGACGCGACACTTTGTTTATGTATAAACTGCCTATTTAATTGGGTAGCCCTACTATATAAAATAAATTCAAAGAGGTTGACAGATAATTTTAATTATAATATTTATTTTAGGTTAATAAGTACTGAATTTACTCTGCAGAACAAATAATATCTACCTATAGCATGTAACCTATACTAACTGGTTTAGGGTAATGGAAAGTCGCATTCTTTACAAATTTTGCCTTAAGTTTAGGTACAAAAAAATAAAAGCTGTATAATGTTGTAAAAAATGTTTATTTAGTTGCCCTTAAATAATATAAGTTTAGTTAACTTTTGCCGCTTAGATAAACAATTATTAGTCTGATCAGTTTTAGCTTCGTGTTTCAAGCGAATCGTTGTGTATTTATTGATAATGGCCCGTATCAAATGTGTTCGGTGGTTTAAGGTGCTTGGTTGATTAAAAGAATGTTGAATTAGGGATGTAAATACTTCCTTCTGAATAAAGTATTTCAAAGTATTGACAGTAATATAACTGTGAGAGTATTTGCAAGTGAGACTGATTCCACCACTTTGTTTTATGAGTTTTCGTACTACAGTTTCTGTGGCGATACATATTTTATATACGTCTTCTGTGGAGTACGACAAGCCACCCATATCTTTGATTGTGATTAGTTTATGATGAGGCAGCCTTTCTGTTGTGCTCAAGCTATCCACACATATTTCGCATTTTAATGACCTTGTCAGAATTCGGGAAACGTAGCCAGATATGTATCCGACAATCAACTGGGAACCAAATGGAATTTGTTCGCAACTGAGTAGGTCGGCAAAAATTTTACAGTTGTTCTCGGCTTCTATGTCAGACTCTAAGCAGCGAGTCGCTGACAAGATTTCATATTCCTCATCGTCATGTCTGTTCATGTGTGTAGTGCTATTAATAACGTCAGTTGAAGATTTGTGCAAAATATTGAAATTGTCTAATGGAATACAATTGCCTGTAAATGATGAGCGCAGTTCCAAGTGACTTAATGTTTTTTTATAGGCAGCTCGAAATTGCAAAACATTGGGGTTGTTGTTGTATCCACCATGTTTTCTGATAACTCCAAAAAAAAGCTCTAGATGGTCCTGGCTGAGTCGATACGTTGAAATACAACTCATGACTTTTTTTTCCTCGACTGTATTTTGATACAATGTTTTAAGAGATTCTATGCAAATGATGGCGCCAATAAATCCTGTTTTGTTTACTGATTTGACGATGTTCTGCTTTGAAATTGATAGTGTAATACGAGGCGCTAAATTTTTTCTTTTAATCACTCGTCTATGTTTGACGTGAAATTCCAAATTTAAGATGTACTTCTTTACTCTGTCTAAAAATTCAAATATTGCAGATTTATTTTGTGTATCAATTGGTCGCCTGAATCCATAAAAGTGACACTTTCTCGAATTCATTGTGTCAAAAAAGTCATTCATGATTTTCAGGAAATTAACAGTTGCTGACGAGTCAAGGAACTGCGACGACTTCAATACCTGGTCACATAGAAGCAATGCTTTTGCCACACCCATACTTAATAATTGCGTAGCCAGCTTGACCTTCATTATCTGGTTACGAAAATGGAGGTGACGTTGTGTTAGTTTGTTACCAAATCTGAGACCCTCTTTGGTTTGAAGTTTATTCAGATTGATCAATAGCTGCCATCTAATTTTCTTGCCATCTTCATCGAGAAACAGTCTCTTCTTCTCAAAAGTATTTCTTATTAATTTAATAACGTGGCATGGATCAAGAAATATACATACTTTCTCATGAGTACATGGGTGCGGAAAATGGGTCACAAAATTATTTGGGTCGGTTAATTTACAACCTAGAATTTCAGCAGCCGATAAATTTGCGGAGCATCCATCAAATGTAACGCTTACTACTGTAACTCCAGCATCATGACATTTTTGTAAGCAAGTTGTAATTAAATTGGCCTTCGTTTCAGCAGTTATGCCTGCTATTAAAAAGTAACCCACAGGGAGCTTCCAATTTTCAGTCAGCGATACCAACATAAATACTAAGGCCTGTGATGCTACCTTATCGTCAACGTCACTTTCTTGAGGACCTGCTCCAAAATTAATGGCACCGAGCTTCTGTTGGTTGTGGAACAATTTTTGCTTGCGAATAGCCATTTCGTCGAAGACTAGATTGCACACAATAGATTTGTCACTCGATTTACATTTTATTTTTAGAACTTCAAACGCTTCATTAGTAAATCCTGGCTCAGCGTCAAGCGTACCATACCATCGACAAAGAGTTCTTGGATGTGGAAGGACGTTATTGTAAATATTTCTCACATATTTGTAAGCCGCTGGCGAATAGTAATTTAGTGTCAATGCGAACTTACGTAGTGCAGGTGTATATTTTAGAAAATTTCTACTCTTTTTATTCTTTTTCATTAGTCTTTTTTGTATTTCTACCAATTCTGCTTTAGCTAGTAAATTATTTTCAGCTATTCCATCGAGTGAAAATTTAGTTTTAAGAGATTTTACAAGAAGGGTCAGAGATTCACATTTCTTCTTTAGATGTCGGTTTTGGCGTTGAACTTTTTTAATTTTATCTGTTAATTTTTTTTTAGCAATAGTTATGTCATGTATTTTTCTCTTGAGAACAATTTTTCTTGGTGAATCAAAAATTGATTCAGACTCGCTAACAGACTCAGAAATTGGTTCCATTCTTCCAGTACTACTGTGGCACACGCTCGGCTAAAACAAACATAACATAATGTTAGTCCTACTAAAATAATATTTTGTTTCTCGTCTTGAAATTTGCGAAATCGTACTATTTTCATTACTGTTACTTACATCAATACAAGGTACAGCAGACTTCTTCAAAAAACGCCTTCCCGCTTTAGTGGTATATTTATCCTCTTCACGAAAATGTAACGAACATACATAAGTATGATCGGATGGTAACCAGGTCTCTTCACTGCGGTTGTTTTGGACGAATTTTATCCATTTTTCCCTATCTTTACGACCCAGACGTGGAAACCTTGAATAAACAAAATGCAATAAAATATCTCATAAATAAACAATCAGTCTAAAAAAATCAATTTTTTTTTTTATCTTTCACATTTACCTTTTTTCAACTAAAATAACCACAGTCTATTCTTTTCTAAATTAATATGATTACTATTTTCTTCTACAAAAAGATACGTCAGCTAGCTAATATAATTTACTATTCTATCTACACGCCCAATGTCACATCTTAAATTTTTAGTCTATGACAAATGACGCAACATGGCGTTCGCTAAATATTTTGATTGAAATTAAGTTTTAAAATGATTATCTAGTTACTCACCGATGGAAAGTTATTCCTTTGCACTTCGCCGTATTACTTGAATTATTAGTGCAATATCGTAACACACACGAGGGCATATTTGATGACTTTTCACGTTTTTTCGCTTTAAAACAAACAAGACTTAAGTGCGCAAGAGCGAGCAAGCAACTGAGTGAAGTGCGGCCGGCCGGCCGCAGTTGAGCGGATCACTAGGTGATAGGGCGGCGTCTTCTCTATACGTAGTAATAATAGCTCAATAATAATAGCTCCATTGAGCTATTATTACTACGTATAGAGAAGACGCCGCCCTATCACCTAGTGATCCGCTCAACTGCGGCCGGCCGGCCGCACTTCACTCAGTTGCTTGCTCGCTCTTGCGCACTTAAGTCTTGTTTGTTTTAAAGCGAAAAAACGTGAAAAGTCATCAAATATGCCCTCGTGTGTGTTACGATATTGCACTAATAATTCAAGTAATACGGCGAAGTGCAAAGGAATAACTTTCCATCGGTGAGTAACTAGATAATCATTTTAAAACTTAATTTCAATCAAAATATTTAGCGAACGCCATGTTGCGTCATTTGTCATAGACTAAAAATTTAAGATGTGACATTGGGCGTGTAGATAGACGCAATGACTTTTTTTAGCTCAATGGCTATACGAGACTTCTTGTATGAAAATTTATTCATTTATTCTCATGTCGCATCTGCATTGCATCAAAAAAAAATTGGGAAAAGCTTTGATGATTTGCCAATGATTTTGAGTAGAGATTCAACATAAACTTTGCAGACGATAAAAATCAACTATTAAGTAATTGAATTTTTAAATAGGTAATGAATTTGGTTTAACGATGTCAAATGATCGCAATCTTAGCACAACGAAATTGATGCGGTCTTTATTAGACATTTAATTAGATTCGAATCAAAATTGTTAGTTTCTTACTTCAGCTACCATAAACCTATTGTATCAGTTTTAGAGATTCATCATCATCATCATCATTTCAGCCGTAGGACGTCCACTGCTGGACATAGGCCTCCCCGATTGATGCCCAAGGTTGGAAGCGACTTGCATCCACCCTGAACCTGCAGCCTTCACCAAATCGTCCGTCCATCTCGTTGGTGGACGTCCCACGCTGCGCTTGCCAGTCCGTGGTCTCCATTCCAGAACTTTCGGGCCCCAACGGCCATCTGTTCTACGTGCTATATGGCCTGCCCATTGCCATTTCAACGAGCTAATCCGTTTGGCTATGTCGGTGACCCCGGTTCTTCTGCCGGTCACTGGCCGGTTTTAGAGATTGGCGATGATGATGCTGGTAATGATGATGGTGAAAGAGTCGTTGAAATTATGGATGAAAGTTGATTTTTCTGAGAGATAAACTTTTTAATGTAAAATAATTGAAATAGTTCTGAAGTGTTAAATCTAATATATAAAAACCTCGTGTCACGGCGTTTGTTATCGAACTCCACCGAAAGGCTTGACCAATTTTTATAAAACTTTTTTCTCTTAATCGGTAGGTCTGAGAATAGGTCGTAGGCTATTTTTTATCTGGCGCTTGAGGCGATAGTACCTACTCTAAAGTAAATTTTACCATTGGGTGAAAAAAGAACTGCTCATGTCTTTTTGATTAATTAGGTACGAAAACGAAATAATATTTAAAAAATATTACTTATTATTTATTTGGGAAAACTAAAAAAAACTTAAGTGTGGCATCGTTTTTCCATTATTTACACACCCAAATACACCACAATAACTTGACGCCATTATGTTGTTATTTGTTTCCAATAAAACGAACGCGCAAACAGTAAACAGCCAAACGCGCGTGCGGCATCGCCGGCCGTGACACCCTGACTGAGTTCTCTCTTAGATAGTACTCTGCCGTACTTAAGCTAAAAAAGGGTTAAACCCGACTAGTCGATTTTGAGATATCGTCAAAAAAGCCGGGGAATGATGTCTCTAAAAAACTATGTAAGATAGAGTGAACTTTCTTAGAGAGAAAATTAGCTAATTTTCTCACCTATCACATGGACCAATTTCTATTGAAAATAATTATCAATATAATACTTAAAATCACTTTTTTTTAATCAAGTTAAGCTTTTTATTTCTAATGTTGCACTAATTATGATACTAAAACAGGGCTAACCATACCGTAACTTACTTTTAGCTTAGTAATTTCATGTTACTGTCACTACCAAAAAAACTATTACACAGTTATTCAGCATTGCTTAGGTATAAACAAGTTAAGCTGCATAACTGTTCTGTAACCAAGTATGATATTGAAAAGAGCTACGTCACTAGATAACAAAAAATGGCAAAGGGATTTTAACCTTTATTTAACTAAGCAAACTTCAAATATTTTTTTTTATGCCATGAATTTATGCAACATTACTTAGCTAAAGAGGGGTTAAGAAAATATTGCTTGTAGTTAACCCCGTTATAGCTTAGGATGGATTAGTGATAAGTTTACGAAAAAAAACGTTACTCCGTATTAATCGTTTATTAGAAATTAAAATTCGTATCAAATTAAACAAAAAATTACCTAAATACACAAAATAAAAATATTTGAGATCAGTAGATAGGTTTATCTGTCAGTAACTTCAAGCATATAATAAATAAAAAACGTTTACCTATATCAAAATTATTTGAGATCAGTAGATAGGTTTACATTACACTGATCTCAAATAATTTTGAAATACGATTATTAATAAGTAAAGAGACAACACAATTCAAGAAGGAATCTGGGGGCACGGGAGTGCCCCCGCCAAGACGAGCCAAGCGGAGCGCAAGGGCACTACCTACCTTTTCTCGAAACGTTTCGTCGTTTTTTTGAACTCTTATAACTTTGCTTTGGATGATGTTAAATAGTTGAAAATTTCAAGATATAATGAAACTAGTACAAACATGAAACATACAAAGTTTGAATGTTGTAGCTATTATACTTTAGATTTTATCAATGTCTAAAATCCCCCGATTTCGTCACTGATTCACTGATCATCAAAATTCTTAAGGTACTTCCTGAAGTCCTAGAAAGCTGAAATTTGGTATATAAGTTAGTAATAGTATACAAACAACGAAAAAATCTTAAAACTTGAAACTTTTACCCCCCCAACCCCTTAAACTATGTATGAGACTTCCGCAAATTTTGATGCTAGAGGTCTGAAAATTGATATAGAGGGTCCTTGTTACCCTTGTTATAAATAATAAGATATGTATTTCAGGATTTTTAGTAAATCACCAACTACCAAAAAGAAATGAAATCCCACAAAAACATTTCATGTTAAATGTTGCTAAGACGAGACCATGTAGCTCGCACTGTCAAAAAGCAATCAGATCTCTTGTAGAGCCAAGTTTCTAACCCTATATGCCCAGCTCTAAATCTATAAGCCCTAATTTTACACTAATTAATCTCGTAGGCGTGCAAACCGTGGACTAAACTGGCGAGTCGGCCGCACGGAAAGAGTTCAAAAGATTGAATAGATTTTTAAGTTCAAGCCCATATGCCGAATTGCAAAAGGTTCGTGCGGCCGACTCGCCAGTTTAGTCCACGGTTTGCATACCTACCAGATTAATTAGTGTAAAATTAGGGCTTATAGATTTAGAGCTGGGCACGTAGGGTTAGAAACTTGGTTCTACAAGAGATCTGATTACTTTTTGACAGTGCGAGCTACATGGTCTCGTCTTGGCAACATTTAACATGAAATATTTTTGTGGGATTGTGTTGTCTCTTTACTTATTAATAATCGTATTTCGTAATCAACAATTAAATAAGGCACTTTATATCAGTCTTCATTAACAAATGGACACACGTAGGAAATTTTCATAATTTTATTATGAAAATTTAACTAATTAGGTAGCATCCCTTTCCGGTGCATTCGACACTAAACTCAATACGAATACGACCCAATATCTAAAACAAACTATTTTCATAACGAATGAAACCCAAATTAACTTATTACCAAAATTAACCGTTCTTGATTTGCAGTTTTCTCAATATGAGCCAATTTCAAATGGATTGGAGCTCATAAAAGCCGATACACAGAAGGCTCCATTCCCAAAATACCCTAAGTTTGAAATTGCAGAACACCCGATTCCCATAATGATTGATTCACAAAACGGCCTGTTCCCAAAATACACTAAATTCTCGATTTTTATACCAAAGCCTTTTTAATGTAATAGACAGGTTTTATTCCAAATACATACCAACTTCGAAAAAGAGGTCAATCAACGAATCAGACTCGGCTGGGCAGTGTTCGGGAAGCTCCGCAATATCTTGTCATCCAATATACCGCAGTGTCTCAAGTCAAAAGTCTTTGATCAGTGTGTGTTGCCAGTGATGACTTATGGCACTGAGACGTGGCCGCTAACGATGGGCCTCATAAGAAAACTCAAAGTCACTCAGAGGGCGATGGAGAGAGCTATGCTTGGAGTTTATCTGCGGGATCGCATTAGAAATGATGAAATCCGCGCAATAACTAAAGTCACGGACATAGCTCGAAGAATCGCTAGACTTAAGAAGCAGTGGGCAGGACACATCGCTCGTAGAACTGACGGCCGATGGGGCCGAAAGGTTCTCGAGTGGCTTCCGCGGACCGGAAGATGCAGTGTAGGTAGGCCTTCAAAAAGATGGAGCGACGACCTGGTGAAGGTGGCGGGAACGCATTGGATGCGGACGGCGCAGGGCCGATCTGTTTGACGAGTCTTGGGGGCGGCCTATGTTCAGCAGTGGACGTCTTTCGGCTGAAATGATGATGATGTATTGAAATAGGTAACACATAAATACTTTCATTCACTCATTCGATCCATTCGTGCCAATTCTTGTGAATCGACCTGTAACTGCAATCCTTAAGTCCCTATATTAAATTATAACCATATGAATAAATAACGAAAACTCAGTAGTAGGTACAGAATTACCTAATGTCTTACCTTCCTGTGTTATGAGACATGGCGGGAACGCGACGAAACGTCGCCCGCACAACCACGTCCGCACTGTTCCCCGGCTCCCTAATTTCACCAATCGTGCGTCCGCGCCGCGGAATGCGAACAGCAGATAACTTACTTCTAGCCTAGTAATGTGGCTTAACTTTATTTTAACTAAAGATTATTTACAAAATATTTATTTCTCTTCGTTTTAAAAAAACAGGTGATTGGTTATTTAGATATTTATAGTGAATAAAAAAAAAAGTTTTACTTAGGTTAAAGAGGGTTAAAGGATCTTAACTGATTTTTAATTAAGTTTTTTATGTTAACTTGTTTATAGTCTAGTTTTCAACGAAATATTTATGAGAAGTTAACTAGCCTTTAACAGAGTTAAAGGATCTTTACTTATTTTTAGGCTAGGAAAAATGGTTAACTTCGTTTTAACTAAGCAAATTATTAAACAACAAGTAGATTTCGTGAAGCTAAGAGCCTTTTGCCCTCTTATAGACCATTTTTGTGGCTTAACTAGTATTTAATTAAGTAAGTCTTAAAAAAAGTGTCACTTAACTGTTTCACGACAATCTGTATCTCCGAAACCATAGAATGTAGGAGATATGTGTCTTAGAACAAAATGTAGAGAATTTTGCGCTCTGTAATTTGGCATCATTAACTCGAAACTGACCAAATGAGGCTTAACCCTTTTTTAGCTTAAGTACGGCAGTACTCTAATATCGTGACCTTGAGTCCGGCCGGAGCGAGAGTTTCCCTTCTACTCTGTTATTATTTATTCTTATGCCTTTGATCAATTATAACTGTAGATCCACAGTCGCGCGCCCGAAAATGTCCGAGCCAAATGAGCGCCACTTTGATAAAAGCATAGACGTACTATAGAATAGACACGTCATATCTAAGACGAAATATAACCATCGGTATTCTCTCTCGTTCTAAACGAAAACATCATCTGCAAATAGAGACAGATATACGTTTGTCTGTATTGGCTTTCAATTCATTGAAGCCAGTTTCCTATAGTGTATTTATAAATCAATATATATATATCCTAGAGATGTGCCACTTTTATATCGATAAACTTTAGCTGTCAAAAATAATTATCGTGTCATAATTTGAAGGACCAAATTGGATTCGAAAAATTACTCACAAGCATACTATTCAGCATTTTAATGATTCTTTTTATACTCTTTTCCTTTAGTTAAAAAATTACGAAAAGCAGTTTGATATTGGAATTAGTAGTAGTAGTTGTAAGTTGTAAAATAGAAGTCTGCGAGTTTAAAAATAAGCATCCTGAGGCGCTCTTGGCAGGTGGCAAACTCGAAAAACGATACAGAATTATTAACAAAAACAACAACAAAGACAAAACGCAAATTAACCTCCCCGAGCCTTACCGCCATCTGCCGATCGCCTAAAATGGCCCAAATAATACGTGCAACGTACAATTTTTTTAACGAGAACATACTTAGGTCCCGATAAGGCGTATCAATCTTCACTAATATATAAAAATCTCGTGTCGCGGTGTTTGTTATCGAAGTCCTCCGTAACGGCTTGACCGATTTTTATGAAACCTTTTGGTCTAGGTACTCGGTAGGTCTGAGAATAGGTCGTAGGCTATTTTTTTACAGCTACCCCTATTCTTTGCAGACGGAGTCGCGGGCAACAGCTAGCTATTATATTTATTTGTATATTTATGTACGAGTAGTATAATGGATATAAGGGGAAAAGTGAAACGACAATTATAATTTATAATTATAAAATAATATTTATGATTGTATTTTACGTATGAACTTTTATCGTTTATTGACCACTAAATAAAACGTTTTTTTTTTTTATTTCTCTAATAAACAGAATACATTTTTGATTAATTATCTGCCACACTTTCATAAATCAGGATCTTTAGGTAACCTGAGAACAATACACATCAACAATTAGCATTATATTAGCCATAATACAACTTACTTAGTTTTTCTTGTAGTGCTTCTCAGAGCCTATAAAAAGTTTAACTAAAACATATTAATTGTAAATAAAAGTGACAAAACTGAACCTGACATAAAATACGATTTATTTAACCACATACCTATTATCAAATTTTAAGTACATGAGCTGTCATAACGGCCTGAACAGATGTTTTGTTGTTTATGACTTCACAATATTTAGAACGGCAATTTATTTATTGAGAACAGATCATATAATCTAAACATTGCGCAATAAGTTCATAATGATAGTCGATAACTTACCGATGGAAAGATATTCTTTGATTACTTTCTGTTAATACACCCATTCTACTCTTGCAACCGATAGCCTCACAAGCCATGGTTATAGTGATATGAAATTAACTAAATTTCACTCTTCAAAATGGCATAAAACACATAAAAACAAGGGAAAACTGATAACAACGTTGGTATCCAGCTGGCTACCACGGCGACTCAGAATTTGACACACTGACGTTTAAGATGGCGGTGTTTGTCTATGTTTCACTCTTTTTTTCACAGTGAGACTTTGCATCTGCTAGAAAGAGACACATGACGGTTTTTTGTTCGTCTTAAATAGAACTGGTCCATTCTTATACTACGTTCATGGTTGCGTGCGTGAAATTGTCAAGTTTAAGCTGTCAAGTGTCAACCGAAATTCGACTGTAATGAAGTAAAGATTAGGTTCAAATTTCTGTGTAGGTAATGATTTTAATTGCTATGCAAACAAATAAAAAAGTTCGGACATTATTTGAAGGGGATTTTGTTCGGCAATGTGTATCTTCAGTTATAATTGATCAAAGGCCCGAGCCAAACGAGCGCCACTTTGATAAAAGTGGCAGTCTTTTTTCTCAGTACGTTGTTGTAAGCGCAACGATGCCCACGTGTATCTTTAAAAAGTGCAAAAATCACTCGCGAAAACGCAACAAATCTGATGGAATATCATACTTTCAGTGAGTATCTGTTTTTTTTTCTATTAAATTCTAAGAATCGGAGAGAAATATTAACGTTGCTAGAATTCCACAACATTGACATATTATTATGCCTTGTCTTTGTCACACGCACAGGAAAACTTATCAGTAAAACGAAACAGATAAACAACAGAACATAGAACAAAAGTGTAGTGGAGTTGCTATCACCCTATTTTTTTATTTCTAGAATTTGTGTGTTGTGTTAGTGTTTTCGTGTGAAGCTTTGATTTCCTGGATGTGTGCGTATGTCATGTATGTGTGTATGTGTTACTGGGAAACGTGTGCGATAGTTAGACTGTTAATTCAAACCCTAAATTATAATGAAGTATACCTAAATAATCATTTTCTACTTATATTTTAGTTTTCCTCAAAATGAAGTGCATAGAGAAAGGTGGAGGAAAATTGTAGCACAAGAGAGAGGCGAGGATTTTTTTAAGGCGAATTATGCAAATGTTGTTTGCTCAGATCATTTTGTGGAGTCTGACAAGTATATCACAAAGAAAGGTTTGCAGCGAATAAAGAAATCTGCAATTCCGCACATTGAGGTATGAGTTCAAGCAGCAGTTCTGCTCTCTAAAAATCTACATACCTGGAATAAAACAAATTACCTACCTACCTATTTTTAACCAAATTCAAAAAAGGAGGAGGTTATGCATTCCACAGTATGTATTTTTTATGTATGTTCACCGATTTCTCGGTCAACTGGTGGCCGACTTTCAAAATATTTTTTTTATTTCAAAGAGTATACTCCTGAGGTGAGCCATAACTATAATATATACAGTTATTTATTAGTTATAATACCTAGTGCCATCCACGAAGACGCGTGGTTTTGTCAAATTTAGACATTAATGACATTGTAATAAGAACCACGGCACGCGTCGACTCTCTACCTATAGTATGGCGTTGACTCTGAGGGCCTACGCTAGCTGATGCGGATGCCTGTCGTGCGCGCGTCTAATAAGAAATTGTATGAACAGCGCTAAGTGGCGCGGGCGCGTGCGACGGATTTTCGGTACATTTTAGATCCGCGTGCGGGCGCACGCGGCGGGCGTCCGCGTCAGCTAGCGTAGGCCCTGAAACGTGTCAGGCAAAATGTGTCGGTAATAAAATATTATGCAAATATGGTATATGATATGGTATATAAAATAGTATTTCTTCTTGTATAATGTAATAATCACAGCCGGGTGAAGCTTCCTACAAATTAGTAATAAAAGCTAGTAATCTTAATTTTTAGATAAACCAAGAACATATCGAAGAAAAGTGTGGCTTAAGAAAGCGGCATATCAGTTCAAGCTCTACGTCACTAAATCAACAACAAAAGCCAAATGTAAGTTGTCGAAAAAATAGCAAGGGACCAAGCTCGAGGACCTGTTGGATTTATATGAAAATAGCCAAGCATACCTTTGTCACTTTAGAAATTAAAGTTCAATGGAAGGTTTTAATTTTTATATCAGACGAGGAAGGTGAATCTAAAACAAAAATGGCGCGAACTGAAGTTCCTTCTCCCACGTATACATCTCCGGAAACACAACACCTGACAACTGTAGGTTTGAAACGTGCATTTTCTTCTAGTTATGGACTAATTTCGCCTTTTGAACACTTGTTATTTATTTTGTGCATTAAAAGTTAACCTTAATTTCACCATACAAACCACCCTGTTTTTTATTGCATTAATTGACAAAAACTTTTTATAAAGAAAGTCCTCTCCGAAAATCCGAATGCTTTCTTTGTTCTACAACATAATTTCGTCCGTCAAAGCAACGTCAAACTCGTCAAAGCAATCTTACAACGTCGCCTTCAATGTAGCAAGTGAAATTAATCCCTCTGCCGTTTCTGATAAGGCTTACTTTTTTTTTCGGACGGATTGTTGATGTTAGCCTCGACTACCTACTACTACCACACGTGTGTGAAATTGTCAAGTTTTGCTGTCAAGTGTCAAGCGCTTTGGAGTTTTGCCGCTACCGAAATTCGACTGTAATAAACTAAACTATGTTCAAATTTCGTCACGTATTCTTTCAATTCGTTTGTGTGGTGGGATCAGTTTTCTCTACGCACACGTAAATATATTTTTAACTGTGGAGTAGCGAAATTCAACTGTAATTAAGTAAAGACTAGGTTCAAATTTCGTCACTTATTCTTTTAATTACTTTGTGTTGGTGATGATTTTATTTGTTACGCAAACAAATAAATAGTTCGGAATGTCAAACAAATAAATAGTTTAAAGGGGATTTTGTTCGGCAATGTGTATCTTCAGTTATATTATAATTTACCAAAGCCTAACCATTCCAAAAAAATTTAAAAATGCACAACGTTCAAAAGTCTTCACTTCTGCCGGCACTCCCGTAGTGCAACCCGTTGTTTTTTTTTTGGTCCGGCTTTAAGACGGTACGATGGCTGAGAGACTTTTGAGAAATAGGTAAAATGTCGCTGTCTCGCCCGAACCCCTCCGTGTCAGTACAGTGAGAGCGGGACAACTGCAGCTCAGACCGTTAATAGGCGCGTAAAATTGATCAAAACAGCATTTCGTAATCCCCTGTTTTCTTCTCGAAAACTAGACCAATAAAATTATTTTTTTCAAATATAATTAGAGGATAGATTTAGCTATGCCCCTATGTTTTCCTTTTTTGTTTATATGAGGGATTCTTTTCTGATGAGTGTCTTAAAATGACGTTGAAATTGGGCAATTTTTTCAGTTTTTGAAAGCTCATATTTCTTATGTTAATTGAAATATGGAAAAAAACGAAACCTAGGGGCATAGCTGTGGTAGATACAGATTACACAGTAAAAAAAATTTGGCTCTAAAGCCATTATCCAGGGAGGAAACTGGGGATTACGTTTGTATGGAGAAATGGTGCGCATCGTATCCTCTTAATTGCAAAAATTTTCACGCCCCGTCACTGGTATTGAAATAAAAAAAGATTTAATATGTAAAAAAATATCAGTGCATTATTATTTTTTAAATCCGAGAAGGACTCGTAACTAATAATGCTGATAATGTGGAGGTACTTTTACAATTTTTTTAAGTTTTTTTGCTTTAATTATTTTTACAAAACTTGTTTCTCACGTTGATTTCTTTTCTTGTTATTTTAGATTTGTTTACAAATTGCTTAACATTTTTTAAAACGTTCAAGTTGCGATTTTTAAGAAACGTAGCATACGTTGAATGTCAAATATATCTAAACATCAACCTTATGGTACATGGCATAGAGTTGTACTGATATTTTTGACGCCTTGGTAACGTACAACTTTATATTTATGACCATGGCTGTACATTAAATTATATTTGAATTGTCACTAACCGTAATAGCAGTCATTTTCACAAGTTTATACGTTCCGTTATCGATTTTAGTACCAAAATGACAATTCCTTGTAATTTCTTACTTATATATTAGGTATAGTCAACAGATTTGATTCCTAGGCTGCTATAGAACCTTGTCGCATTAACTACTAGATAATTACGTCAGTGCGTGACAAAGGATTATCGACTTTCCGATCACTTCGTGCAATAAACGTAGAGAATTTATAAACGTTTCGTATAATGACATGAAAAGAAAAAGTTTTGACAGACGGACAGTTACAATTCAAGTTATACACCTGTCGTAGAAGATAAACAAATTGATTCATTATGACGTGGTGCTATTAGTTGCCTAAGAATCAAATTGGTTGACTGTACATAATAGCAGCCTAGCTAGCGCGATGTCCACTAGGATCACTATTTGGATCCCCCAGGTACAATATATATAATAATATAACAATAATATTAATTTTTATTTTCAACACCATTTCTGTTCTAGTTAGTAACATTTTCGCCTTACAAACTAATGTTAATTGTTATACAAGAAATAACCAGACTTAAATGACAGCTCATTATATCAGTTAAAAAACTAACAGTAACGAAATAAGTATGCTAATCAAGATAAATATAAGACCGATTAACAACATACCATAACTACATCAAGTAAGCGTCCTCTGCCCTCCGTACTAGTTAAAACTGTATCACGGGAGGGCAGGATACACCGTCCTCTTTGCAGTCAATGACAAATAAAAATCAAATAAAGAAAAAAAGAAACTTTAACTATCATTGATAAAAGTCCAAGTGGGTAGGAATATAATATTAGGTGAGAATGTTTAATTCTTTCGCAATCTGTTTCGAGGTGCTAACTAATAGTAATGTAAACATGTAGTATATGTAAAAACCTAAGATCAATTATCTTCTGTTTGTTTTCTTTACATTCTCTTTCCGTATGTATGTTTACGTATAAAAATGTGTATGTAATATATATATGTAATATGTTCATAACAGTACCAAAATACTTATACTTAGTGACGGAATAGAAAATATTGGAAGTCTTAAAAAAACCAGTAGACCGGGAAACCTTAGAAAATTAGATTACTTACCCACATTTGTCCTGCCAAAATGTAACAATGTGTATGGAAAACGGAGATGGGAATACATGTTACCTAATATTCTCAACGAACTCGATCACAATATAATTACGAGTGTGTGTGAAACGCCACACCACTGTAAACGTATTGTTGAAGCAATTTACCTAAAGTGAACTTTGTGTTAACCTAGCCTAAAGTTAAATCGTGCATGATTGATTAATTACTATAAATTACCTACTTATCTTTGCGAGTGAATTCAACGGCAGTTAAACCTTAGTATGGTTTTGCTCGTTGCATAGTTGTAAAATTTTATATTGTTTCTTTTTTCTGTTTAGTAAATAAATCAAAAAAAAAATAATATATATATTTGTATATTAGGTGATCCTAGTGGACATCGCGCAGCCTAGTGGTTTGTCTTATGGTTTTCCAAAGAGAAGATAGATTGTGGGTTCAAATCCGGAATCGCATCTTCATACACAGGTTTTTCAGAATTCATACGCGAAATGATATTACAATGAGCTTTACGGTGCCGCGGTGAAGGAAAACATCGTGAGGAAACCTGTATACTCCTGTGTACTGTGTGTATGTGATTTTCCTTCTTACTTTATCGGAAATGTTCGTATTTATCGTGCTCTCTATTAGCTTCAGTACCTAACCATCTTACAGCTGTACAAAAAGAATATAAACTGTTTATTTCAGTAAAATTACAATATTGCATGCATAATCTTAACTAATAATCTTAATTTAAAAAGATTTTTATAAGTTAAGAAGTCTTTTGTGAATACAGTCAAGGTCACAAACACACGCACGTAATAGTATTTTATGCAACGGTTGTATAAGTGAGGTCTTAAAAGGCGAGTGACGTGAGTTGCGATACGAGCGAATGCGAGTATCGCAATGGAAGACGGCACGAGCCGTTAAGACCAAATTATACACCGTTGCATACAATATTTTTTCTACGACTCGACTGTACTGTACTGTACCCTACTGTAGGGTACAGTCGGGTACAGTAGGGTAAAATAGGGTACAGTAGGGTAAAATGGGGTACAGTCAGGTAAAGTAGGGTACAGTCGGGTGAAATAGGGTACAGTCGGGTACAGTATGGTAAAATGGGGTACAGTAGGGTACAGTCGGGTGAAATAGGGTACAGTAGGGTACAGTCGGGTACTGTAGGGTAAAATAGGGTACAGTCAGGTACAGTAGGGTAAAATAGGGTACTGTCGGGTATAGTAGGGTAAAATAGGGTACAGTTGGGTACAGTCGGGTACAGTAGGGTACATTCGGGTACAGTCCGGCACAGTCGGGTACAGGAGGGTAAAATACTCTTTTTTACCCTACTGTACCCTATTTTACTCTACTGTACCCAACTGTACCCTACTGTACCCTATTTTACCCTACTGTACCCGACTGTACCCTATTTTACCCTACTGTACCCGACTGTACCCTATTTTACCCTACTGTACCCGACTGTACCCTATTTTACCCTACTGTACCCTATTTTACCCTACTGTACCCGACTGTACCGTACTGTACCCTATTTTACCCTACTGTACCCGACTGTACCCAACTGTACCCTATTTTACCATACTGTACCCGACTGTACCCTATTATACCCTACTGTACCCGACTGTACCCTATTTTACCCTACTGGTCCCGACTGTACCCGACTGTACCCTACTGTACCCGACTGTACCCTACTGCACCCTATTTTACCCTACTGTACCCGACTGTACTCTACTGTACCCTATTTTACCCTACTGTACCCGACTGTACCCAACTGTACCCTATTTTACCCTACTGTACCCGACTGTACTCTATTTTACCCTACTGTACCCGACTGTACCCTACTGTACCCGACTGTACCCTACTGTACCCTATTTTACCCTACTGTACCCGACTGTACCCTACCGTACCCTATTTTACCCTACTGTACCCGACTGTACCCTACCGTGCCCTATTTTACCCTACTGTACCCGACTGTACCCTACTCTACTCAACTCAGCAGGTCTAAACTGGGCTTTAGTGTTGAGTGTACCCTACATTTAATATTATGTGGCAGCTAGGTGTATCGTAATAACGACATTACGACACAAGTGCTGTTATGGCGAATAGATTAAGTATAGACTTTCTGAAATCATATAATCTATGTTCTTATATATTTGTTCGCGACCATGTAAAAAACAGATAAAAGTACAGGAGTAGGAAAAAAGTCAAAAATATCTGTACACCTCTTTATCACTAAATAAGGTTGGTGTTTACATTATATCCGACTCCGAGCCGTCCATATGTTTATGCCCTCGACTGTACGTTTTAATTATACAAAGTAATCTATTTCTACAGAGTATAACAATTATAAATGATATTGCTAGTCAGGGTTGTGTAGGTATAAAATTAAATTATTTGTCGGTAGTTTGCCCTCTTATTTTAAACATGTATCTTTTTATAATATGTCTAGCTTGTCCACTCGTTCGACCTTCAATTAAGTTTAATAATTCGCTTCGCCGTGTAGCCATCTTACATTTTTCACTTTGACATTTGACACTAAACAATAAAGTTCCATATTAATGGATATGAAAACGTCACTCATTTAATACAATCATTGATTAACAGTTTGGGTGCCATCGTATTCTGATTGAGATCCGAGTTTCCACTAAATCTGTACATCTGCGTAACAATTCAATGGTGTGAGTGAAGTTCCCAATCCGCACTGGGCCCGCGTGGGAACTACAGCCCAAGCCCTTTTATTCTGAGAGGAGGCCTTTGCCCAGCAGTGGGGCGTGTATAGGCAGAGATGATGAGATTACGATATTACATACCTAATAATTTAATGATTAATGAATTACCTATTCCATTGACGTACAATAAAACAACTAGACTCCCACCCTTAGCTCCCAGCCAATCACGCACAAAAATTGTCGGAAGCAAAAGTCTGCGCACGCGTCTATTGTTCAGAGTTTTGGTTCAGTTGTGTTTCGACCGCGCGTTGGTTACAACGTCACGCAATGACAAAGTGTTCGGTGAAAAGCTGTGCAAATGGCAGCAGATCCGCTCTTAAAAAGGATGGAGTGTCGTATTTCTGGTAAGTGTTCCTTTAAACTTACAAAATTGCATAACTATCTTGATATTTTTTAGTATTTTGCTAAAAATTTACATTTCAATTGCTAAAACAAAATATTCTCGCCCCGTATTCGTATATGTCTCTTTCCCACCGTAATGAAACTCACGAGAACAAAAGAGACAGACAATAGCTTCCGCGGAGTGGAGAAAGCTGTGGAGTTGAATAGTCTATTTTTTTATTTTAATGTTGAACGTAATAACAACTTAATTTAACTTTGTTTTTGTATTAATTTCATTTTATAATTGCTGTGTTATTAAATTATTATTAAGTAAGGATACTATAATTCATTTTATGTGTATGCCTGCTAAGGAAGAATACATTGACACCTTTGATCAATTATAACTGTAGATGCACAGTCGCGCGCCCGAATATGTCCGAGCCAAATGCTCCACTTTGATAAAAGTGGTCGACTTTTTTCTCAGTACGTTGTTGTCAATGCAAGCGTAACGATGCCCACGTGCGTCTTTAAAAAGTGCAAAAATCACTCGAAAAAACGGAACAAATCTAATGGAATATCATACTTTCGGTGAGTATCTGTTGTTTTTTCTATTAAATTCTAAGAATCAGAGAGAAATATTGATTTAAATTAATTTTAAAGCCATTTCTAAATTGCTAATTAAAAGATTAACGTTGTCAGAATTCCACAACATTGACATATGCCTTGTCTTTGTCACACGCACAGGAAAGCTTATCAGTAAAACGAAACAGATAAACAACAGAACATAGAACAAAAGTGTAGTGGAGTTGCCATCACCCTATTTTTTATTTCTAGAATTTTATGTGTTTTTGTGTGAAGTTTTGATTTCCTGGATGTGTATACGTATGTCATGTATGTGTGTATGTGTTACTGGTAAACGTGTGCGATAGTTTGACAAATTGAAAATAAAAATTAATAAAGTTATTATATTAAAAACAAATTTTATTCATAAATAATGAAATTTGTTTGATTTTTTTTGTTTTATTATAATACTACCCACCATTACAAAAAAAATATACAATGTGACTTCAAATACATAATATTAGGGAGAAAATTATACTACAATATTTTAGACTATCGCGGACATTACTAATTTCACGAGTTAAAATCGGGTTTTGTTCCGCGTACCTTGATTTTGAAGAAGCCCGATATTTCGGCACAGTTGCATGCGCCATGATCACGAGACGACACTGTGTCAAGGTACGCGGAACAAAACCCGATTTTAACTCATGAAAATTATACTTTCTGGATCTTCTCATGATTACGAACAACTTTAAGTACTCCCCTACACTCCCCAAGGAACCTAAATAGCAAATTTCAGCTTTCTACGACCAGTAAAACAAATAATCGATCCTGTTGAACTGAATAATATAAATCCCGTTTTTCCATATCCCGTGGGAATATCCAAAAATCCTAAAAATATTTTTTCACTATTATAATTACCTACTTTTATGCCCAATTTAAAGAGTAGTAATTATAATATACATAGTTACGGAGATACATAGGAATCCCGTTGAACTGAATATATAAATCCCGTATTTTCCTTATCCCGTGGGAATTTCCAAAAATCCTTCCTTGTTGGATGCCTACATTGTATAAGGTACACATTTGCAAAATTTCAAGTCTCTAGATGCAGCGTTTTGGGCTGTGCGTTATATACAACAGTCAGTTAGTCAGTTTATCATTTTATACTTATATCTCGAAAACGGTAAACATTTGGAGTAAAAAAAATTAGCTTCAAAATTATCTAAATGACGTCCCCATTCATCCTGTAAAGTGTTGGCGTTAACCTTAATTTCACCCTGTTTTTTATTGCATTAATTGACAGAAACTTTTTATAAAGAAAGTCCTCTCCTAAAGTCGGAATGCATTCTTTGTTCTACAACATCATTTCGTCCGCCAAACAAACGTCAAACTCGTCAAAGCAATCTTACAACGTCGCCTTCAATGTAGCAAGTGAAATTAATCACTCTGCCGTTTCTGATAAGGCTTACATTCATATCCGACCAAACGTGTGGAAATTGTGGAGTTTAGCTGTCAAGTGTCAAGCGTTGTGGAGTTTTGCCGCTACCGAAATTCGACTGTAATGAAGTATAGACTAGGTTCAAATTTCGTCACGTATTCACGTATTTGGGATCAGTTTTCTCTACGCACACGTAAATAAATTTTTAACTGTGAAGTAGCGAAATTCAATTGTAATTAAGTAAAGACTAGGTTCAAATTTCGTCACTTATTCTTTTCACACAAAGTAATTACTTTGTGTAGGTGATGATTTTATTTGTTACGCAAACAAATAAATAGTTCGGACATTCTTTCAAGGGGATTTTGTTCGGCAATGTGTATCTTCAGTTATAATTGATCAAAGATTGACACTAGGTAAGTTTAACATAAAACGAATATGAAATATGTTGCAAATAAAATTAAATAAATGTTTTTTTTTCATTTATTACTAAATGTAGTTATTTAACCTACACATACATGTTTGTTTGTTTGTTTATTCTCTTTATTGTACAAAAAGGAAAACAAAAAGGTTACAGAAAAAAAATTCAAGTACAAAGGCGCACTTATCCCTGAAGGGATCTCTGCCAGTCAACCTTTGAGTGGTAGAGAAGAGCAATAAAAAAAAAACAAGGATCGACAAATAGAGCAATACATTTGAATAAATATAAATGCATATGTAAACCTCAAATACCTAACTATACCTATACAATATACTTATAATACATAAATAAAACATTAATATATCTGTAACATGTTCGTTTTTTTATTTTTTTTTCTTTTAGTTTTCCACGGAATCCTATACGGTGTTCTGAATGGGCAGCGATTATAGCAAGAGACCGAGGTGAAGAATTTTACAAGCCAAGTAAAGGGTCCGTTGTGTGTTCCGATCACTTTCCTCGGTCGGACATGTATACAACAAATAAAGGTTTCAGAAGACTCGTCAAAAGTGCAAAACCAACTTTGTGTGTGAGTTAAAAATGTAGATTATTGTTTCTTAATACACGTATTGTTATTGTTACTTAGGGCCGGCGCTCACTGGCGGCATGGCACGGCATGACATTTTATTACTATGAAGTTATTTTGAATCTTATTTCAATGAGTTTAGAATTCATGTTACTTTATTGGTTATGCGTTGCGTCATCCCTCAGCACATCGCGGCATCGTGGTATCGAAATAAAGTAACATGAATTCTAAACTCATTTAAATAAGATTCAAAATAACTTGATAGTAATAAAATGCCATGCCGTGCCATGCCGTCAGTGAGCGCCGGCCCTAAAACCAACTTTCAGACATATACATTTAATTGTGTATTTTCTCAATTACTTACAGCTGGAACTGTTTTTCTGTTTCTGTTTTTTGGAGATCTTCGAAGGCAAGATGGCTACAACAATAACCCCAATCCACGACAAGTGAAATCTGCCTATAAAAAGTTATTGACTCATTTGGAGCCGAGTTCGAAATTCTCCGGAAATGCAATACCACTTGAAAATATTCCCATTTTAAGCGGTGAAAGCACGCTTATCAGTCTTAATAATACATCTCTTGGCTATCGTAATGAAATCGAAATAGAAAGTTATGACAGCCAACCTCTTTCTGGAGATACTGTATCGTCCAGAAATTGCGAAATTTTGTCACTACAGCTTGACACAACTGATATTTCCGTAATCAAGACCGATTACATAGATCAAATTGTGGGGTACATTTCAGGTAATGTTGCAGGTACGCCAGATACTAAAGAAGATAATATGTGACGTGTGCACTAACTGTTTACTTGCCAAAGAAAAAAATTCATTCCACAATTTGATCGACATTAAAAACATGGGAGGCTTGTTTTATTCGTCCAAGGATGTGTTTATTTTAAGTAAAAAAACAGAAGAGACCATAAGAGATCAACATTACACATCAAAGTTGAATGCGGCAAAAATTGTTTGTGCAGTACTAAAATCATTTGTAAATACCAGCATTTTAGAAAGTCTTATTCAACATTCCGTAGATTTTCCAAATCATAGAACTATTTTAATGAAAACAATTGTTCAACGCTACATAAACATACGTTTTCATTATATCGCCAAAAAAGACACAAAGACAATTAAAATCCAAAGTAAACGGCAACTCTTTAATAAATTAACTTTATTTCAAGGAAATTAGAATATTAAAAAATAAAGATTATATTTTTTTTATTTAATCAATTTGTTTATTTTTTCGCATGACCACTCCACTGCATTCATTACTCTTTAGGCGGTTTCCAGCGCGTGACGTCATGTCACTACTTCTAACGATGGTATATGACAATAAACATTAGTGCTACGAAATAAAGTGTTAATTTGAACGAATGCTGTTAATGTTATCTGTATAAATTGATGTATAGGTACGTACACACAAAGCCGCTCAGACGTTTTTTGAGGAACTTTTGTTAAGCGATTGGGAGTGTTTAGTTGTTTTATTGTATAGTCGGGGTAAGAAAAGGTTCGTCACTTTTCGACCTACGTCAATGACCTAATCACATTATACATTTATTTGAAATTTAAAAAATCTTCATCATTATCATCATCCGGGCCTATTTATGTCCCCCTGCAGGGCACGGCACAGGCCTCCTCTCACTATGAGATGGCTTGGGCCGTAGTTCCCACGCGGGCCCAGTGCGGATTGGGAACTTCATACGCTATTGAAATTGTTCTCAGATGTGATCGGGTTTCCTTAAGATGTTTTCCTTCACCTTAAAGCTAGCTCAGGGATTGAAATGTAAGTAATTGGGATGTCCCAATTTTTGGCAACGTATAATAAATCGAAAACCGTTTGGAGAAATAGGCTTTGTGAAGCGTTTTCAGAAATCAGATTCCAAAAATATGATAATCTGAATTAAATAAAGAAAATTTAAGTAATGTCCTTCATTTGACCCCTGCAGTGAATCGTCACAAAGGCAGATATAAAGCAGGTCTACACTCTAAAGCAAATTGACAGTTTGAAATGTTGCTGTCCTGCTTATAATAGCAAAGAGTGACAAAGACAGAACTTTAATCACATGATGCACACCTGGCTTTAAACAGTTGTCATTTATCATAAAGTCCGAAATGTATACAATACTCGCAATGTATTTTTACAAATTTAATTATTAAATTACTACGTTACAAGTAAATATGAAAGAATTTAAATATCAGATTTTAATAAAAAATATCTATTTACTATCACACCATTAAACAAACAGGAATAATCGAAGCTAAAAGAAGAGAAATAAATAAAACTATTTGTCATGGTTCATTTAGGACCCTAAGCCGTGCTTGTAATATTGACAGTGACAAGACAAATCAGGGGCACTACTACAAAAATCGAAGTTCGTATCGTATCATCCCTCTCACTCTCGTGTCAAATCATATTAGCGTGAGCGGGACGGCATGAAATGAAGTTCGAATTGTGCACTTCGTAGTAGGGTCTCAGTAGGTCCGTGGTCGTGCCACAGATTATGTTACGTACGACTTGAATTTTTCTAGGCTATGGAACGTGGCTCTCTCACTGTGACGTCATCCAACGTATTTCTAAAAAAAAATATAAAAAATTAAACACTCAACCAAATTCAAAATCGATGAAAATGGTGTCTTAAAATATCCTATTCTTTCCAAAAAATATATAAAAACTGTAGGTTATTTTTTTTGGTGCATCCCAATTTCGCACATAAGTAAATTCCGAAAAAAAACTCAGAGGTACGAGCTCGGGCTCGAATCCATGACCCTCTGCTTGAGAGACCATAGGTCAAACAACTATACTTCATTTAATTTAGAATTGAAAACCACAACATCATTATATTGCGGCTCGTCAACTATTTCTTACCTAGCAAATAGTACAGTACAATAGTCTGGGAGCCGCAAAATAAAATTGTTTTAATGTCACTTTATTTGCGTGTCGTCAATTGTTACTCTAGTACAAATTGTAAAGAGATTACAGTTCACGAGCCGCAATATAATGTTGTTGTGGTTTATAATTCTAAATTAAATGGAGTATAGGCCACCACGGCTTTTAATAAAAATATCTTTGTTATTTTTAGATTCGAGAAGGACCATCCACTGATGATGCTGATGATACGGAGGTGCGTTTTACTATTTAATTGTATTTTTTTGCTACAAGTATTTATACAAAACTTGTTTCTCATTGTGATTTGTTTTTTGTTTTAGATGTTAGTAATCATCAAAGAAGAGCGTGAAGACGATGCGCTTTCGTTAGATCCGTCAGATTGTCAAGGCACATATTCATGTATGACACAGGTTTGTATCTTTTAATAATCTATCTAATAATACATAATAGGAAATCCACCTAAAAAATAGAAAATAAATTTTAATAAATTTGAATTAAGAATAGTGTAAATTTTTATTAGTAAGCAATTATTATATTGTTATATCAAGATCAAAATTTGTAAACAATACTAAATATTAATAAAATAAATAATTGTTTAGAATATTTTATTGTAAATTTTTTATATCCCTACTCTTGCTCATTCATTTTTGGGATTCATTTTTGTATATAGTCTCTTGATGATAATGACCATGAAAATACATTTAACATTTCTATTGTTGTAGACTTCACCCCGACCAGAAGCAGCAGTGCCGGGACCGTCAGATTCTCTCGAAATAAAAGAACTGAAGCATCAGCTTGAAGAAAAGTCGACAGTTATTCAAAAACAAGCGGAAAAGATTGAAGCGTTAGATCGGGAAGTGAACCGGCTGCTAGTTCGTAATCAATATTTGGAGGACCTTTTGAAAGAATCGGGAATTCTATATCACGCTTAACCTAGGTTAGGGGGATTACTATCAAAATTCCCTTTTCGCCAAAGGACAATATAAGTACTTAGCTCAAACGTCTGGATTGTGTAAAGTCTTTGTTGCTATTATAGACATGAACGCTACAAAACGTCTGGATCTTAAAATGTTACAATTTAAAATACTTTAGTTCATTTGTCTTTAGTAATTAAGATATTTTTTACGTCTTTTTCCAATATTTTTCACGCGACTGTCGAAGGAGGGTTATATTTTTCGAGCGTATGTATTTATGTAGGTGGGTATTTATGTACTTATCCTTCTTTGGCACGCCCTGCAGCCTACGTACAATAAGTGGCTATGTATTTTAACCCTTTATAAGGCATAAGCAAAAAATACACATTTTTTTTATTTATTGTAATGGAAAAGAAGCGATTACTCGAATCATATGCGAAAGAGAAAAAAAAATGTATGGTGGGAAAAATATTCCCGGTGCCTTATAAGGGGTTAAGGTGTCATTAGATCCCAGTACGTGATGGAGTACAACTCTGGTATCAATTTCCGGACACTGTTGTCATCTCTCTTAACGCCTGGTTTCGTTAATTTATTGCTATACAGGCCGAGCATAGCACGGCTTCTGCTAGCAAGCGTCGATGTCACAAACATGCTTCACAAACGTTTCTTGGGTAACTAACCAAAGGAAATTAACCTGTCAAGAGGTTCCTGTAAGTAGCAGAGTTAAGTGAGAGCTACAGTCAACGTGAATATAACTGAACAGACATTAAGTAAGTGTGAGTTGCACCAAGTTACTATGCGATAAGATAACATATCAAACCAGTCGTCAAATTTCAAGTTAAGAACATTTTTTCAAGCCGTTATATTTATCTGACGTAAATCTACGTAAACCCTTTGACAGGCAAGTCACTGTACCACGGGTTTTAATAGTATTTTAGTAGTATTGTTGCTTAAACCCAAAATTGGTAGAGTTAAAGGAAAAATATTTTGTTCAACCGACCTTCAACAGCAGCACGTGAATGTGAAAGATTACATACTCACAGCACATGCATTTTCAGGTTTCAGGAACAATTTTGGTTTTAAGCAACAATATAGTCTTCTCAGGATCACTAAGAGCAATCAGTATTACCATCACATCCACATCTTAAGAAACTATTGTAAGTAAGTGATGTTTAGATTGTTCTATGGCTGTTCAACAAAAACCCTTCATATCTTGCAAAATATTGTTCCTATAAGAGTGTGGTCTCATTCAATTCAGCACAAAAAATACATAGAAAATGACACTTCACTCGCCTAATTTGTAAAACCTCCTGCCTATAACCCCCTGGGATGGGGACCCGTAAATTTTGGTAGGATTCGGCAGATCTTCATTTCTAGTGCCAAGATAAAGTTACAAACAAAGTTTCATTGAAGTTGATATTTTGCCGCCAAACTGTTACATTTAGTCTTATTTTACCTGTACTATTACTTGAACTGACATTTGATGTTTTGACCTTCAATTGGCAAATGATAAGATTGTAAATAATGAATGCGCTTATTCTAACGCGCTGACACTTGCTATCGGGCATTTTTATTTTTTCTTGTACCTTTTGACTTTTTTTAAATTCCGAAAGTTTTATGTGATTTTTGCTCAGAATCACGAGCTCTTTCGATCCTACTAGGAGAAAAAAAGTGTCCAAAAATTTTCATAATTATAATTTTCGATTCTTCCATTTCGTTACGGTCATATAAAGTCTATGAAAAATGGTAACGGAACGGGAAAAAACTTTGGACACTTTTTTTCTCCTAGTAGGATCGAAAGAGCTCGTGATTCTGAGCAGAAATCACATAAAACTTTCCGAATTAAAAAAAAAAGTCAAAAGGTACAAGAAAAAATTAAAATGCCCTATCGCATTTACATAAGTACTATTTCTTTCTGTCAAACGGCATGGGACGGTGACAGAAAGAGATGGTGAAAGCGATGGCAAGCGTCCCCGCGTTAGAATACGTTGCACGTTCGCGACAAACACGCTGCGCATTCACTGCTTTTCTAACCGCCCGGCCACGACTTCACGCGTTTGGCGGCGCGGCAAGCGTTTTATCAGTACATTGCGTGTGCCGCCAGGTAACCACTGTACGGCGAGCGTCTCGGCCGCGCAATGAACACAGAAAACGCTTGCCGCGCCGCCAAACGCGCGAATTCGTGGCCGGGCGGTAATACGTTCGCAAATCGTAAGTGTGATATAGCTCCTATTGTCTAACCTCCTGAGACCAAAAAATATTGTGTACTTGAATTAGGAACCCTATTGTTATTTAGTTAAAATTCAAAGTCAATTTTGAAATATGTTCAAAAAAATGTACGCGGGGTCTTAGGAGGCGTACTCGGGGTCACAATCGTTTTCACCATTTCTTTCTGTCACACGGTATAAAATGACTATACAAGGTGTTACAAAACTACCCGTTGAGCCTTGTATTGAGGTAGCAAACATTTATTAATGAAAAAAATAAAAAATAAATTAGACAATTATTAGGTAAAATAGGTAAGTACGTAGGCCTTTCTGTTAAATAATCTATTAATCTGGTTCCCTGACCATGACAGCTTACTAGGGTTGACAATATTTTTGGCTTTGATAATTAATTATATTTTTACGGGGTATTTTGTAACACGTTGTATTTAGAAAGAGATGGTGAATGCGACTGCGAGCGACTGCACGGTAAGATTAATAAACGTAAGTCGTTACAAAATTATAAGTAATTAAATTACCATTATTATTAAAAAATAAAAATTGTAAAAGTGTCTTGTGTTTCAAAAAACTAACTACCCCAACCTTATTTGCCGTCTGAAAATGCAAGGGTTAAAATATTTTGCTCTCATAGATATACGTACAGGAGGGCTACTACGAAATTCGGTGTTGGTATCGTGTCGTCGCTTTCACTCTTCTGTTAATACTATTAGCGTAAACGGAACAGCACGATACGGTGTTTGAAAATCGACTTTCGTAGTATAGGGCCTGTTTATCCTGCAGACGCCCCAACCACAGATTACATAGTAAATACACTACGAAACAGATTCAACGTTCGTATTTTCCAGCCGCTATAACCAGCAAATGCAGCAGTATAAACTAAGCATCTTTATGCCAAATTACATCAGACTCCGTCAAACCGTATTAGCGTGAAAGAGTAACAAACATCCACACATCTACCCATCCATACAAACTTTCACGTTTATAATATTAGTGTGTAGTGGGATTCACGATTAAACCACTGAATCGATTTAGACAAAATTTGGTATTATTTATTTTATTAGCAGTACGGCTGCTTACCGAATCTAAGATTATTTAAAAGCGAAAAAGTTTTTCGGGTGCGCCGGTGGGATTTGAACCCACGTCTCCTGGGGAGCAACGTGGTTCAATTGGTAGAACACCCAAGTTGGGGCGCATACCCAGGAGACGTGGGTTCGAATCCCACCGGCGCACCCGAAAAACTCTTTCGCTTTTAAATAATCTTAAAATTTGGTACGTAGATAGTCTGAGACGCTGCAAAGAACATTGGATAGTTTTTATCCCGGAAAATTGCAAAATTACCGCAGGATAGCGAGAAATTAATTCAGCGCAGACGAAATCGTGGTCAACAATAAGTCATTAGTCATTAATATCCGCATCAATTAGATAAATGCGAAAAGGGATTTAGTGCCTGTTTCACTACTTTTTGTCACAGATACCTGTAACGACATCTCTGTTTATTTTGTTCGAATAAACAGAGACGGTATCACAAACCTGTCACATAAAATATCCGGTGCTTATCTATCAGACAGTGGTAAGTATTTAAAGTTATGAAGTGCAATACTTATACGAACGAAAACCAAACCTTACGAATGATTAACCTTTTCAACGCCACGCCTCGACAAAACGTAAACCTGCTTTGAATCTTATGTCATTGTGTCAAGATCACTTTGACACTGTACTTTGTGACACCTATATGTGTCGTTGGCGTTGAAAAGGTTAATAGGTGAAAAACTTAAGATGACCTGTTGCATAAAATTAATATGGAGCTTAAGTCATTTTTAGGGTTCCGTAGCCAAATAGCAAAAAACGGAACCCTTATAGATTCGTCATGTCTGTCTGTCTGTCTGTCCGTCCGTATGTCTCAGCCACTTTTTTCCGAAACTATAAGAGCTATGCTGTTGAAACTTGGTAAGTAGATGTATTCTGTGAACCGCATTAAGATTTTCACACATAAATAGAAAAAAAAAACAATAAATTTTGGGGGTTCCCCATACTTTAGAACAGAAACTCAAAAAAAATTTTTTCATCAAACCCGTACGTGTGTGGTATCTATGGATAGGTCTTCAAAAATTATATTGAGGTTTCTAATATCATTTTTTTATAAACTGAATAGTTTGCGCGAGACACTTCCAAAGTGGTAAAATGTTTCCCCCCCCCCCGTAACTTCTAAACTAAGAGAATGATAAAACTAAAAAAAAATATATGATGTACATTACCATGTAAACTTCCACCGAAAATTGGTTTGACCGAGATCTAGTTTGTCTGTCTGTCTGTATCAATAACCAATTTACAATGATCCCACACTGCGCACATTTTGCTTAGGAGCAGGGGTCTGCTAAGACTGGATGTTCATAGATACATATAAATGAACCCTCGGTGCGCGAGTCCGACTCGCACTTGACCGGTTTTTCTAAATTGGAACGTCAATTTGTTTAATACGGACACGTTACTACTACATAACAGGTCATCTTCTTATGACTTTTTATTGAAAAACGCTTAAAAAAAAATTACATATTATTATTAGTTATGAAACCAAAAGAATATAAATGATCATTATGTCCTTGCTAATTGTTACGTATTTGCTGCGACATATTTTTCAAAAGTGTTTTTCAATAAAAAGAATCGTCGAGATAGTGTACTCTTTTTCTAATGCCAAAATAAACGAAGTGTATGAATTCTCGTTTGGCAGAACTAGTTCAAACTAGATAGAGCTCTACTTGAAACACAGTCTGAATAAAACCAGTTTTCTAACTATTTGTACTAAGTTCACGAGGAAATCGGCACAGGGCCTGATATTAAGTTAATTACCTACCTGGCAGGCCGTAGCGTCCCTTTGTCGGTCGACAAGCCAAGTTCATTGATTCCATTTTTGTGCCAGCCCCGACCAAACTATAAGATCCGTCCTTCCTCATACTATTCCAACGCAGTAGGAAGACTTGAGTGCTGAGAAGGGAGGCAGGGGAGGCCAAGCAAGATGGTTGGCCGATACCAGCGTTGTGATGGCTATGAAATGAACGTTTAAGCATGTGTTTGTGGCAATAGCCGGGCCTTGATCGATGCTATTGAATTTTAAGCCTTGCTTTTCTACACTAAGGTTGAATCTCCTTTGATTTCAAAGGCGAATTTTCGCTGAAGCGCTTACAGAAATGAACTTTATGAACGGCATTTTAGGATTAAGTTTCGAGAAGTATCTTTGCTACAGGCTCAAATAAAATTCAACTGAGTATTAATGACGCACTTATTTGTATGGATTCGTTATTAACGATAAAAGCTTTTAATTCTAGTTTATTTTGGTTTACTTGTTCTTGTAATGAAAACAGAAGTCAGAATTAAGGTGTTTAATCAATTAGTCAATTTCTAGTTGTGCTGCAAAAACATAAAGGTTCTTAATAGGTATAAACTTTTAAAATTATTAAAAACACCACTTTCACATGCTTAAAAAATTATTTTTGATCACATTTTCAATCGACCTCTTTAAAGCCACCTTTAATTTTGGTTTGGTTATATACATAATTATATCATTGATTTCTATTCTATAATTACTACATATTTGCTAAAAAAAAAACAATATTTTTAGAAGATTGTTGGATTATCTGATGGGCATCATCTTTCAAAACAATTCAATCAACAAAATATAATAACTACATATAGGACCCCATAAATTACATAATGTCCAAAATTCACTTGCAAGTTCAAAAACAATAATTTTGCAAAAATATAAATTTTTATCCAAGTTTTTTTTTGCTGACGGTACCTACTTGATAATTGTCCTGTAATTAAACTCGTCATGTAGGACCTACCAAATTAAAGTCAACCAAAATCATTGAACTCCTAATAAACAAATAAGTTCTCATTCCGCAAAATGGCAAAGAATTCCGACTTATGGCACAGTAATTTTGTTGAGGCAAAAAGGCGTAGGTATCAGTCACACACGACATCCCTCACATACACTTTTACCTTTTCCGATGGCTAATTTTCGTGTAGTGTAATATAAGCATGTCACATATAAATTTACTTATGCTATAAAATAAATAAAATGTAAGATATAGAAAGAAAGAAGACATTTATTCACTTTTACAAGACACACAAATACAAGAAAGTACACACAAATTCATACAAATAAACAAAGTTCACAAAACAACGAAGTAAATAAATACACAGATCTGCATGTGTGTCCATGCAAAAGTGAAACGGTCGCTGACTCAGCATTATGCTGAGGCGTTAGACGCCTGCAGCGCTGATTTTCTGCCAGAACCGTCAACCGTCGTAGATATCAGGATAACAACTATCAAATACAAAATTAAGTGCAACACATTCTAGTAATTTCTGTTACGTCTGGCTCTCCACGATACAGGCTGTGCCTAGTATCACTATTTCTCTTCTATCGTTTAATTTAAATTTTATGGTCAGTAAATACATTTGAATTTGAAGTAAAAAGTTAATATAAGGGTGTAAAAGGAGGAAATAAATCCACGAAGTGAAGCTATCAAGCTAAAAACAAGCTCGTACATAAAACAAGCTAACACAGAATTTTCTTTGCGTTGTTCTGCGGGCCTGACAAAAGGTTTGTAGCAAATTTTTTTATACTTTATTCATGACTTAACATAAGCGCCATCAGTGGCGTAGCTAGTTAACCAAAGGCCCTGGGGCAAAAAATAAACTAGGGCCCCAATCCGTGTTTGTTTACCTACATGATACGACAAGTAAAGGATGAATGCACTTTAAATTCACTAGACTCGCGCGCTTTTAAATTCACTAGTAGCGTTTTATAGCCGCGTTTCTCACAAATCCGCGTTTATAGTTTGTATTTCAGAGTCCGTGGGGCCCCCTGAGCTTGGAGGCCCCGGTGCACTGCCCCGCTTGCCCTACGGTAGCTACGCCACTGAGCGCCATAAATTTAAGCGCATTCAAAAAAACAAATGTTGATGACTCCAAGTCGTTAACTACATTATCATTTTATCAGCCTGAACACGCCCATTGCTGGATCACCATTCCCAATGATACCCATGACGATCGATTTTGTCATAATCAGATTTCATCATTGCCAAATCCTTCATCACCATATCGTCCACCTGAATCCTTGAACTTCCAATATTAATAAAACAAAGTTTAATGCCAACGCTAATTATTGGCTATCGGATATCGTTATCAGCTTTCGCTGTTGCCGTTATCGGCGTGCTTACGACAATATTATGTTAAGGGTATCTAATCTAGTGCAGCAAATGATAACCTCATAATGAGCAGTCTTTATTCAGTATCGCGCAAGTGATATAGGAGCGATAAATAATAACTAAATAAATCATTGGACGATCGACACCAATGAGGGTTTTCTAACAGGTGGAATATCGCTAGATGGCGTTAGTATCGTAAGGTCTATTTGACGTTACACACATACAACAAATGTCAAAGTTGTCAAACGGACCTGACGATACTAGCGCCAAATAGCCTCTCATAGAAAACCCTCATTGACCTAGTCCCAAAAAGCTAAGCTTATATTATGGGACCCGGGTATGTCCTAAAACTGCGGCCAGTAATACTGGAGGACGGGCAGCAGCGTCCCTAATAGGTACGGTTTTTCCACTGCGGTCGCCAACCCGCCTGCCAAGCGTGGCGACTACGGCAAATACCCCCCTATGGCTGAGTCCAAAAGAAAACGGCCCCTAGTCTCCGGTAGCCCCGCTGTTTCAGGCTACGGTAGCGGCCTGGGTAGCGGCGGGGCAAGGGGTGCTAAGAATACCCGGAAGCGATCCGGCTACCATCAGCAACGATCCCTGGCCCTGGCAACGTATAACTGCCGTACGCTGCGGACGGATGATAGGTTAATGGAACTGGAGGAAGAATTGAGCAGGTTACGATGGGGGATAGTAGGGTTATCAGAAGTCCGAAGAGAGGGGGAGGACACGATAATCCTGAACTCTAGTAACATGCTCTATTTCCGGGAGGGCGACCAACAGTCCCAGGGCGGTGTCGGGTTTATCGTCCACAAGTCCCTTGTAAACAACGTCGTGGAGATCGTGAGTGTGTCGACCAGGGTAGCGTACCTTGTACTAAGATTGACCAAACGGTATTCGTTGAAGGTCGTACAGGTTTCCGCTCCGACTTCGGCACACTCCGACGAAGAGGTGGAAACTATGTATGAGGATATCTCCAGAGCCATGCATAGCTCCGGAACTCACTTCACGGTTGTTATGGGGGACTTCAACGCAAAACTGGGCAAACGGGATGGTGAAGAGCTGCGAATGGGGCAATTTGGAGTAGGGCGTAGGAATCACCGGGGCCACCTACTGGCCGGCTTTATGGAGAAGGAGGGACTCTATATGATGAACTCCTTCTTCAAGAAGCGAGAGCACAGGAAATGGACTTGGATGAGCCCTGACGGTGTAACGAGGAATGAGATAGACTTTATTATGTCGACGAGGAAGCAAATATTCAATGATGTCTCCGTGATCAGTGCGGTTAAAACCGGGAGTGATCACCGTATGGTACGAGGCACATTGAATATTCGGTTCAAGCTTGAAAGATCGCGACTGATAAAGTCTACGCTCCGCCCGGCACCAGCCCAGCTACAAAACCTCGAAACGTTCCAGCTTGAACTTCAGAATCGTTTCGAATGCCTAGGAAGCGACATGGATGATTACAATGACGGGTTTGTGGAAGCTGTCCATACGGTTGGGTCAAAGTTCTTTAACTCACCGTACAAATAGAACCAAAAAAATCACACCTTCTACTCTAAAGCTCATGGAAGATCGACGTAAGATGATCCTACAGACATCTGGTGACGCTTGCCAATACCGGCGGCTTAACAGACAGATCTCAAAGTCTCTGAGGCGCGATATACGCCAGTTTAATACTAATAGTATTGAAGTGGCGATAGAGCGCAACAGAGGCTCTAAAGTTTTTGCCAAGAATCTGTCTGTTGGGCAAAGCCAATTGGCAAAGTTAAAGACCGATGAAGGTAGGATCGTGACCTCTAAACCGGAGCTATTGTTAGAAGTTGAGAAGTTCTATGGACAGCTGTACACATCAACGAAGAAACCCGTCATGGATCTAGCTGAAGACCCGAGAGCTAGGTTAACCCGGCACTATACCGAAGACATCCCGGACGTCAGCCTGTACGAGATTAGTACGGCTCTCAAACAACTAAAGAATGGCAAGGCCCCTGGTGATGACGGAATAACAGCCGAACTTCTGAAGGCGGGTGGAAAACCGATCCTCAAAGCCCTTCAGAAACTATTCGATACCGCCATCCGTGAAGGGAAAACACCAAAAGCATGGAACAGAAGTGTAGTGGTGCTGTTCTTCAAAAAAGGCGATAATACCTTATTGAAGAATTATAGACCCATTTCACTTCTGAGCCATGTTTACAAGCTGTTTTCGAGATTCATCATGAATCGTCTCGCGCGCAGGTTAGACGACTTCCAGCCTCCCGAACAAGCCGGATTTCGAAAAGGCTTTAGCGCCGTGGACCACATACATGCGTTGCGGCAGGTTATACAGAAAACCGAGGAGTATAACCGCCCCCTTTGCCTGGCATTTGTGGACTACGAGAAGGCCTTCGATTCGATCGAGACTTGGGCTGTACTGCAGTCTCTCCAACGGTGCCAAGTAGACTACCGGTACATCAAAGTGTTGAAGTGTCTGTATAATAACGCCACAATGTCCGTCCAACTTCAGGATCAGATGTCGAAGTCCATTCTATTGCAGCGGGGAGTCAGACAAGGAGATGTTATCTCTCCGAAACTGTTCACCGCTGCACTAGAGGATGCGTTCAAGACTCTGAACTGGGAAGGGCGTGGCATCAATGTAAATGGCGAATACTTCACTCACCTTCGATTTGCCGACGACGTGGTGCTTATGGCTGAGACCTTGGAGGACCTCAGTGCGATGCTCGCTGACCTTGGATGAGTCTCCGAGAGAGTTGGTCTTAAATTGAACATGGACAAGACGAAGGTCATGTCGAACGCCCATGTTGTGCCAACTCCCGTCGTAATCGGAGATACTTTGCTCGAAGTTGTTGACGACTATATCTATCTGGGACATACAATCTAATTGGGTAGGTGCAACTTCGAGAAAGAGGTCAATCGACGAATTAGACTCGGCTGGGCAGCGTTCGGGAAGCTCCGCAATATCTTGTCTACCGATATACCGCAGTGTCTCAAGTCAAAAGTCTTTGACCAGTGTGTGTTGCCAGTGATGACTTATGGCACTGAGACGTGGCCGCTAACGATGGGTCTTATAAGGAAGCTCAAGGTCACTCAGAGGGCGATGGAGAGGGCTATGCTTGGAGTTTCTCTGCGGGATCGCATTAGAAATGATGAAATCCGCGCAAGAACTAAAGTCACGGACATAGCTCGAAGAATCGCTAGACTTAAGTGGCAGTGGGCAGGGCACATCGCCCGTAGAACTGACGGCCGATGGGGCCGAAAGGTTCTCGAGTGGCGTCCGCGGACCGGAAGACGCAGTGTAGGTAGGCCTCCAACAAGATGGAGCGACGACCTGGTGAAGGTAGCGGGAACGCATTGGATGCGGATGGCGCAGGGCCGATCTGTTTGGCGAGCCTTGGGGGAGGCCTATGTTCAGCAGTGGACGTCTTTCGGCTGAAATGATGATGATAATGATGATAATATGGGTAATAATAATAATAATAATAATAAAAGCCTTTATTCGCTGACCTTTTTAACTTACATGCTATTCTTATAAAACAGTAAATAGTATTCTTAAATCTAATTTACATAGGAACAAAAAATAAAATAAAATTTATTAGCAACCACTTTGGTCAGGTTGTCTGTCGACATAGGCCTCCCCCAATTGTTTCCATGTCTCTCTATCCTTGGCAGACCTTCTCCATCCTTTTGGTAAATCGTCCTCCCATCTTTTAATCTGACCTCCTCGTTGTCTTTTCCCGTTCCTCGGATACCACTCAATTACATCCTTAGTCCATTTTTCTACTAGACAACGGATAAACATACTTATATAGATAAATACAATACATAAATATATCACACAAATAACGGCCCCAACGGTAAATCGAACCCGGGACCTCAAGCTTCGTAATCAGATCCTCTAATCACTACACTGCGAATAGGCTATCCGGTCAACAAGTAATCGTCGATGCATCAATCAATACTTTTTAGCATTTTATTTCCAACACATGCCAACGGGACCCAATTATAACAAGGCTACGCTGACCGTATGCCTGTCCGACCACCCGTCCGTTACAAGACTGTATCTTTTGAAAGATCCGCTAAACAATAACGTGTTTTTTGTATTTGACGCGAACGCGTTCAAGATGTTTATTACGACAACAATACACTCTTTTTTTTTGAGCAGTTGTGTAAAAACTTAAGAACTTTAGGGCGACGCGTCCCTTCCTTGTGCCAGTCAGTAAAATAATCTACCTACTGGTGATTGTGGCATGCGAGGGAACGGTACGTGGTGTAGGGGTCTATTTGGGAACCAAGTATTACAAAATACATAATTTTTGAAAAGAATAATAGACAATAACACAGTGGTCATTTGATGTAATCCAATTTCCGAATAACCTATCAACTAGGCAAATTTTAACATATTAATATATTAGATGTTGCCCGTGACTCTGTCTGCGAACAAATTCGTTTACCGTTATCCCGCGAGAACTATCAAATTTTCGGTGATAAAATCTAAGTTATCCTTCCCAGGGTCGCAAATTATCTGTATACCAAATTTCGTCTACTTAAATCGGTTCAACGTTTTAAGCGTGTAGTGTAGAGGTAATAGACAAACAGGCAGAGTTACTTTCACATTTATAACATTACTTAGAATTATATTATATTGGTGTTAGTTAGGTTAGATTTATTTCCACTATAACAATGCTGTGAAGTTGATAATTTCTATGAAAAATATATTTCGCCGATTATTGTTTTCAAACTTTATGCAAATCAAAATACCTTTGGGAAGTATGTGAAGTGATATGGGAGATAGCTCTCGTTAATTCTATATCACTAATGAAGAATATGAGTCTCACTTTCCACATCGCTCGTACTAAAGGCTCCAGAATAAAGGACCTTGTGCAGTGCATGTGTAGTGCTTAGTAGCCCTCGCATAAAACTAGGAGTGATAATTACAACGTGTCACTACTGAAATATGTGGTAATGACACAAAAAATGTTTAGAGTTTTATTCACGCTTTATTTCTATTACTATAAAGTCGAGGCAGGAGGTATATAGGGATATAAAAAATAGCCTACGACCTTTTCTCAGACCCACAAAATACTTAAACTACAGAAACATAATTTAAAAATTATGTCATTCATTCATAAAGGAAATTCAAGGGTGACAAATTAAATGTCTATTCAACTTTGAAACCAAATAAAATAAACAAAACAAAAGAGAATAAAGAAGGAGCGAAGATAGACCTCTGCCACTTGGAAACCCCATGCCCACCGTTTTCTATACTGGTTTAAAAAAAAACGAATGGCCAATGGGTTGGCGCGTTCTTTGGCCAAATGCATCGGTAGGTATTGCGGCTCAAGGAGGCAATACAGCCAGCTTTTTGGGCTGAGGTAGCACCGCAAGGACGCGTTCCATTTTAGATGGCAGTTTTTCGTTTCTATATATTTCTCTGTGGTTTAATACTTATTTCGTTCTTACTTCTTTTGTTTGTCTTTTTTGTTTAATGCTTCATCACAACCTTTTATGATGACTTTAAAGCGTCACGGTCGTGGTTGCGGTCGTTAAAATCGATAAAATAGTCGATATTCGCGTTGCTATTCAAAACCAATTAAATAGGTAGTTACAAAGTAATATCAAGGATCAATTTGGCATTATTTAAGGTTAGTATTAACAGGCAATGCTTAAGATTGGTACCAAAAATACAGGTATATACCGATTTAGTACAAATATTTTGGCATCACTTTCGAATCCTGCCAACAGGTGACGCTAATGCGGTTTTGACTTTTAATTTGACATCACGTATAAGGGAACGTCTAGAAACTGTCACAGGCGTCACAAAAATTGCTAAAGGCTATTAGCAACTAAGATTTAAAAGATTAAATTGATATTGTCATGCTACAGGCCCGCCAGACTAATTACCTGCGCTCGGTATAAATAGAAACCAATTTGTTTTGATGTTCGTCGATCGGATACGAAATCGGCGAGGTATTAATAGGGGACCGGCGGAATTGTGAAACGACGTGCTTTGGTAAGGGAACTTGCATAAACATATTCAGATTTAAGCGGCCAGTTCGAATATCAATGATTTTATAATAAAACTTCGTAATTAAGGCACACGGAAGTGTGTCAGGCCATTGAAAGAAAGAAAGAAGAAAGATAACATTTATTCGTGATAACTTAAAAATATAATTAGACAAGATTAAAATAAAAAAATGCGCATAATATGCGTTAATAGTAACAGGCAATTATTATTATCACAAAATGGTCCGAAATTAAGGTTGCCATCCGTCCGGGTTTCCCCGGATTTGTCCCAGTTTAGAGAGCGTCCGTGGTCCGGGGAACGTCCGGGCGGGGTTTCATTTGTAGTCCGGGTTTGAATTGTAGTTCCGCTAGTAGTAGGTAGTACAGATTAAAATAAAACAAACAAAAAACGATGACGTGTCCGGTTTCTGAGCTCCAAAATCCGGGGATCGTACGCTGTTTGTCCTGGTTGCCGAATTTTAGAGATGGCATCCTTATCCGAAATCAGCAGCCGGCCTCGCGAAGGGCGCTGATCTCCATTGAGTGCACGGAACACCGCAGTGGGTAATTAATTGCCCGAATGCACTAAAATACACAAAAATCTAAAGACAAGAACCCACTTGTATAAGTCATCATCGTCAGCACTACTTCAGCCGAATCCATTCTCTGCTGAACATAGGCCTCTGAAGGTTCGCCAAACAGATCCGCACCCAACGCGTCCCCGCAACCTTAACCACGTCGTCGCTTTATCTTGTTGGAGGCCTATACCTAACCTACACTGTGTCATCCGGTCTATAGTATAAGAATTGGAAATCACAATCATAAGTAGATATATATTTTTCAAATGGACTCCAGAGCTATCTTCCATGTTTTTTAGTCTATCAGCGCTTTCATAATGTCCAAGAGGAATGTGCTGAAAGTCGTTTTTGTGTGTCAGTTTAGTGCCTCAAAAGGAAAAAAGAAATAATTATAGGATCACTTCGATGCCCGTCTGTCAATGTGTCTGTTCCTAGAAAGCAGTCACAAACGTTCTATGTGTAAAAACTTTGATAGCAAAATCCATAATGAGTAATCAAAGAGGTATCGATTTGGGTTCGACACCGTCTAACCCGCGACCTCTGACTTTACCAAACCATTATAAACCAACCTACAAATACGAATAAACTGATCGATACAGTGTTTTTTCCTGTTAAAAAAACAGTAACTTTACTTGTTAACATTTAAATTATATCTCGTAATGGCAGCCTGCCGGATATTCTACCTGCGTAGGGACTCTACGAATCGATGAATAATAAAACACCCTATTTTGTTTAACACGGAGGTCGCAAATAGTGAGATTTTGTCTGCGGCACACTGCGGGCAACTACGAAATTGGAAGTTCGTATAATGCTGTCCTTTTCACTCTTGTGATTAATACTATAAGCATGAACGGAACGGCATCACACGTAGTTCGATAAATTCGATAATCGAATTTCATAGTATAAAACCGGTTTTTCTTTAAAGGGCCGAATGTCGAAGTAAAATTGTTAAGTAGGTATGTTATGTAAAACTCTTTATTGTGCATAAAAACATGAAATTAAGAGTTAACAAGAGAAAGAGATTTACAAAGGCGAAGCTATCCCTTAAAGAGTTTTCTTCCAGACAAGCTTTGAACGATTAACTTATTTGATTGATTGATTTTTTTAAGTAAGTCAAGTATGCTTTAACACTAGCTAACAAGTGGCTTCGCTTCTATAAACCATTAGGTCTGACTGAGGAATTGAAATTCTTGGATTTTATTAAATTCCCATGGGAATTCCCGTAAATTACAACACTGTCTTCATTAACGTTGTATGAAGAACACTCGCGCAAGATTTTTTGTTCCTAGATAATTCTATTTCAGATTTTACATCCTACATCGCAATATGTAGCCTACATGTGATTCCCGAGATCCAGATATCTACATAACAAATTTAATCCAAATCCGTCGAACTTTTTTAGTGCAAAAGAAGAATACACACACACACTCTTTTGTGAACTTTCACATTTATAATACCTACTTAATTCATAGATTTCATTGACATCTGAATGCGACCGTAATGCTCTCTGTCAATTTAAATTTCTTAATCAAATGTGTGGAAAATCAATTTTTCAGCAACGTAGTCGTGAATAGGTAAGGCAAGCGTAGGAATCAGTGTTGCCAGAAGGTTACTTTTGTAACCTTTTAGGTGATTTTTAACTCCTTCAGGTTACTTCCAGGTTACACTACTCAAAAGGTTACTTTTAGGTGATTTTTCCGCGTTCGAAAAACAATAAAGGAAATCTGGTAGATTTCCGAAAAAATCTTGATTCGCCAATATTTTAGAAATTAATAATACTGTATACCAACTCATTTCAGTGGCAAAAAAAAATTGTAAATACTAAAAACGGTGTAGGTGTAGCAAAATTTTCCATTTTGTTGTAAGTCCATACAACAAACACCTTATTTAATTAACTTATAATATTTTTCCGTTAGAAAAAATATGAAAGGCTGTTTTTGAAACGAAATGATTACTTTTTCACATAATTCAGGTTATTTTGTCAAGATCTGGCTAGCAACACTGGTAGGAATAAACTACGTGCAATATTTTTACTATTACATTGCTCGTGTGCTCGGGGTCTGTAGCTTTGAGAATGAGCTCGTAGAGCATTTCAATGCAGTAGAGTCGTAGAGAATTTCAAATGTAATTTCGCACTAAAATTCTATAAAACTCAGAGGTGCGAGCTCGGGCTGGAACCCACGACCTTCCGCATGAAAGGCCATAGGTCAAACCACCAGGCTACCACGGCTTTTTACTGCCGAGATGCCTAACCAAAATGTTCATTCTACTGAAGAATAAGATGCACTTTTCTACTTTGTGTTGGTATTTGTATGGAAATCACAAACAAGGAGTACGTAAGAGTGATCAGGAGGGCCATACCCTCTCCCTCGCCTAAGTAAGATCGATAGCTCACAATTACTGCAAACCTTTGGTAATCGATGCCATACAATACGTACCAGAATAGTTACAAGGGAGAGAAAAATGTTAAGACGAGTTTTTTTTTTTACATTTTTCTTTCAATATTGCGAGTGTAGCGAACTCGTTGCATTTTTGATACTTTTATTTGTTTTTATACCTGTATTTTGAGCTCTTGTCTGTCAGTAGTAGTTGTTGAAGTTTGGTTCGTATATTCCATTCATTAGTTCAATCCCCATAAGTACTAGAATCAAATCGACAGTGGAAAGGAAAAAGTGCTAAAGCACCAATTTGGTCAAAATGAGTTTTATGTACAGTTCGATTGCAATTTTTTCTGCGTCGTTTTATGTAGGTTTTGTAGCAATCAGAGCACTTTTTTGGCGCTTTAGCACACTCTAAATTTGAGGAATTTAATTTTAAAATGCAAAACCGACACAAATAAAAAGTAGGTACCTAATATTATTAATGTTTTTTGCAGTATTTTATTTGTGTCGCTTTTGAATTTAAGCAGCGCAGCGACATGTTACTAGTGCATACTGCCCTCTGAGGTAATTACTTGCTATGATTTCTAAATGCAAATGCAACGCGCGCGCAAGCGTTGCACAATGCATTCTCGGGACGTTTGGTTCACACGATACCGGCTCAAGTGTATGTTGGTATAAAATACCGTATTTTTACCATATTGGTCTGGAAACTTTTTACAGTAAGGGTCACCTTAAAGAGGACATCAGTACCTCTACCATGAGTTACACTAGTTTACAGTGACCGTACTCGCTAGCGACGGCGTAAATGATTTGTATAGAGAATTGTGTACAGCGCCTCTAGCGGTCACTTACGGAAGTACAATTCTCCATACAAATCATTTACGCCGTCGCTAGTGAGTACGGTCACTGCAAACTAGTGTATCTCATGGTAGAGGTCCTGGTTTGTCGTTATACATGGGTTACTAACATTTCCATAATTATAACACTACTGAGCCGCGCTTGAAATTGAATCTATATATACGTGTACAAGGTTATAATAGGTATCTTATACCGTTTGACAGAAAGAAATACTGAGAAATACGTGCGTTAGATAATACGGCCTCAGGTCAAACTAAACCAACCATCTGCTTAAATATTCTGAATCAGTTTTAAAATACTTTGTACTTTTTTGCTGTCAGATGGCTTAAATTTAGTATAGTATACTATAAACCAGGTTTAACAAGCTATTTTAACCAGTTTTTTGTTGCAAATTGCTCTTTATGTCAATGATGTCCCGAAGGATATTTGAATTTAATAATAAGTAAAAAACCTACTTTTGTACTCAGTGACTTAAATTAAAGAAAGAAAGCTATTTATCGGTGTCAAAACATTAAAGGGCAGTTTACTGAATTAGGCCGAATCGTAGAAAAAAGGAAAAAAAAAACATACAAACAACTTGTAACAAGATGGTGACAACTCACTTTAATGCTGGCCTTGGAGCCGGCGTTAGTCTTGGATGGAACCTTCGAAGAATTAGGTGGTACAGTTTTGAAATATCAAATTAAACCTACTTTATGTAATATTATGTACTAATGCCTTTATAATTGCCGGTAATATATTGTGTTAAATCGTAGCCAAACGACGTAGTTGTCTAAATCGTGGTCGTCTCCAGAATATAGCACAGTCATTAAAATTGTGTATGTGTAGGTACATATTTATTATTTTCATGTTTGTAATTTTTGTTTACTTGCGTGAAATCGTGTGTATTGTCTTCTTGTAAAAGTGAATAAATGTCTTCTTTCTTGCTTCAATTCCATATAGAACTCACTTATTCACATGTTATGTCACCAATCTTACATAGGTACTAATATTACATTAAAAACACAAACATTTGTATGCATGGATGTGTGGATGATTTTACTCCTTTTCGCTAAAACAGTTCAATGGATTCTGATGTAATTTGGCACACAGATAATTCATAGCCTGGATTTAACATATAAGATTCTTTTTATCCCCAAAAATTGCATAGTACCCGCGGGACAGCGATAAACGAATTCTTCGCAGACAGGTTCGCGGGCAACAGCTAAGTATTTAATATAATGCTCAAATCACATTTATTAAGCTTAAAAATAATATTTTTCAAAGCAGCAACATTTAATAAATTAGCCCAAATGCGACGCTTTTATAAAACATAACACAGCGACTGCACGAATCCTCTCATCAGGTTTATTAAGCCCTATCACGACACGTGGCTTCAAATCACCATATGGCAGTAAAGTTAAAAATTCAACGCTTACAAAGCTTGCTCCGAAAAGTCTGCACACGCTATTCCTCAGTCAAATACAATAATCGCGATTTTTATATGAGATGATGGTTTGAAGCTTACTTGAAGTCGAATTGACGTCGCCCTTACACCATCAACTCAATCGACTAACAAAGAAATAAATAAACAAATTTGAGCGTTAAAAACAACGACTTAAGAACAATACATCGATTTAGAATTGGTATAGCTATCTTTGTCAAAATAGCTTCTTCTATTCTTTGTACTCTGACGTGGAGAGGGCGCGGTGGTCTGTGTGCGTTGTCTCGTTTTACATGTGTGCGTAACGTTCACTTTTATTACGAAGCTGATGTTAAATCGATGTCGTTGTTATTGCGCTCTACATTGCGCGCAGTGGACTCGATGAAATAAAATTGGTAAATGAATGCAGAGATGTACAAAGCGCTGTACGAATTAGCGGTTCGGTGTAATTCCGTGGGGACAAGTCGACCAGCTGTGTGCGTTGATAACCATGTTTTGTTTCATTTTCCAGGCATAATCGTATGTCTACGTCACCGCAAACGTTTGGCCCAACGTTGGTTATTAGCCGGCTAGTAGAAATAAGTTTTATCATGACGGGTTGGCTTGAACGAAAGCGTTTCGTAATTTGTCAGGTTATTGGACCAATATACTTTGATAATGGGTCAACGATATCGCCTTCCGCGGCTCCGGTAGCGGCCTAAATATTTATAAATTACCTACTTACCGGTTTTTGTTTGATTAAATCCTTTGGACGCTATGAAGAACCATAAGTTATGCGTAGTTATGCGTCGCTATAATGAATAATATAACTACCTATGCGTTCTGTTGTCCCCCGTCGCTTTTACTCGTCACAATGACTATAAAATTAATGAATGTATTCGTGTTTATGATAAGTTAATTAAATTAATCTAGTTTAATAGATAAATTATAGAATTAACTATTACGCTCTGAAATGTGAAATAATTATAAGTTTACACTTTATTTCTGTACAGTCGGGGTATGAAAAGGTTTGTAACCTTAAAGTTGACATTCACTTGTAGGGTCAAGGACTTTATTACATGAGCCACCATGGAGTCATTTCACAGTAAACGTCATAGTGACATCGCATTAATTAACAAGGAAAATCGTAATGACTTTTCCTTTGAAAAGGTTCCATGATGGCTTATGAATTAAAGTCCTTGACCGTACCAAGGCATTTGTCAGTTTGTCAATATTTTATTTCAAACGAAACAGATCACCGCATTGACGTTTCCAATATTCAAAAGGTACCTACAAGAGTCCATGACTTGATAAAGGAATCAATTTAATAAATAACTGACGAAGGTTTTCGTACCCCGACTGTACATAGTACATACTTACTTATTAATTAAAAAACGAAAAGATACAAGTTTCTTATTATAATTAGTATAGTCTGTTTTTGTATCTCAAGTTTGTATCTGTTTTAATTGTTTGTAAAGTTTCAAACAATCAATCATATTTATTAATCAAATAAAAAATTAGTGAATGCATAATAAGCACCAATGCGCTGTAAAATTTTCAAAAATACATAAAAAATACAGAAAAATAATGTAAGATAACAGAGAAAAACATAAAAATGAAAATTAATAACTATTTAGGGATTTTTGAAAATCGTCATCGGCGCTTCCCTAAAACGAGAGAACACCACACCTTCCTGCCAGGAGTCGGAGCGCAGGAACATCTGCTGGTGCTTGGCAGGCACTTGGAGTCTAAATGGGCTGAAATTGTGAGCCCTTTAAGACTCGAGCGGGAAGATGAACAGCTCGGTTCCCTGCTTAGAGTATACACTCTAAAGTTCCCTGTAACCAACCCCGTGCATGAAGAAAAAGAAAAGCCAAGGTCTGACTGTCCGACTCCTCAACGCGTTGCATAAAGTTTTCTATTTCCCACGGGCGGGATAGGGTAATCTGCTCTCTGGTAATAATAAATAAAACTAAAACTTAAGGGGTCCCAGACAACCACTGTGAATAGACACCACACTGCGTACATTTTATTTAGAAACAAGGCTCTGTTAACATTGGATTTAGATATATCTACAAATTTGCTCGAGACCTTCGGTGTGCGAGTCTGACTTTAACGTAAGAATACTGAAACATACATAAACAATCATCATTAAACATCGTAAGGAAACCTGCATACACCTGCGAAGAAATTTAATGGTGCGTGTGAAGTTCCCAATCCGCACTGGGCCCGCGTGGGAACTACGGCCCAATTATGAGAGCAGGCCTGTGCCGTGCAGTGGGACGTATATAGGCTGGGATGATGATGATACTAGCTATATATAAATCTCAATATTTAAAACAAAGTCGCGGGAAAAGCTAGGTAGGTTTTTAAATAAAATGTCGTGGCGGTGCGAAATGCGGCACAAGTTCATTTTTAACACTTCGAAGCCGGAATTCGGCTCTAGAACGTTGGCGCGCAATCACCGAATAATCCGACGACCCATTTGATAGTTTTATGCTTCGCGGAGTCAATATTGCAGCAACTGTATTGTTATTATCTTGCCTTTTACAAAGACACGACTAACTACAAAGTACCGGGGCGAGAACTTGGAAACGGGCGTTTTTCAGGATCAGACCAAGATAGGATCGATTTTTCGCCTCTATACAGGGTTATTTGTAATTCACTAGCATCCTTTTAACCCTAAACTCCTACCATTTAAACAAACGTTTTTTGTTTTACGGCTTTTGTCATAACTTAATATTTTTGGTGTAATAACGTTTTGAAAATTTGAGATTTCCTCTTATTTTTACGATACTCTGTGTATTTGTATGGGAAAAAAAGTGCTTCATTTTAAAAAGTCGTAGAACAAAAAACATTTGTTTGAGTGATAGGAATTCAGGGTTAAGAGGATGCCAGTGAATTACAAATAACCCTGTATAGAAAATTTTACCGAAATCGGTACAGCTATTTTTGAGATCACCGAAATAAATACGAATACGGATCTGGATACTGCGAGGTTTGAGAATTTAAGCGACATCTGTACACTAGTAAATAATGAGCACTATAAAAAAAAGCCGGTTAAGTCCGAATCGGACTCATATATGAAGGGTTCCTCCGTAAAATGATTTAAAAATAGTTCAGTACGATACGAAAATTATAAAGATCGATTTAAAAACGCACCAAAAACACGTTTCTAGTATGACGACACCTTTTTAACTTTTTTTATACAATATAGGCTTGCGTTTGACCACAATCATGCCTGATGGAAAGCAAAGAGAGACCTACTATGGAGCAAGCTTGCCTAGTACCTAAATGCTCCTTCACCCTAGACTTGAATTTAGGAGAATAAGCAGGAAGAAGGTATTTATTTGAGCGCGGGGGTATTTTCACTATTTGTTATTATAACGGCCACAGTAATACATAATCGGTGAAAACTCCAAGTATCTAGTTACCTAATGCCATTATAATGATAAAGTTAAAAATGCTGAAAAAACACGTTTCTTGTATAACGACACCCTTTATTTCTCTACTTTATTTTATTTTGACTATTTGTTATTATAGCGGGTACAGTAATTCATAATCGGTGAAAATTTCAAGTGTCTAGCTATTGCGGTTCAAGAGATAGAGCCCTGTGGCAGACGGACGGACGGATAGACAGCAGTGTCTCGGTAATAGGGTCCCGTAAGCACCCTTTATGTACGGAACCCTAAAACACAATTTCTACACTACGTGTAGGTTACATTTCCTTAAATTTCTTATTTTCTACCATATAGTCAGCTCAGTTTTCTGGTATTAAGAGTCTTTGAGACCATTTTGAGACTAACAAGAGGAGAGAGGAAAGAGGAAAAATTAAGAGGAAGAGGAGGATTTAGACGACCAGATGGCCTAGTGGTTAGAGAACCTGACTACGAAGCTTGAGGTCCCGAGTTCGATTCCCGTGTCGGGGCAGATATTTGTATGAAAAATACGAATGTTTGTTCTCGGGTCTTGGGTGTTTAATGTGTATTTAAGTATGTATCTATCTACCTATATATAAGTATGTTTGTCAGTTGTCTAGTACCCATAACACAAGCTTTGCTTAGCTTACTTTGGGACTAGGTAAATTGGTGTGAATTGTCCCATGATATTTATTATAGCAACTCTAAAAAAATTATCTTTAGCAATAGCAAATTCTAACCAAAATAAAAATATCATACGTATTTATTCATAGAAGAAAATACAGCTATCAAAATAGACAACTCATAAAATATACTTACTAATACTCCTTCAATGAATACAGAGTACAAGCGACAGTCTTAACAGGATTCCATAGGCGTATCTCAGTATATTTTTATAAGGGCTGTTCACCTCTCTGTTAACCTCTGTTGAATATTTATACAAGTCTAACCCCGCCCTTTGAACATCCGAGCACCCTGTACAGTTTAGAAGGGGCTTGCCCTATGCGGGAACGGCATAATACTTGGGCATTATTTGAGCCAGCCAAATGGATTTTTTTGAAGTGTCAAATGAATGTTTAGAGATTGAATAAGAGCTAGTGATATCACATGGTAGTAAACTTTAGTTTAAAGAAAAGTGTAATCATCATCATCCTATAGGCCCAGATGTCAGGCAGGCAGCCTATAGGCCCACGCCGGCTACCACGACTACTATGAAGAATGATTATAACAAAAATAATCTCATAGTTTACATGCAATATACCTAATAATAGTCTGATGTATACTATAAATGTAAGCTAATCCTGACAGAATATATCTGTATATAATTTGCATGCTACATAGCAGAATGTGAAGGATCAAAACTATTATAACGAACATCATTGTAAACCCATATTCGGCAAATAAAGAATTTATTATTATTTTATTTATTATAGAAACTCCATATAATTCATCATCATCCCAGCCTATCGGGGCAAAAGTATTTTCGTATTTTTCATACAAAGGAACATGTTTCAAACTAAAAATCTCATCTTTCACACTAAAATTTCCAGACTTGAAACGCTCACATTTTGTGCTACTCTTATTGATACCGCATTAGGTCCATAAACTGCACAAATTTTATTCGCGGCGTTCGTCGCATTATTACCTTTATTTTAAATAAAATGTACCGAATTTCTTCGTCACATACGTTGCTTGAAAAACAATTGAAAAATGGCGGAAACTAGTTTTTTTTATTTATTTATTGCATCTTCAGAATGTCAACATTTAATGGTATTAAAACCAGCCAGTTACATTCAGCACAGCCAAAGAGGTTTGATTTCTAATAATACATTAAAAATACGAAAATACTTTTGCCCCGACCTATTATGTCCCACTGCAGGGCACAGGCCTCCTCTCAGAATAAATATTTTCGAAAAAAATCGCTTAACTAAGTGACAGATTTTTCTTATTTTTTTCCAACACTGTTATAACTGGGCGTCACGGCCGGTACAGTAAGATTATTCCCACTTTGACACTCGGGACGTCTCAGTTTTAACCGTAAAGGTTCGTATTTTCTCATAGAGTACTTATGTAAAATCCTAGAATTTAATGACATAAAATATCCAAACCTATATGTAATTAATAAAAAAAAACCTCAGCCTTAGTATTGCACTTCCGATCTCTCTCGATGTAAGTATATCGAGAATTGCCGAGTGCCAAAGTGGAAATAATCTTATTGTACCAGGTAATTGTTGAGTTTCGGGACAACCTGTAGAATAGGGTAAGCGTACCAGTGAATGAACAGTACCCAGTGAATGAACAAAACGATAATTTTTTGAAATAATAAGAATTTGGTACGTTTCTACCACGCCTCGTATTTTTTTTTCGACTAGCACCTTTCCTTGTCAGGTTCTGGTAAATTTGCTTCGACTCCTAAGCAACAGTTTTGAAATGGCGACGATGTAAAGTGGACGTACGTCTGTTGTACATTTTTTCTATGGAGCAGTATTAAGGAAGAACGAAAGCTACTATACTTCTGATGTTTTACTGCATTTGTCCCCGCCACCTATCATTCATTGGGTATGGTTTTTTTAAGCTTTAAAGACCTGTTAGTGCTATTCATATGTAGTTTAATGTAATTTATTTACAAACAATACCTTTTAATCCAGTGTTTTTATACTGGAACCCAAAATCGCCTAAATCCAGTGAATGAACGGGGGTGTTCATTCACTGGGACTGCAGGATTTTCTATTTGTGCAATATCTTTCCTTCTAGTAGTCATATTAAGATTTCGTTTTCAGTGACATTGATCCAAATATATTATCTACCGAATGGCCAGTATTGGAACAAACGTAAAATATAGGTTCATTAACTGGTTCAACTTTTCCAGTGAATGAACTATGTCACTTATAGCTAGTTCATTTACTAGTTTCCAAGATCTAGTGAATGAACAATACTCTTATTTTTGTATTTTAATTGTTTTAGAACATGGAATCGACCAAATAAGTATATTGAATGTAGTTGTATTAAAATAACTTCGCTTTTGTATATTTATAGTATAACAAAACATCATATTCAAAGTTGTTCATTCACTGGTTTCATTTGTTCATTCACTAGAATTTTGCGTTCATTCACTGGTGATTTTCCATTTTTTCACTTAAATAGTGATATATCTTCAAACTGTGCAGTAATACTGTTGAATAATGATGATTTTAGCCAACTAGAGTAGTTGGTTGTGCTATACAAACAGTAATATTTTAAGTAAACTGTGCCCAACTGCCTAAAACTAATTTTCAAAGTCGAAAATTTCCTTAAGTGTCCATTCACTGGTACACTTACCCTAGGCACAGGTTAGGCCGCACAAGGAGTACTGTTCTCATCTCTGGAATGGGGCACCCAAGTACCAAATTCTTCCATTTGACCGCATCCAACGTAGAGCTGCTCGATTTGTCGATAATCAGGCACTATCTGGCCTGCTCGATCCTTTGGCTTTGCGGAGGGATGTGGCGTCTCTCAGCATATTATACCGTATTTATCATGGGGAGTGTTCTGACGAATTGTTCAAATTGCTGCCTGCGGCTAAATTCCACTACCGAACTTCGAGGAACCGTCTGTCTTTCCATCCTCACCATCATGATGATTGGCAGTCTAGTACCGTGCGTTTTAAGCGAAACTTCTTTCCTCGCACGACGAAGATCTGGAATTAGCTACTGCGGCAACATTCCCGGACCGTTACAACTTAGGGATCTTTAAAAAACTAGCCTACCAATTCCTAAAAGGGTCGGCAACGCACCTGTGATTCCCCTCGTGATGCGCGTGTCCATGGGCGACGGTGATCGCTCTCCATCAGGTGTCCCGTCTGCTCGTTTGTCCCTTCTTATATAGAAAAAACAATGATCTTGATCACACCAAAATGTTTTGTCTCATAATATCAACTCCAAAGTCAAAGACAAGATATATTAAATTCAATTTAGGTTATAATGTTGCGGAGTCTACCACCGTCTAGCTAGAACGTCTCTGTGTGATGTAATGTATGACGAGTTTATTTTTAAGGCTATATTTACTCGGGTAACCTCTGTCGTACCAACTGTTGCCTTTGTGTTCCCCTTGCGTCGAACAAATTACTTCTAACAATCCGATCACCTATTCAAACGTGACCCATTCCGCGAATAAAGCTATTAAAAGTTCTAGTAAAAAATATATAATACAAGCTTTGTTTAATATATAAAGCTTGGTTTCTGACTCATAGAAATTTCCAATAATTTGCATCATGATTTCGTGATTTGCGGTAGATATTCCGGGATTTATCATGCGTACATCACGAAAACGTGGGAATATCGGAGTACCGTCCAGCCGTTTTAGTGTGAAAGTACAACAAACGCACAGACACTTGGTAAAAATATATTTAACGATAAACTATCGCAATTTTAATGCACCATCAATTGCTCAATTTTTCTGTACCTAAGGATTATTTGAAAGAAAGAAAGAAAATATTTATTCACTTTCACAAGAAGACACACGAATAGTACAAAAAAAATACCTACACACAATTTCACACAAATAAATAAAAATCACAAACATGAATAAGTACACAATTCACACGTAAATGTTTTAATTTTATTTCTATCCTAATAAGAATAAGTTACAAAAGAAATAAGTCATTCGTTTAATTAGAACAGATTTACGTATTTAGATAACACACACGTAATTTTTCACCATTTAACCTTTTAATGAGTAGCTAATTGTGAATAAGTATAATTTCTTATTATTGCAGTTTTCCGGGAGACACAATTAAATATTAATAAATAAATTACGCTATGAGTACAACAGTTAACTCGTCATTGCCATCACTCCACGTAACAAAGACGCAAAAAGCCAAAATCACGTATTTAGCTTCGGTCTGTCATCGCCATCTATCGGGAATTTCGGTAAACTCGAGCAAGCTTCTGCCGCGCTGCAGTACGCTGCGAATTCTAGTTCCCCGTAGGGACGTTCAATTTATGCGTTATGAAATGTTATGAACTGTTCTCTTACAATTGAGTTTGCTAAGGAAATGTGATGTTTGTTGTAATCTATATTCAGTCTACAAATTTGTAAATTTACTTGCAATAGTAATCTTTAAGTTTATCCTGTAGTTAATTAATAATTATGTAAGAAAGTACACATTACACTCACTTAATTTACTTCCCGGCTGTGATACTTTTGTTGATATTATGAACATGTACGAAGAATATTACGTAGGTAATAAGGTAGGTAAGTATGTAGTTTTTATGTAGATTTGGAATATTAATAAGTAATCCATAAAAAATAACGTTTTTTTCTTTTATATGGCTATACGGCTCTACAATGGCATCAGTGCCATTATGGCTTTCAAAGGTATACCAGCTAGGCAACGCCTTGTAGATAAAATTTAAAAAAAGAGAGGTCGTGTGTCCCGGAAATGGCCGAATTCGGCCGGAATGTCCGACACAGACGAGAGGATAAGAGGTGTGTTAGCGCTATAAGCCCAGACTAGAGTTGGGCGTGATTTAAATAATTTATTTTCTAGTTAATTATTTTAAATAAAATTATTTGAAAATAATTTATTCGAAAATAACATCAAACACAAATAACGTGTTGTCAACTCTTTTATTTTAATAAATTATCTAGATGAAGATAACAAACCTATTTTTTATTGAAAAAAGCTTAGATGAATAAGTTTATAATATAATGTCACGACGGGTCAAACCGTCACACTGACGTACATCTTTTATTTAAAGGCGCAACTAATTATATTTAGATTCGAATAAAGCTCATCTAGATAAATTTTAAATAACAAATGACTGATTATTTAGTAGTTACATATTTTAATTCTTAGTTATTAAGTAATCTGGTTTCTCGGCGTATTGATTCGCTGTAACACAAATTAATTGAATAAATAAATAAATAAATTTCAAATAACGAATAATTTAGTTATCTTATCTTCTCGATTATTCGTAAATAGATAAATTTTGGCCAACTCTAGCCCAGACTTAGCCAGTTGGGAGCAACGATCGTGAGCATGTAACCTTGCCTAAATAACTATACTCCATTTAATTTAGAATTATAAACCACAACAACATTATATTGCGGCTCGTGAACTGTAATCTCTTTACAATTTGTACTAGAGTAACAATTGACGACACGCAAATAAAGTGACATTAAAACAATTTTATTTTGCGTCTCCCAGACTATTTTACTGTACTATTTGCTAGGTAAGAAATAGTTGACGAGCCGCAATATAATGATGTTTTGGTTTTCAGTTCTAAATTAAATGAAGTATAGGCCATCACGGCGTTTTACTAGTAATTAGGTGTTAATCGAGGTTTTGTTTAACATTGAACGAAAAAGCTAGTTACATTTCGCACATGGTTACGAGTAAGTACACCTTTTCTTTTTGTCCCATCGGCAACCAGTTCTAGAGCGATGTGCCCTGCCCACTGCCACTTGAGTTTGGCGATTCTTCGAGCATCGTGGAGTCCACGGACCGGAAGACGCAGTGTAGGTAGGCCTCCAACAAGATGGAGCGACGAGCTGGTTAAGGTTGCAGGATCGCGTTGGATGCGAATAGCACGCAACCGATCTATTTGGTGAGCCTTGGGGGAGGCCTATGTTCAGCAGTGGACGTCTTTCAGCTGAAATGATGATGATGATGATACCTTTACTTTATTAACTAAGACCTTATACGAGTGGATGAGCAAACGTTTAATCAAGAAAATTCTCATGATACATACCAATACACAAAATACTTAGAATTTCATTTCAAACAAATACCAGTATAAACTGAACCGTGCTTGCTTTGAAAGGGCTTGGCGAGGTAGTTCTTACGTGGCCTTGAGAATGGTTGTTCCTTTTACTGGGATGGACCTTGGAGTTACTGATTCACCTCGCTCGTGGGAGTTCGAGGTCACCGCGTGTTGTTTGGTCGCGAAATTTGATGAATAACAGTAATACTGTTATCCATAATTCGTAATCGACTTAATTACCTTGGTAATAACAAGGATTATCTCAAACCGTGAATCCCTTTGTTTTTTCTTAAAAACACGATATACGCAAAAAAAATATATAGCTAGCTTAGCAAAGCTTAGCAAAGCTTGCTGTTTTTATTTTTTTGTTTCATTGCAAGCTTATATTTTCACGCTGGGCTGGTTGGCGTTAGTTCTAGGTCAATCATACAGAGATCGGGATTTTCACGGCGAAATATAAGACTGTCGCAATCAAGCTAGTGTTAGAACCAATTTTTTATCGATATCGATAGTTTTGCAATAGAAGAAAAAAACGGTCCACTAAAAAAAACATATTTAATACAGAATTTTAGGTCAGGTTTGTATAATAGTACATTACTGCAGAGGCCGTGAAGTAAGGGATTGATGGACGAGATTTGGGGTATACGGCGATAAAACGAGTCCAGCAATCACTCTTCCGGCCGAGGATTGTATAGAGCTTTTCTTAAACATGCATCATCATTCATCCATCCATCCATCCATCCATCCATCCATCCATACATCTATCCATACATCCATCCATACATCCATCCATACATCCATCCATACATCCATCCATACATCCATCCATACATCCATCCATACATCCACCCATACATCCATCCATACATCCATCCATACATCCATCCATACATCCATCCATCCATACATCCATCCATCCATCCATCCATCCATCCATCCATCCATCCATCCATACATACATCCATCCATACATCCATCCATACATCCATCCATACATCCACCCATACATCCATCCATACATCCATCCATCCATACATCCATCCATCCATCCATCTATCCATACATCCATCCATACATCCATCCATACATCCATCCATCCATCCATACATCCATCCAACCATCCATCCATCCATACATCCATCCATCCATACATCCATCCATACATCCATCCATACATCCAGCCATCCATCCATACATCCATCCATCCATCTATCCATACATCCACACATCCATCCATCCATACATCCATCCATACATCCATCCATCCATCCATACATCCATTCATCCATCCATCTATCCATCCATCCATACATCCATCCATCCATCCATCCATCCATCACCAGTAGTTTAGGCGGTTTTATAGAAATAAAAGAAGATAGATTTTTTTTAATGTCGTATGTTGGCTGTATGTAATTTTTCCTTTGTCAGTTTAATGTTAGTAAGCAAATTTAAAAAGTTACAGCAGCGGACAATAATGGCTTTTCATACTTACTTTTATGGCCTAGGCCAAGAAGTAATGTAGGGAGCCATAAACAACAAACTTCATGGCTTCATTTCGTGACATTAACGCATACATTTCAAAGCATGTTTGAGAAAAATTATATAGAGACATGCAATTTCTTCTTCGAAGTCCGCGTCAGTACACACAGCAGCACATGACATTTTATTTGGTTTGTGATAGTGATACGACGTTGCTAATGATTAGTCTTATTTCATATGAGGTGTTTAACTGAGCTGAGGACATTGAGCTTTATGATTTCAGGTAAACAACTTGAGTTAACACATTTTACTAGCCGTGGTGGCTCGCACCCACTCGTAATTACATTTGTAATTTACCAATTTTACCATGAACTTTACGGTGAAGGAAAACATCGTGAGGAAACCTGCATACAGCTATGAAGAAATTCAATGGTGTATGTGATGTTCCCAATCCGCACTGGGCCCGCGTGGGAACTACGGCCCAAGCCCTTTCATTCTGAGAGGAGGCCTGTGCCCTGCAGTGGGACGTATACATATAGGCTAGGATGATGATGATGATGATGATGATTTTATTATCCGGCAATTCTGGCATTACAGAAGCTAAAAAGACTAATTTTGCATCACTTTACCTTGTTCAATGATCCCGCAGGAGTCAAAACTAGCTTAAAAGAAAAACTCTCCTTGAACTAGAAATTACTGATTGTGACAGAGAATTTCTTATAAAAGTCTTTAGACAGTAGGTATCATAAGAAACTCAGTCTGGCGACAAAAGAAATTGTCGACGACCGGTTCAGTGCTCCTCCGCCTCCGCCAGACGTGATCACTGGTTGAATTCTCGAACTAAAGTAATTGGAATGCTTCTATTCGCAACTATACCTAGTATTTATTTAACCTTAAACCAAGGCACAAGTTTCAAACTGTCTTAAATTTGGTCATGATTTGTGCTTACAAAAATAGATGCTTAGACGTGGGCACTTGGGTGCTTTTGCAAATATTTTAATAATCCACATCTCCAACAATCTTCACTTTTCAAAACTCGAACTTCAAAGCGGGACATGCTTAAATCAATAATGATAATGAATTTTCTGAAATTCTATTTATAAACGAAGTTTTCGTTATACCTAATATCGATATTCCCAGAAACGGTAATTGATATTCTACTGAGATAATAGAACATAACATATGAAGCAAAACAATATTGTTAATTAAATGTTTCTTAATTAACAATTAGGTACAACTAAAATTAATCCTGCATGTTGCTCTTCATAATACAATACACTTAAAATACTGATTCACTTATCTTATATTTTATTCTAAACAAACCCACATTTTCAATAATCTTCACTTCTCAAAATTCGAACTACAAATCGGAACATGCTTAAATTGATAAAAAGTTAACGACCTTTCCAATTCGAAGCATCCGAACCAGAGTTTTTTGAAATAAGAACAGCTGAGGGCGTTGTGGTGTGGTCGCAAACTGGTACGCTAAGGACACCTGCCCGCGAGACAATCTGAGCGACGAAACTGCCAGTTTCTAAGCGTTTTTTTTTTATGTGTAATATACTTAATAATATAATATTATTATGGTTACTTACTTGATTTTGTAAACGTAACGAGATTGTTATTGCAGCGAGTATGAACTAATTTAATGACTGTGTATTTTTATGCATTTTGCACTTTTTAAAGAACAGGGAGGTTACAAATTTATTGTTAGATATTTAAATTAAATTAAATGTAGGTATGTATATAAACTCTTCATTGCACATAATAAAATCGGCCAAGTGCGAGTCGGACTCGCGCACCGAGGTTTCCGTATTATTTTTGGGTATGTCAAAATAGGTATACGCCGTAAACAGCCGTAACGATAATAACCCAGTGTTAGCAGATCCCTGCTTCTAAGTAAAATGTACGCAGTTTGAGATGATTTTTTATTGGTCAGTTAGTGCCCCCCTTAATATTTAATGTAATTATATTTTTATTATTTTTTGTTGTATCGGCTACAGTAATACATAATCAGTGAAAATGTCAAGAGTCTATGTTAACGTCATTAAGAAGATCGAGTTAAAAACGTTGAAATAAAAAACACGTTTCTTGTATCATGACCCCCTTTAATTTTTAACTTTATTTTATTTTTAGTATTTGTTGTTATAGTGGCAACAGAAATACATCATCTGTGAAAATTTCAACTGTCTAGATATTATGGTTCATGAATGAGATAGGTATAGCCTGTACCTCTACCATGAGTTACACTAGTTTACAGTGACCGTACTCGCTAGCGACGGCGTAAATGATTTGTATAGAGAATTGTGTACAGCGCCTCTAGCGGTCACTTACGGAAGTACAATTCTCCATACAAATCATTTACACCGTCGCTAGCGAGTACGGTCACTGCAAACTAGTGTAACTCATGGTTAAGAGCCTCTGGTGACATATAGACAGGCGGACGGACAGACAGATTATTTTTTACCCTTTGGGTACGGAAGTACAGATATACAAAAAAAAATACAAAGCCGAACTTATTACTAGGAAGGGATTTCTTCCAGCTAACCTAGTGAATGTTGTTAGATGGGTATTCTCTACATAAAGATGCGTCATATTACAGTAACATTAAGTATAATATAACATTAGCTGTTGCCCGCGACTCTGTCTGCGAAGAATAGGATGATGTAGAGTTTACACTGTATTATATAATTTATACATGTGTGCGAGTAGGTATAGTTTATACTTCAGTACATTTTAGCCAAATGGAATACGTACCTACGAACGATACTACCTACATTATGCTCTATAGTCTAGACAAAATGATAATTGGATATATTCGGTCCCAAGAAAGCTCAACTATTTCCACTTAAGGCAAGAAGCAGAGACGAAGTCAATTCGATTAAAACTAACATACTGCCAAGATCTGTCGCTATGTATCATGTAAAATGCTCTTTATTGAGTTCAACATTATGTTTCATTTGAAGACTCTAGTGGCCATTACTATTAAAATTGATTCAATCCAATGGCCCATGTAAAGTGATTAAGCATTCGTGTTTCAATTCGAAAACTTTTTGGTCCTCCGCAAAGTTTGGAGCCCGAGGTAGATCGTATCGGCGTGAGCCTGATGGACATTGTTTTAATATTCCATATCGTGTGCACGTGCGAGACGGCGGAACCCGAATACGACCGATTGCTGGCGACCGGGCCCGAATCCCGACCAAACCGCCATTAATCACAACACGTACAACCCAATATACAACTTATTTTCTGCAAGCTATAGTTGAAATTGCAACGCAACTCTTAAAGGAGTTAGTATCTTTTAGTGAATGTATACCGTATGCCCTCGAGACGACCGAAGCGCATGCGAATTAACCTAGAATGCTTCGTGAAGCACCATTTCATTGCTGCTTTTTTTGTGGTGTTGTTCCGTTGAGTGGAATTAAAGCAGTGTTGTATGTGTCACATACGAAAACGTCAATCATCTTGGAAAGCAGTTCCGGTAGTTGTATGTAGGCCGTTATAACTCGCTTTGTGTTATATCGTGTTGATTCTCAAACCACTTTGTTCGCGATATGCTTTTTGTGAGATAGTTGTAATTTAGTTAAAAATGTCGCCTGCTTTATTGTGCTTTTACGATTTTGCCATCAATGCGATCCAGTCAATATCAATACTAATATTATAAATGCGAAAATAGCTCTCACTGTTATCTCTTCTCGCTCAAACCACTGAACCGATTGAGATAAAATTTGGTATGGACTTAGTTTGACACCTTAGAAAGAACATACGACAGTTTTACGAAACAAATTCCGCAAACAAAAATACGGGAACAGCTTAGGAAAGTTTTAGTACTTTACCTTTACAGGAAAACTTACTTGCAAATTTAAACACCAAAAATATCATAATTGATTAAATTATATCTCAATACAATCCGGCACCTAAGAACCAATTCATCAGATCTCTACGTTTCGATACGAGGTACGCCAACTTTGTCGTGATTCAAATTCCCTTATTATGGCTACTATGCAACTTAGTTTATATTATTTTTCACTCGCCTTTTACTCGCGACTTCGTTCGCGTAAATTATTATTTAAATTGAAATTCCGGGATTTTAAATACTTCATAAATTTTTACTTTAAAAATTAGCGGTAGAGATATCGAGATTTAATATCACAATCCTCTGGGAATGTCGAATTAAAAAGTAGTTAATGTGTTACTTCCAAAAACCAGCTAAGGCAAATGTCCCTGTGCTCAACACTGACCCAATACATGGCACCATCAATCTTATGTCATAGTAAGATGGGTGTCATCTACTGGGCGTGAAATGCCGAGCATTGGTATATTTAACTTATCTAATCTACACACAAAAAATCCTGTAAATTAATCCAACTGTTTTTTGTATGAAAGGGTAACAAACGCGCACAACCACATACAAACTGTCGTATCTCTATTATTAGTAGGATTATTGTAAGCTTAAGAGTACATGCGTTTTATTCCACAGAACGGAATCGCATACAATATCGGCAAAGGAAAGTTACAGGACGTATAGCTGTTATACGTATGTGGCCGCCACGTGTGCTGCATAGTAACGTTTGAACTCGGCTCAGTTTAATATGTACGCATAAGTACAGTTACCCCACCCGCGTTCTAGTTGCCTAGGTATTTTTATACTTGCTTTGTGCTTTAATTTTTAAAATGTTTAGTTACATCATTTTACACTTTTACGTTTCTTTTTTTTAGACGACCAGATGGCCTAGTGGTTAGAGAACCTGACTACGAAGCTTGAGGTCCCGGGTTCGATTCTCGCGTCGGGGCAGATATTTGTATGAAAAATACGAATGTTTGTTCTCGGGTCTTGGGTGTTTAATATTTATTTAAGTATGTATCTATCTATATAAGTATGTTTATCCGTTGCCTAGTACCCATAACACAAGCTTTCCTTAGCTTACTTTGGGACAAGGTCAATTGGTGTGATCCCGTGATATTTATTTATTTATTTATTTATTTTATCACTTGGGTTATGTTGGTGAAGTGATAATCAAAATTATACAAGAACAATACAAGGCTTCTCAAGTAGAGGGTCGCGGTTTCGAGCTCGGATTCACCCATTTTTTTGGAATTTGTGTGAAGTTATATTTTAAATTTACCATAAGGTTCACGGTGAAGGAAAACATCGTGGCTAAACCTGCACTCACCTGCGAAGAAATTTAGTAGTGTGTGTGAAGTTCCCAATCCGCATTAGACCCGCGGGGGAACTACGACCCGAGCCCACTACTTGGTGATGATATTGAATCTCATCGAAAGAAAACAGCAACTTGCCAATTTTGAACAAAAAAACAATGCAATACCATGCAATATACCTATTGAGCATCACATTAAAAACAATTCTGAAAAAAATAGTACATCGCGAAAATTTACGCGGCAAAAGCAAAAAGAGATCGTATCGCTTCAGAATGACAGTGTAAATAAAAATAGGTGATAACGTTTTTATAAATATTGATTTTTAATAGGATGTCTGTATTTATAAAATCCAGGGACGAATTTCAAAATTTGAAGTTGGTACTTCATATCGGCTGTCCCTTACACTCGTCTATTTAATGCTATTAGCGGAATGGCACGATATGAAGTTCGTAAATCGAATTTTGTAGTATAAGGCCGTTTATATTTGCAAGAAAAATCATGCCTTTTGATTAAATTTATAAACAAAGTTTTTGCAGCAATCTCGATATTCACGGAAACGGTGATTGTTTTCTACTGTAAATAATTTTTAGTTACCATCCAAATTTTTTTAAGCCGTCATTTTAAGACTGAGCCAATAGGCATTTTAGGTATTTTCACGGCAAAATATAAGACTGTCGCAATCAAGCTAGTGTTAGAACCAATTTTTTATCGATATCGATATAGTTGTGCAATAGAAGGAAAAAACGGTCCACTAAATAAAAAACATTTTAATACAGAATTTTAGGTCAGGTGGCTACTCCCAGAGTATGTAGAGAAATTAATGTTTATCTACTCTTATCACAAACCAAATAAAATGTCATGTGCTGCTGTGTGTACTGACGCGGACTTCGAAGAAGAAGAAATTGCATCTATCTCTATATAATTTTATACAAACCTTGAAACCTGACCTAAAATTTATTTATTTATTTATTTATTTCACTGTAAAGTCATGTACATTTTTATGAGATCTTAAGAACGTTTTATAAGTCGGTCCATGACGCCCTGCAAGGGCACACAATAATACTTAAAACTAAATATTTAATTATGTCATATTTATATTAAATTGAAATCATGCATTATTAATAGATTATTATTATTACATATTTTGATCTACAATTTTATGAACATACATTAGAATTAATAAAAATAAAAAAATAAATTAAAACAATCAAAAATTAAAAAAATAAATAATAAAAATTAAATTACAATAATCACATAAGGTACATCCAATTAATTTTGATTATTATTATATGTATGTATTATAGAGTATCTATGTATGTCATCAAGTGCAGCGCTTGTCATTGAATATTAAAAAATTGATCTATTTACATTTATAGTGTTTTACACTCTCATCATTAAGGAATTCATTTACAGAATAATAACATTTTTCGATTAGGAACGCTTTCAACTTATTTTTGAAATTATTATATTGTGTTTCTTGCCTAATCGATTCTGGGATTTTATTTAAGACTTGAGTACATTTATATTGGGGACCATTTTTAAACATTGCTAAATTCGACTTCGGTAAAAGTAGTTTATTTTTATATTGTGTTCTTGTCGTACTTATATCTTTATTTGCTTTGAATAGGTCAGGGTATTTGCGGGTAAAAAGTGCTGATTCTAATATGTATAGTGAGGGCAGGGTTAAGAGTTTATGGTGTATAAAATGCTGACGACAGCTTTCGGGAATACGTATGTTGGCTAGTATACGTATGCACTTTTTTTGCATAACAAATAGTTGTTGTGCATCGGAACAGCCTCCCCACAGTATTATGCCATACCGAAGCCAGGCGAACGCATAAGCATAATAAGCAGTTAGTGCACATTCAAAATCTGTGCTTACTTTTAGTACACTTAGTGCATACACAAATTTGGATAATTTTGTTTTTGTGTTTTGAATATGAGCTCGCCAGTCTACACCAGAATCTATCGTTACACCTAGTAATTTAAATTCGGATACTTCTTGTATGTCTGTGTTGTTTACTTTTAACTTTAATTCCAAAGATGATTTTTGTTTGGGTTTAAATTGTATAATATTTGTTTTTTTTAAATTTATGTCTAAATTATTGTCTTTAAGCCATTCTGTTACTGTGTTCAGTGTGTAGGTAAGTTTCAAGTTACATTCAGCGCTATTTGTGCCGTCAACCAGTAGTGACACGTCGTCAGCAAACATAACGCATTTTGTTTCTGGATTAAATATGTTTTTTTATTTAGTGGACCGTTTTTTCTTCTATTGCACAACTATCGATATCGACAAAAAATTAGTTGTAACACTAGCTTGATTGCGACAGTCTTATAAGTATTTTGCCGTGAAAATTCTGATCTCTGCTGATGGCCTCACACCTACGAGTTTTTCGGAGTTTATGTGCGAAATTAGGTAAGTAAATTTGAAATTACCATGAGCCTTGATGAAGGTAAATGACGCGAGGAAACTTACACACCTGAGCAGAAATGCAATGGTGTGTTTAAAGTTCCCAATCCGCGCTGAGTCCGCGTGGGAACTACGGCCCAAGCCCCTTCTTTTTGAGAGAACATGTGCCCCGCAGTAGGATGTATACAGGCTGGGATGATTCAAATTTTGACATGTGATTTGGTACCCGATAAAGGAATGTTTAAATACATTATACTAGCGACCCGCCCCGGCTTCGCACGGGTGCAATTATGCATGTAGGTATTATAAATATTAAACCTTCCTCTTGAATCACTCTATCTATTATAAAAAAACCGCATCAAAATCCGTTGCGTAGTTCTAAAGATCTAAGCATACATAGGGACAGACAGACGGGAAGCGACTTTGTTTTATACTAAGATGTAGTGATATTGAGAGACTAAAAGGAGCCAATATGCAATACAAAATATAAACCCAGGTAGTTAGGCAACCGAGCTTCCAGGGCAGCTGAGAAAGTCCGGTAGTGTTTATGGCTTTATAACCTTGAAACTTAAGTAAGACTGTCTTGCGGCGAAACCTACACATTTTACTTCGAAAATAAACAAGCATTAAACTATAGGTAACGCCACCAGAGTTGAGGCCACGCACACAAGCACATCTCATGTAATGACAGCGGGATTTTGACGTTGTGTTGACGTTTAACGACAACACAACGTCAAAATCCCGCTGTCATTACATGAGATGTGCTTGTGTGCGTGGCCTCAACTCTGGTGGCGTTACCTATACATTGAACTACTGCATTAGTATTTTGCTATTTGTTTGAGTTCAAGTTCATTTAAAACTAATTGTAAGTAAAATATCACACTCTATAATTTTATTTAATTTATAATCCTAGTAACACTCGAAATAATATTGCATTTTTAATGATATCAAAAAGTTAATATTATTTTGATTTAAACTGTCTAAATAATCATAATATAGTACCTATTCATTTATTCTACACTAATTGAGGGAGACATCAGAGTGCTGGTCACTGTCCCAGTAATCGCATACAAGAGCACAAGGCAAGGGTCCATAGTAGAGCGGCCGGAAATCGAACCCGGGTCGCGGTCACTCACCCCCGGGGGCGACATGTGACGGTAGCACGGTGATCTGGGGTTGGGGTCCAGGATCCCATATAGGGGCACAGTATGACGGTCTTGGGTGGTAAAAATGTAAACACGCTAAGATGTTAATTAAGTTGGTTTTCATTAATTGTTTTCTGTGGATGTGATGCCCACTTACCATCGGGTCTCATTTAAGTACTTACTTGCCAACCTATGTCACAAAAAATAACAGTGTAACGAGTGAGTGGGTAATTTTTAGAAAGGTATGCCGAATAAGCCGTTTAACGTGTGTGTGTGCGTGCGTGGGTATGTATTACAATACCGAAGTACGAAGGACCGAATGTATTAAAACATCGAATGGGTCAAAAGACCGACACGATTTTTTTTGAAACCGTAAACTTCTCAGAATTTATTAAAACGGCATCATACAAAACCCATTAGGTTAGGTTAGGTTTGTTTTATAACAATCTTAAAAAGTTAACGGTTTCAGAAACAAATCGTGTCGGTCTTTTGACCCATTCGATGTTTTAATACATTCGGTCTTTCGTACTTCGGTATTGTAATACATACCCGCGTGCGTGCGTGCGTATGTATGTGTGTGTGTGTGCGTGTGTGTGTGTGTGTGTGTGTGTGTGTGTGTTTGTGTGTGTCTAACAATAAGGACCTAGCACCTTGTTATTTTGCAGGCTTGTTGTTCCGCATAAAAATACATCATAGTATGTGTCTTACACATGTAGCTGCCCTACGCGTGTGGTAGCGGAAAAGCAATAGATTTTATTTTCCCTTGATATTTGTAAACTTATTGTTTTGTTATAATTTCGTTTGGCACAAAACAATAAAAGCTATTTTTCAGGTGTTTTGGAATTTAAAGCGTTAGTTTCATTTAGTAAAAATTCTGAAAAAAAAACTGTTTTAGAAATAAAACACATTATGACAAACGATATTCATTTGTAACTTTAATTTTACAGCAGTCAATAATCGACCCCAGCCTCTTGAACGCTGTAACTCCGAAGATAAACCTTTCTTAGCATGATAAATATAAAATACCTAAACAATCTTGACCTATCTGTTTATTGAAAAATAATGTTATAAGATCCTGGGACCTGTCAAGAGAGACGACGGCACGTGGAGGATCCGTAAAAACAGAGATCCAGGAGCTGGTGGCTGAACCCAACATCGCTCCCAACCCGCCCCCAACCCGCTCTCAACCCGCCCCCAACCCGCTCCCAACCCGCCCCCAACCCGCTCGCAAACCGCCCCCAACCCGCCCCAACCCGCTCCCAACCCGCCTCCAACTCGCTCTCACCCCGCCCCAACCCGCTCCTAACCCACCCCCAACCCACTACCAACCCGCCCTCAACCCGCCCCCAACTCGCTCTCAACCCGCTCCTAACCCGCCCCCAACCCGCTCCCAACCCGCTCCCAACCCGCCCCCAACCCGCTCTCAAACCGCCCTCAACCTGCTCCCAACTCGCCCCCCCACCAGTTCCCAACCCGCCCTATCTAACTGGGCTATCTAACACTGAAAGAATTTTTCAAATCGGAGCAGTAGATCCCGAGATATAGAAGTTTTAGGTACTTCATAAACCCCCGATTTGGAAACGTTCTTCCGCTCCGCTCCGCTCCTATTGGTGTTAGCGTGATGATATATAGCCTATAGCCTTCCTCGATAAATGGGCTATCTAACACTGAAAGAATTTTTCAAATCGGAGCAGTAGTTCCTGAGATTAGCGCGTTCAAACAAACAAACTCTTCAGCTTTATATATTAAAATATAGATAAGATTAGGCTACTTGAGAGTGGCAGTTCTTGTACAGTCAAACAATTTGATTTCTAACCTATCGTGGAACGTTTGCACAGTAAGCGTCATAATGATTTTCCTTGTCTTGACAACAACGATGCGATGTCACTGTGAAAAGGAGGTTCCACAGTCAAGTGGGTCACGATTCGGTTGGTTAGACTGTACACCACTACCACAGTGTGCTTATTAAAGAACGTTTAATAATAATAATTTATTTATTCATCAGATACATCCTAACATCATATTTTTGTTAGTATACAACTTACAAGCTAAGTTAGTTTCAATAATTAACAATTATATAATATAAAATATTGCAAAATTAATAAATTATCATTACATCACAATTAAAAATCAAAAATGAAAAAGAATTTTTATGTCCAATAAAAAAATTAAATTAAAATAAGAGACAATAAAATTTTAATTACAAAAATAAATAAATCAAATTCCATGTCAATCAAAATAATACTTACTACGTGTTTATAAATTTTATAATATACTATACTAATAATAATAACTTTCCAATTCTATTTAAAATCTGTAATGGTTAATACACTTAAAACAAGGTTAGAATTTAAAAACTACTCAAGTAAAAAATAAACCAATTTACATTTACTATGTCACCACCGTCCAAGTCCAAGTTGCCCCGGCGTTAAATCTCTCCCTCGCCATCTGCGGGCACAGAGGGTAGACAGGTGGGCTATACTCGTAAAATAATAATGTATTGCCCAATAACAGTTTTTATATCGACGCGCGAGATTAGACATTGGCAACGGTTTGTGAAACCATATTTACACAAAAGAAAATAGAGACTGTCGGAGACGGTCATGAGTACGACACTCAAAGGTAGCGCAGCGCGTGGTCGCGATTATGAAGCTGCGTAACGGATTGCGCGTAGTCGATTACGCGTGTCCTGGAACGCCATGTCCGTACTTGGAGCTACGCGTACACTCTAGGGGAACTGCAAGTACGGACATGGCATTCCAGGACACGCGTAATCGACTACGCGTTACAGTAGGTACGTGCAATCCGTACGCAGCTTACAGTCACACCGGACAGGTTGATCGGACATCGCGCGCTAGGGCGGAGCCGGCTGGACCAAGACCCGGCCATTCGGCTGCTGACTGCGCTGCGCTGGAGACTGGACTGACCTCGGAACTGTCCACGCTACCCTGTACCTACCAATAGTTCGTAAGGCGTTTAGCTGATTATAAGTGTTAATCTGATTATCTTGTTGTTTCATTACTCGATCTCCCAATCTATACTTCATTTAATTTAGAATTGAAAACCACAACATCATTATATTGCGGCTCGTCAACTATTTCTTACCTAGCAAATAGTACAGTACAATAGTCTGGGAGCCGCAAAATAAAATTGTTTTAATGTCACTTTATTTGCGTGTCGTCAATTGTTACTCTAGTACAAATTGTAAAGAGATTACAGTTCACGAGCCGCAATATAATGTTGTTGTGGTTTATAATTCTAAATTAAATGGAGTATATAGCCCATTATAATGTCTGACGAGGATGCCATCCCAGTACCTTGTCGGAACAGGGACCATTTTATACTGGTAAAATTAAAATAACAAAAATATTTGTCTTTTTACCAGATAGCATCTAATCCAGTAAAGAGTACCTATTTAATTTTATTATTGGATTGTATTTTATAACAAAGAAATTGTAGAAACGACACTTTTTTATTTATCCTCTTGTGTCCCGACTTCTAACTGATGTAGCGCTTAAGACCTAAACGAGAATCATAAGTTTTGTAATTTTAAACATTAAGTATTCAAATTTAAAGCTCTTTACAATAATTTGTACTTTAAACAAGGATTTAATTAAATAACTGCAAACCTGAAAGTACTTAGTTAGTTCAGAATCAAGAGTAGAATTGATTACATTACCTACATTTTGAGCAGGTTATGTTTTTAATGTTTTTTTTTGTTTTCATTTACCATAAAGCCCATGGTAAATTTCAAATGTAATTTCGCACATAAATTCCGAAAAAATTCAGAGGTGCGAGCCGGGATTTGAACCCACGACCATCTATTTGAGAGGACATAGATCAAACCACTAGGCCACCATGGCTAATAACGAATCAATGGCTAAATCAAACTACACTGTCTAAGCATTTTTATTTTATGCCGTTATTTGTATAATTTTTTTTCTTTAAGGTTTCAAGAAGCTTTTTTACTTAAATTAGTTCAGTGAGACGTTATTACATGATTGAGTAACTAACATTTGCACAAATTTTCTCATTTATAATGTGGTTCCTCCCACAAGACATCCACTTTTAATGAAGCAACTATCTTGTTGCGAATTATTCAGTCAATGAGAACCCAAATTCCAACTCGCTTTTCATTCCCATTTCCTTTCGTAAAAGCCGGCAAAGTACTTATAATTCAATGAATATTGCAACTGTTCGTGTGCGGCCCTAATTATTTACTGAAACTACTTACTTATTGAACTAGTAAGTAAGTAGTTCGCCTTTGTACATCTGTTTCTCTTGTAAACTGTTAATTTTATTTTTATGTATACAATAAAGAGTTTACATACATACATACATTTAAGTAGTGCAGTACTGAAATTCGAATATACTATGATACCAATGTCCCACGGTAAACTAGAAAGGTTAACGAAACCGCACTAGTGACCTGAAGCCGCTAATGCATACTGCGTGCGAACCTTAATCTTCTAAAGGTTTAGATTGAAGTACCCCTTAAAGTTAATTTTCGTAAAATCTTACGGTCGCTTGTTTCGGTCACCAGTGAACAAAGACCCACGAGAGCCCCTTCCTTCCCTTGACTGAAGTCTTCCTTTGAATTGCACAAACGGGAAGCGGGAGCTCTTGTTTTGTTGGCGAAAATATCCGCCGGCCGGTGGACAGGGCGGAGTAAAGCTGGACTCGTCCCCGGATTTGTTGGTCGACAGATCGGACATTTGCGGTGAGTGCAAATAACCCAGTCTTCTCGGGAAATAAAATATGTTGCTAGGTACTGGTTTTACGGCGCCTATGTACTGCATCGCTGAATGTGTCTTGTTATTAAATTAGATTTGGTTTTGCCGTCACTTTGATCACTGATGTGATTTCCTTTAGTCTTTCAATGCGATATTTTAAAAATAAAAAAGCATAAAAGCTTGATCTACTCCTATTAGATGCCTTATTACATTGAATATCAACGCATGTGTTACCAAAATCAGACAAAAAAGATGATAGGTACTATTCTAATTTCGTTTAATCGAGAATGCAATAATAAAATATCTTTAGGTAAGTACCTACAATACACCAAGTTTCAACCAAATTCTGTCAAATTCTTCTCAGATGAGTGCAGGTTTCTTTGCGTTGTTTTCCTTCAACTTAATTTGCATGGTAAATTTCACATTCTGAAAAACTCAGAGGTGCAAGCCCGGCCTTGAACCTACGACTCTCGACTTGAGAGGCCATAGGTCAGACCACTTTTTAAATAAAAACCGGCCAAGAGCGTGTCGGATACGCCCAGGATAGAGTTCCGCAGCCGTTACGAAAAACTCCTTGCATATCTTATTAATTTTATTATACTGTCTGTATTAAACAAGCAATATTTTATAGATCAGGCTGCTATCTAATTTACTCTTAAACTACTAATAATTCTCAAGCAAACTTAGCCGTTATAGATTTCCTTGTTAATTTGACATATTTCCTCCATAATTTCCTCCCATCTTGATTATTTCAAAATTTTTATACAATTTTTTATATATCTATGCAAAATTACAGCCTTCTAGCACTAATAACCACTCACTGCGGTAAGCCGCGGACAGAAAGACAGACGGACAGACAGACATGACGAAACTATAAGGGTTCTGTTTTGCCATTTTGGCTCCGGAACCCTAAAAATCACAAACATAGACAATAAGGAGGCTTTGTTCTAGTCAGTCGCTTGAGCGAAATCTTTGTAGTTTTGAAACTACAAAGATTTTTTTTAAGTTCTCACTCATCTGACTTTTTTTCTGTCATTTATAGGAGAGCGAACCCGGAGTTTAAGCGAGTACTTCTATTTTTTCCGAAAAAAAAACCTATGTCGTTGTACGCTATTGCGTACGTTATTACGTAGACAGCAAAAACATAGTACAAAGTCTTTCTCAGTAATGCCTTAAAACATTTAAAGCCATTCAGAATCGAAAAACAATATTCGAAGTAATGTATCTCAGCTGAAATGCCTGAAGGCGCACTCAGCGGTCATCGCCAACTACAGAATGACCCACTAAATGACCTATTGTACCCCACGCAAGAGCATCGTAGTTCAATGTACCCTAGTACTGCGTGCTATTTATTTATTTATTGATATAATTTACATTTACAGGCTTACAGTAAAAACCAAATCGCCTATAAAGCTAGGGTAGTATACAAAAAAAAAGGAAAAGAAAAATCTAAATGAACAGCAAATAAAACAAAAACAGAACGGGATACAAGAGGAACATTACATACTAACTAAGCATGCATGTTGCAATAATTACATATTTTTTGCAATAAAGAATGCCAGCTATCGGCAAACACGTCAGCATCTTGGATTTGTGCAATAAAATCATTGAGAAGCGACACGGCGCGTGTACCAGGAGCGTTGCTAGCGCGGCGGGTGCGCGCCACCGCCGGCGCCGCAAACAGCTGCCGACGGCGGCGCCCCGCGCGCGTGTACTGCTCAGGGACAAAGAGACGCATGCGCTCCAGAGCATCTGGGTTGTCGACCTTGCTCTGCAAAAGAAGACAGTAATGCACTAGCAAGTGCATTTTCCGCCGAAAGTTCAATGTTTCTAGCCCTACCATACCAGACACAAACAAAGACGGGTATAAGTATGGGTAATATCCGAATACCCGCTTGTACAAATATCTGCCAAACTTTTTCTGAACTCTCTCCAGTAATAGCTGATACTTCGATTCCGAAGGATCCCAGACGATCGAGCTAAACTCCAATTTGCTTCGTACAAAAGAATTAAATAAAATTACAGGAACAGTAATACCATTAAATTGAGATGCCGTGCGCATAATAAATCCGAGCGTCTTATTTGCACTTTTGACCACTGCACTGATGTGGTCATGAAAGTCAAGTCTAGTGTCCATAATCAAGCCCAAGTCACGGATAGTGTACACGCGATCAATTGATTGATCACCCAAAAAATAAACACCTTCAATAGGATTCTTAGATCTGCTAAATGTGATAATCTTACATTTATTGGTATTAAACATAAGTTTATTATCCCGACTCCAATCAATCACGGCATTTATATCACTCTGTAAATATTCACAGTCAGAAGTCGAATTTACGGCAAAAAATATCTTCAGGTCATCCGCGAACAACAAGCACTTAGCACAATTGATGACAGCCGGAAGATCATTTATCATGATTAAAAATTGGGTGGGTCCAAGCGTGCTACCCTGACTGACCCCAGATCTAGTGAAATATTCCTTGGACTGGTAACCAGACATCTGAACGAACTGCTTTCGGTCCCTGAGATAGCTTGCAAAGAGCTTTAATAACCCCCTTGAAAAACCAAACTCAGATAATTTGCGTAACAAGACGTCATTATCCACCAGATCAAAGGCCTTCCTGAAGTCGAAATAAGCAGCGTCAACCTGACGAGCATCGTCCATGCGCCGAAGAACGTAATCTACAAAGTTTATGTTATTTGTAACTGTAGATCTACCAGCGCGAAAACCATGCTGTGCATCTGCCAGACGCCTGGATATAAGAGGAGAAATGTGCCGGTTAATGACTCCTTCAAACACTTTAGCAAAGACAGACATAATGGCAATGGGTCTGAAAGTATCAATGTCCATCGATGAAGCATCCTTCGGGACCGGGGTAACTCTGGACACTTTCCAAATAGACGGATAAACACCCTCCCGTATAGACAAATTAAAAATAAAAATCAAGGGCTGCTCCAACGCAGAAAGACAGTCTTTAAGCAGAAATGCCGGTATACCATCGGGGCCAGGCGAAGAGTTAACCTTCAATTTACGTACTACGCGACGAAGCTCATCAAGAGAGATTTGGCTCAAACTGACACAAGCGGCATTCACTTCTCCGCCAGCAGTTCTTTCAACCTCGTCCGCATCCAGTAAAGGTGTACTAGCGTGAAAAACTGAACTGAAGTGCTCGGCAAATGCGTCCACAGCGGCCTGGTTGGCCACATTTACATTGTTATGCATAAAAGAGTTCTTCGGCTGCCGACTACAACGCTTATCCTTAACATGCTTCCAAAACTGTTTAGGATCCATATAAATACTATGCTCAACTGACTTCAAATGCTCCTTATAAGCAGAATCAATGAGATCTTTAACACGAGCCCTGTAATACTTAAATAACTCCCTATTGAAAGCCAACCCGCTACGCTTGAATTTCACCAGATGAAAGTACTTTAGCTTTATATGCTCAATCACTTCCGGAGTGTACCAGGAAGGATAGTTGTAGCGACGCGATCTACCAGTAGAGCACTTTCGGAGCGGAACATTGTGGTCCAAAACACCATTGAGGACCCCATAAAAAATATCTACAGCTGCATCAACTTTCTTTTGGCTATACAAGCAAGACCAATCTATTGTAGATATATCACTATATAGTGCAAATAAGTCAGCCTTATCAAAATTCCACCGGAAACTTTGTGGAACGGACGGACTCAGTGACTGAGATGATTGGTCCGTAGCCCTGCCACTCCTGGGGAAATTGAGGGCAATATCAAGTGGAGGATGGTAAGCGTCCATAGGTACCAAAGAAAACCCACAATTCCGGATACACACACCATCGGCGCCCATATTGGTTAGTACCAAATCCAAGATGCCGCCATGCGCATTATTAATGTTATTACATTGATCCAACCTACAAGCTTGAGTGAAACAGTGAAATTGACTAACAACGTGCGAATTAAATGAGTTCAAATTAAAGTCTCCTAAAATTACAATATTCAAAGAAGAAAATTTACATACTGCGTTCTCAATACAATCCAAAACATCTAAGTATTGCCCTTCAGTATAGTTTGGTGGCAAATATACTACACATACTAAAAATTTTACATTTTTTTTTTTTTTTTTTTTTGACTTTAAACACGCAAACAATACCTCTTTGTCATCCGATAAGCCATCAATATCATTGACAAGACGCACTGAATAAGTGTCCCTAACAGCAAGCAATACCCCACCCCAGCCGACATCACCGATACGATCCTTGCGCAAGACACAGTAATCAGGCGGAAACAGCTCGCCGTCACTGACAGAACTATTCAGAAAAGTTTCAGTTAGAGCTATCACGTCAGGGCAACAAGTTTCAACGTTTCTTCGGAACGACGCTGTTTTTGTCCGAAGTCCTCTAACATTCTGATAGTAAACGTTAAGCTTCCTGCTGCGCCTTTTTCTGACCTTTAAAACGAAAATTCTGATGCCATGGTTTCACGCATATATCCTTCGCCCAGTTCACGGGATCCAACACATGATCCGCAAGGCGCGACGGAACACTCAACTTAAATGATGCATAATCCCCTCTGGCCTTCAATGTTTCCACGGTGCAAACATCTTCTCCCAATACGGACGAGACGTGAGCACGAACTTGATTGTCTGCAGTTCCTATTTTTAGGTTGTAAACGTGGACATACTGACGCCTCTCAGATGCTTCAAGCTGCGTAGTTCCAGGCGCCGCCGTTCCTCGCTTCACATCCAAAGATTTACGGGAACGTTTACCAACCCTCGACCCGCTTCCCCTCTCACGGTCACCACCACCGACGACAGCAGGCCGCCCCTGGCGGCCAGTTGGCTCTATGATGTTTGCCTGGTCCTCCTCCTTCAGGTCGTCATTACCAGTGTTCACTGGTGAACCTTGACCGTTCGTTGGTTTTTCAGCAATCTGTTTCACCATCGAGAAATCGTCCGACTTTAAGGCTTCCCTATAACTCACTTCGCGACTCCTATCCAAAGCGACGGCCGAACCCACCGCCTGAGGATTAACTATGGGTTGCAGCATCATCATAGAGCTCAATCTGTTTTCAAGAGCAGTAACTCGAACACTCAAACTACTAACTGTGTCAACTATCGATGCAAGCTGCTCCCTAACGGAATTGCCAATTAAAAACACTAGGCGCTCACTTATAGCGTGCTGCAACTCATCTCGTACTACGTCTCTAATATTTTCTAGGCAGATAGTATCCCTTTTAAGAAACGTATCAGAAACGTTCGAAAGGTTCTCGGCAGGCTGCTGACGCCGAAAAGTTACGTTGTCCATGTCGTCTGCACGTGACTGATCAAGGGAAATACTGAAGCTATACTGAAGTGGACTATAGTATAGTTGAAAAACTTAAGGCCCTTCTTGTATATATTACTTCGCGTAACTAAAAACCCATAATGTTAATGCGAATAATAAAAATTGTCATATCGATGACTTGGCATTATTTTAATAAGCATAAAGTTTCTTTGCATAAGTATCAAAAAGTACAAATTTAAACAACTAGTAGAATAGGGATATAAAAAATAGCCTACGACTTATTCTCAGACCTACCGAATATAAAAAAAAGTTTCATAAAATTCGGTCAAGCCGTTTCGGAGGAGTTCGATAACAAACAACGTGACACGAAATTTTTATATATTAGATATCAGTATGGATGTTAAATCAAATTCGCTCTCTTGATAAAATTATGCGAATCAATTCAAATTACAAATTCAAATTAATAATGTTATGCATATTTCAATTTTCAATTATACAGATTCATTATTATGCTAAATTAGTCTTATGCTCTTATTATTTTGAAATGAAATGAAATGAAATGAAATGAAATGAAATTGAATTTATTTGCATTAAGCGTGGGATTAAATCGATGTTAGTAAAATTTGTTATTGTACACACACTTAGCTATTACAAGCATGCAAAAGTTTATCGTCTTAAAACTAAATGTGAAAATATAATTATAGAACCATGTCGAAGAATTAATAATAAGTATACAATTACAACAATATAAATTCATTTGATTAATCATTTTCATAAGTCACATTTTATTATTATATTCCAAAAATTCATTTACACTGTAAAAACATTTGTCTTTTAACCATTTTATTAATTCTTTTCTAAAGTTTGCTAATTTCGTGATTTGTCTAATTATTAACGGTATATGATTATATATTTGTATTGACATCGCGTAACAATTTTTGCTATACAGTGCGCTTTTTTGTGTTGGCTTGGCTAGCTTTGCAACATCTCTGGTCCTGAGCCTAGGATTCACTAATAATTTATTATAAAAGTGTGGGTTTGACCTTACAAATAAACCAACTTCCAATACATATTGCCCTGCTAAGGTTAGTATATTCAGCTCTTTGTACAAGGGTCTACATGGTTCTAAAGGTCCTACTCCACTTACGGCTCGAATACATTTTTTTTGACATATAAAGGCTCGTTTAATGTCGGGTGAGTTACCCCAGATGATCAGACCATACCGTAATATTGAGCTCACATAACCATGATAAGCTGTCAAGGCAGCTTTTTTGCCAGCTATACGTTTTAAACGTCTTAAAGCAAATGTAAATTTTTCTAATCTGGCGCAAACATTTTCAACATGAGATTTCCAATTGCAATGTCGATCTACTATAATACCTAAAAATTTTGTAACATCAACTTCTTCAATGTCTACTCCTTTACATTTAATATCTAATTTCAGTAACTGTTTCCTATAATTACAAAATTGCATATATTTAGTCTTTTCAATGTTTACATATAAGCCATTTTCTTCCAACCAATTACATACAGAGTCAATAGTCTTATTTATAGCGTTAGTGTAATTATTATCATTGTTATCCTTAGTAATTAAAATTGAGATGTCATCTGCGAATAAAATAGTTTTATATTGACTTACTTTCGGAAGATCATTTATGTATAAAATAAATAGTAACGGTCCAAGTACACTTCCTTGAGGTACACCTGAATCATTAATTCTATATGAAGACCGATATTTTGCAACTTCATTGTATTTATTTATTTTGCTCAATTGAACACATTGTTTTCGTCCTGTTAGGTAGCTTTTAATCCAGTCCAACGCATTGCCTCTAATACCATACTTTTCGCATTTAGCTATCAATATATTGTGATTCACAAAATCGAAGGCTTTACTCATGTCGAAGAAAACACCTGTTAATTGTGTTTTCTTATCAATTTTTTCCGTTATGGATTTCATCAAAGTGTAACAAGCTAGCGTTGTCGACTTACCCTTTTGAAATCCATATTGCTCTTTAGCTATAATATCATGCTTTTCACAAAACCCTAAAATCCTACGATGCATAGCTTTCTCATATATTTTGGAAAAAATCGAGATAAGTGTAATAGGACGATGATTATTTATGTCTTTCTTATCTCCTTTTTTGAATAATGGTACAACTATGGACTGCTTAAGTATTGTTGGGAATTTTCCTTGGCTGAAAGACTCATTTATTAAATGCGCCAGAATAGGAGCTATATGATTGGCACTCAACTTTATTACACGAGTCGCTACGCCATCAAAACCTACAGCTTTTGTGTTGTTTAGGGATTGTATGTATTTTTCTATTTCATTCGGTGTGCAAGGAGTCATAAAAATACTAGTACAAATTGATTTAATTTTATCTAAATTTGGATTGATTCCTATTCTCTCATTCTTAATATTTATAAAGTGGTCATTAAATGTTTGTGCTATCTCTATTGGATTGTCAATGGTTTTGTTTTCTACATTTACTGATTCAATACCTTCAAATATATTTATGTTATCCGTTTTGTCCTTTATAATATTCCAGGTAGCTTTACTTTTGTTTTTTGAATGTAGAATAACTTTACTGTTCATGATTCTCTGTGACTGTACGATGCATGTTTTAAGCAATTTACTATATCTCTTGTATGCCATTTTGTGTTCATTTGATCTATGTTTGTAGTATAAAAATCTTAGGTGTCTCTTTTTTTTGCAGGATTTTTTCATATTTCTAGTGATCCAGTTCGGTTTTTTGTTATTTCCCTTAACTTTAACTCTTCTTTCGGGAAAAGACAAATTGTAAAAAAGACTGAAAGTATCATGAAACAAGTCAAAAGCCAAATTACAATCTGGTTCATGAATTATATCAGACCACGTAAGTGAAGAAATGCAGTTAAGGAATGTATTTATATTTTCGGTACTATACTCTCTATTTCTGATATACCAGAAATCTTTATGATGTTTTAATGGTTCCGTCGTCTTAAACTCTAGTATTTGACATGTTTCATGATCCGAAAGGTGCATCTCACAGACATAACCCATTGCATGTTTTATGTTGCTTGCTACATGATCGATACACGATTGCCCACGTGTGGGTGCATTAATATGTAAATGGACATCATAATTCAATAGGACATTTTTTAAGCGTTGTGCAGTACTATTAGGTTTTAGTGTATTTATATTGAGATCACCCGTAACTATGATTTTTTTATTATTATTTAATGTTGCTTTATAGAGTAATGCATCCAATTTATCAAAAAATATTGCGATGTTACTGTTTTCTGGAACACGGTATATGCAGAACACAATGAGTTTCAGTCCATTTAACTCGACTCCACAACACTCAAAAACTCTTTCGGTAGATAACTTGTTACACCACAGTATTGGTTTATACTCAATGCCTCCTCTAAGAAGGATACAGGAACCACCTCGTTTCTTATCAATTCTTGAGAATTGAGTAGCCAACCTGTAGCCCTTTAAACGAATGTTGTTTTCACTGCCACGTTTAACAAAAGTTTCAGTAAAGCATAAAATATCAATAAACTTACATAAATCCCTCATCTCATCTATACATAGTTCTATTTCATCTAATTTGCATAATAAGCCCTGAATATTCTGATGTAATAATTTTAAACTGTCCAAATGTCTATTGTGGGGTTGAGCTACGAAAAAATGTTGTTGCATTCTCAACAAGAGGAGGATTGCGGTGGTCCACTTTAATAGATTTTGGTACAGCATAGAAGTAATACGGAATCGTACCCTTTTTATTAACGAGTAAAGGATTTGATGATTTAGATGTAAGATTAACATGATTATTCTCATTCCCCACATTACAAAACAATTTTCCCTTTGGTTTAAACATATGTAGGTACTGATTTTCGTAGTCATTAGAGTCTATATGTTTATTAATACCGTAACATAAACGGGTTTTAAAGTCAAAACGAGACAAACCTTCACTCTGCATAGAAGACAAATCAAGAAACGTGCAATGCTGAAGGTTATTACATAATGTTTTCATCATTGTGTTTAGTTTTTTCTCATTTAGATAAATGTTATTATGTACACTTAAAAGAATAACATTAGTTTTGTCCAAGTGTTTTAATATGTTACATAATTCATATGAGAATAAAGTGGGGTTGTGATCATTGTCTCCTATGGAAAGTACCACATAATCCGTCGCCTTCACGTCTGCTTCAATACATGATTTGATCACCTCGGTTGCGTTAGCATAAGGTTTTATTATAGAAGAGATTGTATAATCCTTGCATTTCATCGAGTCCTGCCTTAGTTGCCTGGAAGAAGAAAGTCTTGAAGCCAATCCAATGCATTGCTGGCCTCCAAAAATATATATTTGGTTCTTTTGGTCTTCAGTTGAGGTTTTTTTATTTGTCTGGCCATTAATGTTTTGCACGTTACAATATGTCTCACAATTACGTTTTGGTTCTTTAATCATTGGTTTGGCAGATTTTGTTGTTTTCATTGTAGGTATTGTCGTGTCTCTCTTGTTAACTGTTGCATTAGTTGGAGTCGAATGACCAATGTCATGGATTCGTGCTTCATCTGAATCAGTAAAGTACATTGAAGTTTTATTCTGTTTGCTAAGTTTTTTTTTATCCTGTACAAATGTTTTGTTGGTCGATTTACATATCACTGTTAGATGATTAACCTTTTTTTCATATTCCTTAATTATATTTTTTAAGGAAGAATTTTCGGATGATAAGCAGTCGATTTCATTTTCCGCCGACTCCAACTTCAGTTCTACAGCAGTTAATTTTTGCCTAATTTCCTCTAATTCATAGCTAATTACACGAGACTGTACGTCTGGACAGCTTCTGTTTAATTCGCTGGTCATTGTTATGGGGGTGCTAGAATCGTCAGAGTCCGAGTCATTATCATCCGATAGAGAGTTGTAGTAATTTCTAGTAGGGATATTTACGATACATTTTTTCCGACGCGTCACATTATCTGGCGATGGCGATGACACACATGCAGCCTGCTGTGTTGAGGCATGTTGAATAGGTGATGGCAAAGGAGAAATCACATTTTGCATCTGACTCCGACAAGGAACTGGATTTATTTTTGACATGTTGTTCAAGTTACATTCAACCGGGTGCATCACAACAGACGTACAAGGAGCCGGCGATGTCTTCCTAGAAGCGGTTTTCTTTTTTTTGACATCATTTTCCGGTTTTTTATACATTATTTGGTTAGAAGTGTTACACTTAGGACGACATTCCCAGCATACCCATGATTTCTTGCTATCTACTGACATTAACTGAAATAATTTTTCCTTGCCTGCGCATTGTATATCAAATGCGTGCTTACACTTAGAGCATTTGAGCATATCATTATTTTGTATACTCTTATTGCATTTCATGCATACCGGCGCCATCTTACGATATTTGCCAGTTCAATATTACGCACAATTATGATAGGTATGACAAATCTGTTATGCGTATTCATATTACGACAATTGATGTTATGCAAAACAAGGGGCACAGAGGGGTACAGAGATGATGTAGAGCTTATATAATTTCCACAGTTCCTATTACGCCTGCCACGGATCCCAGGTTAAGAAACTGTCCCACGAAAAATTTAAAATATGAGAAACGTTCACGAATTTTTCACAGCAATCTAGAAATCCTCCATCCACTACACTCCAGACTCGCAGCGCAGCGCCCCATTCTAAACTCATCGTTAAAAATATTCCACCCCTTCACCTAGGGCATCGAAACTCGGTTCAATTTTGAAAACCCGGGTTTTCGGGTCTAAGAGTAATCAAAACCCGGGTAGACCGGTTTTTTCGAGCTTTTCGATCTTTTTGTTATAATTTTTAAAAATACAAGAAACTGTGTCCATTATATCGATTTTCTACAATAAATACAAAATGTAAAGGACGAGGAAGGATTAAAATAGAGACAGTACTTTCCAAATTACAAAAACAATTTTAATATTTTAAAACTCATACCTATAGATTTTTTTTCAGAATATCTTAAAACTAAGTTAGTAATCTAGTCTTTTTTAGGGTTCCGGAACCAAAATGGCAAAACGGAAACCTTATAGTTTCTTCATGTCTGTCCGTCTGTCCGTCTGTCTATCCGCGGCTTAGCGCAGTGGCTATGCAAAATTACAGTTTTCTAGTGTGCTAGAAAACTGTAATTTTGCATGGATATATATATATATAGCAATGACCTCGAGAAAGTGATAAAATAAAATGTAAAAAAAATACGATAGACGTAAAGTGAAGGTGATTTTTTTTTCTCGTCTAACTTTATAGTGTGGGGTATCGTTGGATAGGTCTTTTAAAATCATTACGGGGTTTGAAGACGATTTTTCTATACAGTGATTCGTTTACGAAATATTCAAATTTAAAGTGAATTATTTTGTTAAAATCGAGCGCCTCCCTCCCCCTCTAAAAGCTAAACTATTGGACTGTTGCTATAAAAATTTTGAAAAAAAATCAGGATGGGAGAAAATATCTCAACTTAACAAGGAAAACTATAACGGCTAAGTTTGCTTGAGAATTATTAAGAGTAAATAGCAGCCTGACCTGGAAAATATATAATCCTTAAAATAATATTACTTGTTGAATACAAATAGTACACGTCGTAATGGCTGCGGAACCCTCGTGTCCGACACGCTCTTGGCCGTTTTTAGGGTTTCCGTACCCAAAGGGTAAAAACGGAAACCCTATTACTGAGGCTCCGCTGTCCGTCCGTCCGTCCGTCTGTCACCAGGCTGTATCTCGGGAACCGTGATAGCTAGAGAGTTGAAATTTTCATAGATGATGTATTTCGGTTGCCGCTATAACAACAAATACTAAAAAACGGAATAAAATAAAAATTTAAGGGGGCTCCCATACAATAAACGTGATTATTTTGCTCGTTTTTGCTCGATATTGATAACGGCAACAGGTAGAAGCTTGAAATATTCACAGAATATTTAATTATGTATTGATTTTAAAAATAAATCATTAAATTAAAATAAAAAAATATTTAAGGGGGGCTCCCATACAACAAACGTGATTTTATAGATAACTAGCTGACCCCGCAAACGTTGTTTTGCCATATCACCTAGGGGTATAAAAAATAGCCTACGACCTATTCTCAGACCTACCGAATATAGAGAAAAAAGTTTCATAAAAATCGGCCAAGCCGTTTTGGAGGAGTTCGGTAACAAACACCGTGCCACGAGATTTTTATAATATTAGAAGATTGTACGGAACCCTTCGTGCGCGAGTCCGACTCGCACTTGGCCGGTTTTATTTTAATCACAGACTTGCATCGAATACGTTTACTTGTGTGTGACAGTTATTGCAGACTGACAAAACTAAATGGCTGGGGAAGTATTCATCACCCGCGAATACTTTTCTTGGTACGAACATAGTAGGATAGGAACGTAGCAACTAAAGCTTCTTTTTACGTAATAATTTATCAAAGCGTGTTTTTATTCCATTTATTATTGCATTCGAAGTGGTTTATACTTAATAAATAACAAAAAAAAAAGTTTTAAAAATACCCGAAAAACCCGAGTTTTGAAAATCAAACCCGGGTTTGTTTGTAATCCTCGGAACCGGGAAAACCCGGTTTTTTCCGGACCGGGTAAACCCGGGCTCGATGCCCTACCTTCACCGATAATCCGCGGTTGCTCGCGCAAGACATGCGACATTCGATGTTTGCTGGCGCTAAACCTCGGCGCACATAATCAGAAATTTCTGTTAGAAATCCCGCGTAAGTTTACCATACTGTACCCGTGCACTGGAACGCGTTTAATTTCTGCTTGATCACCGAGCATTTGCTAATTAATTGATTCCCATTTAATACTGAAAAGATATGGTAATGTGCGCCGAGACTAAAATCACAATTAGATTATGCGAGAAATATCCTTCGTGTTGCGGTGTTGCGGTACATTACTGTCAATGTTCGATCGCTTATCCTACTAATATTATAAACGCGAAAGTTTGTAAGTATGGATGGATGGATGGATGGATGGATGGATGGATGGATGGATGGATGGATGGATGTTTGTTACTCTTTCACGCTAAAACGGTTTGACGGATTCTGATGAAAATTTGGCACACAGATAGTTTATAATGCGGATTAACATATAGGATAATTTTTATCCCGGAAAATAGCATAGTTCCCGCGGGAAAGAGATAAACGAATTCTTCGCAGACGGAGTCACGGGCAGCAGCTCGTATAACTATAAATTTTAAATTTAAAAACCCCCATTGCAATTAAAGCTAAGATACAAAAGAGCTGATAACTTTGAAACGGCTGGACCAATTTTGATGAAACATGTCTAAGAACCATCGCCAAGAAACCTGCTTTCAAATAAAAAAAAACTGCATCCAAATCGATTCGGTTCACCCATTTAAGAGTTATGATGCCACAGAAAGACAGACACACACACACACACATATAGCGGTCCAACTTATAACACCCCTTTTTTTGTGTCGGGGGTTAAAAAATAGTATGATATAATACCTAATTAAAAAGGTAGATAGGGATTAGCTAGCGGAAAATGAAGCATAAAATAGTTGACTACGGAACCCTAAAAAGTTGAAAATCGTAGTCTCTGGCGTCAGGTGATGTCAAAGAAAAGAACAACCGTATGTTTTATGTTAGAGAGGCCAGACAAACGAACTAGTGGGTCACCTGATGTTAAATGATCACCACTGTCCATAGACACCCGCAGCGCTTTACGCGATGCCAGTGCGTTGTCAGCCCTAAGGAAAAGGAGAGGGAATAGGGGAGGGGCAGAGGTACTGGGCCCCCGGCGCTCTCACTGACCGTACGAAACGCAGCAGGGAGTACTGCTGCTTCACGCCGGTGATCTGTGAGAGGGTGGTACTACCCCGGACGAGCCGGCCCGTTCGTGATGCAGCGGCTAGCTACAACATGGCTCTACCACTACAATTTTTGTTTTTCATAACGGGAGTAAAAAGGACATATAGCGTGTGTATGCTGCCGCTGCATTTGGAGCATGTTTTTCAGTTGTTTTGTGAGTAAGTACATGCCGCATTTTTAGAATGAGAATGACACAATCAAATTATTCTCATTTCAAAAATAAACTTTGTCAAAGGAAAAAAAGATTTAGTGTTGAAATGTGAATATTTCGAAAGAGGGTTTTCTATGAGAGGCTATTTGGCGCTAGTATCGTCAGGTCCGTTTAACAACTTTGACATTTGATGTATGGGTGTAACGTCAAATAGACCCTACGATACTAACGCCATCTAGCGATATTCCACCTGTCAGAAAACCCTCATTGTATCAGCCTCTCTCTCTCTCATTCTAACGGTGGTTCATACAAAATCATTACAAGACCTCCTCAATCCTTTGATACCCTTTTTACTCGTAACATTTAAGTCCACGCGTGGACACACGAATTACCCCATTTTTCCAGTTTATGGGGAAGCAAAACAATAAATAAACCTATACTTATGTATACTCTCGTATTTGTAATAGTAGATGAAAGGTAGGAGTATCAAAGAGGCTTATTGCCTACATCTTTTCGACATTTCCCCTTTCTTCCATTTTATGCATTTCCGCATCATGCATTAGGAGATTTTTGTTTTGATATCTTTATAATGGACTCCTTTGGTTTTCCACGACATTATTAGCCTTATTTCAAAACGTGTATAATCGAGTAAATGTGAACTAAATTCTAACCTAACCTACTCTCGCTTGCAAGCATTCAAAATTCATGAAAATTATGTATTAGCAATTATCTACCGTTGTACAAGATTCAGTTAAAAAAGCACTGAGCTACAAAAGAAAGTGAAACTGGTTTTAATTGACGTTATTGTTTTATTCTTAAATTACCATGTTTTGTATTCCATTAAATTTATTTAATGACATTCTCACATTCTGTGATTTGATGTTTTTGATACCTGTTTATTAGGTTTCAGTTAGGTACTTATAAAAAGTGTCATCACAAAATACAATCAAATAAACTTAAATAAAATCCAACCATTATGCGATCAAAATCTCAACATAACAATATCACTAAAACATAGCCATCAATCCATAATCAATAAAACACACTGAAATGAATTCATTTAATTAATAAAATTCGTAAATAAAATAATCATACTGTTTTTGATTTCATTTTACAGTGACATTTGAATGCCCGACCATTGTACAGTTTTAAACAACTATTTTTAATGTCATTGAAAATCGATCCTTTTGAGAACTTGTTACGTATAATATTATTTGAGAATGAAAAACATAATCTTATTAACAAATACAATCGAATTAATCTATTAGTCGAGTAAGAAAATGCCGCGTGTACTAGAGGTGCCGGTGGTATCATGCTCTTCACCCCTCATGGAGCACAGTTTCACCCCTTTAAGGGTAATTGGGATGTCCCAATTTTTGGCAACGTATAATAAATCGAAAACCGTTTGGAGAAATAGGCTTTGTGAAGCGTTTTCAGAAATCAGATTCCAAAAATATGATAATCTGAATTAAATAAAGAAAATTTAAGTAATGACCTTCATTTGACCCCTGCAGTGAATCGTCACAAAGGCAGATATAAAGCAAGTCTACACTTTAAAGCAAATTGACAGTTTGAAATGTTGCTGTCCTGCTTATAATAGCAAAGAGTGACAAAGACAGAACTTTAATCACATGATGCACACCTGGCTTTAAACAGTTGTCATTTATCATAAAGTCCGAAATGTATACAATACTCGCAATGTATTTTTACAAATTTAATTATTAAATTACTACGTTACAAGTAAATATGAAAGAATTTAAATATCAGATTTTAATAAAAAATATCTATTTACTATCACACCATTAAACAAACAGGAATAATCGAAGCTAAAAGAAGAGAAATAAATAAAACTATTTTGTCATGGTTCATTTAGGACCCTAAGCCGTGCTTGTAATATTGACAGTGACAAGACAAATCAGGGGCACTACTACAAAATTCGAAGTTCGTATCGTATCATCCCTCTCACTCTCGTGTCAAATCATAATTAGCGTGAGCGGGACGGCATGAAACGAAGTTCGAATTATGCACTTCGTAGTAGGGTCTCAGTAGTGCCGTGGTAGTGCCACAGATTATGTTATGTACGACTTGAATTTTTCTAGGCTATGGAACGTGGCTCTCTCACTGTGACGTCATCCAACGTATTTCTAAAAAAAAATATAAAAAATTAAATACTCAACCAAATTCAAAATTGATGAAAATGGTGTCTTAAAATATCCTATTCTTTCCAAAAAAAATATAAAAACTATAGGTTATTTTTTTGGTGCATCCCAATTAGGGGAATCACTGCTCTGTATATATTCACAATATCAGAAATTGGTTTCCGTTTTTTTAAAGTAATTTCTGACGGATTAATATAATTTTACTTCTAATCTTATCTTACAATAAAATAAAATGTAAAAAAAAAAATTTTTTTGGGTACCTACCTCCCATAGACGTAAAGTGGGGGTGTTTTGTTTTTCCTCGTGTTAACTTTATAGTGTGGGGGTATCGTTGAATAGGTCTTTTAAAATCATTTGTGAAGACGGTTTTTCGATACAGTGATTCGTTTGCGGAAATATTCAACTTTAAAGTGTTTTTCTTTGTTAACATCAAGTTTAGAGCCTCCTCTAAAAGCTAAACTGGTGGTATACAAATTTAAAAAAAATCAGGTTGGGAGGAAATATCTTAAATTAACATGGAAAACTATAACGGCTAAGTTTGCTTGAGAATTATTAGTAGTTTAAGAGTAAGGGTGAGGCCACACGAGCGTAATTTGTGAGTCGTATGCGGCAGAATTTCGGTTCGCGCCATACAATATGCGGGCCATCACGTGACACTCACGTGACACGTATGGCGCAACTGAATTTCTGCCGCTCACAACTCACAAAATTACGCTCGTGTGGCCTCACTCTAAATAACAACCTGACCTAAAAAATATTGCTTGTTTAATACGGGCAGTATAAATTAATAGTAAAATTAATAAGATTTGCAAGGGTTTTTTCGTAACAGCTGCGGAACCCTATCCTGGGCGTGTCCAACACGCTCTTGGCTGATTTGTGTCAACAATGCAATTTCCGAGATGAAAAGCATTCTGTGATTAATCCAAGTTTCATACTATTCGGCGTGCCTAATTTTATCGTCCTTTTTGCGTCAAACAAACATTGTGGACAAACAAACATCCAAACTTTCACATTCATAATAATAACAACAACTAATACATAATATTGTTCGCTATCGAACCCCGAGCCTAGCGATATTCGCCACGAAGGCTACGAATATCGACCAGCGTTTTTGGCAGATGTCGCCGACCCTACCGCTTAGTGACACATAATAAACATTTACTGGTGGATTAACTGGACGAGATCCTTTTTATTACACACTTGTTTTACTTTCCGGAAGGTGTAGCAATAATAAGTACTCGGAAACAATGAAAACTGATCGAATTCTATGTAACTCTATAACGAAGCCGATCCGCTTTCATTGTTCTTGACTATTTTTATCCATAATAGGAACTTTTTGTAAAAAAAAGAATTTGCTACTAAAAATTGCACAGCTCGAATTAATTAGTTGAATTAATTAGTTCATTCAAACTTTTTCATTCCATTATAATTAATTCTGTAATTTCTAAACCTTTTAAAACCTGAAGCTATTCAAATACAAAATAAATACAGAATCCAGTGCGCCCTGGAATCAACCAATGTAGACTGTACGAGCTTTGCATATAAATTGTGGCGGATATGCAATGAAGAGGCGTAAGTGCCATTCAGAACACGGCGCTTACGCCCTTTGCCAAACCCCAGGGCAAAACCTTAGCCGGGCTTGTGAATTGGAGGGCTAATATTGCCATAATTAATACAGAACGCAACTTTATACTGTTGCTTGTTAATTTTTCAGTTTTTACAACATTGTTGGCGTTAGTAAAGACCATTAATTACTACCAACTAGCTTTCGCCAGCGACTTCGTCCAATAAAATGTATGGTCAGCCCGATGTCTGTCCCGCGGGGAATTTCAAAACACCTCTATGATCCTAAACGAATGGTTACGGAGATAGGTTCCCATTGAATTGAATATATAAATCCCGTTTTATACTTATCACGGGGGATGTTCCGAAAATCCTAAAATTAGTTTTTCACCGTTCATCAAAAGCAAGCATGCCAAATTTGAAGTCTCTAATAATTATAGTTACGGAAAAAAAGCTACTTTGAAGCGATAATATAAATTCCACTTATTCCTGTCCCGTGGGAATTTCGAAAAATCAAATTTCAAGTCTTTAGCTTTAGCGGTTTGGGCTGTACGTTGATATATCAGTCAGCCAGTCTGAAATTCTGTCTTTCAATATATAATATAGATTAATAGATAGAGAGATCCAATTTTTTTTGAAAGGGATTGAGTTTAGATCTTATTCAAGTACCTAAATCAGATTTCAAAGTGCGAAAGTGTCACGTTCAAAAGACGTAACAACGTTAGGCGCTTACGCCATGTAAGTTTTTATTCGTGCAAATAAGAATAAAAGGGTGTAACCGCCGAGCTCGATTAGATCCTTTTTCGTGAACCGCCATGGGACTGCTGCGGAAACTTATTGCTGAGTTTTGTTTCGTTTCGTGCTCAAATGAAATTTTCCTGGGAGATATGCAACATTTTAGAGTACTTTTTTATCCTAAACTAACCTAAATTTTGTCCGTAAATATTTAGGTTTCAATATACTTACAAATAGAGAGGTGTAGAATAAAAACGATAAAATAGGACAATTACAGAAAAATCCAAGACCTCTAAACCAAACTTAATTGAGGTACTTACGAGTATAAAAGCAAATCACTTTTAATCCTTAGTGATGTTATAAATGCTGGCAGCTACCTCGGACAAAGAATTAGTTTAGCTATTCAAAGGGGAACACTGCCAGAATCTTCGGAACTTTGCCTAAAGGGACTCCTTTTGATAATATGTTTTAGTTATAGGTACCTATTGTTATTATTTTTCTTAAGGTTTTTAGTTTTAGGATAGTTGTATATGTATATAAAATTGAAATTATAAAATCCTGAAAAGAAAAAAAAATGCGAACGTAACTCTGATGTCTGTCTGTTACATCTTCACGCTTAAACTGCTGAACCTATTTCGATGAAATTGATATAGGTAGATAGTTTGATATCCTGGGCTGGACATAGAGTAGATTTTATCCCAGAAAATTTCTTGTATAATAGAAATAATAGGTCTATCAGGTTTAGTTTACGAACAATTACGTTTGCAAAAGAAATGCGCCGAAAGATCTTACTTAAATCTAAACAAAAATGTTTAAACCGCCTTTTATATTTACTTAATTTAGCAGCACATTATTATTATTAATTAAGCCTAAAAACAATTGCAAGTCCGAAAAAAGATCTTAAATCACTATCCAATTTCATTCCACTCTTACTTACTTCGTGGAAATAAGTGCATGAAAATTGGCTCTGAGCCACATTAAGCGTCTTATGGGATTTTAACTCTTTTTTTAGCAACTCAGTAATTTGCTTTAAAATCCATTTAATCGAGACCAATGATATACACATTTTGTTGTAGGTAATATTTAGATAAGTTGAAACTGATTCGATGCGTGATTTTTGTTGGAGGATATTGTCACTTCACAAACTGATTCGATGCGTGATTTTTGTTGGAGGATATTGTCACTTCACAAACTGATCCGATGCGTGATTTTTGTTGCAGGATATTGTCACTTCACAAACTGATTCGATGCGTGATTTTTGTTGGAGGATATTGTCACTTCACAAACTGATTCGATGCGTGATTTTTGTTGGAGGATATTGTCACTTCACAAACTGATTCGATGCGTGATTTTTGTTGGAGGATATTGTCACTTCACAAACTGATTCGATGCGTGATTTTTGTTGAAGGATATTGTCACTTCACAAATGAAATGGTACATTTTTTTCGTCTCGTGCCGGGTCTATTCCCACTAGTTTCATTGACAGTTCTATTGATAGAACTAGTGGGAAATTTTATTTCAGCTTCCTCGGCTGTACAAAGAGATAGTATTTATTCTTCAAATTGGGACCAAGCAGGAAATACAGGGTGTAAATTAATGTTTATTTCATTAAATATTGTGATGAAGATCTTAAAATGATAACTATTCTATTTTATATTAACTATTTAGTGAAGTTTTCACTACCTACCTAATTCAAACGTTTGCATTTAATTTATTTTGACGATCGGATGGACTAGTGGTTAGAGAACCTGACTACGAAGCTTGAGGTCCCGGTTCGATTCCCGGTCGGGGTTGATAATTGTGTGAAATATACGAATGCTTGTGCTCGAGTCTTGTTTGCTTAATATGTATTTATCTATAAGTTTGTTTATCCGTTTTCTAGCACCCACAGTACAAGCTTTGCTTAGTTTGGGACTAGGTCAATTGGTGTCAATAATTGTCCCATAATTTATTTTATTTATTTAATAGCTGACCCCGCAAACGTTGTTTTGCCATATATCTATATCATGGGTACAAAAAATATCTAACGACCTATTCTCAGACCTACCAAGCAAGGATAAAAAAATCATAAAAATCGGTCGAGCCGTCTCGGAGGAGTTTGACAACAAACACCGTGACACGAGATTTTTATATATTAGAAAATTAGATAAGAAGAAGAAGAAAGATTATAACTGTAATAAAATCTATTGGATTAATTACCACCTGCTAACTACTTATACGAATCTCATGGGCTACCAAATTAACAGCCTAATGAGATGTCTGTAGGCATTATTATATTAGCATTACTTTCCGTATAATAATTCAGAAGACACTAATATCTAAGGCGTATTATACCTAAGTAAAATTAATGATTACACCATTGGCTGGAAAGGGATGTGTGGAAACAATTCAGATCCGCATCGGCGATCCCTTTTTAATCAAATAGTGTACTTTAAATACTTTGGAAGGTATTATTAAATAACATTGTAGATCTATTTTGAAAAAAAAAAACTTAATTGGTGTTTTTGCCGGATTCTTCTCGACAGGGATTTCCAACGGGCGGTTTAAGTGCTTGCTATTACAGTATAAATTTAATGAAAATATTTTGACGACTAATAAATTTCATAGACATTTTTATTACATAAATAAAGAAACAAACTGGTCAGTGTTAAAAAGCTTCTTCAATTCGATTACTTTTATTATTATTATAAAACAACAAAAACAAAAACTAAGTGGCCAGTATTTTCTTAAGTGTTTAAGACAGAGAAATCGGTTTACTTTTTAAAATCCAGCCAGTATCTTTCCAATTTATTATTCTAATGCAACAAACCTTTTAGCAAATAAATATAAAAAATCTAAGTGGCCAGTATCCTCTCAAATCCACAGGCAATTTGACACAAGATGTGGCATCACGCCCCTGCAAAGGGCAGTGAACCCGGTACCATAGATGGGGATCTATTTAGAACTGGGGCTGGGGTGACTAGAGTAATAAATGCTGCGACATAGTCTATGGTAACAATAACAAGGAAGCGATGGATTAATTTATTGTAATAATTTCAGACTACTGATAAGGCTCAATGTGTGTTGGTAAAAGATTTAGGTAAAGTATAGAAAATTATTTCGCAAAAAACTATTGCTGAAAATTTGTATAATTCCAATTATTTTAGGGGATCAACAGAGTTAGTCGCTACTTCTGTTCTTAAATCCGTTCTATAGAATAAAGTTCACAATACACATAATGTGTTTGTCACTTACTGCTACTGAAATCGAGGACCGTTGCAGTGTAGCCCTGTAAACACACATTCTTTTAATTTACAAAATAAAACAGAAAGAACAAAAAGCAATTTTTTAAAGTCTAAGCAACTCCATACCTATACTTTATTTGTAGGTTAAGTTCTACTTAGCTTAGGTATGAACCAGTATCTAGTCCAGTATGTATGTACCGGATATATGTATATATGTATATCGAAAGCAACCGTACCCAGGATTATACTTATTATACTCTCTCATTTAACTATATCCATTTATACATATAATACCTTACCGCACCTTCATAATATTTGCGCAAGTAGGTACCTTTCACCCTGCTGCCCCACATTATAATTTCTTTAACAAGTTTGATATGAAGTATCTTTTTGTATTTTTATTTTTTTTATAATTTATAATAATAGGTACAATTAATATATTAATATTTATAACAATATTTTATAATTTCTGCCAAATTCACTACTACATACATTAATATCTGAATAAACATGATTTGTTTAGCAAACTAAAATAACGCCTCAACTAAATAAAACTTCCACCTGGATTAAAACTTAATAGCGCCTTAAGTACTTTCCAATTTTAAAATCACTAGCACCCACGAAGCCAATCGGATAATTTCCCGCCAAATACGGCGTAATGATATGTCCACCCTACTTATGGTTCTATGGGGTATCGATTATTCCCCGCCCCGCCCCGCTGCGGATCTCACCTATCCCGGCCTTTCCCGCGCATTTCTAAACGATTTGCTTTTTTGTGTCTATGGTAATGTAAATAAACTGCCAGGGTGCAGTTTGATTTTATGATAGGTTTATTAATTAACGTTGTTATTGATAGACATGATACATCGAGCATGATAGTACTACGTTAATCATTAATTGTTCTTTGTTCACTAATAATACAATTTCACTTCATTCTGTAACATTTTTTACCCCAAAGTAGGCATAGGTACCCACAGAAACCTAATGATAATGAACAAGCGCTTAGAATATTAAGATAGATTCAAACGTACCTATTCAATATTAAACCTTATGCTACAGTAATCTAGGAATTAAATTTCATTACATGCCTTTATAGCACAAATGCTCAGTAATTATGTGTGTTGAGAGTTCCATAAATAATAATGTCTACAAGCTTTAAGTACTGACGTTTTTTCGCATAATTAGGTCCTATTGGATTTTTTATACATAATACTAGCTATTGCCCGCGACTCTGTCCGCGAAGAATAGGGGTATAAAAATAGCCTACGACCTATTCTCAGATCTAACGAATATAGACAAAAAAGTTTCACAAAAATCGGTCAAGCCGTTTCGGAGGAGTTCGATAACAACAACGTGACACGAGATTTTTATATATTAGAGATAGATAAAATAATTCCTATACGGTGTGATTTTCCGATAGGTATTCTATTTGAGAGACATCGCGTACTGGCACATTACGGTGAAATTCTAACAATGCTAGTCTAGACGAACGTATTTTTTTATAATTAATTGTTTTTTAGACCGTCTATAAATTGATTCGAATCGTGCATCTGAAAAGCTTTGTATGGTTGTAGTAACTTCTATTTTTTTTAAAACTAAAATATTCACACAAAATAAAACAAACACTACGTTAAAAAAATCAACGTGTGAAACCTCCTTCAGTTAAAAAATATTTCGCGCAGGTTAATGTCATAACATACCTACCTGGCTACGTACTACATACATATCTACATCTACATCTACACTAATATTATAAAGAGGAAAGATTTGTACCTATTTTTGTATGTTTGTAATGAATAGGCTCAAAAAGTACTGGGCCGATTTAAAAAATTCTTTCACCAATAGAATGCTACATTATTCCAATTTGACATAGGCTACATTTCATTTTAAAAAAAATTAGGGATCCTTGGTAAAATTTGAACAATGTAACCGAAGGTGTAGAAAAATGAGTCTTAAAATGTCTTTCGTCGAATGCGCTGCCGAAACTATTAGCGATAGAACAAAATAATGTACAACAATATTGAAGAACATCATAATGTCTACAAAAAACTCCGCGGTAGCATATGTCCAACTATTGTAGTTATGTCACTACAACAACTTTTTTCATTTTAAACATTAATGAAAATGCTAACCAATGTATAATATAGTTGTACCCGTGCGAAGCCGGGGCGGGTCGCTAGTACCTAATATAGGTAGTATAATGTATGGTATGTGTATGTAGTACCTTCCCTACAAATCTTAATAAGGTCGGTGTTTACATATGTTTAACCCGATGGCCTTATTAATATTTATGTTATGACTCTTCTTCAAAATATCAAATTAAAAAAAAAGATACACGCATTGCACTGAAACGGGGAGGGAACGTGAAGTCAATCAATGTAATTTCTCTTTAGCCACTTCGATAACACAGTAGAGTAGTTTTTAATGTTATAAAAAAAAGTGCTTTTATGTATGAATAACTGATGCGCTATGTGTAATATTTAAAAAGTTCCGGATCATCTAGTTGTTTATCCCGCATTTTATTTTTATTTGAAGCCCGCCTCCGCATGGGGGCAAAGGGGTGGCTTCCTTTCAACCTCTTTGCGTAGACACGTGTGTGTGACTGTATTAACTATAAATCTAGTTTTATGGTTTAGCTGTTACTTGTGGTAATTGGAGAAGGGTGGGCTTTCTGTTTTAAATTGATACCGTTTTTTTCCTCATAAATATCAATGTTGCAGATTTTAATTTAATAATCTTAAACCTTGATCTACTTTAAGCTTATTGAGTGTGTGTACTAATTAGCTCATGGCGTAGGATATTATTGATATTTAAAAAAATAAAACCTCCTTCAAAAAACATCCAAAAAACTATGAAATAATAATTGAACCGAACCGACTTGGACCTAGTAATCTAACTTACCTACATACCTACTATCTATAGGGCTTCTACACCCCTGCTGGCTCGTGCTGAGGCACCAACTTCAAACAGATTAGAAGAAAGATATTTTCATGCTTATTGTTGTCGGTTCGGTTTAATTATTATTTCATAGTTATTTGGATGTTTTTTGAACGAAGTTTTATTTTTCATTGAAAATTTTTATTTTTTGCTTTTTAGTTGTTTCTGTATAAAATAGATGCGTAGGATAAAATCATCAGTTTGACTTCGAAATAAGTTTATGTTGAAAATTCTATTTTTAATGCTCGACGGGGTTGTGTCGTTTTATTACAGAGTTCCATGATACTTTCTGAATGCAAATGCTCGACTTGTCATCGAAAATACTAAAATCGCTATACATTTCTCTTAAATTTTTGAGGAGTTACGTCAATTCCTCATGGATTCCATCATCAGAACTGGATTCTGGTAACAACGGGACCAACCTTGAAGCATGTGCTTTCAAACAACGAAAAAGTTTTCCAAATCGATTCATAAAATGACGGAGTTCTGAGGTAAAGGTAACACATGTTAAAAAAAAGGAACACAACCGAATTGAGAGCCTCCTCCTATTTTTGAAGTCGGTTAAAAAGGGACTGGCCACTGACCCACAGTCACTGGGCAAGACATGAAAAATAAAACAATTTTTTTTTTTCAATTATAACTAGTATTCCTAATAAGTTATTATAAATCGTGGTAACCTAGTGGTTTGTCTATGGCCTTTTAAGCCGAAGCTCGTTCGAGCGCGGGCTCGCACTTCTGAATTTTTCGAAATTTTATGTGCAAAATTACATTTGAAATTTACCATGAGCTTTACGGTGAATTAAAACATCGTGAGGAAACCCGCATGCATATACCTGCGAAGAAATTCAATGGTAGGTATGTATGAAGTTCCCAATCCGCACTGAGGCCGTGTGGGAACCACGGCCCAAGCCAAGCCAAGCTTCTGTATACACTTAGGCTAGGATTATGATGATGTATAACAATAAATTAACAAACGTATTGTTTCTAAATACTTATTAATTACAGTGAAATTTAGGTTTTCCATATTTTTACTGCATTTTCGCCAATGTATATTAGAAGTTTTTAACACAATTGATTGAAAAACATTAAATAATTCTGCTTTTGACTTCGTTTAATTTTCGTACCAAGGCCAACTCGGTACTTTTATAAATTCATTTGCTTCGCGACCTCGCCCAAACAAAGGCCATCATCGCTTCAAAAGAAAGTGTCGTCAATCCATCTGTCTGCGTGTCTGAATGCCGCTAATCTCCTGAACCACTGGACCGATTATGATGCGAATTCCTTTGGGTTTTCTTTGGGAATGGCAAGTTTTTAGGGGTCATCCGAGCGTACGCCGTCTTAGCGTTTAGGAAAATTAAATATCTCTATAAGGAATAGGAGATATGGGGTATGTATTACAATACCGAAGTACGAAAGACCGAATTTATTAAAACATCGAATGGGTCAAAAGACCGACACGATTTCTTTCTGAAACCGTAAACTTCTCAGAATTTATTAAAACGGCACCATACAGAACCCATTAGGTTAGGTTAGGTTAGTTTTATAACAATGTTAAAAAGTTAAAGGTTTCAGAAAAAAATCGTGTCGGTCTTTTGACCCATTCAATGTTTTAATAAATTCGGTCTTTCGTACTTCGGTATTGTAATACATACCCGAGATATGTATACATAAAGCTTCACCGTGACATTTGTGTACTTTTGTAGCTTCTTTTCACCAAACTAGTAGGTACTTACTACTGAAATAAAACAAAATCAAATAAGTACCTATGGCTCAAAGGGTTGTTTGGCATGACTTTTTTTATACTACCAGCGCTTTCGAAAAGACCGATATATACGAGTACCTACAACGAAGATTGCAGATTTTTAGCAATACAAAGATCATCAATCTTCTAATGTTAACTAGATGAGATTCCAAGATTGCCTTTGTACACATAACCGCTAATAATCAATGTATGTAATTAAAAAAATATATAAAAATACATCTAGGTTTACACTCCAGGGATATTAGGGTACCTTAGTTAAGTAATACTGAACGTTTTAGAGATACACATACACAATATAAAACAACAGGTTACTACTAAATTACATTTTTTAACAACAATCACGCAACACGTTTCGTAATACTACATCGATATAAACTGTAACAAAGAACTGTAAGAAGAACAGACCTATTCATTCCCAAAACCAATACGCACATAATTTCCAAAGGTTGCGATACGCTTGCAATGTGTGCCTTACTCCTTAAAATGTTGATTTATAAACGCTCAAAAACCACACTGAACAATACGGCACTGCTTGTTATTACGCTCGGAATGTAGTCTAAACTTCTGTTAGGTTAGAATCCAATATGCCTTTACCTTTACTGAAAAAAATTATGATTACATTATGGTCTCTATGTGGAGCGCCGAGTTTCTACAATCAAACGGTGTAACAACAGTTCGGTTGTAGCTGTCGGTAGGATTAACTTGGGAACCATACTCCGGTCGACCAAACTTCTTTGACCTTTGTTGGGAACTTTGCTATGAGTGTTATTGAGTTGAAAATTGATGTTGTAAGTGTCAAGTTACAGTGGATATCAAGTCTTCGTGGTGGCCAGTGATGGGATGAGTCACGTCAGTATCGGCGTGCATTCTTCACTCGTCGTGTGTATCCGTTTTAAATTTTTGTTTTGTTTTACTTTTGAGTTGAGGGCGTCTAATGGGTCATTGAAATGAGTTTGCCACCGTAATGGTTATTAATTAGATGTATTGTGATATCTGGACAATAGTACTAATTAGGTAGGAATACCTTAACCCTATGTATTGAAATCCTACTAATGTTATAAAAAAATATTTATAAAAATATACACGGTGAAAATTTAGATGTGATACAAAATTAGTGTTTTTATAACTGAGTTAATGCTAGAAAATATAATGCAATAGCTTGATTGTTTTAATTAGTCTTATTTAATTTGAGGTGTCATACATTGAGTCTGCGATTTCATTTAAATAAGGTATGAACATTGTAACGGAACGTTTGGCGGCATCTGTCGGGATTCATAGTCACTTCGTTGGAAGCATCGATTTTGGGATTTCGTTTACTGTAGCTTAAACAACAGCGAGTGACAGTGACAGTAACGTTTGTTTCGAGTTTGAAGTTTGACAGCTTGATTCCTCATCGTCATCAAGGATGGCTGCCGACGTAGGCAAAGCGAAGGGAGCTGCGTGGCAAATAGGCCTCCGCCTTGGAATCCCGAGGCATCTTATTTTTTTATTGCCTAATGGCTGATTTTTTACAGTAGAACAACTTCAAAAGTAGATATGGAACCTTAAATTTTGTGTCGCCTGGAACCCTATTTTGTTCAGCCGTCAACACTACACTGGAATTTTGCCCTAATAAAGCACTAGATCTAAGGGTGGGAGAAGGCCAAGACCAGTCCTTCGAGGGTGGAGAGAGTGTTTTGTGCTTTGAGTTTTCCTTTTATCTTTTATCACTTTCCTGGGTGAAGCACTTCTTTACTGCTGTGCTCTTCATGCTATATTTTGCTACATTGCTACATCTGTCTCTGTCTTCAATATCGGGTGGAAGCTGAGAGTGCGGAGAGAAAGCACGGGATAACCCGACGGTAGAAGCACGGAGTGAGTGTGATCTGTCAGGTTTGAAAGGAGCCCTCCTGTAAGTCAACATTCAATCTCTCGGCAAACCTTGATACTGTAGTTTTTTTTTCAAATAAGTTAGGAAGCAACAATTTATCCAAACAACGCGAACTGTTAACGCGACCCTGTTTCTCTTCTGTCTTGGGAGTCTGACCTTACATCTAAGCTAAACCATGTAAGAACCAGTGTTTAACATCACCTTCACTGATATTAAACGACTTTCACTACAGAAGAGTATTTTTTTATTTGTCTCAGTCTCACACCGACAAACATCAACCAACTTTTACAATACCAATTTTATTAGTCCCAAGTAGCAGCTTGACAACATCCTAAATTTTATCAGAGTAATTTTAATATTAATCATAATTTCAGCCGAAAGACGTCCACTGCGAACATACGCTTCCCTAAGGCTCGCCAAACAGATCGGTCCTGCGCCATCCGCATCCAACGCGTTCCCGCAACCTTAACCAGATCATCGCTACTGGCAATACACTACACACTGGTCAAACACTTTTGACTTGAGACACTGCGGTATATTGCGTGACAAGATATTGGGGAGCTTCCCGAACGCTGCACAGCCAAGTCAGATTTCTCGATTGACCTCTTTCTCGAAGTTGGACCTACCTAATTAGACTTTGTGTCTCAGGTAGATATAATCGTCAACAACTTCGAGCGGAGACTCTCCAATTATCATGGGAGCTGGGCATACGACATGACCTTCGCCGTGTCCATGTTCAATTTAAAACCAACTCGCTCTTTCTTCCAAGGTCTCAGCCGTAAGCACTACGTCATCGGCAAATCGAAGGATTTTAATACTTTTTAGCATTAACTGAGCTAAAAACACAAATTTTGTATCACGTTTAAAATTTCACTTCGTTGTATATTTTGAAACAATTGACACCAATTGACCTAGCCTCACTAAGCTTGTGCTATGGGTGCTAGACAATGGAACATACATACTTATGTAGATAAATATAAACTTGAATTGAGATCCTTGACTTTAGTACATACACTCATATTCTTCATACAAATATCTGGGTTTACTGGTATTCAAACACGAGACCTCTAGCTCCATAGAGAAGTAAGTTCACTGCGACCCTTTAGGAGACTCAACTGCCAACTCCGGCGCGGACGCGTAGGGTTGTCGACGTCTATTTTAGATGAATTACGAGTACCTACCAGCAAATTATTGTCTTATGTCTCTGTCTAGCTAGACAAACAAGATTCTATGCTGCTGTATTATTGTTATTAAACTAAATTAAAAAATACGAGTATTATTTATAAATTCGCCGGAGTGGCGATAGCGACTGTGTGCATACTACTCCATGTTTACCTACACATAATAACTATGTAAAACGTTGTAAACGAACGACAAAATGCTAGTGCCTAATTATAATTATTGATTAGTTTTCTAGAAATAGACCAGGAGCCCCGTGTCATTTTTTCAACCAAATATCAATCATGATGGATAATGGATAACCGTATGATATAGACAAGTGTGAATAAAATAAAAACTTTTATATACGACTCGTTTATTTAAAATTAAAATATCCTACAAATTAGATACACAAAAATACTTTCGTCGATTACGAGAGGTTCGGAAGGCCTTGTTATTTATCGTTAAAGTAAAATAAATCCTCATTCTTATAAACAGTTTTTCCAAATATATTTTAGGAAAGCACGGACAAGGAAACACGAATTCTATTTCTTTCATTTGGTTAAAAATCGAAGAACCAATTTTACAATTTATGTGATCTTTTTCAAATGATTTACGAAATACCTGCTCCATCTTCTCAATGTTACTGACAAATTCATTAGGTGGCATCACTAATAAAGTTCGCACGGTCGAATAATTTCTGTTAAAATTGCACCTATATTCATCCCCTAAATTGCAAGTTCCCCGATCAACGTAAGATTTAAGAACGTCGCAATCTTTATGATAGTCAACACATTTTCTTAATAAAGCCCCGCAAACATAAAAAAATGCGTTTTTTTCGGGAATGTCCAACTCACAGTAGTCCGATCGTGTAATTTGTCGTAAATTATTTTCAGCATCGTCACTAACGGTCGCTGGCTTATTTTCAATTTCCCTATCGTTATTGTAAATACTTTGAAATTCTTTTAATCTGACAAGATATTTCGATAAATCTTCGATACAGTTACCTTCTTTAGGAGCCTGTATCATATTTGCAAAGTATAGTTTTCTAAATGCCGATATAAACTGCCTGCTGGTTGGTTCTGTGGCCATGCCTTTTTTTGATGTGATTTTACTGAAAAAAAGTTCTGTTACGTCTTGATTAAGACGTCTCGTCATTAGATAGCGATATCCTTCTTGATTAAGGTCTTGATACAGAAGTAAAATCGATTTAATGGTTATCTGAAAACCTTGAATAAATTTTACTGTCTCAGTAACGTCACTTGCTTCTTTCGAATTCATAATTTTTAATTGTTGAAAAAAAGTCAACATTTTATTGAAAAAATCGATTTGTTGGTCAAACCCGCAAAACGCATTTTTGTGTGAATAACAGTGGCTCATAGTTGAAGAATTCAGTGCATCAAATAAGTCATTCATCATAATTACAAATTCTACCGTATGTCTAGCCGATTCGTCAATTACTCCAAAATCTATGCAGGTTGATAGGCCAGATGCCACAGATCTACTTAAAAGTTGCGTTGCATAACGAACTTTAATTTTTTCAAAGCTGTTAGGATTTATATGACTATTAGTTAGCTTATTTGCTTGTTTGAAAGTTTTTTTTTTATCAAACTCGTAAAATTTTACAATATGCTCAAATTTTGCTACAGCACCATTATGGAAATGGAAGTCGTATGACATTAAGTTGTTACGAATAAGCTTTATCAAGTGCGGTGCGTCAAAAATATAGTAAATTTTGTGGTCATTGACAGTAAAGTGGTTTTTGTCAATGGAAATTCCTCGTTTTTTAGCTGCATTCAATAAATCTGATCCGAAATCTGATACAAAAGCTCTAATATTTAACCCGATTTCAAAGAGTTTATCTATGATTTTATCTACCCATTTGGATATATTATTGTCGCTTTTACATTCTGACAACAAAGCAAATCCTATTGGCTGAGACCATCTTTCATAAATTCCTCGAACTAGAATCACCAAAGCATGCTTCGCTGGTGACGGTGATTGTACGCCATCTACTTCGTGAAACCCAATAATTTTGTCATTTTTAATATCATAAAACAAATTGGTTTTAAGACTCATTGCATCCGCTACTAAAGTACATTGCTTTTCTTTTTCAGACATATTGTTGACTCTTAATTTAAGTGCTGCCATTAGATCGTCATTAACTTCAGTAGAAATTGGAATGTACATCCTATTTAATGTAGGCCTACTTGGCAGACAAATTGATTTAGCTAGTAAGCGGTAGGCTTGCGGACTAACATAATATAAGTTTAAGCAAAACATTTTATATGCAAGAGTATATCTGTTCCCTTCGCGAGATGATTTTAGCCACATTTGTGCTTTGACAAGTTCTGCTAAGTTTTTTGCTAAAAAGCGATTGCATAACTTCTCAAACGTATTTTGTTGCGAGCTTGCTGCAACATTAGTCTGTTCAGCGTTCTGTACTTTCAGCCGCTTCCTACATTTGGCCAGTTCAGATTTCAGTTGTCTCTTGCGTGGAGTATCTGCAGATAGCGAATTAGACGATTGGGTTTCGTTTTGAGTTTCGTTCGCTGACTTAACGCTTATCTCTGTTTGAGTCGCAGTCGCAGTAATCTCCATCGTCAAATCAATTTCAGGTACATTTTTCAACACATTACTCATGTAGGTTTGACTTGAGCTATTAACTGTTGCTATTTCAGTTTGTGTCGACTTGTCTTCTTTCAATAGGCTTGACAAATGAAAGCATGGCAATGCATTTTTCTGTAATGATTTGCGAAATGCATTGTTTTTGATGTCTTGATCCTTGAAATGTACTTGACACACAACATTTTGTGTATCTTTGCTTATCAAGTCCTCGCGTCCAATTAATTTCAGCCATTGTAAGCGTCTGAAAGTAACAAATATATATTTAATTTTGAATTTTTGCATACGTATATATATATATATATACGTATGGCGTTGTGTTGACGTTTAACGACAACACAACGTCAAAATCCCGCTGTCATTACATGATATGTGGTTGTGTGCGTGGCCTCAACTCTGGTGGCGTTACCTATACCAAATCTGGCAGCTGAAGTTTGTTTAAATTTAGTTATATACCTATCCAAACCAAGTATACTTACTTAAAGTAAATAAAGAATAGTCAACATTATTCATAACTATTAATTAATTATTAATATTTCTTACCGTTCCCCTTGTGTGGGTATGCTAAAGAACGACAATGCTGGATTCGCTGAATTATTGAGGCAGCCAAAAACAGAACAATACCTTCGCGATCCATTTGTTGTCATTATAAATAGGTATTATTGTTTATATGTGTCCTTGCACGAAATATTACTAATTTACAACTACTATTTATTTATTATTTACACTGTGACTAAAAATATCTAATACAAAAAAAATACGCAAAAACGAGTACAGGGACGTAACGGTGATCGCAAAGAGAGCGCGAGACAATCAACGTGCAGCACCGGCGATAGCGCAGCCTTGACTAAAGACAATTTAAATCATCCATAAATTATCAGTGTGTGCGTGAGGCGGGTGCGTGCGTACTGCCGCCAACAGGCGCGCACATAATTTAAGCCGCGCGATATAGGTACTTTTGTTTGAAGTGAACTTACTTCTCCCCTTTTACAGTTTACTATGTCCATAGTCAGGGTCACTAATCACTAGGATATTCGGTTGTCAATAAATCATTGCCGGTACCAAATATTCTTGAGTGCGTATGTTTGTGATGTGGTTTGTCTGGCACACTAACTTTCACGCTGAAGCGTCTGAAAGAATTTGTATGAAATTTGGTATACAGGGTGTTTGGTAGCTACGTGCAAAGCTTTAAGGGGGTGATAGCCGAGGTATTTTTGAACATTTGTAGCCATATATGTCTTAGCCGAAATTTGATTATTTTTTTTAAATTGAAGACTTAGAAATTTTAGGAAAATACCCAGAATTTGATAGTCACGAGTCAATATTACCCCAATAAGCGTTAATTTGGAAATTTTAAATATGGCACAGAAAAATGACGTAGACTTGTCTTTTTCACATGTTATTTACTAGTAAAATTTCAAGACTAGTGCATTCTTAGCGAGTGCTCCCTGAGTTGGGTTTTTACTTTTTATCTCAGATTTAGCAATGAGTGATACCTTAAAAGAAAGAACAATAAACAGGCATGTTTCTAAAAATGTTTGATCATTTCAAGGATTTTTTTTTATTTTTTTTGTATGGCACAGAAAAATGACTCTGTTCGAACCTAAGACATTTTCAGTAATTTCGAATGCCTCCATTTTGTTTTTGTGGCAAGAAAGACACTTAAAAATTATTTCATTTGGTCCAATACACATTAAACTATCCGAAATAAAAGATTTGGTTTGCAAATTAACGCTCATTGGGGCAATATTGGCTAGTGACTGTCAAATTCTGTGTATTTTCCTAAAATTTCTAAGTCATCAATTTAAAGAAAAATATCAAATTTCGGCTAAGACATATATGGCTAAAAATGTTCAAAAATACCTCGGCTATCACCCCCTTAAAGCTTTGCACGTAGCTACCAAACACCCTGTATAATCGTACATAGCGTAACTCAAGTACTACTACTTGGCAGGGCACATCATTCGTAGAATTGATGGCCGATGGGGTCAAAAGGCTCTTGAATAGCATTCATGGAACGGAAGACGCAGTGAAGGTAGGCCTCCAACAGGATGGCGCGACTTGTTAAGTTTTCGGGAACTCGGTGGATGAGGATGGCGCAGGACCAGCCCGTTTGGCGAACCTTGAGGGAGTCCTATGTGCAGCAGTGGACATCTTTCAGCTGAAATGATCATGATGATGGTGATGAGTTGATGACATTTTAATTTCCTACTTTAAATGATAGAGCGTGCTAAGAAAGCGTAACTAATTAATTATTATTGTACCTATCACACTGGTCAAAGACTTTTGACTTGAGACACTGCGGTATATCGGATGACAAGATATTGCGGAGCTTCCCGAACGCTGCCCAGCCTAGTCTAATTCGTCGATTAACCTCTTTCTCGAAGTTGAACCTACCCAATTGTATTGTATGTCCCAGATAGATATAGTCGTCAACAACTTCGAGCAAAGTATCTCCGATTACGACGGGAGTTGGTACAACATGGGCGTTCGACATGACCTTCGTCTTGTCCATGTTCAATTTAAGACCAACTCTCTCGGAGGTGTTTTGCCAGTGATGACTCGTGGCCGCTAACGATGGGTCTTATAAGGAAGCTCATAGTCACTCAGAGGGCGATGGAGAGGGCTATGCTTGGAGTTTCTCTGCGGGATCGCATTAGAAATGATGAAATCTGCGCAAGAACTAAAGTCACGCGGACATAGCTCGAAGAATCGCTAGGTTTAAGTGGCAGTGGGCAGGACACATTGCCCGTAGAACTGACGGCCGATGGGGCCGAAAGGTTCTCGAGTGGCGTCCGCGGACCGGGAGACGCAGTGTAGGTAAGCCTCCAACAAGATGGAGCGACGACCTGGTGAAGGTAGCGGGAATGCATTGGATGCGGATGGCGCAGGGCCGATCTGTTTGGAGAGCCTTGGGGAGGCCTATGTTCAGCAGTGGACGTCTTTCGGCTGAAATTATGATGATGATGATGATGATGTACCTATCACAGATCGGTACCAAATATTAGACACAATTAATTATCAATTATATTAGCGTACCCGATAGTTCAAAGCCATAGCAATAGGTATAGGTAACGACAACACAACGTCAAAATCCCGCTGTCATTACATGAAATGTGGTTGTGTGCGTGGCCTCAACTCTGGTGGCGTTACCTATACTTAATAAGCAATCAACATTATTACAAGTTGAAGTGAGCAACCGTATATTTCTACTTCTTATAGGGTACACTATGGATGTCTGTAAAAGGGATATAATAAGAGTAAAATATCGACAAGTCAACCTTATGTAAAACAATCGGCTGCTGTCAACAAATCTGGCAGATATACGCTGCCGCCCGACAATGTCCGGTTAGTCCCGACCACTTCCGTGAGTATTTAATGTCCGTGCTCTACCTTAGGTGTTCGCCAGAACGATTGCCTTGTAAAATGACTTAGATTAGGCGTCTAGAGTCCGTCTTGTCGATGCATAAACGTCACTGCCTACATCAAATCATTGACAGATCCGTTTCTTTGCAAAAAGTCTAACATAAATGATGCTTCTAAGAGTTCATCTTCTCGATACATAAACATCACACTGCTCTTCCTCAGTCAGATAGTTGGCAGAACGATTTAACCTATGTTTAGACAAATAAAATTCTGATTCTTAGCAACTCTCAGATTTGGCGTCCAGAGTTCGTCTCGTCGATACATAAACATCGCTGCCCTAGCTCAGTTTGTGGACAGAACGATTTTCTAGGAAAAAGTCTAACAATAATCTTCCAGAATTTGTATGTATGTATGTATGTAAACTCTTTATTGCACATAAAAATAAAAATACAAATAAACAGAGAAGAGAACAAAGGCGAGCTTATCCCTAAAAAGGGATCTCTTCCAGCTAACCTAGTTAAGAGAAGACAAATTAATATATAATGGATAAGCAGACAGTCAAAAATACGTGCGAATGTGTGCGTATTTGTCTTGTCGATACTTAAACATCGCCCTACCTCAGTTTGCTGATAAAACGACTTTCTTGCGAAAGGTTTAACAATAGGTTTCTAGAGTTCGTCTTGCTGATGTGTAAACAGCACTGCCCTAGCTCAGTTTTTTGACAGAACGATTATCTTGCAAAAGGTTTAACATTAATTTTTTGGTAGTGATGGTTCTGTTGGCTGAGGTTTAGTTGCGTTTGAGTTGGATAACTTTTATTTTTTATGCAGAGGGGGAAAAAATAGTATATTTTTTATCGAGGGACTAAAAGAAGCCAATATATACCCGAGGTGGTTAGCCACCCGAGCTTTAGCGAGGGTGTCTATTTATCCGAGGGTTTATATTGACTTTTAGTCTCCAGGTGAAAACTCTATTTTTCACTTCGAATGCGAGAAAAAAAATAAAGATTATCAATTATGTCTTTTGCTCTCTGCTAGACATCATAATTTTCACTATCACTTGACGACATTGTGAGAATAATCAATTTATTTTAATCGTTTACGATTTACGATCTACAACAATTTCAAAGTTTTCGCGGTAAGTATTTTTTTCCAACCAGATACAGATATAACAAAATCGCATCGGCGAAATGGTCCATACACAAACTGGAAAAAATAGAATGGCACCACCTTCTATGCGTAAAAAGTATAGAACTAAGACCACGTAGACTAAGAACGTAACATTTTCGTCATGAGTATGGTCTACACAATCTTATTTTTTATACATATTTTGTTTTGCCACTAAGCAAGTACTGGCTGTTTGAGTTTATCTAAGTCACTCGAAATGAATTAAAAAATTAATTACTTTTACTCCCTAGGGACTAAAGCACTCACTTTACTCCCGCCTCGTAAGGCTATATTGACCTACTTTTAGAGCATGAGAAGTGAAAAACATATTTTCAACGCAAATGCAGCTTTTTTACATGACTTAATTGGAAATGTCTAAAAAAAAATACCAATGGTTTTTATAATTTCTTTTTACTATAGAAAAGTCAATTATAAGAAACTAATTTTCAATATTTTTTCATTTAGTTCACTACATTTTTCAAAATTAATTATTTAAACTATTTTGGTTGATGACGTCAGATTATAATTGAGGGCTCCCACACAGCCAATTATCTAAATTCTTACGATAAGGCAACCCCTTTAATTGTTTTTAATGTAGTGGTACATTCTAACTAGTGGTACTTTACTGGCGCTGTCAGAGTGCTAGATGTCAGACAGCGGGTCCAAATCAAACTCCGTATGTAGTTTACTCCACGCGTAAATTGTGAAGAATTCTAAATAATGCTATTCCACACCGATTAAAGTACAACTTGGACCGTCTACGAAATTTACTTCACTGTCAAATGAAGGTCATTGCTTACTTAATATGTAATAAATAAATTTACATTTAACTCGAAATGTTTTTCGATTTACTTATACATTACGAAAAAATAGACATCCCCAATTAACCTCATTGCATGACTTAATTAACCTCATTAGGTACTTCGCAGAGGAGCAAAATAAGTGATCCATTTATTTTAACATAAACCAAAAAACGCCTCAAAGTAACGCCTAAATCTATACAGTATCTAACATTAGGCGTCTAACTAGAAACAGTCTTGTCGATGGAGTAAAGGTTGTTAGAGCATAAGGGGTATGTATTACAATACCGAAGTACGAAAGACCGAATGTATTAAAACATCGAATGGGTCAAAAGACCGACACGATTTTTTTCTGAAACCGTTAACTTTTTGAGATTGTTATAAAACAAACCTAACCTAACCTAATGGGTTCTGTAAGATGCCGTTTTAATAAATTCTGAGAAGTTTACGGTTTCAGAAAAAAATCGTGTCGGTCTTTTGACACATTCGATGTTTTAATACATTCGGTCTTTCGTACTTCGGTATTGTAATACATATCCAGCATAAGTGCGTTAGAGTTAATATCCGTTTCACAAGGTAACGGTCTTTGGAGTTAAGTGCCAGACGTACGAGCAAGTCCACGTACTTGTGGCAGTTGTGGCACGGAGATCTTTACACAGTATTGTTCGGTCAAGTAAGGTAAGTCCCAGTGTTCGACATGCTAATGCCCAATAGATGAAACCCTGCTGTTACCTCTATTGCTATGCTAATGACGTAGAATTAAAGACGCCAACTATTTATACAGTGACCAGCACTCGGACGTCTACGGAAAATTAAAAATTTCGCCGAGCCAGAGGTACGCGAACCATCTCGTACGTCTTTCTGGCATTTAAGAGTCAGTAGCAATAATAAAATAAATAAGTTGTAGTAAAAAATTGCTTATATAACAGGCTTTTTTGCTGACTGAGCTTGCATGGTCATCCAACCTACATATATGTATATTAAAGGAAGTGAGTCAAATTTGACCCAAACTAACACGGCCGGTTTAATTAAAGCTTGTAGAATATTTTAGTTTTAGTGTTATTATACGATATTAAATGACGTAGGCATCTAAAAATCTAAATGTGCGTGGTGACGAAAAAATCGCCTAGATGATGCATGTGGTCATAAAATTTGGCAATGAAATGCATGCTTAAGGTCAAATTTTCTCTAAACAATCATGCATTTTACTGTGATTTAAGAAAAGCTTGTAAAATTCCGTGAAAGCGTCACTTTTTAAACTTAACAGTTTCAACATTTAGCATAAAATTGTACTCGCTTATCACAATCACAAGACAAGGTCGCACTCATAACTAAACGCTCTTTAAGCTGTTTAAACAAGTGATTACCTATCACAGCAATTTAACTCTGTTATATACAATCACCGTGTACCGTGACTTAAAAATACTTTGTGAGTCTAACATTAAAGTGCATTTTCTCTTGACAAGGCCTCCCCAGTCCAATAACCGGGAGCCCTATTGTTGCTTACGCGAAGATGTAATCTCTTATTTTATTATTACCTGAGCTAAAAGGGACTCAGGGCTTTTGTGTTACAATGAAAAGGAGACCTTGCTGCATTGTGCTATGATTTAGTTTGGGGTACAGTTGGTGGATGGAGAGTTGTAGAATTTTTTAAATATAGTTGCTCCGGTTGGACCATAAGGTGAGATGACAAGCTCGCGTTAATTTTGCTTTACATGAGAACACACGCGCTCCTTGATTTTTTTAAACAAATTATTTTTTAGCTCTTTACTTAAGATTTACTCCTTATTCATGCACGGTCGTTAAGCTTATGATAATTTAAAATTCGTTTATCTCTTTGACATTTACCTCACACTGAGGAAATATACTTTGAGCATGATTATTGGGTAGTTTTACTAGCGCTTCAACCGCTATCAATTTCCTGTCTATATCGAAGAAATGAGCTACATTAGTATGAAATTTTAATAAATTGAAATTATACTGTCTGCACTTTATCGTTTTATGGACTTTTCGCTCCGTATGACTTGTGGAGTTATTTATTTGGCCTTAAAAACCTCATCGTCTCATTAACACGAGCCGATGAAAACACTCAGAATATATTTTGACACGTAAAGTTTAGATAAGAGGTCTCTGAACTTTTAGCCTTATTTTTCGGTTTTAGTTTGACCGTCGATTTCAATATTGAATTTTTACTAAGTAGGTAATCGACTTCGACTGTGTCTTTTACTCTTTTGTCACGAACGGAAACCCGTCGCAGTTCTTCGACGTCTGGGGGTGAGGGGGAGTCGAGTTAAACCACTTGAGGTACTCGTACCACTGTTTTAGACAGCCTTTAATTTAAATAAGTAATTACTTCATTCCAAAACAATCACTAAGTAAACTAAAATGAAGGTAATTTGCGTTTTGTACTGGGTACAATACATTATAATTTAGCATTTTTATTCTAGCCCATTGTTATTATAGCGAGTAATTTGCGATAGCAACAGTGTGTGTTAAGGAACTAGTTAAGCAAATAGTTCAGCAAAAATTTAAAGTCAGTTAACGAAGGATCAAATTGCAAATAATACCGTAGGTACTTTAACCCGTCTTTGAAATCCGTCTTGTACCTATTCCACTGCAAAACCTCTAGCTACGAAGTGGGTCAGCCTAAAATACCTTTTAAAATTGTCCGAAACAATAACTTTCGTTCACATCCCATTTGAAAATATTCGCCATATTCGGCTTCATTTTTATTATACGGCAACGAACTTTATCATACTTAGTTGCTTTACGACTGTGCTAATAAGGCGGAGCGTGGCGCGGTACTGCTAACGCCATCTGTGGCGAAGTAGCGGAACTAACGGCGGGCGCGAGACGCTTTACTTCCTTACATTATTTTGTAACAGTATCAATCTTTTAAAATGGTCTCCGCAAAATATTACACCTGAATAGATCAATAAGGTAGTTGACATACTTACATTAAATAAAACCGCTCTACATAAAAAAATGTCTTTGTCCTCAAAACTTTATGATTTTTCTACTCACTATGCTTTAAAATAAAGAAAAATACCCATGTTCTTAAAAAAGTTTGCTATTGCTTCGATTTTTTTATACGTAAAATTTAAACTATTAATCGTACTGGATAGGTGCAAATGCAAACTTTTCAAGCCATTATATTGTTTTGTCTAACTTATCGATAGATCTATCAAAATTTCATACTCTCTTGACAAGAAAGTCAAAATTCATGTTGACTCTGTTTAATAATTGAAAGACGCAAATCTAATAAAGAACACTAAATATTTTGGCCCTAAAATCGGATTCATTTTCTCCTTATGACGTCTTTGGATAAGCCAAAATCATAACTTGTTGATTACTTTGATGGCCAATAAGTACCTCACCTACTTCACCTGCTTCATCTCCTCGTCATTTCAGCCGTCCTGCCACTATTAGACATAGGCCGAACTTTCCGGCCCAACGGCCATCTATGCTGAGTGCTATATATTATATATATGGCCTGCCATTGCCATTTCAACGAGCTAATCCGTTTGGCTATGTCAATGACCCCTGTTCACCTGTTTGCGTGGAATTAAACAAACTAAACTATATTGCATTGTTTAGACTGCCGACGAACGCCGACACTATCGCCCCAAAGGTTTAAAGTAAAGGAAAGGAAAACCGGTGAAATATGACGCTCTGGAAATATAATTAGAGGCAGACCATCAATCATACTCTTTAGTGCTGGTTTCGGGCAGCTCCGAAACAAGTCAGCCGTGAAACATTCCGCTAATGAGTTAAATATCAGAACAATCGATGAAACATAGAGTCATTTTTGCTGCGGCACCCGAAACGTTAAAACCTGTGGTATTCACTAGGCTGCTTTGACCTACGGTCTCTCAGACAGAGTACAGGGTCGTGAGTTCAAACCCAGACTGGCACATCAAAGTTTTTCGGAATTTGTGTGAAATTACGTTTGTAATTTAACCGTGTATGTATACGTCTGAGAAGAAATTCAATGTGTGTAAAGTTCCCAATCCGCACCAGGGCCGGTGGGAACTACATACATCCCAAGCCCTCTCATTCTGAGAGGAGGTCTGTGCCTTGCGGGACGTATGTTAGGCTGGAATGATAAACCGAGATTTTGGAAAATTCTCTGGGAACCATTTTACGCTCGTTCCGCTTTATTATTGGTATTTTTTGTAATACAATGTATTTTAGAGAAGACACTAATTTTAACAAAAATAAAACCGACTTCAAAAAACTTCTTTAGAGGTGATTTTTCCTTTAATTTTAAATACTTAGGTCCAAACGTAAAGTACATCCTAAAAAACTAAAAATACAATCGAACTGAGAACTTTTATTTAGAGTCGGTAACAAAAAAACGGCCAAGTGCGAGTCGGACTCGCGCACGAAGGCTCCTTTATTACCATTATCTATAAAAACGGCAAAAAATCACGTTTGTTGTATGGGAGCCTCCTTTAAATATTTGTTTTATTTTAATTTGATTATTTTTTTTTTAAGTGAACATACATAATAATTAAATATTTTGTGAATATTTCAAGCATCTACCTGTTGCCGTTATTAATATCGAGCAAAAACGAGCAAAAAAAATCACGTTTTTTGTATGGGAGCCCCCTTAAATATTTATTTGATTCTGATTTTTAGTATTTGTTGTTATAGCGGCAACCAAAATATAACATCTGTGAAAATTTCAACTGTCTAGCTATCACGGTTCATGAGATACAGCCTGGTTACAGACGGACGGACAGCGAAGTCTCATTAATAGGGTCCCGTTTTTACCCTTTGGGTACGGAACCCTTAAAATCAATAACGTTTCAGGCAACATCAGTTCCCATCACTTACTTATGCATAGCGCACGAATCCCGCTCCAACCGCGTTCAAGGGGCCTATTTTAAAAACTCGTTTGACGCATTAAACAGAATCTCTGCCATAATTTGGAAACTTTTATGCCTTAATCTCCTGATTCAGGATCAAATATTAATGAGGGAAGGTCGAGTTGGGCCCCGTTTAGGGTTACCATCCCAAATAACACAAAACTGCATTATAATTTTTCCCCCAAGCCCACGTCGTTCAACCGCCCGGCCACGACTTCGCGCGTTTGGCGGCGCGGCAAGCGTTTTATTAGTTCATTGCGTGTGCCGCCAGGTAACCACTGTACGGCGAGCGTCTGGGCCGCGCAATGAACACAGAAAACGCTTGCCGCGCCGCCAAACGCGCGAAGTCGTGGCCGGGCGGAGAGCCCAAGAAGGGGCTTTACTACGAAATTCGAAATTCATATCGTGCCTCCTCATTCACTCTTCTGTTTTATACTTTAGCATAAACATAAGAGCACGATTCGAAGTTCGAAAATCGAACTTCGTAGTATAAGGCCTCAGCACACGGCGTATTTTAAACGCGCAGACGACGCGCAGATGACGCGCGTATACGCGCTTCAAACGAGATGAATCACTTTTGTACTAGCATTTTGAGAATTTGCAGCGCCTTAAACGTGCGTTTCTGAGTCTAAATTAATTTCAATACTAGATGAAAAAACCCGCCTGTATAATTCCCGTTCCCATGGGAATTTCGGGAATACATATACCCTATGTCACTCTCGCAATTAAGACTACACTTTAAAATTCATTGAGCTATTTAGGCTGCAGGATGTGCCAAAGAATGATACATACATACCCACATACATACATAAATACATACGCTGGAAAAACACAACCCTCTTTTCTACAGTCGGGTGAAAATACGCCTTGTGTATGGGCGCCGGGACTGGGAGATGCGAGGGGGTGCACTTGCAACCCAGTGGCATAAAAGAAAATACACATAATAAAACCTATAATTATGTATAGCATGCACCATTTTAGATGTAATGCACTCAAATGACCCAGTCGGTGCCTATAGTCTAATGACATTAACACATAATCCCTTAGATGTTTTGAATTAGATGCCTTCTTGACTTAAGGGACCCCATGCATCCCTGTAAAAACTACGTATAAATATAATACATGGTTCTAATATTGTCAAGTGAAAAAAAACTGTAATAATGTCCGGATTTTAGTCTGGACTTTTCTAATTTTGAAATGGTAATGGCAACCCCTAGCTCCACTGGAAAATTCAGTTGACTGACAGTAACCGCGTCGATCGACTAGTCGGTCGACTGGTTGACCAAATCGTCTAGTACGCTTGAACTTGTGATATTTTGTGTAAAAGCGTAGGAGTTTATGGGTTCACTAAATGCCTGATCATCTGTAGGTGTCTCGCCCTGAGACCTTCATTCCGTTGATGGCTGCGAAACTATAATAACAAAGAGTTTGGATATATACAGAGCGTCCCTAAAACCAGCGCTCAAACTAAGAGAGATGATAAGCTATTAGATTAAGTGAATTTGAGCGTGATGAAAATTTCATAATTTTCCGAGATTTTGGGTTTTTTTGCCAACTTCCTGAAGTCATGATAGCCTACTGGTTTGATCAATGGTCTCTCAAGTAGACACCTCTGAGTTTTACACATTTGAAATTTACCATGAAGAGAAACATCGTAAGGAAACCTGCACTCACCTGGGCAGAAATTTAATGGTGCAAACCATTTAAAAAAAATTAATAAAATTAAAAACTGTTTAATTCAATAAAAGAAACAAATACCTACATCACAAAAACCCACAGCTAAAAAATCTTTATATTTTAAGATTGTGGTAAGCTATAATGGGGGTGCACACGGATACAATAACGGACCTGTGAAGGACTCGTGTGTGAGGGCCGATACAGACGGACCGCACTACACAACTGGAAGGCAACTGCAACTGCCGACCGCCCATACATCGCAACTGCATTGCAGTCGATTATAGTAACGCAGCCTGCAAGCTATACTCGACTTACGTGCACGGGCAGACGGCCGCCGCAGCCATATCGCAGCCAGAATGCGGCCCGTCCATAACGACCCAACTGTGTCAAAGTTAGGTACAATCAATAAGTGCCTTTTTTAATACATATTTAACTGAGTTTGGCTTACGCAAAACATTATCAATGACTTTTATTGGGAAGCTGTTCAGAGCGTGCGGCAGGTAATTAGACCAATTTCTTCTACCATATTGGTTGTTACTCCTTGGTACAATTTCCTCAAATTAGATGGTCTTTTATGTCTAACCAACTCCCCCAATCTATCTGTATGGATCTGCGCTAGGCAGAGTTGGACAGGGATAAATACATAGATATAATACTGTGAAGAAAGTGTACCTGGCTTTCAATGCGTCGCTTCTCGCAGGGCCCTGCTTGCTTCCACGGCGCTCTTCAGCTCGATCCACTTTGAGTTGGTGTATGGGTGTGTGTGTGTATGTGTTTATATATCCGATATAGCCCGAAAACCGTACTTTTAGTATTTTAATATGCGCAGGAGAACTCAGCGCGTGCCGACCGAAACTCGAGAGCTTTAGAACTGTCACCTTGACAGGTCAGACGAGTATTTCTGAAGGATACACTGAGAGGTGTATTTTCCTATCAAGGTTGAAAACCGAACATTCCCCCGCCCAAGCCATTTCCAATGGCTTAATCCCGAAACAATCCGAATAGAAGAAACCGAAACCTAATCCACAGGCAGCCGAGAGAGCTTGGCAATCGCTCGTTGTAAGACCGTGCCTTGAGCCAACTTAACGTCAGCAACCCGAACCGTACCATCTTTGCCTGGGTACAACTGGACGATACGTCCACGACGCCAATGTAGAGGAGGGGCGTTTTCCTCCTTTAATAAAACCAAATCTCCCACCTTGGGAGGGACAGCAGGGTCATTCCACTTGACTCTCTGCTGTAGAGTATGGAGATACTCCAAATGCCAACGATGCCAAAATCTTTGTGAAATTTGCTGTAACAGCTGGAACCGAGTTAACCGATGCAGTTTCTCCTCTTGGAGGGGGAAATCAGGAACGCCATTTAAAGGCTGACCGATTAGAAAATGACCTGGGGTAAGAACCTCTGGGTCGTTAAGATCCGAAGAAAGGGGACTTTGTGATTTTCGGTTTCCGCAATTTATGTGATTTCACAAGGAACGGCCCTGCAAAATCTGTGCCAACACCTTCAAAGGGTCTGGCTGCTACAACCCGATCGCGAGGCAAATTACCCATTAACGGTTGAGTGGTAGATCCCTTTAGTTTTTAACACGGTATGCAGTTAGTGGTGACCTTATTAACCGCTCGTCGAGCCGATAATACCCAATATTTGGGCTGCAAAATACCAAGCAACGTATTTGGACCGACATGTGCATTTTTTAAATGTAAATCCCGAATTAAAATTGTTACAAAGTGACCCGATTTAGGAAGCACTAACGGATGTCGCGAATCGTAAGGTAAGTCCGAATTTTGTAGCCTACCACCTACCCGAAGCAACCCCTTAGAATCTAGGAAGGGGGTTAGGCGTTTCCAGTGGCCCTTAAGCCTTCGATTATTCCGCAGGGTATCTATTTCCTCGCCGAAGTTCTGTAATTGTGACACGCGATTCGCTTCAAACACCTGTAGAGTATGAGGTGGCGTTTTAAGCCACGATAGGACAATTGAGCTGTCCGTCCATCCGTATACCTCCGAGACATCCATGGTTCTTTGCAAACAAAGACAAACATGATGCAGGAGCTTAGCTAAGAGCACGGCTCCACACAATTCCAACTTTGGAATGGTGAGCCGAGATCTGATGGGAGCGACCTTACTCTTTGCCATTATCAGGTGAACCGAAGAAGAACCGTCCTCAGTGATGGTACGTAAGTAGACCACTGCTGCGTATCCTAATTCCGACGCGTCACAAAATCCGTGAACCAAAACTTGGCACGTTGACTTAGGAAACATACATCGCGGAACCTCTATCCGATTGAGGTTACATAAATCCATTTTAAACCGAATCCAGTCTCTCGCTAGACTCCCACCGATTTCCTCGTCCCACGTTAACTGTACCTACAGCATGATGAGGAATGACGTAAAACTTCTGACCCGATAGAAAGTCAAACTTTGAAAACGACATATGACCGAGATTTAAATATTCCCGCATAAAGTTCACGTACTTTTCGCGTAAGGCAGGCTTCGCCTTAAGTCTACGTTCTAACGCCAGAAACCGTTTCTCCGCAATGGCGCGGGAATCCCCTAAACCCAGTCGCGATGATATAAATGGCAATTTAGTCATAAACCGTCCGTCATTCAACCGTACTGTATTATTTTTATAATGAAGCTCACACTCCTGGTCTAATGGATTAGACTGGCACGCTTGGGGTGGCTCTTCCACCTTCCAAAACTTCTCTAAGGTATCCGAAATTGACGCACCAAAAAACTCCGAATCATCTATTAGAGTTGAGGCAGCCGGATGCACTAGCACCGGGCCTAACAACACATAACCAAAAACCGAATTATAAGCCGTCAGCCCGTCAGGCTGTAATACTATTTTATCTCCTCCTACTAGTGCGCCGAAAACATCCGAACCTAGTAATAAATCGATGGGTGCCGGTGAACCGAAATTTGGATCTGCCAGAGTTAAGCCCTCTGTAAGCCGAAGAACCGAATTATTTAAAGTAAGTGCAGGCATGTGACCGATTATATTTTTCATACTAACCACCGGAGTGGTAACCATAGGAAACCGCTTAGTAACCGGAGAGAAGGTCAACGAACCCTTCCCACAAATACCAATAGCCTTTGTATTACCAATACCCCGAATATGGTTGTCCGATGGCTCTAGCCGTAATCCTAGCCTGCGAGCTAAATCCGAAGTTATTAAAGACCCCTGCGAGCCTACGTCCAGTAACGCCCGAACTTCAATGCCCTTATCCAAATCCGAATTAAAATAAACTTTTACTAAAGCCGTGGGCAGTAGCACTGTTACTGGAAGTAGCCCCGGGGCAGTATGACCGAGAGAAACCGTATCCTATGGTCTAGTAAACTGCTGGTCGTGACGACGGGCAGTATCTCTTTCGCCATGACGACGTTGGTCATGACCATCACGAACCTGACCCTCATCTTGGTCATACTCTCTCCGCTGTTGAGCCTGATGAGGAGACGGAGGTTGAGTGCGAGACGGATTCACTCTTCGTCCAGACCGAGAAGGCGAGCCACGGTGCGACCGTGAAGGAGAACCACGGTGTGGCCGTGGTGGATCTGAAGCAATATGACCCCCGCCCGTACGGGCCGGTGACCGCTCAGCCGAACGTCGCTGGTTAGGGTGGCCCTGATGAGAGCCCGACCGATTGAAACACAATAAGGGATGATGTTTCCTACTCCCACACGATGCACAGTTAGGAACCCGATTACAATATTTATATCCATGTGGTCCGAGGCAAAAGAAACAAAACCGATTTTTCTGCACATAATCCTTCCGAGCATATGGGGACATCGCTTTGAACTCCGAACAGTGTGGAAGATCCCGATGGTCCCGATCTCCACAAAAGCCACAAGGCTGGATAAGTGTCACTCCTGTGAACTGCGGTGCCCTACGACGTGGCCTAGATGGACTCGCGACAGGCTCCTGAATGGGATGCACAGGGTCGGCCCTGGCACATTCCAATAACCGACATTCTACCTCGAGAAATTCCTGTAAATCCGAAAATGTTGGAATGGTCTCCGCTTCATTCCCACACTTTTGCTCAAACCGTGTCTTTAAATTAGTAGGCAATTTTGCCAGACAGATATGGACAAGTAGAAAGGACCACTCAATGACAGGAAAACCAAGACGCTCCAATGAGTTGACTGCCATAATGATTGGATTGAGAAACTGTGCCCGCAGACCGATAAGTTTGGGAGACACAGACGGCAGGTTAAGGATTTGGACCACATGCACGTCTGCCAGCCGACGGGTATTTTGGTACCTTTTCATTAAAAGTTCCCTTGCAATTTGGTAACCCTCATCCGATATCCGCAAATGTTGGATCAAACCCCGAGCTTCATCGGAGAGGCACGACATAAGATAGGCCAACTTTTGAGCCCCCGATAAGTCCGAACGTGAATCCACCAAACTATCAAACAAATTATTGAATCCCACCCATTGGTCCATTGCCCCAGCAAAGGACGGTAATTGTAATGTAGGCAACCGAGATAATAGTCCATCTGACTCCGACCGACTTGAATCCGACTTACTATCCAACCTATCAATAGTTTGTTTATGTTGGAAATTCGCCTCCATTAGCTTATCGAAAGCCTCTAAACCGCGCGTATACTCAAGGCGACATGCAGCAAGAATTTCCGCCTGGGCTTGCACGTCCAAATCCGCTAGTTCGATAATCCGTTGAAACGCCTCTTCAAATTTTAAAAATTCCGTATTTACCGTTAATAGGCGCATTTTCAATCGACCCGCATGCTCCGAACGAGTAATAAGGTCCGCACTATCGATCAACCATTGTAATTTAACTTTAAATACCGAGAAACTATGTTTAAACGACATCGCAATGTTTATCAATTCACTCACCGAAAATAAGTAATTAAATCCGTATATTACTTATCAAACAGAAAACACCGAATGTTACACGTATTACGCAAACCGAAATTCACTTATTCACTTCACTTTTTCACTTAAACACTTATTTAAACCGTAAATAAACACCAATAAACCGATCAAAACAATCCAAACAACCAGTAGATAACAAGACAAGTGAGTGATAAGAATTGTCAAACGTCAAACGTCAAATTCAAGTGACACCATAGATTAAATTAAATCCGAACTGTCATATATGACAGCGTTTATTACCACAAACTCGAATACACCCAAGTTACCAACCCACTATCAAAAATATAAACCGAATTGAAATTCGAAGGTAGGTATAAAATCCTTTGTTCGAAGATAAAATAAGGTCAATCCGACCGAAATAACCAAAATAAACCGAAATAAAGCCGAAACAATCGCGCTCTGCTACCAAAAATGTATGGATCTGCGCTAGGCAGAGTTGGACAGGGATAAATACATAGATATAATACTGTGAAGAAAGTGTACCTGGCTTTCAATGCGTCGCTTCTCGCAGGGCCCTGCTTGCTTCCACGGCGCTCTTCAGCTCGATCCACTTTGAGTTGGTGTATGGGTGTGTGTGTGTATGTGTTTATATATCCGATATAGCCCGAAAACCGTACTTTTAGTATTTTAATATGCGCAGGAGAACTCAGCGCGTGCCGACCGAAACTCGAGAGCTTTAGAACTGTCACCTTGACAGGTCAGACGAGTATTTCTGAAGGATACACTGAGAGGTGTATTTTCCTATCAAGGTTGAAAACCGAACACTATCCTTATATTCAACTGAAACAGCCAACTTAGCCTTGTCAAACACGTTAAGCACTCTGCAATACTGGATTAGTTTAATGTGGTTATTACCACATATATGTTTAATTTTCCCAACACATATATGTTTAATTTTCATTGGAGTTCCCAATCCGCACTGGGCCCGCCTCCGCGTGTGAACGAGGTCTCTCATTCTGATAGGAGACCTGTGCCTTGCAGTGGGACGTAGGTCCCACGCGGGCCCAGATGTCAGTTCCAAGCCACAATTTCTTCAGCCTCCGAACGCTAACCAAAAGGTGTATAGTCCGAAGACATATCTCACGATTCCCTTATTCTCCAAGTTACCTCAAGAAAATATTCGCTCCACAGGTAGGTACAGTTGAAAAATACTAAATAACGTAAATTCTATTTCAATAGAATCTGACAATCTCGTAGACACTTATGACCAACTGACAGGTCCTTAGTGATACGATTAAAATCTTTTTTATTATCGGTTGTTGATTATAATCATACCTCTATAGTCTAAGATACGGCTGCAAGATTGCATCGTTCATCAAATATTTAATGAAAATCAAAATTTTATAAACAAAAGGGGCATTACGTTTCGGCCGATCTGGTTATTAAAATGTGCCCGCTTTTTGAGGAAAATTTGATTCACTACTTAGTTACACAACAAACTAGGTACACATTACTTCATCAATATGTGCGTAATAAAGAACTTAAAATGTCATTGATATAAGTTTAGACAAGACCAAATAGAATATTGGCTTTATTCAATAATAAAATAGGACATGTTAAATAAACGTAGTTGCTGATAGAATGACATAGCGACAGACAATGTCAAACACCAGAGACAATAAGGTATCTACAAGTCTTCTTATAAAGACGCAAGGAGGCTATTATCACATTCGCCCCCTCTACGAAGAGACGTAGTCCTGCATGAAGGCTGGAGGTCTGCGATCTCTGCTCGAACGCCGAAGTTGACTGATTCCTGCATCCGGATCGATGTTGGCTGGCGGGTCTTGAATGGCAGGGATTTCTTCGGATTGGTTGTTGTCAACTTCATCATCCGAAAGGTCATCGTCAACAGCTCGTGGTGCTGGAGCTAACGATCTATTGGAGACTGTTGTCTCTCGCCCATCAGGCAGTCTTATAAAGGAGTATTCTGGGTTACTCTGCAACAATTGGACTTCCTGTACAGCAGGGTCATACTTGGAACTTCTTACGTGCCTTTTCATAAACACCGGTCCAGGTGAATGTAACCAAGTCGGCAAAGACTGTCCGTTTTGCGAACGGCGTGGGTGATTGAACATGCGTTCATGCGGCGTTGTGTTAGTGCTCGTACATAGGAGAGATCTTATAGAGTGCAGCGCCGGTAGCAGTGCCTTTTGCCAGTTTGCTATATCTTCATTGTTTGATTTGAGGTTTAGTTGTATCGTTCGCCACAGTGTGCCGTTAAGACGTTCAACCTGTCCATTTCCCTGGGGATTATAGGGCGTAGTGCGGCTGCATGATGTCCCGAGGGAAGACAAGAATTGTCTAAGTTCATCCGATAAGAAAGATGTACCCCTGTCGGAGTGGATGTACACTGGAGTACCGAAAGTGGAGAACAAGTCTTCGAGACAATTGATTACCGTTCTTGAAGATACATCCTTACACGCATAAGCGAAGGGAAAACGACTAAACTCATCAATTATTGTCAGTATGTATCGGTTCTGGGTGTTAGATGGTATTGGTCCCTTAAAGTCAATGTTCAATCTTTCAAACGCGGCTGTCGCTTTGATAAGATGTCCTTGATGTTTCATGTAACGTGGTTTTATTTCCGCACAAGTTGGGCATGCGGCCGTCATTCGTTTTACATCCTCTACGGAGTACGGTAGGTTCTTCGATCTGACCCAATGAACCATGCGCGTGACCCCTGGATGGCAGAGATTTCGGTGTAGTTCCACTAGTTTAGAGTTAGAAGTGGCAGTATTTATTTGCATGCATACTCGTGAAAGTGCGTCAGCGGCGATGTTATGTTTCCCAGGTCGGTAGACTATATCATATTTGAAACACGAGAGCTCCAACCGCCACCTTTCGATCTTTTCATTCTTTATTTTGTTAGAATGTGTTTGATCGAACATGAATGATACAGATTGCTGGTCTGTAATGAGTAAGAAATGTCTTGCTATCAGGAAATGTCTCCATTTTCGCAAAGCTTCGACTATGGCGCAGGCCTCTTTCTCAATCGAAGGTTGCCTTTTTTCGGAGTCGTTGAGAGAACGAGAGAAGAATGCAACAGGGCGACCCTTTTGTGATAGGGTCGCTGCGATGGCAAAATCGGAAGCGTCTGTCTCAACTGAAAATATTTCACTGTCGTCGATTCCTGCTAATGCTGATTTCGATATATCAGTTTTAAGGTTTTGAAAGGCAGTGATAGCTTCTTGAGATAATGGAAAAGTAACTTCGATTAAAGGTCTGATTTTCGTAGAAAAGTTGTTGACCCATTTTGAATAGTGGGCGAAGAGACCGAGCGCTCTCTTCAGTGTAGTAGTATCCGTGGGGATTGGAAGATTCGTTAGCGGTTCCAATCGAGACTTGTCAGGCTTTATAACATTGTGCGCGATAGTATATCCAAGCAAATTAATTGATTCTGATTCAAATGTGCATTTGTTCATGTTTAAGGTTAGTTTGTATTTTTCAGCGGCCTTCATGAACATTTCAAGATTTTTGTCATGGTCGGATTTGCCCTTACCGCAGACAGTTACGTCGTCAAGGTAAGCGAAGGTACCTTTAAGTTTTTCAGTGTCAATTACGTATTGCAAGGTTCTTTGAAAAGCCGCCACTCCATTCGTTACGCCAAACGGTATTCTTGTAAACTGGTAGAGATTACCACAAGCTTCGAATGCAGTGTAAACTTTTTCTTTCGGTAAGATTGGGACTTGGTGGTAAGCACTTTTCAGATCGATTTGACTGTAAACGTTGTATTTTGCCACTTTTGTTATGATAGAATCAATGCTTGGGAGAGGGTAAGCGTCTAGGCCAGTAAATCTGTTGATTGTTTGCGAGTAGTCGATGACGAGGCGCTTACGGTGATGGCCTCCGCCGGCAACGAGTACTTGTGCCCTCCATGGCGAGATACTGGGTTCGATTACTTTGTCCTTAAGTAGGTTGTTTATTTCGTTCGATATGAAGTCTTGGTCTTCTTGAGAATGCCGTCTTGAGCGTATAGCTATAGGCTTTATGTCTGGCGAGAGGTTGGTGAAAACTGATGCTGGCGGGACTGACGCTTCTAAAACGTTGCAGACTTTAAGAGGTTGTTTGTCTCCTCCAAATTGAAGTACGAGCGACGAGTGCTTCCCGAGAACATCGTGCCCGATGATGATATCCGCGCATAGATCGTTGATGACTAGCAGTGGTTGGTGTTGGTACTTATGTTCACCAATCTGAATTGTTGCATAGCATAGACCGTCAACATGAGATACATTATTGAGTGATGCTAGAGTAATTGCTTGCTTGCAGGGCTTTTGTTTGAGGTTGATTATTCGAGCTAAGTTTTTGTCTATAAAGCTAATTGAGCTACCGGTGTCGAGAAGTGCATCAGCACGATATTCGTTGACTGTAATAGGTATAGTTGCTTTTCTGAGGCTTGCAGGAGCAGCGGCGGAGATGTTAGACAAGTTAGAGTAAGTAGATTGAGGTTGAGATTGTTCATCATCTGTGGCGATAGCATTAGCAGATCGTGAGCTGGGCCCAGAACTACGGCATACGCTTGCAAAATGCCCTTTCTTGGAACAAAGCTGACATTCGGCGTTATACGCGGGACATCTGTTTCGCTGATGAAGATTACTGCCACCACAGAAGAAACATCGTCGTCTGGTTTGGTTAGGATAAGAATCAGGTCGAGGTCTGTTTGGAGCGTTTGTAGCTGCTAAATTGGTCATCGGCGAGTGTTCTGGAGCTTCAGAGGCAGCATTAGCATGAGCAGATGTAGAAGGTGACACTGTAAGTAGTTGTGAAGTGCTTTCGGCAGATTCTAGAGACAAAGCCAGGTTCAAAGTAGTCTCCAGAGTGTCAGTGGAGTTTTCTAGAAGTCTTTGTTTGATTTTCTGCGATGATACGCCGGCAATGAAAGCTAAACGTACGATTTCGTTTTGGTAATTAGCTGCAGTGACATCCGTGAATTTGCAGTCGCGAGCGAGTATGTTTAGGGCTCTCGAATACTCAGCTACTGACTCGCCCGGCTGTTGTTTCCTTGAAATTAGAATATGTCGTGCTAGTGTGGTGTTTTGTCGCTTTTCATAGGCATCATTGAGAGTTTTGATGGCTTCGTCGTACGAGGTCTTTGCTTGAATAATATTGTAAATTGACGGAGAGATATGATTGACAAGGAGTTGGTACTTAAGTATTTTATCAGCTGAGGCAGCTTCTCGTGCGATGAAATTCTCGAATGAATATTTCCAGTGGGCCCATTTGAGGTCTGAACCTGTCATCGAAGGTTCTACGTCAAACCGTTCGGGGCGCAAATAGCGTGACATGGATGAGTTTTCTTTTCCGTCAGTCATATTTGGCGACACAAAAATTATTATTGAATAAATTGATATAAGTTTAGACAAGACCAAATAGAATATTGGCTTTATTCAATAATAAAATAGGACATGTTAAATAAACGTAGTTGCTGATAGAATGACATAGCGACAGACAATGTCAAACACCAGAGACAATAAGGTATCTACAAGTCTTCTTATAAAGACGCAAGGAGGCTATTATCACAGTCATAGCTGCCATTGCGAAATTGACCGCAACCTTTCCGCAGCCAGGGGTAATATTATAGGAACCTAGATAATGAGGTGTCCTATGTCATGAAGTGTCTACGAGACTGTCAGATTCCATTGAAATGTAATTTATTTACCATGGTCAACCTTTTCGCTGCAGACTTTAATTGTTTAATTTGTTTTTGTGGCAATAAATTGTTTCTTCTTTCTTTCTTTCTTTCAAAGATGTCGTGATGATCCATACATTTGCAAGGTTACTCACTCGATTCAGTTCCTCGAGTGTACCTGGATCTCTACATCCTATTAAACAGCTCCAATGAAACATTTGTTCGGGTGACGCATTTAATTATTCAGACCTTTATTTAGCCACTTACCGTTACTCGAGCCCGCTGGAGCCAATCGTAACTTGTTCTAATTTCGAATTATACGCCGCGCGAGGAGTGTCGTATCAATTCGTTGGAAATTAAATTAGTGGTTTGCCTTTATAAAATTTCGCACTTTAACGAAATAGGGTTTTGTACACTTGTCATCCAACTACATATCCGTAGGCCAGCGCAGACCAAATAGGTACATGTGTTGTGTGTGTCACGCACCAGTTGTAATGAATGAAACTTTAAGAAAGATTGCAGACCATGTGCATGCACCTTAGTTTCATTTAATAGGTACAACTAGTGCCACGTGCATCTGTTGTGCGCCAGCCTTAACCGTTGAAGAGCCCTAAAGAGGAGACACTGCCGTATTATTGTACTGTCACCGTACTTACATAAGTACGCCAAATTTCAGCTCGATCGGAAACAAATGGTCGTAAAATGGTTTGCTAATTTTGAAGCGGGTAACAGACCTTTTTTTTGGTATTACATACCTACATAAAACAGTGCGAGTTAAATAAAATCTTGTGAATACGGGACATTTATAAGAATATGATGACTATAGTCCGAGAAGCTCGTGCGCGGCGCTCGGCGGAACCCTGTCGCAGGGAGTCTCTGCACCTCTACCATGAGTTTACACTAGTTTACAGTGACCGTACTCGCTAGCGACGGCGTAAATGATTTGTATGGAGAATTGTGTACACCGCCTCTAGCGGTCACTTACGGAAGTACAATTCTCCATACAAATCATTTACGCCGTCGCTAGCGAGTACGGTCACTGTAAACTAGTGTAGGTAACTCATGGTAGAGGCACTGAGGCATTTAACTACATACATCCATTTTTAACCAGTGGCGCGTAACTAAATGTACCACCACCATGAGTTTGCAGTGTCCATGCTCGATAGCGACTGCGTAAATGATTTGTATGGAGAATCCATACCTACAAATCATTTACGCAGTCGCTATCGAGTGCGGTCACTGTGAACTCATGCTATTGGTACAGCTGTCCTTAACGAGATTGTTTTTAACAAGTGCGGCAAATGCTGACTGCGACAGGGTTCCGCGGAGAGCCGCGCACGAGCTTGTTGGACTATATCTTCTCAGATCTCTCTGTTTGGTTCTGGCAGAATATCAGTGCTGCGGTTTCCGCAGTTTTATGCTGAGTCAGCGCCTTTTTTTTCCATGGCACATGGTACCTATCCACTGTTTCATTTGATTGTATTTTGTATTTTTAATTGTATTTCATTTTCTTTTTCATTGTTTTGTAAAATTTTACTTTGTAAATTAGTATTGTCTGTTTTTGTATCTCATGTTTTGTATTTTTCTTTTTTAACATGTGTTATGGAGGAAATAAAGTTTCAATCAATCAATCAATCAATCAATCCTTGTTCCAGTTTTGAAGCTCGTCGGGAGTAAACCTATATCTATAGAAAGAAGGGTAGTTTCCAATGGCCTAGAAATAGGACATTTGACAAGAAGTAACATCCATTTCAGTTACCACACAAGCAGAGGAAATAATCGAGATATCGTTTATGTTTTCTACAGGGTTATTTTTAATTCACTGACATCCTCTTAACCCTGAATTCCTATCACTCAAACAAATGTTTTTTGTTTTACGACTTTTTAAAATGAAGCACTTTTTTCCCATACAAATACACAGAGTATCGTAAAAATAAGAGGAAATCTCAAATTTTCAAAACGTCATTACACCAAAAATATTAAGTTATGACAAAAGCCGTAAAACAAAAAACATTTGTTTAAGTACTAGGAGTTTAGGGTTAAAAGGATGCTAGTGAATTACAAATAACCCTGTATATCATGGCAACACTTTTTTGCGAGTACAATCGAGGTCATAAAATACTTACGGACAACCATCGCGTCAAACATTTATTGTTAGAGGCATAAAGGTGACTAGATATTTTTGACATTGTGGTAACATACCCACATATCGCACGCCGAGATCAAAAGTTTATTAATTCAAAATAATCCACCATATTAATTTAGATTTCATTCAGTTTCTAAAATCTCTATCTAAGTGTAATATATTAAGTACCTACTATGGTGGATTATTTTGAGTTAGTAGTTTAATTATAATTTTTTTTTATCTGGAAGGTCTAAATTGAAATGTTGTATTAATGGTTGTGTGAGTGCGATATTTATGCCCTCGTCTATAGCTACAAACTTACCTACATTTGCAAATGTTGCCGAAAAAATTCAATACTTAATAAAGTTAACAAAACCAGCCGATATGTCATCAAAATCTCCATCTACGAAGCCCCCATGGCGCCCCCTCCCCTCGATGGGAGGGGCTAGGGGGCAAAGTGTTGTTCGCTGTAAACGTCCAAAGTGATCACAGTTGGAAATTAAACTGAAGATCGATTCGAGCGGTGAAAAACTGGAGTGGAGTACTTTTGGTTCACTCTGAGTGTTTAATTTACACTGATATTGATTTGAGTAGGTATTTAAATTTTAAAAAAACGTAGTAGCCTAGTGGTTAGCCTTATTGCTAGCCCAGGGCCGGATTTAGAGGTCTTGGCTACAAATTATTTTCCAAATAAAATTGCCATTTTTTTTCAGTCGCCATTTCATTAAAAAAAATTTCGAAGTCTTTATTGTGGGGGCCCTCTATTGTGGAGGCCCCTGGGGCAGTGGCACCGGATGTCCCTGCCCTAAATCCGGCCCTGTGCTAGCCAAGCAGAGGGTCGTGGGGTCGAGCCCAGGCTTGTACTTCTGAGTTTTTCGGAATTTACGTGCGAAATGGCATTTGAAATTTACCATGAGCTTTACGGTGAAGGAAAACATCGTGAAATGAAAGAGATAAAGATGCTTTACAACAATTTTGAATTCTGCGCAGACGAATTCCCGGGCAAAAGCGAGCTGGGAATACACATGCCCGTAAATCGGGAAAGTAGCTGGCATGAAAGTTACAGGCATGTACGAGTAACGGGCATACTACGGATACATTTGCAAGTAATACTGGCATGCAAGTTGTGCCCTTGCCTGTTTACTGGAATGTCCGTAGCTGACGCGTCTGTTCACACGTGACAGTTCGGCAACCCCCCGCGTCCGGGTCCCTCAACGGGCATGCAAGTAAATCAAATGTTGTGCTAGCTACTTCCATGCCACGGCGTGCCAGTTACAGGCATGCCAGTTAGCGTATACACATGACAGTAGCTGGCTCGTGCAAGGTGCTGGTATGCTAGTGTGCAAGCTACGAGCATGTGTATTCCCAGCTTAATTCACACTAAATGACTTGCCATTATTAAAGTAGAATAACGTATAAGAACGTATAGTATAAATCTTCCCAGGTGAATTTTTCGCTTCGAGCCCTTATCTTTCAAAACAAACGGTATCGTCATAATATTAAGGTTCAAATTTAATGTAATGGCTCGAAGCGAAAAATTCACCTGGGAAGATTTATACTATAGTAACGTTGGGATAATCGGATGGGTCATCTTAGTACCTAATAATTATAAATCCGACAGTTGATGATTGTGTGTACCTATGCATGCATGTGTGTGTTTGTTATGTTTCCACGTTAAAACGCCGGGACGAATTTAGATGAAATTTATTATGTAAATAGCTAGACGTCTGGAATGACACATTAAGCCAATTTTTCATCCCGATTTTCCCACGGAATCCATGAAAAATTATAAAAATCTAGCTAAAGACATGGCATTTAGGACATGTGTTCGTCATGAGTTTCTATGGTTTCCCATAATTTAATAAGTCATAATGTAGGTGTAGCGACTACTAGCGCCATCTAGTCATACATACATACATACATACAATCACGCCTTCTTCCCAGCAAGGGGATAGGCAGAGACTATTTGTTTCCACCTGCTACGATCCTGACATACATCCTTCGCTTCAGCAACACTCATTAGTCCTTTCATACATGCTCGCCGGTTTCGGGTACTCTTGACCTGACCCTTCTTCAAGACATCCCCAATCTGATCATGAAATGTCCTTCTTGGTCTCCCTCTACCAATATTTCCATCTACACTCGCGTTATATATCTCTTTCGTAATTCTTCCTTCGTCCATCCTCTCCACATGTCCAAACCAACTTAACATCCCTTTCTCTATAAGAGTCACAACATCATCTTTCATGCCACAACGTTCCCTTATTAGACTATTCCTCATTCGGTCACTCAAGTTCACACCAATCACACTCCTTAATGCTCTCATTTCCACAGCATTTATCCTACTTTCATGTTTTTTCTGCCAAACCCAGCTTTCACTTCCATACATAAGTGTCGGAACTAACACCCCCCTATGCACAGCCAGACGAGACTTCTGAGAGACCCTCTGGCTGTTCATAAAGGCATGCAGCGCTCCATTTACCATATTACCTGCATTTACTCTCCTTTCAATATCACTATCACACTTCCCATCCCTAGAAAACAAAGTACCCAAATACACAAATTGCTTTACTTGTTCTAACTCTTTTATTCCTATCCGCACACAAACATCTGTCATGCATTCTTCTCTCTCAAAAACCATAACCTTTGTCTTGCTTACATTAACTTTCATTCCTTTCCTTTCCAAAGCACCATTCATAATATTTACCATCGCCTGCAACTCTTCGGCCGACGAAGCGAGCAAGACCTGATCATCAGCATAAAGGAGACATTTGACGAGTAACTCATTCATTCTTAGTCCACAATCACTCTCTTTCAGCTCAGTCAAACAGTTATCCATAAATAAATTGAACAGCCACGGAGACGCTACACATCCCTGCCTAACACCTTTTTGGATGCTAAACCATTCCGTGTAAGCCCCGTGTATTCTGACGCAAGCACTGGAATCTTCATAAAGAGATTTCAGTGCTCGTATCAGATCGCTACTCACTCCATGCATGGACAACGCTGACCACAATTCACTCCTAACCACTCTATCATAGGCCTTCTCCAAATCCACGAATGCGCAGTAGACCTTTTGGTGTTTCGCCAAATACTTCTCAATTATGCACCGTAAGGAGAAGACTTGGTCCGTACATCCCATTCCCTTTCTGAATCCTGCTTGCACATCCCATATTTTTCCATCCGTCTCTCTCATGACTCTTTCAATCACCACCTTAGCATACAATTTGCCCACCACACTGAGAAGGCTGATTCCCCGGTAATTTTTGCAGTCTTGTTGTGACCCTTTTCCCTTGTACAACGGTACGATCACGGCCTTACACCAGTCACCTGGCACACGGCCTGACTCCCAACACAAATTGAAAAGGCGGTACAAGTGCTTTGCTGCTATACCCTGACCAGCCTTCAGCATTTCAACCGAAACCCTGTCATATCCCGCAGCCTTACCTGCTTTCATGCCCTTCAAGGCATTCGTAATCTCCTCCATGCTTATTTCTCCACCAGAATCGCTTTCACTTACTTCGTACTGAGGCACTTGTACTTGTACTGGCGACTCTTCCCTTTCAAACAGACTTTCAAAATATTCCTTCCATCTGTTCAGCACACCTTCTTCTCCTTTTATAACACTTCCATCCTGACTCCTAATTCTAGATAGCTCCGAGGTCGGCAACTTACCTCGTGCCTGTCTTATCGATTTCCAAAACACTTTAACATTGTCTCGGAAATTACCAGAAAGCCTCCTGTCGAAATCGTCCTTACTCTTCTCCTTCTTTTCTTTTACCACCGTCTTCGCTACCCTTTTCAGATCTTTATAAACTTTCCTTGCCTCAGCTACATCCGCACTTGTCGCTTTTTGCAATCTTTGGTTCGCTTTCATAGCTAACCAATCCAACCATCCCTTTTTCTTGTCATCCACTGCCTTTCGCACATCTTCATCCATCTCAAAACTTTTCAATCTCTTTTGCAGACTTCTTTTAGAAACTCCACAGACATCAATAGCTACACCCACTAAGCCTCCTTTAAACGACTCCCACATTCCTTCAATGTCACATACCTCATCCATCTCACTAAGCTTGTCCTCCAACTTTCTGACATATTCTGCTCTTACTTCATCTTGTTGCAAACTCCGTACTTTTATACTTTCTAGCTTCTTTGATGGTTCAACTGCTCTATGTCGCCATTTCCTAAAAAGACCACTTATACGTGAAATCACCAGGAAATGGTCCGTATCAATGCCAACACCGCGATACGCCCGAGTATCTTGAATCCTCTTTTTCAACCTTTCGTCTACTATCACAAAATCAATTATACTCTTTGAGCTGCCTTCTTCTCTAGTATACGAATGAATTCTTTTATGAGCAAACATGGTGTTCGCCACTAAAAGATTCCATTCCAAACATACTTCTAACAGCTTTCTACCGTTCTCATTAACTCTTTCATCTCCAAAAGCTCCAAGCACCTTTTCAAACCCATCACGCCTCACACCTACCCATCCGTTCATGTCTCCTAACATGATAATCCTTTCATTATCCTTACATACCTTCAGCACATCTCTCATACTGTCCCAAAACTCTTCTCGCTCTTTTACAGCTATCGCAGATCCACTCGAACCCACATCCGTAGGGGCATAAACTCCCAAAACGAAAATTCGAGTAAGTCCAATCTTCAGCCTAACCCAGAGGAGTCTCGGACTCACGCATTCAAATTCAGTCACACACTCGTTCATTCGCACTGACAGAATGACACCAACTCCCTGGCAAGCTCGCTTGGTACTGGCTACACCAGCCCAATACGCGACATAGGGGCCATGTACTGAGGAGTCACATCCCTTCCGCTTAGTCTCACTTACACACAAAACATCAATATTCCTTTTATCCATCATGTGACACACTTCATCCATCTTTTCATCCATCCCTCCTCTCACATTCAACGTAGCAAAGCGGCTTTCCACAGCCCGCTTCTCGCCCCCGCTAGAAACGAGACGTGGCGCGTTGCGAACGACACCGCCGCCATTTTTAATGTTACACATCATTGCGTTCCCACGAGAAGCAAGGGAAACAAATTTGGTCCATCCCAGCAGAGCCCCGCATGCCAAGATAAGGTTAGCCTTAATCTGGGTTCACCACGCCCAGGGCACTTCGGCACGCTCTCGACTAGACTCGCCTCTAGTCACGCATCCATCGGCACGGCAACCTTGGATTGGCGTAATGGGAAGGGAAAAAGGGAAGAGAGGTTCTGGGTAAGGAAACTTGAGAAACTAGATTGGAATATAGGATCTAGTCATCACATAACAAACTAATTTCTAAAATCCTGCATCGCGCTATCGAAGTTTCTCAACTCGGCTGCATAAATACAACTTCCAACATTCATCCATCGGACTTCGGTCCCCAGGCATAACATCTGCCTGGAGAGAGATCTCTCTATTGTAACTACCCCCAAATGTAGGTACTAATATCATTCTCCATAATCAACGTTCGTAATAAAGTGATTTATATCTGAAACAGTAGGTATCATTCTCTATAATCAACGTTAGTAATAAAGTGATTTAGATCTGAAACAGTAGGTATTTTCTTCGGAATTGTTATAAAACAAAATTAACCCAACCTACCGCATTCTTAGAGATGGCATTTAAAAAAATCTGAAGAAAATACTGTTTCAGAAATAAAATATCACTTTATGACTAACGTTGATTAGGTATGCAGAATTATACATTATGAATTATTAAATTATGGGAAACTAAGGTGCGCCGTTCGTCATACGATGTAAATTTAGTAAAATACTTGAATTTCAATCCGACTGCCAGAACGGTATCCGCGAGCGAAACCGCGCGTAATAGCTAGTTGAAAAATGAAACGTAGGTATCTCGTACAATTATATTATAGGACAAGGGGTTTCCTGCAGCGTATCGAAGGCCGCGTACCGTCGCAGTGCCGATGTAGGTCACGGATCAAGGCGCATTGTCACGATTATATGAAAATCCCTTCAACTAACGTGACAAACCTACAAACAATGCTATCGGAAAAAGCTTGAAATGCCTATCTGTAAAATGCAGCAGAAACGCTGTTAGGATTACAGCATTTTCATAAATGCGATACAAATAAAATAACGACGCCCAATCAAAAGTCATTGTTGTTCGGCTAAAAAGCTATAGGTAACGCCACCAGACTCAACTCTGGTGGCGTTACCTATACTTAACCAGCACTTTATCTAGTAGAGTTTTTTTTAATTTGCGACAGTTATGATCCTTTTTTGTTGTGGTAACACTGATTTTTAGGAATCCAAACCCGAACGGTGACAAACGAAACCCTATTATAATGTTACTATACTGTCCATCTGACCGTATGTCTGTCTATCTGTCTCTCTTCATGGACCTTCAGGAATTTTAATAAATATAGAGCTGAAATTTATACATGTGTATTTCTACTGCCGGTACAACAACAAATAATAAAAATAAAATACAGTAATTATTAAGTATAATGGGAGGGGGGGGGGGGGGGGCACACAATCAATACCTATGAAATTTTCACTGCGTGCATTTTGCAAAGAAGCAGGGCTCTGCTAACACCGGATTTTTGTAGATGACGCCGTACACCTATTTTGACTGACATAATCTACAAATTTGTTGGTGCTCTAGTCCAACTCACACTGTATGGGTTTTTTCTACCTTTTTCTATGTTTTGGGCAATTTGTGAAATTCTATGAAAATATAAAAATAATTTACTGCTAATAATTTTTGCCATAGACACTTATGTATTTTCGTCTCATTCTAACGCAGAACCACGTCCCTCAGTCGTCGCAGATATTGGACGTGTGTTTTTGCAGACATCGTGTAGCGATTTAGCTACCTATCTAGTACCTAGTCCACGTTTCGATCGGGCACTAGGTGGGTAATGCCGTCCAAAGGTCGAGTAAAATGTGTAGGAAGTATTGAATAGGGTCTGGAACTGAGTGTAGGTGTGAGCTTCGCTAGACGTATCTTTTCTATAGGAACAACAAAAATGTGGAAGCAGGTTCTTATGATGGATTGCTAATATTATGATAGGTTTGTTCAACCTTCAGGAGCGTAGCTACCGCCGTATCTGCCGTATCAATTATACGGGGCCCCCAGGCCACGGGGGCCCCCGACTTGCGGAAGCAAAAATTAATAAAAACTTCCCAAATTTTTTTTTATTTCAGAAATGACAAGAGTCAAAAAAAGCAAAAGTGACAGATAGATATTTCTTTTGATGATGAATAAATATTTCCTTTAATTTTATGCAAACATTTTTTTTCTTTTGTGATAAATCTTTACCCTTCATAAGGGCCAGTGGCGTAGCGTGCCTTGGCGGGGCCCCGTATAAAAATTTGTTTGGGGGCCCTTATGAAGGGTAAAGATTTCTCACAAAAAAAAATGTTTTTTTAAAATGAAAAGAAATATTTATTCATCATAATTATCTATCGGTCACTTTTGCTTTTTTTGACTTTTGTCATTCCTGAAATAAAAAAAATTTGGGAAGTTTTTATTAATTTTTGATACGCACGTCGGGGGCCCCCGTCGCCCGGGGGCCCCCAAACAAATTTTTATACGGGGCCCCGCCAAGGCACGCTACGCCACTGTCAACCTTCCAAAAATTCTTTGCATCCTTAAATTTTGTATATGTGAAAAACTTAAAGTAAATGACCTGTGTGTGTCTATGAAATTTTGCACGCGTGTTTTTTATGCAACCTACCAACGACGTAATTTTTCGGGATTCCCACGGGATATTCTGGAAAATCCCGCAGATATCCACTTACACTGCCAAACCTAATGGTTTAGGTACGCGTGCTAGTCCGCTGATTAAGGATAGCCTAGTCTAGGCTAGGTTTAAAAATGACGTGATCGAGTGATCCGTTTATTTCACATTAGGCTAGGTTTATACATACACCTATATAAAGACAGTGGCGGCGCAGGGCCTAAATTTGGTATGGGTATATATTTTCCGAATCCCTATGATGGCGGACCACACATTTGACTACGGGTGTTAAAATAAGCAAAAAAAAACTTTCGAGGCGCGAGCGCGAGGCCCCTCAGACCCAGTGGCGTAGCCAGTTAACCAAAGGCCCTGGGACAAAAAATAAACTAGGGCCCCAACCCGTGTTTGTTTACATGATAAGACAAGTAAGGATGAATATGAATGCACTTTAAATTCACTATAAGACTCGCGCACTTGTAAATTCACTTGTAGCGTTTTATAGCCGCGTTTCTCACAGGTCCGCGTTTATAGTTTGTAAGTCAGAGTCCGAGGGGCCCCCTGAGCTTGGGGGCCCCGGTGCACTGCCCCGGCTTGCCCTATGGTAGCTACGCCACTGCTCAGACCGCGAAGCCGTAGGCGGTGGCTCACGTCGCGTCCCTAACGCCACCTCTGTATAAAGATTAACAATACAAAGTTCCAGAGAGGAATGTGATAGACCTAACAATATACAAATCATCTAAGGGCCCTCGCCCACGGCGACTTTTTGTAGCGATGCAGTAGCGATGCTGTCGCGCGTTCGCATCGATACAGTCGCGATGCGGTCGCTAGCTGTGTACCCTCGCCCACATAACACGATTCAGTCGCGATGCAAAAGCGATACCGTCGCGCTTCTGACGCGATGCAAACGCGCGGTTCTCTACTAACGCGCCACCCTCCCTCCGATCCCTCCCCGATGTCGTCCGACACGGTCGCGCGGGTGGCATCGATACAATCGCGATGCTGTCGCGCGTTAGTAGCGCGTTGGCATCGCTTCTATAGTGCGTTACAAATGCGACTAACGCGCGTTAGTAGCGATGCTGTCGCGCGTTTACGAAACGCATCGCTACAAAAAGTCGCCGTGGGCGAGGGCCCTAATATATAAAAATCTCGTGTCACGGTGTTTGTTACCGAACTCCTCCGAGACGGCTTGACCGATTTTTATAAATCTTTTTTCTCTAAGTATAATCGGTAGGTCTGAGAATAGGTCGTAGGCTATTTTTTATTATTCTTCGCGGACGGAGTCGCGGGCAACAGCTAGTATATTATATGATTTGTAAGAAACTAGAACTTTTTACAATAATTGTAGTATAAATAAATATGTAGGTAGGTATATTTGTTTGACGACCAAATGGCCTAGTGGTTAGAACCTAAGATTATTTAAAAGCGAAAAAGTTTTTCGGGTGCGCCGGTGGGATTCGAACCCACGGCTCCTGGGTATGCGCCCCAACGGGTGTTCTACCAATTGAACCACGTCGCATCCAACCGACTCCCCCGAAATTCTTAATCGCTTACATACGCCAACAGTGGTTAGAACCTGACTACGAAGCTGAGGTCCCGGGTTCGATTCCCGAGTCGGAGCAGATATTTTTATGTAAATACGAATGTTTATTTTCGCGTTTTGGTTAATTAAGTATGTATACATATATCTATAAGTATATTTATCCCTTGCCTAGTACCCATAACACAAGCTTTGCTTACTTCGGGTCAATTGGTGTGAGTTGCCCCGTAATATTTATTTATTAACTACTTACCTATGTCGAGACGATCAACCTTACCTTTTAAAGGCACGTTTACATTAAAGTAGTTTTCTTTTCTAGTGCTCTTTTCTGACGCTCCTTCGCAAGTAAGGAAGTTAAATTGTAACACATTCAAACTTAAAACTATACTATCGCCGACAATCCAAATAATTCTAAACTACTAGTAGTAATCTGGTCCCATTTCAATTAGACATACCTATCTCTAGTTTCTCGCAAGTTCTAGACTCATCCACATTCACAGTGAAAATACGCACGACGTCGTCTATATAGTAATGAAATTGCTATTAACTAAACAAATCGACCAACTGATCGGCAGACCCGTCGACTCGATTGCTCGGCTGTGAAAACCGTAATAATTCAGCATACGCATAAACTCTTATTCCATGAACATAAGAGTTATATTTCGTCTAATTCACAGCACAGGAGTAGCCTTCGTGGTTATGTTCCAATTCTTGTGTCTCATTTCTGATGATTTCGCGGTGTTCGTCCTCGTCTGTCTGTCGGAGTACGAAAGGGACAAAATATACTGAATATTAAATTGCAGGCGAGTTGCTGAAAATCGTTGACCGACTTTTAATCTTTGAGGCTTCATTTGCTAACTGCTTTTTAACTTGCTGACGGCAGTTTTGTATTAAAAATGATCAACTACCGCTCTCAGTCCTATCCTTTTTAGGGTTCCGTATCCAAAGGGTGCCAACGGGACCCTATTACTGAGACTCCGCTGTCTGTATGTCTGTCAGTCCGTCCGTCTGTCACAGGGCTCTATCTCTTGAACCGCAATAACTAAACACTTGGAATTTTCACCGATTATGTATTAATATGGCCGCTCGCTATAACTAATACTAAAAATAAAAAATATACGCCGTAACTATAATAATCCAGTGTTAGTAGAACCCTGCTCGAACCGTCCCAGGCGTAACATCTGGCTAGAGAAATATTTCTCTATTGTAGGTAGATCATTTTATATTGGTTAGTCGATACCCCCCTTAATATTTAATATCTTCTAATCTAATATATAAAAATCTCGTGTCACGGTGTTTGTTACCGGACTCCTCCGAGACGGCTCGACCGATTTTTATGAAACTTTTTTCTCTGTATTCGGTAGGTCTGAGAATAGGTCGTAGGCTATAATTATTCGCAGACGGAGTCGCGGGCAACAGCTAGTAATTATATTTTTATTTTTTGTTGTTGTACCGGCTACTGTAATACATAATCAGTGAAAATTTCAAGAGACTAGTTAACGCCATTATAAAGATCAAGTTAAAAACGTTAAAAAAAGCCCGTTTCATGTATGACGACCCCCTTTAATTTTTAACTTTATTTTAATTTTAGGATTTGTTATAGCAGCAACCGAAATACATCATCTGTGAAAATTTCAACTGTCTAGCTATCACGGATCATGAGATACAGCCTGGTAACAGACGGACGGACGGACAGCGGAGTCTCAGTAATGGGTCATTATGCGAGCGTTTCAACCGCCTCACTTTCGCCGACACTTTTTTGAAGAAATGGCAAAAGATTATGATACAGTTTTTAATTATGTGGTAGAAGTACAGGTCCTCTTTATAAATAACCGAAAACGCCATAAAAATCTACAGCCGATTCATAGGAAACGTGACCACGAAAGTGAGGCGGTTGAAACGCTCGAATAATGACCCTAATAGGATCCCATTTTTACCCTTTGGGTACGGAACCCTAATTAAAGGGTGTCGCCATACAAGAAACGTATTTTTTCAGCGTTTTTACGTTGCTAAGCGGCCTAGGCGACAGCCGGCAGTTACTAGGCAACGCGAGCAACCCTATGCTGCTCGGATGATAACCTACCTAGAAGTTTGCGATTTCAGTGCTTACATTTCAGCGATATTTTACTGAACTGTGCTTACCGTATATTGTACGGAGGTACGGAACCCTTCATGTACGAGTCCGATTCGCACATGATTCTTTTGTATTCAATTTCATTACTAACTAGCTGGTGCCTAAGAATTAAAGTTTACCAAAATTTTAAAGCTAATTGGACTTTGTCTTTTCGTAGTCTAAATTCACAGATGACGTCTTCCGTTTTTACTCGACTGTCGCGAGAAAGCAGTGTTATTGACATTATAGTGTATTTTTCAATGTGAAATTTTCTCCGTCATATCATAACATTATCTTATCTAGTATTAATACACTCACCAATAATCTGGAAGCGCGGTAGTGCCCCTGCCAAGTCGAGCGTAAAGCCAGCCGTACGTTTATTTTCCATTTGGAACATAATTCAAAGGTGTAGTTCGAGAAGAAAATCGAATCTGGTCAATATTAATATATTTCGCATCACAAACTTGTATTTACATGATTGCTTACACTTAAACATATTGTTTTACCATTAAACAACAATTCAAAAACATTAATACTTAAACGGGTGTACTTATACGGGTTATGCGGCATACAGCTAAGCTTAAGCACTTGAAGTAATGTGGAATGCTTATTCAATCTAGAATACCAATAAATTGCCACTTTGCGAGGCCGTATTAAAGTAGTTTAAATTTCCATCAACAATATTACGGGCATTGAAAAAAAAAGTTTACCCTTTTTTTTCGCATGAGGATATTTTCGGGTTTTCTTACTCTGACAGAACCAGAGTGCTATTGATTTGGATGATAAAACAAATGTCTCGATTTTTTTTGTCACTTTTGTAACGTTTTTTTCATACAGTGTATAATATAGTATATTATAATGCTCGTCACTAAACTGACACAAAAAATTGTATGAAAAATTAGGAGTATTTTCTAAGAAAAGGGTAGGTACACACTTTTTTCTAAATGCCCTTACAACTAAACAATAAAATCACCAAGAAAATAATGCCCCGCTCACAACGCGCTCTTATTTTGATTTAAATAGTTCACTTGCTTACATTGCTTCAAACACAAGCATTATTTCACAGTGAAATTTTCACTTGACTTTATGGAATAACTGTCAGTTCCATTCCGAATCCCATAGACTGACGGCGCTACTTTTTTAGTTACTTATCCTGTATTATCTAGTTGTTTTGTTGATCGAAATTTGGTGCGTTTTGAGCTAAAATACGGACATTACAGTATTTACAACGAATTAACACCAGAACGGCTGTAATATCATAAAATATACGCAGTCAAGTGTCAACTTTGGAAAAATTTGAAAAAGCAGACAAGTGTTTAAGGTAGCTGCTCAATTTTGTCTCTACGTCTCTTTCAATGTGAACTATTAGAAAAGAGACGCACTTAATGGCACAAGGCAACCATACTCGCTCAAGAACTAAGACATGACTAGTCCTCGAGCTAGTAGCTACTAATTCAGACACAAGCCTCAATGTTTTATTTAGAAATAGCCAAGGCTATAATACTTTAAAGGGTGTAACTTTAGTTATTGATCACTTGACTGCAACTACTATCAACTGTCTAGTTACACTGGATACTATAGACATCCGAGCCTTACAAATAACCTTAGATGCCTTTTATACCAGCCAAAGAGGTTTTCTACCTACTTTAATACGTAGGCAAGTTGGTGAAGCTACGATCAGTTGCGATGTCTCTCTTCGTAGCTAGGTGTTAGAAAGGGACAAGTATTTGGTTACTGTAGATTTGCTCGGCCAGATTAGTTGTTTAGAACACAATATCCTCGTCTCCTTCGTCGAGCAGATTGGACGATGAGCCTCCGTCGCGAATGTCCAAGCCGGCTGCCAACTGTGCGGCTTTTTTCTGTCAAAAAAGGTTCCGCTTTTCAAAATTTATTTAGGCTACAGAAATATGCTAGGAAAGAGGAGGTAGGTTTCTTTTTTTGTCTAAATCGCACCGAAATCAGCACACAGAATTGCAAATTACATTTACATTAATTACAATGTCCAGTGACATTTAAAAAATAACTATCTCTTTTATTACGCAACGAGGCAAACTCCAAAAGAAAGGGTTATCTGTGTATGTACGGTCGGCCTTAAGTCGCTAAATTACTTTGTCACTTTCACTAACATGACATATTTAAAATTTCACAGTATAACTGTTTATTGCGACAAAGTGCCAAAGTGTTTGTCGGCACCTGAGGCTGTCTGTGCCTAGCCTTTACCTGTGGTTTCGCGACAAAAATTAGATCAGGGCCCAATTGCATAACAAAGTACAACTAATATTACAAGCGGCTTAATTTATATTAACTAGAAAGGGAGTTCCGCTTGTAATATAAGTTGTACTTTGTTATGCAATGAGGGTTTTCTATGAGAGGCCCGTTTGACAATTTTGACATTTGTTGTATGGGTGTAACGTCAAATAGACCTTACGATACTAACGCCATCTAGCGATATTCCACCTGTCAGAAAACCCTCATTGGGTCCTGGTAATTGAATTGAAATTCCGCGATATTAGTACCAAAGCCCAGTTAACACCCATTGGTTGCCGAATGTCCCATAAGTATATGTAATCCAAACTCACCGCTTCCGCCTTCTCCTTGATGATCTTCTTCTTGTCCTGGATCTTCTTCAGCCGGTAGAACTCCTCGCGCTCCAGCTCGTCCAACTCCGAGATGATGTAGGCCAGAGTGCGCTCCAGTCGAGGGATGATCACTGCAAAATAAGTTACAAATCAGGCATTACTTTACGGTGGTCTAAATAGTAACTCTTTGACTACGGTAATTTAAAACTTATTGGCAATGGAGAAAAGTTGCCTTTTGCTTTGAAGTATGTACTATTATTTATTTATCGTAGGTTAAGTATGTACTAAATTTAGTACACTGGGCCTTATGAGGATAAAGGAGATCTTGCAGAACTAAAAATTTGGTGGCGACCAGGTTTAAGTCGCAATTACGTGAAACAAAACGTCTACTTTTTTAATAATGATTACTTGGAAAATATTTTTTTAATCAAAATCTTTGTCAACCTACACATGGCTTAGTCTACGAGTCTAAAACGCAAGACCTGTCAAATTTCCCGCAAAAGCGATGACACTTGTCTAATATAACTTCAACAAATGTAGGATGCCCATGCATTATGTGCATGGAGGAAGTCTGAACAATAACGTTTTTTTTTTTAATTAGACAGAGACTTAAATGCGAGATCTCATCTATTAAATTTCATTTTGGCTAGGGAATAATATTTTCAACTCCTGATCACCAATTAAAAAGCACCATGTAGAATCAATTCTTACCATGCTCAATAGCATTTACACGCCTGTTGGTGATCTTGATGACCTCGTCGAGGGTGACGAATGAGGTTTGGAGCGAAGCGAGCTCCACCAGCAGTTTGACAGCACTCTGGAAGTTCTTCTTGAGCTTGGCGAGCTGCTGGCCACCTCTGGCCAAACCGGCCAACTCGTAAGTGTCCGAACCATCTTGGTATGACTCGAAGATTGGCAGGGTTACACCTGGAAATGGGAAAGAGGTGTGAGTAAGACTATTTTAGTTAAGAGACAGAGTCAAGTTCTTCCTATGGCACCAAGCCATTCCCATTAGGGATTGCAATCTGGATAGTTCGAAATCCGAAATAACCTGATAAATCCGGATTTTGCCGCCTTTTATAAATTCGGATTTTAGTCACAAAAATCCGGTTTTTTCGGATTTGAATTACAGTTTTTTATTTTTCTCGCCTGAAACACAGGATCATCCTAGTTCAGGCATATGTGTTTCTATTTCCTATAAGTCTCCTAGATAAATTGTATTGTATTGTAAGAAAGTATTTTGAATAAAGATTATTTTTTTTTTTTTTTTAGTTGACGTTTAACCAGAAAACTTAATATTTTGTTTCGTTTTCTTTCATTAGTTCTTGTGAACTGTGAATTTAAGTAACAAACTAGTGACCAGGTAGTGGGGGTGCTTGTCGTATCATAAAATAATGTTGATTGTCCTTAACTTTTTTGGCCAAGAATGTTGCATTAATGTAGAATTGTTTCGGCACGAGAGAAGCGTTTCCTAACACATCCGTTGGGTTAAAAGCATCTCTTTCATATAAGACGCCCATGTACCAAAACATCCATATTCTATAACATCTACTTCCCAAAAACACCCAAAGATCGATTTCTGTATTATATGCCTATATATAAATAATTTATTGAATCAGGCGTTACTTTGCGGAGGTCCATATTAATGAACTAAAACAATTACTTTGCTCACCCGCGACCTTTTAAAGTCGCGGGTGAGCAAAGTAATTGTTTTAGTTCGCCTATATATAAATAAATTTCCAAAACATCAATTTAGCTAGATATTCTTTTCCCAGAACGGTCATTTCCCAAAACACCCGTACCATATAAAATAAACTTCCCGAAAAGTCCGTTCATTTAAATCAATAACAATAACTAATATAATATTCATCTTAGGAAACGGATCTTCTAGGAATTGGTACTTATCTATCTATCTATCTACAGCCATTGTCCGTCCACTGCTGGACGTAGGCCTCCCTCATATTGCGCCAAAATTCGCGATCCTGGGCTTCCCTCATCCACCCACTGCCAGCTGTCCTCCTAAGGTCATCAGTTCAACGTGTTGCAGGGCGTCCCACACTACGCTTTCCTAAACGTGGTCTCCACTCCAGGACAACCGTCAGTTGTACGGCAAACGTGACCAGCCCATTGCCACTTTAGCGTGCTAATCCTTCGGGCTATGTCAACGACTTTCGTCTTTTGTCTTATATGCTCGTTGCGGACCCCTATCTCTCAACGAGATACCGAGCATAGCCCTCTCCATGGCACGCTGAGCGACTTTGAACTTATGAACTAGTCCTCCTGTGAGTGTCCACGTTTCTGCAGCGTAAGTCATAACGGGTAGGACGCACTGGTTAAAAACCTTTGTCTTCAGGCATTGTGGCAGGGATGACGTCAAGATATGACGAAGCTTCCCAAACGCTGCCCAGCCCAATTGAATCCTTCTATCGGCTTCTTTCTCGAAGTTGTTTCTACCAATTAGCTAAAATTTAATAGTTCCAAAATAACAGTTTCTTTAAATGACTGAATGCCAAAAAGCCTGTTTATCATCGCATCAATTTATCAAAACACATAGTTTTCATAGCATCCATATGCTAAAAGATCTGTCTCTCATGACACCTATATGCCCGTTACCCGTGGGTCATTACCCGTATGGCCAAAAGACCCGTTTCTCATCGCATCAGTATGTAAAAACAACCAATTATCATAGCATCAGTACGTCAAAACACCCGGTTCTCATAGCATCTGTATTCAGGAAAAGATAGTGATGGGAAGGGAACGGATGTTGCAAGGAAAGGTTATTTTTAAAAACGGATATCAAGACAAACGTATCCTTTTGGAGAAGCACATTTTGGAAAATGGATTATTTAAAAAAGGTTGGCGATGGGAATGGTCATTTCGGGATATCAGGTCTTTTTGCGAAACGGATATCAAGTCAAACGTATCTTTTGGGAGAAAGAAGCACATTTTGGAAACCCTTATGTATATCGGGAAACGGATTATTCAGGAAAAGGTATTGGGTAGTGACAAGAACGTATGTTTTGGGAACAGGTGTATTGGAAAACGGATAGAACAGTTCGAAAGGCAAATTTATCATTCGATAATTGAATGTTACACACAAGTAACATTAGGACCAATAATTTTTAGGACAAACAATACAAGAAACAACAATTTCGGCGCAAAAAAATATGCAAAAGAAAGATTACGCCATGCGTCATTTGACGTAGTTGTTATGCGAGAAAACAATAGGAATAACAATTTTATGCCACCTGATATATATCCAGGCACTGGACTACTGGACTGACTAAACTTAGATTATAAAGATTTTTGTAGTTTTAGTTTTATATTTTCTTAGGGGAAATTTAGAAATAATAAAATGGAACACCATTATTCAAACAACATGTAATTACATGAAAATTTTAAAAGATTACTAAAAAATTATATTACAATTCGAAAAATCCGGATAATCCGGATTTGCACGTATTAAAAACTGTAAAATCCGGATTTGAGAAAAAACCAGATTTTGCAATCCCTAATTCCCATCCACCACTATCGCTATACTGTAACTATCCCCCTCACTATCTGTAAAATTCTGTGAATGGTTTTGTGTTACTATTAACACAACTTATACTATGTTATAAGCTGTTGGTTTTCATAAATAAATAAATAAATGGTCAACAAGTTAAGTTCCCAATCCGCACTGGCCCCATGTGGGAATTACAGCCCAAGCCCACGAGAGAAGGCCTGTACCTTGCAGTAGGACATATATAGACTGGGATGATGATGATGATTTGGTGCAAATGCTTCATGTTAAGTAGGCAAATAAGCTAAACATTGTATAATATAGTTGTGTTGTATTTCAAAATAAATCATTCATTCATTCAAATATGTGTAATAGTCAAATCCATATAAGGCATTTGACAATGTAATAACATTCATAATAATGAAGCTTTTCATAAGTCATACAGCCCAATACTTTTTTATTAATTGGGTGAGGCCACAAAGCGTTTCAACCACCGTATCCCGTGTGTTACCAAAATCTAATGATAATGTCCACCACATGTGTCTAAGGATAACCAATTGCAATTCTGCAACCAAATTCTGCAAATTCTTTTTTTGTGGTGTGCCACATCACGCGTAGTGGTGGTCACTGAGATTTTTTAGTTGACGGACTTATTATTAGTCAATTTTGGTAACACAAGGGACACGCGGTTGAAATGCTTCGCGGCCCTACCCAATTAATTGTTATGTGCTAATAAACGTTTGTTTTCATACAGTACATCATATAATACATTAAAGCTAGGAAGAAGCGTATCATACCAGCAACATTGTCTTTCTTGGAACGGATCTTGATCTGAGCCTTGGTGACATTCTGCAGTACAACTTGGTTGAACTCTCCCGTCGTGAACTTGGCTTCAGCTAGAGAAAACGCTGCTTCTTTCATCACTTCACCCATAAGGGTTTTTGTCTAATAATTAAATATTAACATTAGTAAATTACAAGCCACAAAATTAGGTCAAAGTTCATGAACTCATTTGAAGATATGAAGCTTTAAACTACATTTTGATACAAATTTCACAGTCAAATTTAGTGTTTTATTTTCTTTGAGATATCAATACATAGTTATTATTTGCACAAGATTGGAGTTCTTATGAACTTACCTCGATGATTTTTCCTAAAATCATACGGAACCTCACTTGCAAGGCATCAGCCTTTTTCTTGAGTAGACCATGGCCCTTTACTGCTCCAGCCAGACGGCCTTTTATTAACATCTGAGCACTGAAACCCCAAGACACATAATTTCACAAATCAAAGAAAACACCCTAAGTTTCTGGTCATGTTTTGACCCTAGATTTTCTTGCAATTAAAGAATCATGGTTGTCACAAATACTTACCCCCGAGAAGGGAAAATCGCTAGTTTTTCTTTTCCAGACATATTGATTTACGAATATTTCCCTTTTCAGGATTCCTCACTCAATCAGAAATCACCTGATGACAGAAGACAAGTTGGATGAAAAATGTTTTGTCTATGCTTGGTCTTGTGATCTAGTCAAAATTTTACTACATTCAAAACATAAATATAAATAGCATCAAAATTATGATATTATGTAGTAAATCTGCTTTATCTTTCCTAAAAAACGATTAATACCAATAACATTAGTGTCCTCGTCAGTATTTAGAAGGCTGTATAATTATCTCCTTTGCTTTTACCATGTAAAGACATAAAATACGACCATAAATTTACTGAAAATAGTTAATAAGATAAATTCATTGCAGTAAACCTTTTCATTTTTTGTAAAGTTGGTTCAACGACCTATTAAAAATAATAATTAATTTTATATTAATTACCCTTAAGAATAATTTCTGAAAAATATGAAAGACACAAAATTAATAAAAACTGCATGGACGTAATAAAAACTATATTCCAAATGACACTTGATTGATACTGACAGTGCCTGCCTAGCCTGCCTGGCAGCTGTCAAAAGTTTTAACATGAAGGACCAAAACAAGGTCTATACTATAATAGATTCTTACGTTCATAAACTTTTATTGATTACTGAATATCATTACAAAACTGCTGTTGTGATACATAAATTAGTCATAAAAAGGAACCAATTGGGTCAAACGCAGCAGCCTTGATGCACGACGTTTGGCGGACTTACCATACTGTTTTGACTGTACCGTCATTTGGTTTTTTTGTTGTTACAATGAAATAATATCAAAACACCTGCACCTCTGCACCTGTACTATATAAAACAAGTTTAAACCTAAACCAAACGCACATGATTCTATCCTAGTTTTACTACTTTTTAATTATTATTATGGAAAGAATCTGTCGAATTTGTCTGGGATATGATGCAAACATTCCCATATTTGACAACAATGACGCCGAAAACAACGTGAATAAGAAACTTTTTTTATGTGTGAAAGAAAAGGTGAGCCAATTTAAACACAACTTACATTTCCTATTTTACACTGTCTTCAGAATTTGAACCTAATATCAATTAAGAAAGGTTCACATTCACTTGAACTTTGTTAAATTTACCATGCTGTGTTTCACATAGGTACCTATTAGTGATGGGCCGAACATAGATTTCACTGAATACAAACATTCGGGCGAATTATTGGTTAAACTTTCACCAAACCAAATATTCGGAATACCGGAGCAGGTCTACGTGTTTACGCTAACCGCGCGAATTGACGCCGGGCGCATCCGCCCGCTCCCCTCGCTTCCCCCGCTACTCTTGTCAATACTTGTCATTATTATTGCATCGTCCAGTGCGAAACAAAACGGCACCACGTGCAAAGTATAAAGCTACACAGTGATTTACTTAGGTTAGGTCTATTTATAATATGCACATGCATCGTTCAATCAATCATTCTCATTGTAATATAGTTCACAAAAGAGTAACTGTTATAAAATTCTTTAAGTACCACTGTCCCGAATACAAATGTTTGGTAAACCTGCCGAATATGCCGAATACCGAACATAAAACGAATATTCGGCCCATCCCTAGTACCTATATTGTGGTTATAGGAAGGAAAAATCTTACAAATTCGTTAATGTTTTTCACATTAGACCTAAAAGTAACAGACATTCCAATCAGATTCTAATTAGAATTTTCAATACTTACTATGTTTTTTTAACCTTTTAAGTCCTATCAAATGTAAATTAATATATTTCACACGAAATACAAACTGAAACATGGATGCACAGAAAAACTCAGAAAAAGAGACCGGCGTTGGGAATCAAACCCAGGTCCTCAGCATTCCGTGCTGCGTGCTAAACCCCTACACCACCACTGGTCAGGAGTTTAGACACAAATTTCTCCTATACATCAATCTCAGCTTTTAGTCACTTAAGCAGCGACACTAATATACAAACTAGCAACATTAGTGTTGTTGCTTAAGTGACTAAAAGCTGAGATGGATGTATAGGAGAAATTTTTGTCTAAACTCATGACCAGTGGTGGTGTAGGGGTTTAGCACGCAGCACGGAATGCTGAGGACCTGAATTCGATTCCCAGCACTGGTCTCTTTTTCTGTGCATCCATGTTTCAGTTTGTATTTATATTATTATATTTTGTGTGAAATAGATTTCACGGGATGACCGTAAAAGTAACAAATTAGGAGTTGAAAAAATAAAAAAAACAAAAAGACTCCAAAAAACCCATCTTGGGTAAATTAATATGTTAATTAATTATTGTGTAAATGTATGCATACATGTTTGCTTAATTTGGCTGCAACCAAGGCGGCACCTTGACTTGAATAGAGGAGCTCCAACTGAGTGTGCGTTTGTTGCATTCTCCTCCCTAACATTCTAACTAACAGCCATATATTGAGTACAATTTTTCAGTGATATAAAATTACTAGTTGTTGCTCGCGACTCCGTCTGCGAAGAATAGGGGTATAAAAATAGCCTACAACCTATTCTCAGACCTAACAAATACAGAGCAAAAGTTTCATAAAAATCGGTCAAGCCGTCTCGGACGAGTTCAATAACAAACACCGTGACACAAGATTTTTATACATTAGATATACTGGGAATTCTCAACTTGGCCTGAAGCACTCTCTGTTATACTTACCAGGTCAAACAGTCTTAAGTAGTTTACCTATATCTGTCCATAAAACATTTCCGCATTTAACTCCAGGTTGAAGATATTGAAGGTTACCCACGAAAAATCTGCGAGACTTGCAACAGCACCCTGGACTCTCTATGCATCTTCATCCAAAAATACCAACAATCATGCAAAGTCCTTGAAAGTGGACTAATTCCCATAAAAGAAGAACCAGTGTATAGCGACAGCTGTAATGATCTTTCAGAAGTGGAAATAGAATTGGATGAACTTGAAATAGAGACGAACTTAGTATTAGAGAATACAAGCATTGTTGAACCGTTGAAATTGAAAATAGATAAATTGAAAAGTGTGTCTATTAAAAGAGTTCCTAAGAAAAGTCTACTGAAGAGTGAGACAACCAACATAGCAGAGTCTATATTAGAAGGTGGCTTCAAATGGGATGGAGAAAGGTGGTGGTAATATTTATTTATTTTCAGTCAAAAATATTTTAAATACAGCATTTAAACATTTAAAGATGTCTAAGGTTAAGTTAGCTTTACAGTGGCGTAGCTAGGTGTGAGTGAAGCAGTCCAACGCCCACGCCAAAGGCCTCGTATTCTGAGAGGAATCACACTCAAATGGTTCTCTTTTTGTGCAATCAAAATTCCGTCATAATCATAAGTCTTGTCTGTATAAAATGTAGGTCCTGATCTGCCAATGTAGCTATACTTTTTTTTATTAAGCAGACTTTTTAAACCTAGTAGCTAGCTTAATCAAGAGCGCATCTTTGTAAATTATGACCTTAAAACAGCCTTATGTCCCATTTCAAAAACCAAAAATAATTGTTACTTATTCAAATATTATTTTTCAGTGTGAAACCAAAGGTTGAAAAACCATCACAACTGAAAGACAGAACAGATATAATCATAAAAAAGAAGACAGTGGTAATTAAAAAGGAAAAAGAGCCTAAGAAAAGAAGAATTAAAAAGAAAGAAGTTATACCACTGCCTGCTAAAAAGCCTGACAATGGACCAAAACCATCAAAACTCTGTGACCTATGTGGAGAGACATTTCCCACATCAGATCAACTAGGATACCATAAACAGAAAAAGCACAAGGGCCAGCCAGTCAAATGTCCCACTTGCGATCGCACCTGTTCATCAGAATATTACCTTAACCGACATATCAAACGGAAACACAGTAATGAGAAAGACTTTGTTTGTGCTATCTGTGGTAGAGGCTTTGCTTTTAAAGGAGAGTTGTCATCACACTATAAATCTGTGCATGTGAAAAAGACAGGTCCTCCCAAAACATTCTCATGTAAGATCTGTGGAAAAACTTATAAGTGTAGGAAGTCTGTGGTGGTCCATGAACGAGCAGTACATACAGGTAAATATTTATAAATATTTGCTGGCTGTTGCGGACAACTTTATCTGCATCCTGCGGGAACTTTGTGAATTCCTAGATTAAAAAATAGCCTATGTCAATCTGGAATTTTCAAATTGGTTAAAACAAATAAAAAGACCTGCTAAGTTTAGCTCTTTATTATATTAGTATAGATATAGATATAACATGTGAACTAGGCCATAGGCGGCAGGCGTCACAATATCGTACTTAATGTTCGTTAAAAATTAAAAACTTGATCAATAATCATTCATTTCCTTGAAAATTTTTTTCCTTAAGTATTATAGTTTAAGGTTCAATACTACTTGGCAAGAATAATCGCGACCAACGATACTCAAATCGATTTTTGTATTACCTTGAAAGAAAAGTTTACCTTTTTTATAAATTTATCTAATTATATGTTATAAAGTGACCCAGTTCCATTCGTCATCTCCTCAACCTACACGCCTCTCACTGCATGGCACAGACCTCCACTCAGAATGTAAAGGTTTGGGCTGAGTTCCCAATGGGCCCAGTGCGGATTGGGAACTTCAAACAAACCATTGAATTGCTTAACTGATGTATGCAGTGTGTAAAGGCCGTGCCAGGATAAGCTAATTGATTGTGCCCCTCTAGAGTTTTTCCTTATTATTTTTACAGATGGCGCTGCTGTACATTAGTAATTATAGTAATTAATATGGCAGTTCTGTAATAATATTCATATTTTTTTTAATCTAAATTTTTATAAATTCCAGGCGAGCGGCCAGCGGTATGTACGATCTGCAACACAAGTTTCACCCACGACGATTACTTACGGGACCATATGCGGCTGCACACAGGCGAGACACCGTTCAAGTGCCCCATTTGTGGACGGGGGTACGCGCAGCGGTGCAATATGAAGAGTCACCTACGTATACACAGAGTGTCCGAGCTAGATGCTGCGGCTTTGAGTAAGCTGAGACCGAATTATTTGAGGCGGCTCAAGGTATGATTTGACCAGTCTGTAGCCTGTATGTCAAGAAAGTTTTTTTTTTATTATAACTTTGTATCAAGAAGCAGCCATAGGCCACAGCGACTTGTGGCCGCTAATGGGGGGCTATTACGAAATTTGAAATTCGAAGTTCGAAAATCGAATTTAGTAGTATAAGGCCAGGTACCGGTTGGGATAGTGGCGTCAGCTCACAGATATAGATACACATAGATAACGCAAATGCATCTAGGTACTTCGCGTGTCCGAACCCCGACAAAGCGTCGGGTTGGCGGCCACTACTGACAGTTCGCGTGCGTCAGTTGTTGCAGACGGACGTCCGCGAAAACTAAGAAAATGCCTCGTTGCGTTGTAATTAAGTGTAATTATGTCTGTGGTTTGAATTTCCCATCACTAAATTTCGGCTGTGACGTCACAGTAGTGTTAAAAAGTCGACACGCTTGGTTTCAATACAAATCGTGAGCATTGCGTTATCTATGTGTATCTATATCTGTGGACTGGCTTATTTCAGTCGTCCGCACCACTCCGTTCGCACTATGAATGTAAGATTCACAAGTCTAATTAAGGCCGCACCGAGCTTCTTGCACTTATCGATTTTAGGTATTCTATGCACTCGTGTATGTGTGCGTGAGAGCGGCTTGAATCAAAGCCGTGCGTAAGCGCGAGCGACACAAGTTCCCCGTCCGATGGCCGAAGGAGAACTAACGCAACTAACTATACGGACAAGGGGGAAGCACGACGGCTCAAGATAGGTTGGTCAGACCGCGAGTGTAGGTATTTTCATCGTATTACTAAAACAAAGTAGTAATGATACAGCAAGGGATTAAATGAATGCAATAAATGCGCCAAAAACTCGGTGCGGCCTTAAAGATAGCGTCAGACAACTAGAGTATGATTCCAGGGCAGGGAATAAGACTGACAATGACACCGTTTCGTGGTAGATAGATAAACAGATAGAATGTCACCAAAAAAGGGTTGATTACTGTGCTGGACACAAGGGTCATTGTCCATTTTTCCGCCTGCCCTAGAAATATAGTATATCTCCATGTCGCATGGATACCTACTGCCAACTCGTAAGTTATGACAGTCAATACTTAAGGGCCTACCGTGTTTTTGGCGCATTTATTGCATTCATTTAATCTCGTGCTGTATCATTACAAGTAAAGTCTTGAAATTCATGTGTAAGATGTTTGAGGATTCACTATAATGACAAGTGTTTATCGAAACACGATTACTTATAGTTCGCTCGATAGAAAAAAAAATCCAAAGTCGTCTCTAAAAAATACAATAAATTCGTAGTACTACGCTAATACTGCACGGCAGGTCATGACTTTTTGAATGTTAATAAAACAAGATGTTTTCTAGGGCGTAGTGTTGCTACATTTTTAAAATATGTAGGTATTTGTTTTAGTAATAAGATGAAAATACCCAAAAACACGCGCAGTCCAACCAACCTATCTTGAGCCATCGTGCCTCCCCCGCGCTCGAAATCGCGCACCCAAAATCGATTGGCGCGAAAAGCTCGGTAGGCCCTTAATAGCATAACACACACAGAAACGAAGACACAGCATCAATTGTCATGCGTCCGTCATTAATCCGTCATTTTCTTATAAATTCGTGTTAAGTACTTATTTTATTTTTATTGTTCGATACAATTAAGTTTAGTTAAGTATTTTTGTGTAAATCATAGTTTACTATGTAAGTGTCGCACAGACCTGTCCTGCACTTATGATTGCGGAGTGGCAAGATTTAGTTCAGAGTATAACGACAGAATAAGTAATAGTACTAACGTACAGAAGGATCACTCTCGAACAAAAGCCAACTTTAGGTATAAAAACTTGCTTACTCTTACTGCTTGCACGCGAAATTGAAACTTATCGTGTGATACGAGCGTTCAATATTCCGTTGGGCACCGCTGATCCGAAACCAAAAGGGCACAGGGTTCCCATTCGCCGATATTTGGTAGGTAGGTAGGTATATAAATCAAGAAAGATAACAGTGTGTATTAATTCAGTAAACTAGCTTTAAACGCAACAGTATCTTTTATACGGATTATGAGATCGTTTAGAAGTCATCGTTTGTTGCAAAAATCACAGAAAAATGATTACGCGCGACGCGGCTAGCGTGGGCATCAAATGCCGAGCGACAACCTACTGCCATACGCCTCCCCGGAGGCGCGCCGGCCGAACATACCTAAACTGCGGAGTGAAACCCCCCTGGTATAACAGTCCAGAGGCTTTATTGTTTAATGCACTCTGAATCACAATCGCTTTTACTGTTTCTTTCTGTCAAACGATGTATCCTGTGAATGCGATTGCGAGCGCCCGCTCGTTAGACAATACGGTCTCAGGAACTTTTGATGTCGAGCTGTCACACGGTATTCTTAACTTATGGGACAATTTCACCGAGTCGATCGCCGCACGCAACATACGGTGGCCGCAATGTAAAGAACACGGTATACTTCATTTAATTTAGAATGAGAAACCACAACAACATTATATATTGCGGCTCGTGAACTGTATAATCTCTTCAGTGGCGTAGCGTGCCTTGGTGGGGCCCCGTATAAAAATTTGTTTGGGGGCCCCTTATGAAGGGTAAAGATTTCTCACAAAAGAAAAAAAAAATGTTTGCATAAAATTAAAAGAAATATTTATTCATCATAGTTACCTATCTATCCTGTCACTTTTGCTTTTTGTGACTTTTGTCATTTCTGAAATAAAAAAAAATTTGGGAAGTTTTTAAGTATTAATTTTTGCTTAAGCACGTCGGGGGCCCCCGGGCGACGGACGGGGGACGGGATAATTGATACGGCATATAAGCGGTAGCTACGCCCCTGAATCTCTTTACAATTTGTACTAGAGAAACAATTGACGACACGCAAATAAAGTGACATTAAAACAATTTTATTTTGCGGCTCCCAGACTATTGTACTGTACTAATTTGCTAGGTAAGAAATAGTTGACCAGACGCAATAATAATGTTATTGTGGTTTCTCATTCTAAATTAAATGAAGTATAGTCGGTCGCATTCGGCGAGCGACAGCTGCAGTGACGTAACTATACCATCTGAGGCCAGTGGCGTAGCTAGTTAACCAAAGGCCCTGGGGCAAAAAATAAACTAGGGCCCCAACCCGTGTTTGTTTACATAAGACAAGTAAGGATGAATGCACTTTAAATTCACTAGACTCGCGCGCTTGTAGTAAATTCACTAGTAGCGTTTTATAGCCGCGTTTCTCATAGGTCCGCGTTTATAGTTTGTAAGTCAGAGTCCGAGGGGCCCCCTGAGCTTGGAGGCCCCGGTGCACTGCCCCGCTTGCCCTACGGCTGCTACGCCACTGTCTGAGGCCCGTGGCAAATACTAGATGGGATCCTCACAGACCTCACAGTAAAAGTCGTCACGTTGTAATTTAATTTTAATGTTATTTCTGAGCTTGCGGCCTCTTGGGCCGGTACCCTCTAGGGTCGGGGGCCCGTGGCATTTTGCCAGCCCTGCCAACCTATAGTTACGCCACTGGACAGCTGCCAGACAGGCAGACAGACAGACTAATGTGAAGACAACGTTTGTTCGCCGAAGTGGTTTGAAACGAAGTTCAGTGAACGCATTAGGTGAACGAAGTAGTGTAATTGCCGCTTTATACATTCTTACTTGTTGAAAACAGAGCAATATTGTGTTGGCACTGTGAACGATTGTTGAAGATTTTAGGAGTTTAATAGATTCGAGTTATTTTATTACTATTCTATGGTGCACTTATTATTACTCTCTACTAATTGAACTGAGCTTAGTGAGCTTATCTTAATACTTAAATTAAAAAAAGTTACAAAATTACACTTGGTGTAACTTTTGTGACGGAAGAACAAAATTGTAAAAAAACTTTGCCTTAATTGTTTTGTTATATGATTTAGGCACCTGCTCGAGGCAGGCACAGGGGCGGACCGGGAGTTTGTGGGGCCCTAGGCTATTACTAAGTACTCGGCGGCATACCTAAGTTCAACTATGCGATTTTGTCAAAAACTGTCATCGAAAATAATATACTCTAACACACCTTTTATGTCCACTTTTACGCCCTATATCTTCCCGGGTCCCTCGCAGTATTGATGGTCTGGTAAAAACCGGGTATATGGGTAGTATAAAACGAATCGCGGAAGCCCTTGTGAAATGCTTAGGCAATCGCTTTGTATTCCGGTAATGGTACCTAATTAAATATAGCTATAGTCCATTCGCGTTAAGAAAATAGTGACTCATCGGTGCAACTGCAAAGTAAAGGCGTATTCATAATGGAGCAAAAATTTAACTATTAAAGTTAAAGCGAACTTTTCATGAAGTAGTTTTCAAATATTAACATACTATTTAATTAATGATACTGATACTGTTAAGTAATTATTTTAAAATTTAATCAGAATTGTCAGCTCGTCATAATTTCGTTTTGATCACAATATTGTTTAAAATATTTAAAAACATTATAAATCACTTGTCTTTCTCCGCTATGAATTATTGATCCACTTTTATTTTTACGAATAGGTGAAGTATTAATTTTTAAACTAACGAAAAACACGTCTGTACTGTCTGAAGGGCTAACTTCAATGTGAACACGGCTTTCAAATTTACTATTCTCTAATTGGTCAAGGGGCGTGGCTAAACCGAGTGACAACGATGAGTCACCATTTTCTTAACGCGAATAGACTATAGACCATTTAAATAAGTCCTCACCCGCGCGGCAGTAGGCACACGAGGCGCGCTCGCCGCCCGCAGCTCTCTCGCTCCCTCTTTCGTTATGCGGGCGAGGATTCATCTAAACGGTTTAGCTATAAGCTCAGTTTAAATAGTATAGATAGACTAAACTTTATCGATTTAATTATGATGTCAATAAAGCAATATTTATGTTTTAACTAGTTTAAGTATTATCAGCACATTTCCAAGTTTAAAAACTATTGATTGTTACTATTTTTAACAAAAAAAGGCTGTGTGCACAGCACACAGAGACAGCTAGACGGCCAGTGGTTCAGTGTGGTCGGTTCGATACAAAATTGAACAACAGAAAATATCGCTACCGCTTCCGCTACTGTCTCTGTGTGATTACACCCTATTACGTTAGTGTTAAAATTTTATTTACGTGCAATTATTTGATATATTGTAATTGTTAGATACTGTAAATAAATGAGAAACGGTTTACATTTCATTTTCGTCTTTTATTATACCAGTTTGTATTGGGTTTATAACTTCAAATTGGAAGCGCACTTGAACAGTGAACGTGTTAAAAACTCGTTAAATGAGTGTTAAAATTGCTTACAAGCAACGTGTCGTAGCCGTGGTGGCCTAATGGTTTGACCTATGGCCTCTCAAGTAGAGGGTCGTGGGTTCAAATCCCGGCTAGGACCTCTGAGTTTTTCGGAATTTATGTGCGAAATTATATTTGAAATTCACCATGAGCTTTACGGTGAAGGAAAACATCGTGAGGAAACCTGCTGACACCTGCGAAGAAATTCAATCCGCACTGGGCCCGCGTGGGAACTACGGCCCAATCCCTCTCATTCTGAGAGGAGGCCTGTGCCCTGCAGTGGGGCGTATAGGCTGGAATGATGATGAATAACGTGTCAACCCACAAAAACTCGAAAATTGAGATTTGTATACGAATTTGTACCCTGTCATTTGCTCTACATTTTATAAAAACGAGTTATGTGCCTTAACACCTTCAGAATAGAGTAAATCGCCAATAACTGGCCACCGTTCAATAACTGGCCACATTATACTAAATTGAATTCTGTTTGTTGGGGAGCAGAGTTCATTTTCAGTCTGAGGGGGCCAGTTATTGGCGATATACCCTATCGAGAAACGGCACAAATAGTTTACTAAAATGCGTTGCTTGATCCCTAATAAAAAACTTTAGCAGACATTTTCGCAAAAATATATTCGTATGAGTTGACATGTTATAGCTTATCGGCATTCAGATATAAATTAGTGCTTATTAGTAATTTAGCACCTTTAGCATCGTCGCTTGTTTCAACAAACAATAAATCCATGCCAAAGCGTTTCAATAAATATTGTTTTTACAAGCTTTTATTTAACCCTTTTCCAGGCATAGCGCATATAGGGACCACTCAAATCTACACAAAGATTCGATCTTACTCCCTTTACAATATGATAGAAAATGTAATGAATTTGTTTAAAATAAATATGCTTTGCTTTAAAAATCCTGCATTTGTGAAAAATATAAAACAATGATTCACTTCGTGGTACTGTATCTGATTTGTCGGGGTCTGGTAAAGGGTTAACTTGCCTTTAGTATCTTCCAAATCTTAATAATAGCTAGATATGACGTCACTTCTACGTTTTAAAGCAGCCAAACATGGAATTTTTCACTTAACTGAAAAATAATCTTGTGTTAAAATGAAGTAACTTGATGCTTCACGAGAACCGGCGGGAGCGAGAGCAGCGGCTTCCCCCTTATGTGGTTAGTATTCCATCGGCCTGCACCTTCGATCAACAATACAACTAGATTTCGGGACAGGTACAAAATCCAAGCTAAAATGTGTCCGCTTGAATGTGTAGCTATAGAGCGACTTATGTTTTCTGCTGAAAAGAGACAACAAATTCAAAACCGTTTTAAGATCAACCCATTTACGACCATAGCACTATACATTAAAGTCGCAATTCTACCTTCTACTTACGATTATTCGCTTGAAACAGCTAGCAAAGCAATAAATAACACCTGCCACTTAGAAATGAAAAATCATAGGTCAAATAACAGTTACAGTTACAGATAAAGTGTTTTTCAGCTTGACTGCATTGCGAGTTACATTCTTTCGTTTCCTGTCTACTTTTTCCACTTTGATTTTAACTTCGGGAGCTATGGAGTCGCTCACGACAATAAAATTATTTTAAAATAGGTACTTGTGTAGAAATTCACTTGCTTGGTAGGATTAGCGTTTTTGGGTATCTATGTATTTTATTAGTACTTACTTTTATAATGCGGATAGTCAATGATAGTCACGCGACAAATACGCGAGAGTACGTGGGGGTGACCGTGCAGTACGGCGGCGAACATCACGAGCAACAGGGTACCGTTAACACGGCGATGGGTTCCGCGCGTTACACTTTTTATTTTATTGGCGTGATGTTTTTGGTGTATATATATGTCGGCGCAAATCATAAAAAGGGGTTGATTTGACGTCAAAGAGGCTCAGCGCGTGTTTGGCGCATTCCGGTGGCGCTGCTGTCGCGATCACGTGCTGACGAAACGTCGAGAACCGGCGCGCGGCCGGCCGGCATTCTCATACAGACCGGCAACCGGAGCGCGCGTGTTATCCCGTCGGATCGTCTGCCTCTTTGCCGTTACAGTTTGAATTTGAAAGTTAACGTTTTATTTGATTTGTTACTGTTCATTATAAAGTTACCGTTATTATTTGAATTGTGTTCCAATTAAATAATGTGTGATTGACTTTCTGGGTTTCATTCCGACATCAGGTGTGGGGTAGGGAACCGCGAGTGTTTGAGGGTTTACGTAGTGCGTGAAGAAACGACAAAAACATGGACGAAGCCAACACAACTGATCGTGATCGCGAGGCTGATGCGAATATGCCTCATACCGAACGCGTAGGCGCTGGTGCTGACCAGACCACCGCGTTGCTGCAGCTGCTGCGCGGGCTCGCTGGCGGGTTGCAGCCGCCCCCGCCGGTGGCACTCATAAAGTTTGACCCAGACGACGCGGACGCGGACATCGAGGCCTGGTGTAAGATCAATGATGTTATAGTCCAAGCAAAGGATCTCAAAGGTACCGAATTATTATTACCACTAATGCAGGCTTTGCGTGGTCGAGCTGCTACCTGTTTAACGAAGATTAAACCTGATTGCATAACGTGGGATAATGTAAAAAACACCCTGATTGCAAGGTTTGCAAAGCCTATGCTTATGCAAGACTATTTTGACCGGGTTGTAAAATTTAAATTATTGGACAAAGAGACTGCCGCAGATGCAGGTTTGCGCCTCTGGCATATGATTGAGTCAATACCTAAAATTGAATTTAACGACGAGGCTATAACCGGTTTTGCTGTGTCGATTTTGTCGAACTGTGATAATAATTTGAGACGTAAATTAAATTCTCATACCATAACCTCAAAAACTCAGTTATGCCGTATATTACGCGGGGTATCGATGAAGCGATTTAATGAGGATACAACATTCACACTGAAAATAAACGTCCACGATTTACACCACCTTTCAAGGGTAATTGCCATCGTTGTGGTGACGTTGGTCACAAAGTCTTCAATTGCCCTCTAAGCCGTTATGAAAGTCCCCAGGTGGCTAGACCAGTCGCGTCGAGGCTCCCTTCTACTTCAACTACGACTGAGGCGCCATCGCGCCACGAGGAGAAGCGCCCCGTGACGTGCTACGCGTGCGGGAAACCGGGACACGTCGCCAGCGCGTGCGCGGCAGCCGCTGCGCTCCGCGAGGCCAACCAAGCCTCCAGAAAAGAAGTCAAGCTGTGTGGCAAGCGGGCTGTTACTGGTGAGCTATATGCCGCAGGTATGAAGTTACAATTTCTCTTTGACTCCGGTTCAGAATGTTCTTTAATGAAGCAAAGTATTGCAGAAAAATTAAAGGGAACATTACTTTATGACACTGTTGTATTGGTGGGTATAGGTAATTCAGATGTAAAATGCACTAGACAGTTGAGATATCCAATTAACGTTCAAGGTTTAACATTGAAAGTTGTTTTTCATATTGTTGACGATCTCAATTTGAATGAACCTATTCTTCTCGGGCGTGACATAATTGATATGGGGGTACATGTGGAATTGGATAGTAAGGGTATACACTTGTTCAAATCGAAGTTTTCGCAATTCATATCAGCTAAATCGACCCAGCTAGAGTCGCAAGTCGATACTGACTTAGAAGGTGACTCTAAAGGATTTTTGCTTAAATTACTTGACTCCTATTCGGAACATTTTGTAGAGGGCACACCAACCAAGCGTGTTACCACAGGAGAAATAAAAATAGAGCTCATTGACCCTAACAAATTGGTACAAAGGCGTCCCTATAGATTATCGGCTAGTGAACAACAAATAGTGAAAGACAAAGTATCTGAATTACTAAATGCAGGTGTTATTCGTGAGAGTAGCTCTCCTTTTGCGAGTCCGATCTTGTTAGTCAAGAAGAAAGATGGCAGTGATCGTATGGTTGTAGATTACAGGGAGCTTAACTCAAATACTCGTAGCGATAACTACCCTTTGCCGCGAATTAGTGACCAGAACGATAGATTGCACGGTGCTAATTACTTTAGTTCTTTAGATATGGCGTCAGGCTTTCATTGTATTCGCGTAGAGTCAGCTTCCGTTGAGCGTACCGCATTTGTTACCCCCAACGGCCAATACGAGTACGTTGCCATGCCGTTCGGTCTCAAAAATGCACCATCTGTTTTCCAACGGTGCATTCAGAATGCATTGAAAGATTGTGAATTTGCTCTAACTTACATTGATGATATTTGCATCCCTTCTGTCACAGTAGAGCAAGGATTAGAACGCCTAGAGTCCGTTCTTGCCGCTCTTGCCAGTGCTGGCTTTTCTCTTAATATGAGAAAGTGCAAATTCTTAAAGCGTGAGATTTCTTACTTGGGGTATAATATTAAATCGGGAGAGATCAGGCCAAACCCTAATAAAGTGCAAGCCCTTGTAGAGATCCCACCTCCGCGTACGGCGACACAAGTTCGTCAGTTTATAGGGCTCGCTTCGTATTTTAGGCAGTTCATTCCTAACTTCTCGTTGTTAATGGCCCCCCTGTACCCACTTACTCAACACAGTGGAAATATCAATTGGACTGAAAAACATAGTGAAGTGCATAGGCGTGTAGTAGATATTTTAACGTCTCAGCCGGTATTAGCAATTTACGATCCAGATAGAGATGTAGAGTTACATACGGACGCAAGTGCACAGGGTTACGGCGCGATCCTGATCCAACGGCATGAGGGCGTGCAGCACGTGGTAGAGTACTACAGCCGGCGCGCCTCCGCCGCCGAGTCACGATACCATTCGTACGAACTCGAGACTCTGGCGGTGGTGCGAGCGGTAGAGCACTTCAGACACTACCTGTATGGCCGTCACTTTTTAGTACGTACCGACTGCAATGCACTTAAGTCATCTAGCACAAAAAAAGATCTCACGCCTCGTGTACATAGGTGGTGGGCAATACTGCAATGTTATGATTTTGATATAGAGTATAGAGAGGGACGTCATATGTCACATGTAGATTTCCTATCCAGAAACCCATTGCCCCACTTAGCTTCCGATGATGAGGACAGCGATGTAGTTTATAAAAAGGAGGTTCAAGTCTTAGATTTGCAACAGGAATGGTTGATGGTAGAACAACAACGAGATAGGGAGATAGCTGATATCACGAGTAAATGGAGAGTTGGTGATTTGCCGAGAGAGGAGGCCCAATCGTATGATATTAGGAAAGGCGTTCTGTACCGAAAAGTACAGAGAAATAAGCGCACGGCATGGCTACCAATTGTTCCGCGATCATTAGTGTGGTCTCTTATAAGCCACGTACATGCAGAAGTAAAACATCTCGGTTATGATAAGACTCTCGATAAATTATTTGAACTATACTGGTTCCCGGGTATGGCAAAGGCTGTAAAGAAATTTGTAGACGCGTGTTTAGTGTGTAAAGCATGTAAAGGGACTTCGGGAGCTCAACCTATTCAATTGCACTCTATACCAAAGGTTGCCGTGCCGTGGCATACGATCCACATAGATTTAAGCGGGAAACTAAGCGGTAAAAGTTCTAAAAAGGAGTACGTTAGTGTTATTATCGATGCATTTACGAAATACGTTCTGTTACGATTGACTCCGAGCTTAGACGCTAGCAGCGCTATAAAATCGATAAAAGAGGCCATACATTTATTTGGTACACCTAAACGTGTCATAGCTGATCAGGGTCGTTGCTACACCAGTAATAGTTTTCAAAAATTCCTATCAGAAAATAACATAGAGCTTCATCTTATTGCGACGGGGGCTAGTAGAGCCAACGGGCAAGTCGAGAGAGTTATGCAAACTCTCAAAAACTTACTCACTATCACAGAAAATAGTTCAGACACCGTATGGAGAGACGAGCTTGGAGCCATTCAATTAGCACTAAATAGTACAAAATGTAGAGTCACCGGTTACTCCGCAACTGAGCTTATGTTTGGTATCAAATCACAGCCTTTAGGAATCTCTAGGGTAGCTTACATTGATGAGACTTCTGAATGTAGGTCTGACCTAAATCAGATCCGTGAAAATGCTTCCAGTAACATAGAACAAGTAGCAAAATTGGACACTACGCGTTTTAATAGAGGTAAAGCACTAGTAAAGCCATTTAAGGAGGGTGATTTTGTGTTTCTTAAATGCTGTGAGCGTAACCAGACAAAGTTAGATAGGAAGTTTAGGGGACCTTTTAAAATAATCGGAGTCTTAGAGAACGACCGTTACGAACTGCAGCATATGGACGGCACTAATAGAAAATACAAGTATCCCCACGAAAGCTTGCGTAAAGTTCCGGAAGGGCGCGAAGGGCTAACTGAAATGGCGGAAGCTTTATGCGACCAAGCGTTAGAGCAGGATGACCTTGTGTCGGCGGATGATGATGACAGTAGCAGTATGGAAGTTGATGGTAGAGTCACGGGCAGCTTGGCTGAGCGAGAGCACCGTGAGGTAGAGAGTGGCGAGGCGGTGACAGAACCGGCTGGTGCGAGGAGTGATGATGAAGGTACGTGAGGTAGTATCCCGCTACTGGCCGCAAGGCACTGGCCTGCCTCGTGCTATATGTGCGATGGTCCCCAGTGGCTGGCGCGGAGCTGTAGTGAGTACTATAAACGACACTTTCTGCTTGGTTTCTTGTAAGTACCGTTAGGTAGCATCTCGCTGCTAGCTGCAAGCCACTGGCCTGCCGCGCGCTACATGCGTGTCGGTCCCCAGTGCGTGGCGCGGAACAGTAGTGAGTGCTATACGCGATACTTGCTATTGTGGTTGATTACTGTTGCGATTTGGGATGATACGAATATTGTGAGCTGTAGAGTACTAAGAGTTTCTGACTATACTAGTTTACTTTCCTATGTTGAATCTTAGAGATTTCCTACTCTTTCGTAGTACACTTCGGGGCCTTTGGTAATGCTGGTTTGTTTTCAGATAATTAACGCCCGAGGACGTGCGTACGTCAGGAAGGCCGTGTCGGCGCAAATCATAAAAAGGGGTTGATTTGACGTCAAAGAGGCTCAGCGCGTGTTTGGCGCATTCCGGTGGCGCTGCTGTCGCGATCACGTGCTGACGAAACGTCGAGAACCGGCGCGCGGCCGGCCGGCATTCTCATACAGACTGGCAACCGGAGCGCGCGTGTTATCCCGTCGGATCGTCTGCCTCTTTGCCGTTACAGTTTGAATTTGAAAGTTAACGTTTTATTTGATTTGTTACTGTTCATTATAAAGTTACCGTTATTATTTGAATTGTGTTCCAATTAAATAATGTGTGATTGACTTTCTGGGTTTCATTCCGACATATATTTATTTAATTTAATAATGTTGTAAGAGTCGTATAGAAAATTAACGTCCGTAAAAAAAATGTATATGCTAGTTTGTTTTCACATGTAAGTAATGACGGTGCCGGCCAAAAGGTTTTGCATCATATTATAACTATAAATTAAAAATTTTAAAAACCCCCAACGCAATTATGTCACTCGTATGTTTGACATTAAGTCAATGCCCGTTATGCGTCTAAGATCCCTTCCGCAGTTAACAAAAGATCTGATAACTTTGAAACGGCTGAACCGATTTTGATGAATCATATCTAAGAACCATCGCCAAGAAACCTGCTTTCTATTAAAAAAACCGCATCCATATCGGTTCACCCGTTTAAGAGCTATGATGCCACAGACACACACACAGCGGTCAAACTTATAACACCCCTCTTTTTGTATCGGGGGTTAAAAACAAATACAAATGTGACTCGGTGTCAGTCAGGGGGGTGCGGGGGTTTCAAAGGGGGATTAAAATTTCATTGATTTTGCCGTAGGATGCACCGTTTTCAAGATATTTGATAAAAACACCGGTTCTCGTCCGATCACCGAAGTTGAGCAACGTCGGGCGCGGTCAGTACTTGGATGGGTGACCGCCTGGTTTTTGAAGTGAAACTCCTAATGCGACTTCCAAAACGGTCGCATTAAACGTTTAACGCTACCATGGAGGGGGTATGAAAGCATTAGTATATGTACTGCCGAAGCAAGTAATCTCGCATTGTATACATCTAATATATAAAAATCTCGTGTCACGGTGTTTGTTACCGAACTCCTCCGAAACGGCTTGACCGATTTTTATGAAACTTTTTTCTCTATACTCAGTAAGCCTGAGAATAGGTCGTAGGCTATTTTTTATCTTCGCAGACGGAGTCGCGGGCAACAGCTAGTATATCTAATACCTTTAAACGAGCAATTCTTGTATATATATATGTATATATATATATATAATCAGGATCTCGGAAACGGCTCCAACGATTTCGATGAAATTTGGTATGTGGGGGTTTTCGGGGATGAAAAACTGATCTAGCTATGTTTCATTTTCAGAAAATCGCTTTTACTAGTGTTTTCCGGCTATTTTTGTTTGCATTAGAATATAAAGCTAAATTTCGCCGACTTCGAGCAGATCATAATGGCACATTAGAAATCGGGTGGTCGCGGATCCAGCCGACCTCGGTTCGAGTCCACGTTTTTTTTCAAGATTATTAGTTTTTTTTTAAGTTTTTTTTTATGAGAAAACGTCAAGTTTCTTCTTTTGTGAGAAAAAGTTACTTTTTTGTTAGAAAAAGTATTTTATAGGGAACGTGCAGTAACTATAGGCGGCAGCACTAATGCGACAGAAGAGACACTATGCGGACAGTAAAACAAACTTATCAAGGTAAAACATTCAAATTGATGGCACCCTTATGGCACCAGTTGGCAGCACCGTCTATGTGCACGTTCCCTATTGGGAGCACAGAACAGGAAAAGCCGGTTGTCTGTAAAGTCGGTTTACGGACGATAGTTTAACGTGACTTAACCCCCCCCCCTCCGGTGTTTTTGTCAAATATCTTGAAAACGGTGCATCCTACGGCAAAATCAATGAAATTTTCATCCCCCCTTTAATACTCCCGCGCTCCCTCCCCCGCATCCCCCCCCCCCCCACCCCTCCGTTGTATATAATCAGGATCTCGGAAACGGCTCCAACGATTTCGATGAAATTTGGTATTTGGGGGTTTTCGGGGATGAAAAATTGATCTAGCTTGGTCTTATCTCTGGGAAAACGCTTGGTGCCGAGTTTCTGCCCGAGCAGAGCTCGGTCGCCCAGGTACTGTATACTAACGGATGTTAAAAACTTCGACAGTGCGATGCAGAACTCATACTGTCTGTGCAAATTTGTATGACATTTGATAAAAGCGCCATCTAGTGAGTAATTTAAACACATAGATGCATAAGTAAATTTAGTTCTTTAAGTTTTTGCAATAAGGTTCATATTGATGTATAAGTGCCTTTTTCATTTCGATATTACGAAGTTTCACTTTTTCCGCGTGGAGGAGCTGCACGCACGATTTTTTTTAAACAGATCTACAATGTTACTACATTACATACATCTAAAGTATTCAATACAAACTAATTTTTTAACACAGTAGATACGCAGAATGAGAGGGCTTGGGCCGTAGTTCCCACACGGGCCCAGTGCGGATTGGGAACTTCACACACCATTGAATCCTTCATCGTAGGGCTCATGGTAAATTACAAAATGTAATAATGCACATAAATTCCGAAAAACTCAGAGGTTCGAGCCCGGACTCAAACCCACGACCCTCTGCTCGAGAGTCCATAGGTCAAACCACTAGGCCACCACAGCACACATAATATTAAAATTAATTAAGTTTTAAATCTACTCCATGCATCTACTGTTCTATTTTACGATGTTGGCGCGCGTACTGGCCAGGTTGGCCAAACATTTAAGAATGTTTGGCCAATCTGGCCAATACGCGCGCACAGGTCGTAGTTTAAATCAGTAATTTGCTTATTATTTGTTAGTTTAAAGCTTGAAATATACTTATTTTACATTTACTTATCGAAAGTAAGACACTCCGACGTATAAATTAATTTTTCGGGCATTTTTTTTGCTATTTTTAAGCACACATTGCGGCATCGCGAAACGTGTTTATGTTGGCTGTGCTTGGACCGAACTAAAACCAAATAAGAGCTCACGTTGAAAGTGAGCTCTTATTTTCCGGGCCGTTTTTGTTGCGCTGACCCGTTATCTAGTTGTATTGTTGATCGAAGGCCTGCACGAAGCGGTTCGCTTCATCTTTGCTAATAAATACTGTTAAGGAATGAAATTCGCTTCCACCGTCTGTATTTCCAGATAGATACAACCTAGGGCTCTTTAAGGCTACTTAACCAGTGAGATACACCTTTGTCCTCATCCACTTTTCATAAAGTGATATAGGAGTCAATAGCTGGGTCCCAACTGAGCGAGCTGCCTCGCGAGGCAAGCGCATGACGCATAATTTTGTTTGACACTGGGCTCAAAATTGCGCTGAAAATGACTGCCTCGCGAGGCAGATCGCTCAGTGTAGTCACGGGTCAGTTTTATGTAAAAAAACCTCTCCACTCAACACACCTTGCTGCCAAATCTTCCCTTAGAGCGTGCTCGAAGGGCTCTCTTCATTTGCCGTTTCTGAACGTCTTTGTCGTACTTTTACAATTTTATGAAACACGCCAATTTTCATGATATCTCTTTATTCTTCATATTTTATGCTTCAACGAAGAACACCCATAAAGTTCAAAGTTTGAAAATATTCTTCACTCCTACAGTATATTATGGAATCTAGAAGTTCCGTTTCTCGTGCGGTCCAACAACCTGAAAAACGATAACTTTTAATACATAGCTTTAGATATTTCACACGAAATACAAACTGAAACATGGATGCACAGAAAAAACTCAGAAAAAGAGACCAGCGCTGGGAATCGAACCCAGGTCCTCAGCATTCCGTCACAGAATATATAATAGTACTAACGTACAGAATGGACACGCTCCGCCCCGCACCGATTCGAGTTACCCCACCCCCCAAGGCGCCGATTGCATGACGCCGCCGTTCACCAGTCGGGTGCGCAACGCGATGCATGTCGGCCGCACGGCACTAAACTTTTGCGAAATGGTAATATATTGTGCATTGTATGGGTGTTTGGCAACAGCCAAAGATAAGGAAAGGAGTTTTTTTCGATTTCCGAAGGACGAAAGCAGGTAGATTACCAACTTTAATTAGCAACATGAACAGTGTAGGTAACTAGGTTTAAAAGTTTGTAACCTATAATGTATTTATAAATAGACGTCTTATATTAGTAGGTATTTGTAAAATTAATTTGTTAATTATTTCCTATCAATAGATCAATATCTACAATTACATTCTTTAATTGTCTTTACAAAATGAATTAGGTATACACTCATTCACTTATTTTTAAACACTTAATTTAGACAAACGATAAGTTTAATTATAAGTACTACGATAATTAGATTACCTACTCATTTTATTTTACATTACAACGTTGCTCGCGCTCAACGAACGGCGCGGCATTCACTTTCCGCAGCTATCTCTTTCTATTTCTTTTTGCGATAGTCAGCCCTGTGCATCTTACGCACACATTGACGCGTGTACAGACGTCGTCGTGCTTGTGTGGATTCAGGAACGCGTGTTTTGTGCGTCGTGTCCGCCGTGTGATTCCGTGCTGCGTGCTACACCTAGCTAGCTTTTTTAGCTGCACTTAGTTTTAGCTTTAGGTTTTAAACTTTACTAGCTGTTGCCCGTGATCCCAAGAATTGGTCTGTCACTGTCCCGCGGGAACAATGCAATTCCGCAGGATAAAACTATCATATGTCCTTCTTAGGGTCGGTCGCAAGCTATCTCCATACCAAATTTCATCTTAACCTTTTCGACGCCAACTACACATAATAATATATCAGCACCGCAGGTTTTACGCCAGCGACTGATATATCAGTCAAGAGCGATATTTAGCTATGTGCATTTCTGTAGAGTTCAACTTCGCGTTTCACTTTCCGATGTTATGGCGTATGAGTGAGACCTGTTGTATTTGACAGAGCGTTGAAAAGGTTAACCTTTCTTTCAGTTCAGCGATTAAAGGGTAACAGGTCATTTTGGTACAAATGCCAAAATGCATAAAATGTTTAGAAGCAACAATGTCAAAAAGTACAAAATGTTTGTGCAACCAAGTCATTTTGTCTGAATATTTTAGGGGCATAACATGCTTTGGCCAACATGTTCAGTCAGAATGTTTCCAGGGCAGCATTCATTTTAGTCTAAATGTTCTTGTGTCTGAAAGTTTTTACAACAGAATACTCTGGGGTCAAAATGTATTGACTGAATGGGCTCCAATAAGGCCCCAACAAGATGGAGTGACAACCTAGTAAAGGTTGCGGGAACGCTTTGCATACGGATGGCGCAGGAGCGGGCTGTTTGGCCAACCTTGGGGAAGGCTCATGTTCAGCAGTGAACGTTTTTCAGCTGAAATGATGACGATGATGATGATTATCCTAAATATTCTCTAAGTACACTTACTCTTTCAAAGAGGAAGATATGTCTTTGAAGCATTTCAGCTTCTCCTCCTCAACAGTAGTCAAGTAGTTAATCTTGTTCATTTCAATCTCTTTCAATTTCAACTCTTCTCCTTTCAGTTTAAGTTCTAAAGCTCTTAGCCTTAGTTCTTCACTCTTCTGTTGTACTCTCTCTTTCTCTAAGGCTAGTGTGGTTCTTATCTTAAATTCTTCTATGGAGGTCTTTTTCTTTTTGAACTTTTTGCCTAAAAGTAGTAAAAATTAGTTGATGAATATAGTATATGCATAGCCAAAAGAGGATACGATGGCTGAGAGACTTTTGAGAAATAGGTATTTTAATGAAATTTCGCTGTCTCTCCCGAGCCCCTCCGTGACAGTACAGCGAGAGCGGGACAGCTGCAGCTCAGACCGTTAATAGGCGCGTAAAATTCATTAAAACAGCATTTCGTAGTCCCCTGTTTTCTTCTCGAAAATTGGACCAACTAAATTTTTTTTGAAAAATAATTAGAGGACAGATTTAGCTATACCCCTATGTTTTCCTTTTTTTGTTTATATAAGGGATTCTTTTCTGATGAGTGTCTGAAAATGACGTTGAAATTGGGCAATTTTTTCAGTTTTTGAAAGCTCATATTTCTTATGTTAATTGAAATATGGAAAAAACGAAACAGCTGTATTTACACAGTAAAAAATTTTTGGCTCTAAAGCCATTATCCAGAAAGAAAACAGGGGACTACGTTTGTATGGAGAAATGGTGCGCATCGTATCCTCCTATGAGTCCTCGCTCGCACGGTACAGGGGCTGGGGAGTAGACGACAAAGGGGGCCGGGAGAGGTGCGGGCGGCCCCTTTGTCGTCAAACCCCCAGCCCCTGTACCGCGCAGGCGAGGACTCATGTAAACAGTCAAGCTATAGGAGTTAAGGTGGAACGGCACGGTCTAGGCGCGAAATTAAATAAATAAATAAATAAATATTAGAGGACAATCTTACACAAATCGACCTAGTCCCAAACTAAGCAAAGCTTGTACTATGGGTACTAGACGACGATAAACATACATACATAGATAAATAAATACTTAAATACATAGAAAACATCCATAACTCAGGAACAAATATTCGTGCTCATCACACAAATAAATACCCAGGACCTCTTGCTTCGTAGGCAGGGTCACTACCAACTAGGCTAAAGCGGTTATTAAAAATTTCAAAATTCAAAATTTTTACAGGTTTTAATTTATTGTGGGTAAACGGTGTAACTGTTTAACTTCATATGGTACTTGCGGTAGTAAAACAGTGTTTTTTATATTATTGTGTAAAGCTTTTTAAGAATAAAACTGTTAGCTTGATATAAAAGTTGTCAAACATAGAAATTCGGAATTTCAACGTTTTGACAACTTTTATTTCAAGCTAATAGTTTTCTTCTTAAAAAACTTTACACAATAATATAAAGAACACTGTTTTACAAGCGCAAATACCATATGAAGTTAAACAGTTACACCGTTTACCTACAATAAATAAAAAACTGTAAAAAGTTTGAATTTCGCGCCTAGAGCGTGCGCTTCCACCTTAAGATGAATCTGTGCACAAATGACTGATGTAAGAGAGTGGCTCGAATAACGAGAGATTTCTGTGGAGTGAATGGTAGGAGCAAGTGAGATAGAGAGATACAATCGGGTGCGCTTAGTTGCCACTTGTCTTTCCTGTGTAAAAAAGATGTATTTTTCGTTTTCTTTATTTTTAGTAAACTTCGAGTTTTAATTCCAAAAGTTTGTTTCCTTCAATCAATCCCACAACTTTAATATTCATTTAAATCACAGAGTGAACACTTTAATTATGCATTTGAGCCACAGAGCGAATTGCGAAAATAAATAGTGAATGTGTTAAATATGGAATACTTACCTTTCATTTTGACTTTTTTCTCTGCATCTGATGATTCTTCGCAAGCCTCAAATTTACTATCACCATCTAAAAATGGACAAACACAAAATAATTAGTGAGTATTTCATTAATTTTGCAAATACACCTTTCAGAATAATTTTCAGATAGTCTTACCAAGGATGATATAGACTGGATTGGCAGTCGCCATAGTACGGATCGGCCGCGGTTTTTGTAGTTTGATTGTTAAATCTAGATGGCGCTGAAATATAGCCAGAGGCTTTGAAGGCAAAACAATAAGACTACAGATGTTTCATATGTATTATTTTTCAAAAATATTGCATAATAATAATAATACATTTGCAGTGATATGAAATATCTGTAGTCTTGTTGTTTTGCCTTCTAAGCCTCTGGCTATATTTCAGCGCCATCTAGATATAATAATCGAACTACAAAAACCGCGGCCGATCTGTACTATGGCGACTGCCAATCCAGTCTATATCATTCTGGTCTTACCAAGTAACATGTCATTAACATCACAAAATTGGTTTTTGCTCTTAGCAAAATGCCCTAATGCTGTATTGTCTTCTTCATCTGAAGACATAGGGTTTTGATTCAATGGAGCATCATAGCTCTCCGTAAGAAAATCAGGGACATCTGTTGTGGTTTCAGGCAACTCAACTTTACTAATCTGAAACAGTTAATTCACAGGTTAAAAAATACTTACAATATACTAACTCTTTCTTGTTTTGTGTTTTGAGACTGTAGGATAACTCTCACTTTTGAAGGTGTTTAAAAAGTTTATATTAAAAACTACTCTTTTTCAAATGATATACATCATCAAAACTGAATTAAAAAATTTGGCGGCTGCACCACATCTTTTACCGTATCTATGTTTATATACCTATTGCTTGACAAAGCAGACATTGACATATTAGATTATGCCTTCTAAAACATATAAGTTTCAGTATTATCTTACCATATCAATGTTCATTGCATCTGTCTTATCATCCATAGGGTACTCAATCATTTTCAGCAGCCGTAGCTCGAGGTTGGTCAGTGGTGCCACCTGTTGACCATAGGTGTAGTGTTTCTTCCTAAGCAATATATTGGCCTTTTTCTTAGTTTTGTTCTTCCAATCTGCCCACATCTGAAATATTTATAAATTTTGTAAATATTTGTATTTCAAAATTTGAATGCCTTTTTTTAAGATTATGTAACAGTAACTTTTAACTTTCAATATAATTATTGCAACCAGGGTTTGAAAAACTTATAGAAAAACTAATAAAACAGCCTAAAACTACAATATACCTTATTACCTTGCCTCTCCAATATCAAAAAGTGGAGAAGCAACTTTGATCAATTATAACTGTAGATCCACAGTCGCGCGCCCGAAAATGTCCGAGCCAAATGAGCGCCACTTTGATAAAAGTGGCCTTCTTTTTTCTCAGTACGTTGCGTGAAATTGTCAAGTTAGCTGTCAAGTGTCAACCGAAATTCGACTGTAATGAAGTAAAGACTAGGTTCAAATTTCTGTGTAGGCGATGATTTTAATTGTTACGCAAACAAATAAAAAAGTTTGGACATTCTTTGAAGGAGATTTTGTTCGGCAATGTAAATCTTCAGTTATAATTGATCAAAGAGAAGCAAGTTAAAAACGTTCATTAAAATTACTTGATTTCAAATAACCTAGCTTTCAAATGTAAAATTTAATCATTCACACACTTGCTTAGTTTTGGGGGTCAGGATATCTTAGTCTCGTGAGTATTTTCTATTCACTATTTATAACAATGCTCCAAATAAGAGACATGGGAGTTTTACTCTTCATTCAGCCAGTTTATTAAGATCTGAACTTTGAATATGTTATTAATATTCTGATGTAAATTAGTAGCGTATGAATTAAGATAAAATTGGAGTTCGGTAGCTGTGGCCAGTGAAATGGTGATCTGTAAATAATACGATCTTAGTCTACCTTACACCACTTCCAGGTGTTCTTATAAACCCCACCATCGACAGAGTTCAGCTGTAGCGCGACACGTTTCCAAAAGTTCTGCTTATTCGTATTGGAGTAGGAAACCTTCCCGTTGACCAGTACCCCATCTTCGCTGAGAATGTCGAGCAATTTCTTCATTTGAGTCTGACTTACACGACTCATCATAGATATTTTAATCCAAAATGGCAATATGACACTCAGCTTTATAAAGGTTCTGCATAAATCTGTATAGACACACACAGCAAATCTACAGTATATATTACTTGCATTTCAATAATTTCAATACTTTTATGTTATTTTTAGTCCCTTCCATTCCCATGTTTTGTTTACTTCAACTGACAGAAAGGAATCGGTGTTGCAATACCAAAAACAATCACCAGATCAACTGAACAAGCTTCATGCTTGCCTTGCTACTCACTTTTGAGTATGTGCGAGGTCTCAGAAATATCACAAGCTTTTGCTTCTATTCTGTCACAAAATACAAAAGAACAATCCAGACAATAACGGTATAAACAATAAAGAATAATTAAAAGCGGCAAATCAACACAACTTTGAAAAACTCGCATCTTAAAATCAATATTCTTTCGAAATTAACTTTACACCATATAACTTAAGGTTTTTTTAGGTTTTTGTATGGACTTGAGATACGTGCTTTTTTCTCGAAGTAGTGACAATACGAATCAAAATTTTGTTTTTGACGATAGCTACCCCAATCTGAAGTGACATTGACAGATTTAAAAATTGTCAAATCACAAAATAATCACATCACACACTTCACAAACAAGCACAGTTCATTGCTTTGACGAAGTTGTTGTTTACATGTTTCAATTCAGCCTCGATCATTAAACCTTATCGAAAATAGTACTCTAGTTAATCGCCGCCAAATTTGGGTGAATTCAAACTCGCGAAGATGTTGCGAACGAAAGTTCACATAGTTTTAAGTGCTATCGGTACAATTTTGGGATTGTCAGCATTTATATGTTTTTGCATTGTTTATGCCAACATCGAGGCTGGAATGTGGGCGTTACTATCTGGTGAGTTATTTTGTTGTTTTGCGTTCCAAGGCAGCACTTTTACAGTGTTACTTACAAAATTAAAATATGGTCTTTATACTGGATATCATAAAACATTATGTTCACTTACCACTATTGAAAAAAAAACAATAAAAATAAACCAGGATGTTTGCTTGATAGGTAGTCAACAATTTTTTTAAGAACAAGTAGAACTAGTTGTGCAGTGAAAGATCTTTGCATAGTGGGTAATTATAAAAAAAAACAAACGACTGATTCAGCAAATCCAAGAGGCAAGACATGTATGTAGCCTATATTTAACATCAAGGTCCAACCTTAGAACTAAGAAACTTCCCTAATGGAATTAAGCTGTATAAAAAATATCAACTAAGAAAGTGGGCCACAATTTTAATTTTAATGTGACAATGTTGTCAAACTGTGCACATACTTGTAAGATTCCTTCTTTATGGTCCAGTTTAGACTTGCAACTAAAATCATGTAAATTGCGTCATTGAGAGACTAGAGCCAATGAGTAGTGCTTAATCAAGTGCTACAATTTAATACAATTTGCATGATTTTTCTTGAAGGTTTCATAGCTTTAAATATTATGTTTTATACTTAAACTTTTTTTACACTCAGGTATCCATGCCTCATTGGCGTTGATGCTGCACTGCCACTACCTAAAAGAGTCCCTGCATGTTAACTTCTCCCGCCGGGCGCTCCAGTACATCGGGGACTTTGGCATGTTTGGGTTTGTGACAGGAACTGCACTCACTCTGTTCTACATCTTTCTGGAAGTTTATTATGGGGCTGGTAAGTGACTTACAGTTGTGGCCATATAATTAAGAACGATTATTTATTGAGATGATTTTTTCAAAGTAACAAGTATAACTAATTGCCCGTATTTTTTTTATTTCTCTCGGTATTGCAAAACTTTTCCGTACTACCGGTACATTCATTTATGCAACATTGTTGGCTAAAAAATTAATAGAGAAACTTTATACATTCGATCTGAACCTAGTATTAGTACTTACTGGCTGGTCACGTAATTAAGAACGCTGAATAGTTTATTATTTTTTCAAATTTAAATAGAGAACACTGTGTGGCTCTGTGGTTGTAGATTATTATTCGTATAATTTTGGCGCCATTTCGTGCTGTTAAAGTCTTAAAAGTGATTACTTCGTATAAAAACAATGGGGAAAAATAATAGTTGTGATAAATCTACAAGAGAAGTAATAATAAAACTTCGCGAGAAGAATTGGTCGTATAAAAAGATAGCCGACCATCTGCAATGTTCAAAAACAATGGTTTTCCATGCCGTAAAGCATTTTTCCACGTATCAAACTACTTCAAACGTTCCGCGTGGACCTAGACAGAGAAAGTCATCTCGTCGAGATGATCGAAATATCGTTCGTTTGGCAAAACAAAATCCTTTTAAAGGGTCTAATGAGTTGAGAAAAGAATATTTTGGCGAAAACAACCCTTCAGCAATCTCTGCACACACTATTCGAAGGCGTTTGGTAGAAAATAAGTTGAACGGAAGGATAGCAAGAAAGGTGCCTATGTTGAAACGATGTCATAGGCAAGCCCGACTTGCATTTGCAAGAAGGTATGAAAACTGGACAGTCAGACAGTGGAAAAACGTTCTTTTTTCTGACGAGACAAAAATAAATAGGGTATGTTCTGATGGAAAACGATATGTACGACGCCCTCCGAATAAAGCATTCGACCCAAAGTACACAAAAGTGACATTAAAGCATGGCGGGGGAAATGTGAAAATTTGGGGGTGCTTTTCTGGACATGGCGTTGGACCTGTTAGGCTGATAGAAGGAAACATGGATCAATTCCAATACAAAAATATACTGCAAGAAACAATGTTACCATATGCCGAAGACGTGCTTCCGGTTATTTGGACATTCCAGCACGACAATGATCCAAAGCATACTGCACGCACCGTTAAGGAATTCCTCACATCACAATCAGTTTCAGTCTTAGATTGGCCAGCCAACAGCCCAGATCTTAACCCAATAGATCATCTTTGGTGCGAAGTCAAGAAAAAGGTTTCAAATCGACAGTGTGGCAATTTGAGAGAGCTGTACGACGTTTTCTTAGAAGAATGGAACTCTATTTCTCTTGCGAAATGTCAAAAATTGATAGATTCAATGCCTCGCCGGTGTAAAGCCATAATTAAAAGCCGTGGACATGCTACTAACTATTAATTTTAGTTCAAATGTATTAAATTGCTTTTTTTTCTATACCAACTTCACATTAATATGATTTATTTAATCTAAGTTTCATATAAAACAACTCTCGAGCAGTTTAATAAATCGTTCTTAATTATTTGTCCAGCTTCATTACTATTTGAATTTATTAGTATAGAGAACAAATAAAATTTGTAAAAAAAAATGTTAGCAATTATACACTATTATTATTAATCCTGTTTGCTCTATCCATGTGGCTATTTTATAACATAACTTGTTACTTCTAAGAAGGAACACAACTAGACATATGACATGATTTAGATAAAAAAAAATCGGAAACTTCAAATCGTTCTTAATTGTATGACCACCACTGTATACTATTTTTTTTTAGTAAAATTATGCAAGTCTGGGATAGTGCAAATCCACCAAACTGCCATTGAATAAGTCTGTGTATCTGAAAAATTTAACCAATTTACAATTTTTACTCTAAATTCCTTAAAATGAAACAAATATGAGTTAAAACCATCCCCTGTAAAACTAGATCTAATGCAGATACGCGGTATTTACGTATGGTACACAGCAGATTAGCACTATCCCTGACAATATATTTTTACTTTAGGTACTTATTTCATCAAAACAAAATTAGTTATTTTTCTGATTTGTTAAACTTTAACTTGACTCCAGAAGAAAAATAAAAAAAAAAATAATATTAGGGGACAATCTTACACAAATCAACCTAGTCCCAAACTAAGCAAAGCTTGTACTTTGGGTACTAGACGACGATAAACATACATATATAGATAAATACTTAAATACATAGAAAACATCCATAACTCAGGAACAAATATTTGTGCTCGTCACACAAATAAATGCCCTTACCGGGATTTGAACCCAGAACCTCTTGCTTCGTAGGCAGGGTCACTACCAACTAGGCTAAAGCAGTTGTTGCTAAAACAAGTTATTATAAAAGAAAACTAGTTTAGTTACAATATTGTTTTACTAGGTTTCATTAAAATTGGTTTACCAGTTTATGAGATATGGAACTTTCAAATGAAAGTCAAAGTTTTTACAACTCTCCAAAGAACAAAATATAAATAAAAGTAACTATTTGTTCTTTAACAATGTGTAGACAGGTACTGCAGTAACGAAAATAAACATGAATCAATAACTTATCAATAAATTTTGTACAGGGTCATTAGAAGTGATACTGATCCTCACAAATAAAGTCGCCTTCATATTAAAATATGTCTACTGCACAAACACATACACACACAATTTTATCATGCAGCATAGCATCAACTATCTATGAATCACAGACAAACAAAAATAGATACTAGAGAATAGATAACGGCTTAAAACATTGTCGCCATGTTATGTGTCTTACCAAGTTACTTGTGCAGTAAACTTTGAAAAACAGAATGAACAGACAGTAGTCTTGAGCCAAATTTTATTTCCATTGACTAGGTACAGTCAGCCAAGAATATGGTCTACCATCGTACGTTACGGTTAATTTGCACGTCATAATACAATCAGGTTGATTTTCCTTTGGAATTATATGAAAAGTCAACCTTGGCGATATTTAGATCTCACAGAAACTTTTGTCAAAACTGGTACACCACTTTCTTGGCCGACTGTACCCGTTTTAATTTACAAATACTGATAATACCTACCGAAAAAGATGGCGTGGGAAGGTCCCAACAAATGGACTGACAATCTGGTAAAGACCACTGAAACCACTTGGATGTGGGTAATGCAGGACCATGTGGAACTTTTCAAAGAAGGCCTATGTCCAGCGGTGGACGTCTTTTTATTATGACGATGATAATGAATAATACCTAAACATTTCAAAATCTCGCTCTAGTTCTTTGACGATTTTAGGCGCTTGTTCCTGCGCCGAACGATGAATAAGAAGCGAGTAGAACTTAGAAACTAGATATGAGTTGGCGAGTAGAAAGAAGCGAGTGAGTTTCGATAGTTCGCGTCTGGGCTATAAGCGAGTGTAGGGCAATTACTACTCACACTGTCATCGCATCGTATGTGCTAGCGGTCAATTAATTAAAGGCCACCACAGATCGCAGCGCGGGGCACCGACGGAGTGTGCCCAGCGCGGTCAATAACTGTGAATTATATATATGGTGAACGGTGACACACGCCGGCAGCGCAGCACAGTGTATATGATTCAGTGTTATGCAGCGCGCGCGTCGCCGTCACGCACACGCCCCGCGCTGCGGTCTGTGGAGGGCTTAACCTAACCTAACCGCTGTTTGTTCTCCCGGCATAAGTTCTGACTGCCAAGCGAGTATCGCTGAGCGATTTTTTTTCGATAGCTCTTGTCGGTGAGACAAATTAGTGGAGAGAGAATTCTCGCCGGCAGTATGAATTAATATACGTATCTCTTATTGATCTAAGACCTTGATCCTATTGTTCATATCTTGAGCGAGAAAATAGTCGATAGCTAAACGCTTTCGACGACAGTGGAAGAAGTGTCTTAACAACTGTCCTGTACGCCTGTATAACGCGCGGCCGCTTACAATCACATTCACTATTTCTTTCTATCAAATGGTATAAGATAATGACAGAAAGAGATGGTGAATGCAATCCCGATCGCCCGGACGGACGGTAGACAACACAGTCTGTCTCTGTTGTTACAGCGGTCATGCCAATCGAGACTAGCATCGTCATCCGACTGGTCTGGTCATTCATGATGATGAAATGGGGCTTCATGCTCTATTACACCACCAGGCAGTATCTCCGGACGTACAACGATCACCAGCTGTTCCAGGAGAACCCTAACATCGAGGAGACGTAAGGTTCCGTAGTTTTTAGGGAGCTGCCAGACTTTGATTCTATTAACTGCTGTTTTGATTTGAAAATCTTGAATTAATGGTGTTGGGATATTTTAGGACAGTGTTCTTTAATCTGTTAGCCTCTTAAGAGCGTCACAGTTACCACAAAGTATAGTTACTTATGCTTTGAAAAAAGCTTGTATTTCAAATTATTATAAGAAAATAAACTGATAATAACATTTCAATTAAATTCACTAAGGAAAATTGTCGATTTTGAGATTAGAAAGTTTTTTTAAAGTTATCAATTATGATGTATAATTTTCAACAGTTCCTAAAACCTTTATTATAAAATAGTCAAATTAAAAAATCGGAGGGTATAGGTTCGCAAACGTTGACGCCAAACCCACAAATATCACTTAAGCTGCCCTCAAATGTTAAAACTCTTTCTTCACATGTGGATAAAAAGCGATTTTCTCAATAGATGTCAAACAAACAAAAAGGGCTTTCCGAGCTAGTGAGGTGAAAAAGATTGAAAACACTGCTCTAGGTTATAGACAAACTGCTAAAAATATTTCTGCGTTTTTTTCTGAAATAAAAATTGAGCTAAGTAAGCGTAGACCTCTTCAATTTTTTTATTGTTATAAAAGCGCTGTTAACAAAATTGTGGGGTCGCGGAATTTTGTAACGTTTCCGCGTTCCGCGTCCGGATTTCGCCGGCGATTTATACGATTTTATTTGTTTTCTTAAATTCATGAGATACATAGTTGCAGTCGAGAACAGGAAGAACAGAATAGAACTTATTAAAAAAAAATGTTATAGATAAGTATTTTATTTCCTCTTCGTTTTGTAATTACGTATTGTCAATATTATTTCAAGAAATACTCTTATTCACAACGTGTCCGATATTAGAGGAATCATATCATAGGCAGAGAAGACGTGTGAGAAATAATTTAGATCTAATTCAAAATTTCAAGGTTTTTCAAGATTTTTTTGTAATTTATTTCGATTATGGCAGGTGCTAAATCGGTTATGTGCATGTTTTTATAATGCTCTCGCCATAATGCTCTGGAATGTGATTCTCTAAACGGTCTGGTTAATATAAGCATATCACAGACAGTACCTAATTGTCGACCCCAGAATACACGACAACAATGCACCGCCTGATAATTTCATTATCCTCGTGTAATTCTCCACAAGGGCACAAATTAACAGGTCGTTCCTTATCGTCGTACATTCCGGGTCGATAAATACTCGATCGTAAATTAACTGCACCCTCTCTAATTAAGAGGATACGATGGCTGAGAGACTTTTGAGAAATAGGTATTTTAATAAAATGTCGCTGTCTCGCCCGAACCCCTCCGTGTCAGTACAGCGAGAGCGGGACGACTGCAGCTCAGACCGTTAATAGGTGCGTAAAATTGATCAAAACAGCATTTCGTAGTCCCCTGTTTTCTTCTCGAAAACTGGGCCAATAAAATAATTATTCTCAAAAATAATTAGAGGACAGATTTAGCTATGCCCCTATGTTTTCCTTTTTTGTTTATATGAGGGATTCTTTTCTGATGAGAGTCTGAAAATGACGTTGAAATTGGGCAATTTTTTCAGTTTTTGAAAGCTCATATTTCTTATGTTAATTGAAATATGGAAAAAAACGAAACCTAGGGGCATAGCTGTGGTAGATACAGATTACACAGTAAAAAAAATTGGCTCTAAAGCCATTATCCAGGGAGGAAACAGGGGACTACGTTTGTATGGAGAAATGGTGCGCATCGTATCCTCTTAAACTGCTTGTAGGCAGTATATGGAGTGAGGTGTCTTGACGTTGGTCGGGTTCACCGTCAACGCTAGACCAGAATGAAGACACCTGATTCCATATAATACCAGCAAGTTAACGGGTCATGTTTTAATTGCCGGTCAAGCGCAGCGATAAATCCGAGGACAAAATACTTTCAAAGAATCATATTTATTAGCTAATGCTTACGCCAAATATGGTAACTGAAAAAATGCTTGTACATAAATCACTTTTGATTGCTTTTCAGTATGTCAAATTATTGTGATAAAAAAAAAACCTTTTTTTCAGGGCCCCATTTTTGGAGTAACAGTGTTGCATTAGTGGCGGTTTAAAAAATATATGTATGCTATGTATCGTGTATCGGCGCGACGTATTCGATTTTTATTCATTCGGTTTAGTTATTTTATGGGTTTAAGTCATTGAATCTTTTGGTCGTATTATTAAACCTAAGTTTATTATTTTTGGTGTAGCAAAATTTATTTTGTTTAATAAAATTGTAGGTAGGTACCTGAATTTGTTCCAGAAATCGTTTATCCACAATTACCTCCCATATTCCATTTCTTAGATTTTTTTTACCGAATAACGGCAAAATTACTAGACACAACTACCTAAGTAGTACCCCTACCCTTTAAATGTACTTCCTATGTATTGTATTGATTGTGATAGCTTTGACTTTATGCTGTGGTTCTTAAGACAATAGGCAAAAAAAAGTATAAAAAATCTTTTAGGCTAAAAATAACTTGCGACTGATAAATTTGTATTATGATAATAGGTTAGTTTCTGTATCTTACTTTTCTTTTGCTATTTATATTTTTTTGCTGTACAAAGTGTTTTCATATCCTTCGCTTTAACCTCGCATTCAGCGTACTTTTATTATTTATTATCGTAAAAATTTGATGTGGCCCTTACGCGGAAAAAATGGTGTTTACCATTACATTGTGTTTTGGTCCTTCGTACAAGATGATAATACTACGGTGCAAGATACAAGGCACTGAATGTGATGTTGAAGTTATATTAAATGTACATAATTTACATATTTGTAACGTTCTTAAGGCTACTAAAAGCGCGTTAGGCGTTCTTAAGGGTACTAAAGCATTTTAGTGGCCTTAAATTCCAAGAAATTATAACATGTTTTAAATGTCATGTTTTCAGTAACACAGGGAAGAATACTTGATGTAATTTTATTGAGTGTTTCATTTAATTACTTGTTAGCTAATTAGGCATTATTCATTTGATTGTTTAGATGTTTTTCTTCAAGGATCTAGAAATATCCACTTTAAAAACACACTTAACCTTTTTTGGGTAAGTCGGGTCAAAATATTTAAAGTGTACCTTAGATGAGAAGTTTAACTATAAATACGAATTTGTTAGATATAAACAAAATATTAAAAAAAAAACATTGGTTGGTGGGTACAGTCGCCATCTTAATAGCAACCATGTTTGTGATGGCGACTGTACCTACTGAACAAATCATTACAGTTAAGATTTTGAATAGATATTATTGCTGAAATAAAGATTTATCTATACGTAGATAGGAAATGTATTGTTTCTAAAACGTGTTTCATTCCGACAAACTATCCTTCATTTTATGTTAATCTCATCAATTTCATATTCCTCTAGATAGATAGCTACCCCGTGGCGAACCCATAAGTCTATGGCGGCCGTAGCCTAGCTTCCCGTTAGTTGACTGTTGGTGGTAGCGTCTTTGCCTTCAAGATGGAGGGGAAAGAAAACACTCAGTCCATAGTTCCGCGCGTACCGAACGCACGCGGCCGAAGCGCGGGAAAAATAAAAATGTCTATGACTTAAAACCGAACGGACCACAGATGAAGTTGTATTCAGCCAGTTATATTATTAAAAGTGCGTTCATGTGGATGCGAGGGATTCTTTTATAACTCGAAGCGGTAAGTCAAATATTTTGCTTGAATGTAGAGTTAGCGCTTAGCGAAACAAAAAAGTGTCGAGACTATTTTAAACCCTTCAAGTACAATTAATGATTGGAATTCTTATTTAAGTAGACGTTGTGTCGTTAATTGTTAAACATCTTGTTTTCTCTATAGTAGCATTGGGAAAGCGTTTTCATTTTAACTGTTTAAAAAAAGGAGGTTCTCTATGTTCCATTATATGTATTTTTTTTGGTTTTATGTAGGCATGTTCACTTCACCGGTATTTAATCGTGATAAGTTATGATACTTATGATTATGAATGAGCGAATGCAATTCTTTTATCTCACTGCAGAAGGCATTGATCCTGACATGCAATCCCTGTCGGTTATTTTTATCTAACCATTAGCGATCAAGTTCATAGGCGCGGGAAAATGCAGCGTATGGTAATCAGAATTAATCTCAGGGATCTAATAAGCGTATCTATAGGCTGTAATGAAAAGGTAGCTACTAGAGATGAGTCGAAGCCGACCTTAGTTCTCTCACTAAAAAAAAGTGAGAAAGTGTTTTTTTGGCATGATGCAGGTATCTACTTTACTTTAACTACCTAGGTAACTAACAGTTTAATTGACTTCTACTATTGCTCCACGAACTAACTATAATATAACACTGACATTGATAAATACCAATCCATATTATATCAATTTCGTTAATTCGTGATTATGTGAAAGTATATGCCTTTTCTATTATAATAGAAAAGGCACTAAGGCTACCTGTGTATTCTGTATTTTATTTCATAATGCCTATGCTCTACAAAAAGACTCAATTTCTTCGCGCACGTCTGTGGAAAAAAAAAGTTGAAAAGCGTTTGAACCCGCCTTTATGCCGATGTATTGAATATTTTTACTTTTTGCAAATATAAACGAAAGTTCACACTTTTGAATTGATTTATGAATGCGAAATGCTACGAAAGTTGATTCTATTTCTTTTGAAGTTCGCATAATGAATAATGTGAAATTGTGATGTTACTTCATAAAAAGTGCGAAATAGAATTAGATAGCTGACTATAATTATGTACCCATCTATCTTCTATCTCGATGCTTTCAGTAAAAATTACCTTTTGAAGAAGCACGAAACCTGTTTTTCTCTTTCAAATAGGTGGTTAAATATTTCTACTAGCAATCTTCTACGTTTTACCAAGAATAAAGGTTCGGCCATACCGCTGCTTAAAATACGGAAACGTTACGGAATCGCAGTGACGTGCCGTAAACGTCAGAATTTACCGCATGCTCTCCATAGTAAAGTTGTAACGTTTACGGTGCGTCACTGCGATTCCGTAACGTCACCGTTTTTTAAGCGGCGGTTTGGTCGCACCTTTATACTCTAACCTAAGCATTTAATTATTTAAAAACTTCGTTTTAGTTGTTGTCACAGTTGTAACTGTTGTAAGCCGTGGTAGCCTAGTAATTGGCTCTCAAGCAGAGGGTCGTGAGTTGAACCCGGGCTCGCACCTCTTGAGTTTATAGGTTGTTTGACTACGACGTTGAGTCACGTAGAGTCCATCATAATAATATTCGCGAATACTAAAGCTACAACTTCTAGATATTTTAACCGCAAAGTAACTTTCGGAAACCTTAGTAAATTAGGTAGTATTAGGTAATTGGTCTACATTTTATTTTTCACTTTGTCCATTCACATGTCCATGTAAAATTACAGCTTTCTAGCCCTAATCTTTCTTAGCTAAGCCGCGGACGAACAGACAGTCATGGCGAAACTATAAGGGTTCCGTTTTTGCCATTTTGGCTCCGGAACCCTAGAAAAACGCAATAGTTCCTGCGAAGGAACAGTCAAAAGAACTACCGCGAATAATCCAGTATGACCGTGGCAATAGCTATCCGGAAGGACATGTTAGTTTTGTTTTGATATTGCAATACTCCAGAAATTAGAACTACCACGTGGCAGCCACGCTAACACCAAGTGCATCCTGGAGTTCGCATACCATCAGGCCGTACGCGTGCTTGCCTTCGACATGGTATAAAAAAGGGCCAAAAATAATTATGGTCTACCACCCTACGGTTGAAGTTCGTTTGCACGCCATAATACAAAAAGGTCGATTTTCCCTTGCAATAATATGATGACAGTGACTAATGACTTCACTCAGTTTGAAAAGTCAACCTGAGCGATATTTAGATCTCACAGAATGTCAAATAAAAGTCAGTGCTAACAAAAACACCAAAAAAAAATTATGTATCTACGTACAAAGCAGACCGGCTGTATGTCCGAGATCTATCCGGTCCGGTATGCCCGTGCGCAGATTCCAGAGTCGCTGTATTATGTAACAATGTATTTTATAACACTTTAGTTGGGGAAATGAGCGCCGTCTGTTTTTATGTGCAATAATAATAGGCTTTAAAATAATGGATTAGAGTGTCGTGGGAGCGTGTCGCTTGATCTTCAAAGAATAACAAAATAAACTTTTGTTGAAAAGTTGATTTTTAATACAAACTCTTGCTGACTGCATTTGCATTGTCATCCTTTTTATCCACTGCAAGGAAAGGGTTATGTATGTCTTTCACGCGTAGGTATCTTGTATGTAATTACTCTATCTATTACCTAGGTAATTTGTACCAAATTTCAAGTCGATACGATCACTAAAAGTGGGTGAAATCCGACTTGTAAGAGTTTGAAGACAATAACGCACGAACTTTGCAAATTACATAATTTTTTGTAATTAAATAGCATCTAAATAATGCATAGAACTTTTAAATTTAAGATTAAAAGTAATAGGTAATTAATTAAATGATAGGTAGCGTTACAAATCGAATGTTGAACTTTTACATTTAAGCACCACTAGCTTAGCTTGTGCCTTCTACTTCGCCGACTGAATAGTGGAAGAATAAAAAAACGCAAGTTTCATATCCCGTAGGAATTTACATAAATTATTTCTTACTGCACCACTATTTAACTCAAGGTATCCCTATGTCTGGCTAATGCTGTTAGTTGTTATGCTGTAGTTATACTGTTAGGCTGTACGTCGTCCATCAGTCAGCCAGTTACGGTTAAGTTTTCATACCTTGATCGAACTTTTGCCGACAAAGCTGGGCCAAAGCATTCACAGTAAAAGATGTTCACGATCTCGCTAATTACCTTGTCGCTGACAAAGAGAATGTACGACATGAGTAAGTACATAACGCTGCAATCGCCTTTTTCTAACAAATCCGGAAGGCAAAAGATTCACGAAGCAGTAGACGTTAAAATAGTAATCATGCTTTTTAATACTCTAACAAGAAGTTGAGAATTTTTTAAGTTAAGTTACTTTTTTAAATTAGTTGGTAGACGATGGCCATTAGCCATTCAGCCAGCAACGCGTTCCGTTCCGGCAGACATCGTAATGGATCATAGTTTGTATTCCGAGGCTGCAGGAACAGGAAACATCGTGGGCATTCTAATAATCTTTCCACGGGCCGTATACAAAAAATACCTCCTGGCAGCTTGAGGTTTTAAAAAAGTTGATTCGGTTTTTATTATTGAGTCGTTGGGGTTTGGAATTTGAATGATGGTTTTTAGGTCTCTGTTTCGTAAAAAAAATATTGAAATATTTTATCGTGGGGTACGATAAATATTTTCGTAGTAATTATTGTGTAAAAATCCTCGTGATTCGGACTCGAACTTGTCCGGTTTTTTTTTAGTTGAAGAAGGTATAGTATAAATCTTCCCAGGTGAATTTTTCGCTTCGAGCCCTTATCTTTCAAAACAAACGGTATCGTCATAGTATTAAGGTTCAAATTTAATGTAATGGCTCGAAGTGTTAAATTCACCTGGGAAGATTTATACTATAACTCTAAATTTTCCAGAGTGTAGCTGGACAAAAATGTAGAGTTACCGTGTAAAATTCAATAGATGGTTTTGCTTACAAAGAATTTCAGTTTCGACGTTGAGAAACGGCACACAACAAAGTAAGTCACAAAATGGCTTGAGCAATTTTATATTCTTTATAAATTCCACATTTATTAGAAGAAAATGACAACTCGTAACTTTTGCGGTTAACAAAACGATAATAAGCAGGTAAGGTACATCAAAGTTTCACAAAACAGAACAATTCCATATTGCAAAAACACGATAGACTATAGCGAACATTAAGGTTGCAAGTTCCTCACAATTGACAAGCAAAGAGTAGTAAGTAGAGACACTAACCTATCCCTATATCTTGATAGTGGTTACCATAAAGCTTGAAATGGCGTGTTTCACTGATTTGTTTTTTATTTTTAAACGTGCGATGTGCGAATAACGAAAGTGCGCTTCCATTCAGCCAGTGTTTGATGAGATGAAAACAATTGAATTGAAGTATCTGTAGGCTACAAACATCTTGTGCTAAGATTAGGGTTCCGCAAACAAAATGGTAAACACTGAACCGTCATAATACATCTACCTAAGTTTCGCCATGTCCATGCGTTCATCTGTGTGTTAACGGTAAGCTCAGAGACTTAGTACTAGAAAACTGTACTTAATTCGATGAGTTAACGAGTAATTTGCCGCATAGGTATAAGTACGAACTCTACACTGATCGCGACCTGACACGTACTGGCCACTTTTTTTTTAATTTGCTACAATACATAATAATTAGGTACTTGTAGTGTAGAACTCATAACTAAAGCACCTGCCTCAATCCTTTACTCACGCTACGTAATCCCATATTTCCAGAGATTTTGGACCCGAACGTCATGATTTTCATAATTATGTCACACGAATAGACAAATGTGATGATCGACCCTGGACCTTTGTTAACTCTCTAATTAATTCGGCAAGCCAATGAAATAGGGTTAATGTTTAGTAATCAGATCAATGCCCGATAATAGCTGCAATTCTTGCCAAAGATCCGGCCACGGAGTCTTCTTTGTACCAATACACTCGTATATTGTACTTGTACGTCCAACGTGTATCCGACCATTGTAACACTCTTCAGCACATTGTTTGATGTTGCGAAACCGTCTTAAGATGTATCGGATCGTGCGAGACGAACTTAAAAAGTTTCATGTCTGTAAAATTACGTAGCTTCAAAAACGTGCTTCATTTGTTGTCATTCAAAATGAAGTAGAGTTACCTACTACGCCTAGTAAATTTATGAGTGCGTTTGTTTTCTGTGCAATAATATTTATGTTAATGTGTAGATTGCGCTGACTTTTGGCTTTAGTAATTTTGCGTGAAAACGAGGTTATTTTTGTTTGTAAGGTCGAAACCGCAGTCCTTTGTTCGGTGATTAACGTGGCGAATGGAGATGAATGGTGATGAGCTATGTCAGAAACGATATAGGTCACTGAGAAAATCGTTTTCGGCACTGATTTCAATAGAATATTTAGTTAAGCAAAACTAAAATTACAAGCAACCTTAGTGTGGTCTTAGGTCATTTGTAATTTTAATCATCATGTCTTGTAGTTCATATCTCGTGAATAGGTTCTTATCTCATTTATATTGAAAAATCTAATAATACATAATAATCTAATAGTAATAATATTAAAACACGGAGGTTTGTATATGGTTGCTTGATATCTTTCACGCTAAGACGGTTAGATTCTGGTGAATTTTAACACACAGATAAATAGTTTATAACCTGAATTAACATATAGGATACTTTTATTCCTGAAAATTACATAGCATAGGGACAGCGATAAACGAATTCTTTGCAGGCGAGGTCGCGGGAAACAGCTAGTCCTTTTATAATATAACCACCTCATAACAATATGTAGTCCTAAAGGCCATAACAAACCATAACATTAAGTTAAAATGCCCGTTTAAGAATTCTTTGACCTTTTTCTTTTTTTTTATGTTAGAGAGGCCAGACAAACGAACTAGTGGGTCACCCGATGTTAAATGATCACCACTGTCCATAGACACCCACAGCGCTTTACGCGCTGCTAGTGCGTTGTCGGCCCTAAAAGGGAGAGGAAAAAAGAAAGGGAATAGAGGATGGGGAGAGGTATTGGGCCCCCGGCGCTCTCATTGACCGTACGAAACGCAGCAGGAGCACTGCTGCTTCACGCCGGTGTTCTGTGAGAGGGTGGTACTGCCCCGGACGAGCCGGCCCATTCGTGATGTAGCGCTAGCTACAACATGGCTCTACCACTACAAAACAAACCTTGGAACAATTAGGTACCTACAAGTTAACTTAATCTCTTAAAAAAAATCTCTTTGGTTAACAGTAAAGTTTGACAGATCGTAATTTTTGTCACATTATGTCTCCAACGTCCTAGGTAGTTAAATAATGATAACCCCTTTAATTATGGGAGTTCACTTTATGCTATTTAAGCTTATTTTATGTAAAGTATACCTACATACCATCCTGACTTATCCGTGCATGTGAGGCAGGACTTTTGGCTTTCTATCCTGATTTTGTCTAGTTATAATATCCGTATTTTTAAGCACATAAGTAAATGAAATGTTTTCGAATAAATATTTGCTAACTTAGTCAAACTGCCGCATATTTCCATCCCTCTTTCCCAGAGGCTAAGTTGTTTTTTTAACCCCCGACACAAAAAGAGAGGTGTTATAAGTTTGACCGCTATGTGTGTGTGTCTGTCTGTCTGTCTGTGGCATCATAGCTCTTAAACGGGTGGACCGATTCGGATGCGGTTTTTTTTATTTGAAAGGTGGTTTCTTGGCGCTGGTTCTTAGACATGTTTCATCAAAATTGGTTCAGCCGTTTCAAAGTTATCAGCTCTTTTGCTAGCTGCGGAAGGTATCTTGGACGCATAATAGGCATTTACTTTATTTTTCAAATATGTGTGACCAAAATGCGTCGGGGGTTTTTAAAATTTTCAATTTATACTTATTTACATTTAACTCGCCCTTGACTAACCCTTAACTCACCTGATGAAGAGTGCATATGAGGCCAAAGTTGTATAGATCTCACTGGTTCAGTAACATCCTATTCGCTCTAGCCCTAGGTTGTAGTATCTATACGGAAATACAGACGATGGTAGCGAATTTCATTCCTTAGCAGTTCGTTTTAGGAAGCGAAAGCAAACCGATTTGTGGGCATCAATGGAATTCTGACCACATAAGGGAGAAGACGCTCCGCCCGCCAGGATGTCCGTTGCTGTTGTTGTTGTATCTGTTTTGTTTTTTTTTTTTTAATTCCTTACGTGTAAGTAATCCCTTACACGGAGAGCAAAGGTGGCGTTATCATAACAGCCAGTACCGTCGTTCCCATAAGCCTTGATGTTGTTGTTGTATCTGTTTTGTTTTTTTTTTTTAATTCCTTACGTGTAAGTAATCCCTTACACGGAGAGCAAAGGTGGCGTTATCATAACAGCCAGTACCGTCGTTCCCATAAGCCTTGATGTTGTTGTTGTATCTGTTTTGTTTTTTTTTTTTAATTCCTTACGTGTAAGTAATCCCTTACACGGAGAGCAAAGGTGGCGTTATCATAACAGCCAGTACCGTCGTTCCCATAAGCCTTGACCAGAGTCACGCGGCGGACACGACGTACAAATACGCGTTCTTGAATCTACATAAGCACGACGACGTCTGTACACGCGTACGCCTACATACATCGCGCGCGCACTCTTCAGTATGCTTAGTATAAGTTTTCCTTCACTTCAATACTTCTCGATCGCGTTTACGTAAATAAATCAATTACTATGGAAACATGGGCAGCGCCTCCGCGCGCGCGCGTCCATGTTTCCATAGAATTGAAATTTTTACGTAAACGCGATCGAGAAGTATTTTGGTGAAGTAAAACTTATACTAAGCGTACTATATGCTTAGTATAAGTTTTACTTCACCAAAATACTTCTCGATCGCGTTTACGTAAAAAAATCAATTACTAGGGAAACATGGACAGCGTCTCCGCGCGCGCGCTTCCATGTTTCGATACAATTGAAATTTTTACGTAAACGCGATCGAGAAGTATTTTGGTGAGGTAAAACGTATACTAAAACCCCTTCTACACGGTCGGGACCAACCGCCGACCATCGTGTCCTTGGTCGGGTTGATTTAAAAATGGACAGTGTAGAAATCGGTTGACCCGACCGATATTTGGTTGATGTCAACGGCCTTGGTCGCGAGCGCATTGTCAGTGGTCGGCCCCAACCGTATGGAACGCTGTCGGCCGACGCGAGCGCCCGACCAAGGACACGATGGTCGGCGGTTGGTCCCGACCGTGTAGAAGGGCTTTAAGCGTACAGTATGCTTAGTATAAGTTTCACTTCACCAAAATACTTCTCGATCGCGTTTACGTAAAAAAATCAATTACTATGGAAACGTGGACAGCGTCTCCGCGCGCGCGCGCCCATGTTTCCATAGAGTTCAAATTTTTACGTAAACGCGATCGAGAAGTATTTTGGTGAAGTAAAACCTATACTAAGCATACTGTACGCTTAGTATAAGTTTTACTTCACCAAAATACTTCTCGATCGCGTTTACGTAAAAAATTCAATTACTAGGGAAACATGGACAGCGTCTCCGCGCGCGCGCTTCCATGTTTCCATAGAATTGATTTATTTACGTAAACGCGATCGAGAAGTATTTTGGTGAAGTAAAACTTATACTAAGCGTACTGGTTTCTGGCGGTTTCCGGCTATATGCGCCTTGAGGGGTGGGGTAATTCGAATCGGTGCGGGGCGGACCGTTTCCATTCTGTACGTCAGTACTATTATATATTCTGTGCCAGAGTCCCCTACCTCACGGGGGTCTCGATAGTCCAACATACACAAAAATAATAAGTTTTTCTTGTTGAATGATATTCACTTTTTAATGGGACCTCTGTCCATTGGTACCCGAGGGCCCCGTCTTGCCCTAAAATACAGCATACAGCGTGTTAAGCTAGCATATAACAAAGAAAAAACTAGAAAACCAGAGCTAACCTACCTAGCATTATTCATTTGGTGTTGTTTTCCATGCTTTAAAAAATAAAAGGTCATTACATTACTATCCAAATTGTCACTGCCCACTATCAGATACAATCGAAAAAGCTGACATTTTACCAGCTACCAATTCTATTATGTTACGCCAAGATAGTATCTTGATCTGAAAGCAATTTAAATGCTTGGCAGATCATTGGCCGCACTTGCAAAATATTACGTGAACATTTCGACTAAACATGCTAATCTATGCAGTCCACTTTCGAGATTACATCTTGAATTTAAATATGTTAACAATAACAACTGAAGTTGGTAGCTTTGGTTATTTAAAACAGGTTTGATCGGCAATACTCTACCGCGCTTTATATGGTCAAAAGAGGCACTATATAATGGTAAATCCTTGGTAAAATTAATGTAAGTATATGTACGTCTAGTGACACATTTTTGTGACAGTTATCTGTGATCACGACAAGGGTTTATTTATTTCCACCTAATATTTTCGTTATTTTTTACTACTGCGCCTAACTTTTTTATCCGTACTAATATCATAAATGCCTAAGTACTCTGCCTGTCTATCTGTTACACGCTTAAACAGCTGAAACGATTTAGAAACGAATTCTTCGCAGACAGAGTCGCGGGTAGCAGCTAGTGCAGTCTTGCGTTTGACCACAATCACGCCTAATTGGGATTATGACAAGCTTTTTACTAACTTGCAATGTATGTACGGGTCAAATCTTGGAAGTCGAATTCGACCCACTTCCAGTGGTCGGATTCACTTGAAATTTGGTAAACTTATGTAAGTAGGTTGGGTGACAATGCAAGTACAGACAACAAAAAGTACAGTCAGCGAAAAAGGTTGCATTTAAAATTTAATTTTTAGCAAAAACTTTTTAGTTGACGGAGATATTATTACTTAAGTAGTCGATTTTCCTAACACGGCGTTGAAACCGAGCCCCACCCATTTTTGATAGGTAGGTACAATTTTAGTTCGCTATTAACATAGTTTAGTCGTGATGTTTGTATTATACTATACGTATAAAAACAGCTATCTCTCGACACGCTTTCAAAGTTTCAAGTTGAGTAACATTCTGATTAATTAGTGTAGTCAGAGCCAAACTCCGTGATTTATGATTTAGAATGAAGAGTTTTCTGTTATTTAATCAAATTACTTTAACCCTTTAACGCTCAATTTTTTTTTTCATTTTTTTTCCGGTTTCATGTACTGAAATGAGTTCATAGGGATAAAATAAGCTCTAGAAAAATGATAAAAAAAATCATATATATATACTTTCCAAAAAAACATATGCTAAGAATACTTGACGTTGTGCGACTTTCAACATAGTACTAGTAGTAACCGTCGTCAAGTATTCTTGACATTGCGAAAGGTGCAGAGATAGTAAATAAATTAAAAAAATGTTTTTTTTATAGAATTATTATTTAATGAGCAATATGAAAAGAGTAGAAACAATTTCTTTTTGCCACTAAGCACAACCTCAATTTACATTTGGAGCATTCCATGTTCGTGTTGCCCTTCTTGCAATGCCTACACCTTCCGTAAGAAGTGTATACTGGCAAATGTCCTGTATTATCATATTGGACTGCAGGTGGAGGTCTTGCAACTGTTGTTACCTTTTTGGCAGGTACAATCGCACTGTTTGTGTTAGCCGGTCCAGCCCTGTTTTTTTTTAGAAGCTCAGTTGCTAACTGCAGCCTAAACTTCTTTAGTGGCATTTTCTTTACAGTGGGCGCTTGTCGCCTATATAACAACCAAGCGTTATTTACGCATACATCTAGTAGTTGAGAAAATATAGCCATATACCAGCGCTTTGTTTTGTAATTTGACCGGTACAAGGCCACCAACATGTCTGCCAATTCAACCCCTCCCATGTGAGCATTGTACTGCTTCACGATCTGAGGACAGTCCACGTTGACTCTTGTTTTTTCGTTTTTTGAGTATCGTGTTATCGATGCCATAGGATGAGAATCAACGAAAGAGCTTGCCAATGTTACAACCTTGTTATCTAGCCACTTTACAACTACAAGCTTATTTTTTTGGCAGACTAGCTGCTTGCTCGTACCTCGATCTTTTTTCGACAATTGTTTGTCGGTAGGCAGCTTTTGATCACATCCCCTGAGCCGGTTATTTCTTATCGTCCCCAGGCTAAATATGCCATATTCATGACGCAGAAGACGAATTAGTTCAAGCGATGTGAAAAAATTGTCGAAATACACGACAGATGGTTTTGCCTTAATCGTCTTGCAAAGAGCTATGACAACTTTTGCCCCCAATCCTAAACTATCTTCGTAATCTGTAAATGAACAGGATCTAAAAGTGTCATCGCCACCGTACGGCATAAAGTCGTAAACAAGGCCAGACACACCAGCCCGTACAAATAATTTGAACCCCCATTTCTTTGGTTTCTTTGGCAGGTATTGGCGCCGACTGCCTGCTCTGGTGCCTTTGTAAGGCACCATCATTTCATCAACACTGTACCTTTTTTCTTCGTCAAGCTTTAGACAATTTTGCCTTACAGCTTCTAATAGCGGACGTATTTTAAAATATCTGTCATCATTAATAGAGCTATTATCTACAAAATGCAGATATCTTCTTAGGCATTCATATTTATTCAGTGACATGACATCAGCTATGGGAGCGAATCTCAAATCATTAGACCAGTAGTCTCTATAAGAAGGCATGGGGACTACACCCATTATAAGTGTCACGGCTATGAAGTTGCGAATGTCATCGATAGTCACATTGATACATTTAGATGATTGGCTGGACTGTACTGAGAAAAGGTTTGTTTGGTCTCTGATCATTAACATTATATCTTCTGAGAAAAAAGATTTAAAGTAGTCACTTGGAGGTTTTAATTCGGTCTCTGGCGGCAGTACTAATTCAGCTTCTTCAATAACGGCGCGATGGGCAAATTTCGTTGCTTTCCAGGTAAAGCTCAATGGTTTCCGCACAAATTTCTTTTTTTTAACAATCCGGGGTGGTGGGCGTGCTACTTTGCGCTTCGACCTCGTCTGTTGTGCTGGAGAAGGTGTGCATGGCGATAGAATGGATGATAAATTGAGTGCTGGCAGTGGGACTTGTGGGGATGATGGGAATATTTCTCGAATTACAGGTGTTAAAGGCACTGTTTCTTCATCTGATAGAGCGGCAAAATGCGGTCCTATCTCTTCGTCGGAATCAAGTAAATTCAGGTTTTCGAGAGAAGACGGTACGGATCGGGGTTCTGAACTGGCATCGGAATGGTCACCAGTGTCGCCTGTGTCTTGCGGAAGCGTGGAAACAATCTCTCCTTCTTCTTCACTGCTGCTGTCAGAAGATCCGACATATTCTGGAGGCACGAGTGCCATGATTCTATTAATCCGACCCCATTGTATTTTACCCTGAAGCCACAAAATAAAAAAAACACATGCAGCAAACGAAAAAACACCCAAGCATAATGTTAGTACAAAAACTCATATATAAACAAGGCATTAGAATTTAAATTATGGAAATTATTGCTTAATGCATCCAATACTATTATGTATCCTAATCTTCGCAATGTCAAAATTACTTAACAACTCAAGACCAATGTTGTTTATTCATAATTGCGCAGTGCTAAGAATGCTTCACATGCTAAGTAACAAGTACATTTCTAACTGTCTCGCAAAGCTAAGAATACTTAACACGCATATTTGCAACCCAGCCAAGTGTTAGTTTGGTTCCCAATTTGTTAGAAAAACGTAAAAACACAAAGCACACACCCTCAAGAATACATTACAATAGTAAATCAATAGGTATTCAAGGAATAAACATTTTTAATTATTTAATATTTACCTTGCGTCCTGCGGTCGACTGTTGTCGCGGCGCCATCTTGCCACTAACTGTCAAAATGCGTGCGCCTGGGCAATGACCTCGCCCGTCAAAGATGCGTTAGGTACTATACCATCAATTTGAAGTAATAAGTAGTGAATGAATTTAAAAATAACGACATGAGATTTTTTTGTTTTTCTTGTTAAGTATTCTTGGCATTGCGAATTAAAGGGTTAAAACGCGATGAGTCTTCGCAAAGTTTAAATTAAGCAGGCTCTAGGTGAGAAATATAGGAGCTAGGTATACTAAATAACCTGAAACAATATATTTACCTGAAACTAAATTAAGTCGAATGAGCCTATTCAAATTTTGTGTAAACTCAGATCCATTTCGCCAGTACACCATCCCTAGCAACCCTGACTAGTACATATCCTAACTAATATTATTTGAATAATACAACTGTGAACGTCAGTTTGTTAATTTGTTTGTTTGCTACGCTTTCAAGTTTATAGTTACTCAATCGATCATGATGAAATAAGGTATGGAGATAGTTTGACACCTTGGTTTAACAAAGGATAGTTTTATCCCAGAAAATTGCAGTGCCACGGGATAGTATAAACGAATTGTTTGCAGGCAAAATCGCAGGTAATAGCTACCTAGTTAATTATAATTAAGACCTTAAGACTGGTGACATTTCTCACCCGACGTAGGTATTTGGCATCGAAATCCAGCACGGAAATACAGCCAGCCTTTGATCAATTATAACTGTAGATCCACAGTCGCGCGCCCGAAAATGTCCGAGCCAAATGAGCGCCACTTTGATAAAAGTGGCCTTCTTTTTTCTCAGTACGTTGCGTGAAATTGTCAAGTTTAGCTGTCAAGTGTCAACCGAAATTCGACTGTAATGAAGTAAAGACTAGGTTCAAATTTCTGTGTAGGTGATGATTTTAATTGTTATGCAAACAAATAAAAAAGTTCGGACACTTTTTGAAGGGGATTTTGTTCGGCAATGTGTATCTTCAGTTATAATTGATCAAAGCAGCCAGCCTTATGGACACTTTTCCTCAGGGAAATGATGTAGTGTAGGTATTTATAGTTAGGTTATTTTTAGGAAAATTTTTGTTTGAAATATACCTTATTTATTTATTTTTCGAATATTATATAGTTAAAGACCCTTATCCCAATTCTCCATCCCAGGCGTCTAATAGAATGCTCTCACTTCTCTTTGGCTTATACCTACAATAAAATTATAGCATGCAACTCCTAACCGCATCCAAATCAATTAAAATGCGAAGTTCTTTTTCAACGCTGCGCTCGGTTGCATTTCGTACTTACTAGAGTTACTAGTGTTGCTGACCGAAAGTCTATTGATAGCTGTTCGATATAAAAAATATCGATAGTATCGATATCGATATATCTAGGTCGGAACGAGACAATAATATTGACAGAGTGCTATACTAACAATAGTTATGGAAATGATGGAAATGATGTGTGTATAGTCAAGGAAACTGAATCACTTACCTTACCAAGGTGAACCCTTTTCATTGCAAATATCATGTTGACATTCATCATCATCATCATATCATCTGCCAAATAAATCATCGTCAAATTCAAAAAGTATAAAAAAACCAGAAAAGTATAAAAATGCAAGGAGTACCTACTCTGTCAGTAGTATTGGCATGATTTGTGCTCTCGATAGACCTATTGATATCGATTGTGACACTATCGATAGTACAATAACACTAGTACACTACTATTCAACTTAACAACCTCATATTACACTCTTAACTTCAAACCAGTAAGAATTAGTTTTGTCTTCAACTCTGGCTATGGAAGACGTCTTTGCATTTATTTTATAGGGACAAGGCTTCTCTCCGAGACTTCTTTTGTTTCACTAATTGCTTACAACATTCTTTTATGTACTTAATCACTTGAAGCGTTCATGTTCGTGTTGTCTGTGAAAGGCAGGTTGATTAATTTAAATTCTAATTGATTTTTGATTAAATTATACAGTGTGGTGTCTCGGTGGGTTGGGTTTATCTAGTAAGTCACACAACTTTAATTACAGTAGGTACCTACCTACTTCCGAAACATTCGAGATAAATTAAATAAATATGTTTTTTTACGTAATAAAGCCTCGTTTCAGTATTTATATATCGAATGTTCCCTGCAACATGAATATCCTACTAATATAAATTAGAATGTTTGTGAAGATGTTTGGATTTTGGATGTTTGTTAATCAATCACGCAGTAATGGCTGAACGGATTTGAATGAAACTTCATTCATCCATTTTAATTTATTAATTTGTTGTTAGGATTTAGGTACATTAAGCGATAAGGTACGTATGTATGTAATGTATCTTTTATGCCCAAAGATAAAGAAAAAAAAACACTATTGACAACCGTTGAGATACACGTACAAAGGCAAGCGTATTCCTGTAAGGGATCCCTACCAGTCGAGATAAATAAGATCTCCTATAAAGTCCGAAAACACCACCAACAGCCTTGTTCAGCTAATTTTAACACTTTAAAGATTTGACTTTACATTTATTAAGACTAATAGCTGTTCCCCGGGACCCCGTCTGCAATGAATCGTTTATTGCTATCATGGGATAGCGAACTATGCAATTTTCCGGGATAAAAGTATCCTATAAGTTAATCCAGGTGACAAACTATCTGTGTGCTAAATTTCATCAGAATCCGCCGAACCGTTTTAGCGTGAAAGTATAAAAAACTTCGACACATCCGTCCATACATCCATCCATACAAACTTTTACGTTTATTAATGGGATGGGATTGTCTTGTTACGATCATTTCGCAGCCCTCCAAAGACAACGTTCACTAGAAATGCATCTTGTGCATCACTAACAGGCATAACGGTGTCCTATTTGCTAACTAATGTGCAGTACGCTGTATCTCAGGGCATTGCACTAGTTCGAGAACTCTTTAGTCAATAGGTACATGAACTATTTACTTATTGTAAGTGTATTCTATTCCCTGCAGAATACGATCCCGTTTTTCATTGGGGTCTTTCAGCTTGTTCCTCGTGTACCATGCATGAGTCCATGAAAAGTACAAATGTTACAGACAGTGTGAATTTCTTTTCAAAATAGATTTTATACACGTTTTTGTGTTTTAATAGGTTTTAGTAAATTACGGTTCTCATCTCTTCAATGAATCATCTTATTCATCATCATCAATGCAGTGATTTAGTGGATAGGAAACTAGTCGTCAAAATTAGGTAGGTAATTTCAACCAAAATACGGTATCGTTTCGGCATTCATTTTGAAATTCAAAACATGATTCGAATTTTGATATGCAACGGTTTTTTTTATTACTATGGCATTTCAGCGCCCACGCAGTCTGCTTCTTGAAACGGTTTGCTTTTTAGATTGGGTTAATATTTTAATGGCATCGTTAAAACATAAATAATGTTCTATTTCGACCGGTTTCTTAGAACTTGGTTGAAACTTTCACAAGGGAGCATTTTCAATATTTTTTTAATTTGATATTCAGTTATGCTAAAATAATCCTTATTGTTCAAATAATACGGATCAAATTTACAACACCTTGTATATTTATACAAAGATTTGGGAATAGTTGTTATGTCTAGACAAAAGAGTAAATCAAAACACGTAAACATGGGTCATCATCATCAATCAAGGGCAATTGGAGCGTAATTAAAACATTGTAGTAACCTCTCTGACTCTCTGTTTATGAGTGAATACGACCAAAATGTGTAGAAATCAAATGGTGCTACTACTTTCTTCGTCACTATCATATTTAAATAAAGAAACAAAAAAAAAATTGACGAAAAGCTTGAACATGGCTACAATAGGGATGACGACTGGGTTAAAAATTGGTCATTCTAATTAGTCCGTCATTTAGATTCAGGGAAAATATGGGACACGTATTTTTTGATTTATCAAATTATTAAAAAACGACAAAGATATAGATCATCAAACTTCCGGAGTGGGGGCTTGTGACGTCACCCTTAGGTAAAAATTGTACCATATAGTGACGTCACTCGAAACTTCTAAGCACTGTATCCTCCTCATTTTTTGTTTGTCAAACAAAAGAAAAAATACGTGTACAATATTTTTTAATAATCTAACTGACGGACTAAACAGTTTTTTTTAGTCGTCTAGCCTATTACGTATGTCAAATTTTGTTTATTTTTTAGTTCCCTTTCTACTGTTTCATATCTTACTCTATCGATTTTTTATACAGATAAATGAAATTATTTAACTACTAGCTATTGCCCGCGACTCCGTCTGCGAAGAATTCGTTTATCGCTATCCTGCGGAAACTATGCAATTTTCTGGGATAACGTCTCTGTCGCCTTTCCCATGGTCTCAAACTATCTCCAAAGCAATTTTAAGCGTGAAGAAGTAACAAACTGAACTGACAGAATCATTTTCGTATTTATAATATAAGTACTTTATTAGTAAGCATTAATAAAGGTTAGATCTAAATATAGTTAAAATGTTCTTTTTGCAAAATTTACACTTAGATACCTTTTGGGCAAGAAATAACATTCTCCTTTCTATCTAGCCAGGAACTAAGGTACCTCGACAAGTACATGCTTCAATGAACAATACAAGCACTATCTCTGCAAGCTCTCATGCGAACAAACCCGCAAGCGATACTAGTGCAACAAAGCCCTCGGTCCAATTTATTTACTATCTTGTTCGTGCATCGAACTGACCAGACCGCTTGACCTGTATAGGGACTCTATCCTCCCCTTGGAATGTCTGATTCATTCGGGTTTGGAAGGGGAGCGGCAGGTCATGTTAAGCTGGATGGAACCTTGAACAATGTGGTTCAGGTTGATTGCACTTGACTATGTTTGTATGAGTACGAAGTGCCTGTGATCGCGAAACTTCCGTAATAGTAATAAGAAAGTTTAATGATCCATTATGTTACTTGTTTACAAACCAGGTAGGTAACATGTGCTAATAATAGCTTATTTGCTAAACGCCCGTTGCAGAATCGTGTAAAAGTGTTTGCAGAAATCCAAATATATTTGGCGAGATTTTTTGTGCAACGAATTGGCGCGAGAGAGATACGTTGACTCTATATAAAAACAACAATATTTTCTAGTCTCAAAACAGACGTGTTCAGACATGTTTTAACAATATTTTTTTTTTAAAAGCAATTAATAAAGTAAATGCCCATTATGCATTTAAGATCTCTGCCGCAGCTAACAAAAGAGCTGATAACTTTGAAACGGCTCAACCAAATTTTGATAAACATGTCTAAGAACCATCGCCAAGAAACCTATCAAATAAAAAAAACAGCATCCAAGGTGATTTACCCGTTTAAGAGCTACGATGCCACAGACAGAAACATAGCGGTCAAACTTATAAAACCCCTCTTTTTGTGTCGGGGGATGAAAAATCCTGTAAGCATTTTTGGAGTCGTGGCAGAGTAGCGGTTTGACCTATGGCCTCCCAAGCTGAGGTTCGAGCCGGGGCGAAATTACTTACAGGGATGAAGTAAAACATTTATGTCAACGTGTTCAGCCGCATAACTTGTTATAAAATGTAGAGCAGACGACAGTACAATTTCGTATTTATTTATTCAAATCTCAATAATAGATTTTTTGTGGGCTGACTCGTCATTGCTTCACGTTGTACCTTTAGTTAAAATTTTAAAACATGAAATTATTATAATTGATAAATTTAATCTAAGTATACTTAATATTATAAAGCTGAAGAGTTTGTTTGTTTGTTTGAACGCGCTAATCTCAGGAACTAATGCTCCGATTTGAAAAATTCTTTCAGTGTTAGATAGCCCATTTATCGAGGACGGCTATAGGCTATATATTATCACGGTAACATCAATAGGAGCGGAGCAGAGCCGAAGAATGTTTCAAAATCGGGGGTTTTTGAAGTAAAACTTCTATAGGCGCTAATCTCAGGAACTAAGTACTGCTCCGATTTGAAAAATTCTTTCAGTGTTAGATAGCCCATTTGTCGAGGAAAGCTATAGGCTATATAACACCAATAAAAGCGGAGCGGAGCGGAAGAATGTTTCAAAATCGGGGGTTTTTGACGTGACAACGTCTAATAAATAGATGAACGCCGGCTGCATACACGAAAAAGGATGACGCAATGTAACGTTACATGTAAGTACATGTACGTACATGGGGGGGTACGTACATGGTGCGGGGGTATTTTGCCGTAGGATGCACCGATTTCAAGATATAAACACCGGGGGGTGTGGAGGGGGGGGGTTGGAGGAGGGGTGCGGGGGAGGGGTGCGGGAGCTTCAAAGGGGATGACAATTTCATTGATTTTGCCGTAGGATGCACCGTTTTCAAGATATTTGACAAAAACACCAGTTGGGTGGGTGGTTTGAGGGAGGGGGGTGAGGGTGCGGGAGAGGGGGTGTGGGGGTTTCAAAGGGGGATGACAATTTCATTGATTTTGCCGTAGGATGCACCGTTTTCAAGATATTTGACAAAAACACCAGTTGGGTGGGCGGTTTGAGGGAGGGGGTGAGGGTGCGGGAGAGGGGGTGTGAGGGTATTAAAGGGGGATGAAAATTTCATTGATTTGCCGTAGGATGCACCGTTTTCAAGATATTTGACAAAAACACCAGTTGGGTGGGCGGTTTGAGGGAGGGGGTGAGGGTGCGGGAGAGGGGGTGTGAGGGTATTAAAGGGGGATGAAAATTTCATTGATTTTGCCGTAGGATGCACCGTTTTCAAGATATTTGACAAAAACACCGGGGGGGTGGGGGTGAGGGGTGAGGGGGAGGAAGGTACGGGGGATTTTGAAGTAAAACTTCTATAGGCACGCTTGACTTAGCACGAACGCGGGTGTGCGGGGGGTGCTGTGGGGGGCCGTGCGGGTTTGCTGTGCGGGGGGGGGGGAGGTGGCGGGGGGGCGGGTAATTTTTTTTATATCGAGGTACTAAGGAGAGCCAAATTGATGAAAAAGCCAATTGGATAAAAAAATAAGCTGCCCAAATTACTAATTCCACGCGGACGGAGTCGCTGGCAAAAGCTAGTAATAAATACACGCTTAACGTACCAATGTATCTGTTACCTGATGAATAAAGCATTATTATTGTGATTATTCAAGAAAAAGAAGCATAAATTAACAAGCCTCTCTCCCTCTCTTCAACGGAGATTGGAATAGCTTCGCCTTTGCAGTTTTTTTTTAAATTATGAAAATTGTAATCATTCTCTTCATTTGCTTGGATATGTAATAAAATTTGCACATAACATTAATGCCACGGTAGTTGTGATTACACACGGACATACAAATATACAATTAAACGAGTTTAATGGCATACTAGTCAGCGGAGTCTGTAACCTATCAGATAATGCCTGACTGCCTGTGCCTTATTATTGCAATTTAGGATTCCGTATCTCAGAAGGAAAAATCGGAACCCTCTAAAGAGTATTTTATCAGGAACGGGTAAAAGTTGGTACCTATTTAATGGTTAAGACACTTTATATAATCGTCAATGCGGTAAAAAATAGTCCTTGTCTTTGATCAATTACAACTGTAGATACACATTGCCGAACAAAATCCCCTTCAAAGAATATCCGAACTTTTTTATTTGGTTGCGTAACAATAAAATCATCACCTACACAGAAATTTGAACCTAGTCTTTACTTCATTACAGTCGAATTTCGGTAGCGGCAAAACTCCACTTGACAGCTAAACTTGACAATTTCACGCAACGTTCTGATAAAAAAGAAGGCCACTTTTATCAAAGTGGCGCTCATTTGGCTCGGACATTTTCGGGCGCGCGACTGTGGATCTACAGTTATAATTGATCAAAGCTCCTTGTCATTTATTATTGTTAAACAATGGTTGACAACCTCTCTATCAACTTAATTCACCACTAGCTACACCCCAAAACCGCTTATAAAACTGATTAGGTGCAGCAAAAATTCGATAAGATAAGTATAGATTGTATAAAATATTGCCCATTGTTTGGGCCATTCTACTTTTAAGTAACCATTAATCTTTTGTGAAATATGAGGCTTACCTGGTGATTTTTTTCAAGTGTAAATAACTTATATACAAACTGAAACACCTAAATTTAATGTTTCAAAGCAATAAAACTCTAAATTCAAAGAAATTTTGTGGAAAAATTGGTAACTCAGCGGAAAATACATCAATTTCCATACAAATGGCGGGGACATGCATGTCCACTGCGTTACCTACTTTATAGATAATAATGATTACTTTTTATATGTAGTGATAATTTTAAATGTAAGCTTAATTATGTGCCTATTTAAATCTTAAATGATTTAAACCGAGCACTTTACCGTTTTTGTAAAAAAAATATTTGAAGAGCACAGTACAAAAAATTACTGGTCAACGAAAAGTAGAATGGCCCGTTTACCAGAGGTTAATAACCTTTCTATCCTATAATTTTAATAGCATTAGAATAATTGTCAGTCTTGCGAGTAATTTTACACTGGTTGACTATAATATGAGTTATGACTACTGCTTAGGTACAGCAACTTGTGCGCGTGTATTTAAATAAATAAATAGTCAGTGTTGTGAGTAATTTTACACAAGTTGACGCTCTCTATGTTATGACTGCTTTCGGCAACGTGTGCGCGTGTATTGTATGTAGTGTAAGCCCGACTAGCGGCTCTCTTAAACGCTCATTCGTTGACCGCGGATCATTTGGCCCTGCGCTGCCCGCAGCCAAGCGGTTCCTGCGATCTTCCCTTCAGACCCACCGTACCCCTAGCCATACCCCTAGGGCTAAGGTGGGACAGATCCATACCACCGCAGTGCTGTAGTTTAGTGCTTTCAGGTTTTGTTTTTCCGAATATTACGTACCCGGTGTTAATAGTGTCCCATATGACGAAGTATAAGTAGGAGTAGAAGTATAAGTACCTACTTACTTATAATTTAGGTAGGTTATGTTAGTTAGGTAGTTTTTTCTGCCCGAAAGGTAAAGCGCCTACGCGGGGCTCCGTCGAATTAGTTTAAATTAAATATTTGTATCTGTTACCTATTTTTATTTTCTATTATATAGTTAAGATGTATTGTTTTAGTTTTTTTAACTAAGGGACCCAATACATCCCTGTATTGTTTTTTTATATAATTATTTTTTTTATTTACTTAATTCTATATTTGTATGATTTTTTTAATTTGTAATTTATTATATTTTAATTTGAAAAGATGACTTTCTGCCAAGTTTCTTGCGGCGCATTCTTCTTGGCAATGATGGTCCTTACGAAAGCGCTGGTAGTTTTAAAAAAATGACATGTAAAAGAGCCCTTTGCGGCCTACTTGCAGAATAAACGTTTTGATTTTTTGATTTTTTTTGATATTTTCCATCATATTCTAGCACTACTACGGTGGTATGATTGTGTCCTACCCTACCCCCAGGGGTATGGTGGGTCTGAAGGGGAGATCTTTAACACATCGTTGGTCCATCTTGTTACGATCTTAATTCCTACACCACGTCTTCCGATTCGCGGTCATCACTCTAGAACGTTAGTGCCCCATGCCGTCAGTTATACGAGCAATGTGACCTGCCCACTGACACTTTAATCTGGCGACTCTCCAAGCTACAAGTATGTCTGTAACTTTGGTTCTCCTGCCGCTCCTATAACGGTGCTAGTTGTAATATATTAAAGTAAATGGTCAGATGAAAGGGCAATGGTGAAGGTTTCGCAATAGGAGGGCGTGGAACCAATTGTTACCCTTTTGGAATAAGGTGTCATTGGTTTTAGCTTGGGCATGTTGGTCACGATTTAAATAAGAACGAAGCGAATTTGGTTGAGTTTTAAAAACAACACTGTTTCTATCGTATGCTGGACTATTGAATGAATTTACTTAATTGTATAAATTATACTGTTTTAAACTTTCGTGATCATAATTACTATACTAAACGAAACGTCGAGGTAAATATTAATTGCGTGATAAGTCCCGTTTAGTATAGTAATTGTATAAATTATGGTAGGGGAGCCCAAGAGGGGATTTTTGAAGTTACTCGAGCGCGTCAGATTAATACATATACGGGGGGGATACCTTATACCCTCTAGAGTACCCCCATTGAATATGAGCACTTCATGTGGGGGGGTTTGCCTAGGGCACCCCGTCAAAATATTTAGTAAAAAAAATTTATTCTTTAAAATACTCGAGCGTGTCAGATTAAGATAAGGTGGGTTAATTATTAGCAGAACAATGCACATTTCACTTCCAAATCGTCAGTCTTTGGAATTCACATCCCCTATGAAAATCTGACGCGCGCCCTTCCGTATGGCCACCCCCCACCATGCAAAGTGGCAGATTATCATACATTTATTATCAGTGGCACGCTGGAGTATCAAATTATCAAAATCTGACGCGCTCGAATATAACAAAGATTTTTTATTTTTTTTTAAAGTTATTTGACGGGGTGCCCCAGGCAAACCCCCCCACATGAAGTGCTCATATTCAATGGGGGTACTCTATAGGGTATAAGGTATCCCCCCGTATATTAATCTGCCGCGCTCGAGTAACTTCAAAAATCCCTTCTTGGGCTCCCCTACTATTAGTCTGATAAAATTTAGGATGGTCATACTTCGTTCAAAATAAAATAACTCTTTAAAGACGACCACACCCGAGGTTTTTACGGTCTTTTTTTTGGTTGGGAGCGGCATATTGCAAATGGTAGCATATTCAACCGCGTATAGTCAAGAAATGCAAGCTCAAATCCCGTCGTCTATCATAAGCAAAAAAAAATCGGTTTTATAGTCTTGTAAAATTTTAGTGCATTTTTCGTTCGTTTTCGACTAATTTACTTAGGATCCTAGATCCTATTCCAAGAGTCAATTTATCAAACAAAGTAAGGAAGTTATTTAGAGTTTAAACACACGAAACGTAAATATTTCCGGTACTGCAGAATTGTTCACTATCGTACAGTTATACATTGTACATTAACAAGGTAGGCACTGTCAAGGTAGAGCAGGTGAGACCCTAGGGGTTTAGATTGAGTGAAACAAAATGAAGGTTTAAGACGTATATTTAGCCCCTAGGGCTTAACTGACAGAAAATTTATATCTCGAGGGTCGCGGATTCGAGAGTTGAGTGAGAAAGCGTTTCTTGGCAAGGCTTCCCTGGATTAGTATCCGAAGCGTAGACTGCCGGTGCTGGACGAAGGCTGGAGACAGGTAGTGGCCCCAGGGTCAGCAAGTGGCAGGAGTAGGTCTTTCGTAGAAGCAAGCAGAGGTCTTCGGTTCCAGGCAGCCAGCCGTAGAAAGAGCGCAAGAGGAGATGTGCGGATGTTGGAGTGGTACCCAGATTCCAATCCGTACTGTGCCGCCCAACCAGCTCTATAATTGTTGTAATTAAATTTAACTGTACTTGTCTGTTGACGTATCCCGTTATATCATTCGTGAAAACGTAACCCCTACAAGTGGCCTGGTTTTTATTAATATTTCCCAAGATTATTATTTGCAATTTTGTTTTCTAAAGATTTTGATTTCAAGCAAGATGTTGGAGATGTTAGACTACTATAGACGACCAAGAAATTAATTTACTACCCTAAGATTCGATGTAAGTTGTTCGGCTTAAAAAACATCAAAGGCTATTTTGACTTTTAATTCAATGTGACAATTAGCCTCATTGTTTTTATTTTGATGTAGGGACATTCATTAATAACAATCATTAATAACTTTAATTTACCTTAATATGAGATGGAAAAAAAACCCGCCTGTATAATTCCCGTTCCCATGGGAATTCCGGGAAAATACCTTACCCATATCACTCTCGGAACTGAGACGAATCTAATGACACCTCACACTTCAAATACCATTGAGCCGTTTAGGCTGCAGGGCGTACCAAAGAATGATGTACATAAATATATACGCTCGAAAAACATAACCTTCCTTCGACAGTCGGTTGAAAAGTGGCAAAGCAACCAAGTGCTCGACTAGACCTGATGTCCAATGTCCAATTACAAATATTACAACGAAAACGCAATGAGATGTGGATTTAAATTTTTGACTAATTTGATCAGTCGACTCTATGTACACGTTACGTTTCCACTCCACCTTCTACCACCATCTTATTTGCTAATTTTGCAGCCTAGCAGCACGTTTTGTGTTGGTGTATTCCGGCGTGGAGAGTAAGGTAAGATCTTAGCAAATGATATCAACCTACTAATATTATAAATGAGAAACTTTGTAAAGATGTTTAGATGTTTGTGTTTGTTAGACAATCACGCACTAACGTTTGGGTGAAATTTGGCGCACAGATAGACAAATATCTGGATTGAGTCAGTTGATGTCATAAGGAGTAGAGAATAAGTACCTAATTAATGTTGCCGTGTATAATATAAAACGAAAAAGGAATTCTTGTTGGGTTACCAACATTTGTAACATAATAATTTACATTAATCGCTAGCACGCTATGCTATGCCTGTTTTATAAATTATACGCTTCCGTCTGTCCGCATCTTACATCGTAATTCCGGAACGGATTTGGCTAGTTTTTAACGCTTTTTGTTCAGTAGGTGAAATAAACGAGATCGTTCTTTGGTTGCTTTATTGAAATCGGTTCAGCTATTTAAGTTTTTGTAATTTTGTCTAAAGTGAGCACGAGCTCACCTATTTGATCGAATTTTGTAATCGTGAAAACGCTAATTTCAAGTGTTTAAGGTCGTTACATTTTTTGGTTTGTTAGTTGGTACCTACTTTCATATTGCCATAATTATCATCGATATTTGGCACATTTTCCTGTTAATATGTAAGCCGCACAGAAGAGACGTGGGACGGGAGCGCGTCGTAGTCCGCGTCGTTTGTTCGCACTTCGCCCCGTCTTTTCTGTCTGCTTTGGATCGCGACGCTTTTATACATCTAGTAGGTATAAAAACTGGTTCACGAGGCACCGCAACTGCAACGCGCCCCCGGCCCACGTCTCTTCTGTGTGTGGAACGATGCGTGTGAGTTTGTTTAGTATGTTTGTTAGGATACCTGGATATCTGGAATAATACATAGACTACTTTCTATCCCTTATAAGGGTTCAATTTTTTCCTTTTCAGGTACGGAACCCTAAAAAGGATCAAACCGATTATTTCTTGCAAAAGCAACATGTTTAACTAAGTTCTTACCATACGTCCTACCTGTGGATCACCTTGCTTATTTATTCCCTTCTCTATTTATTTATTGATTTAAGTTTTATTACTTTATTTTTTGTTGCCCGTACTTACATTGTCATTCAACATACATACTATGTCAAACCGACCACAGGCAATAAGTGAAAATCTATTTGCAAAATACGACCTTAACTAACATAAGTATAAAGATTTCAATCTAAATATACCTAACCTTATAAAATATGCCTTCGTTTAGATAAGTCGACGGCCCTACTCACAGATCAAGGAAGCGGTCCCTGGACCAGGGTACCGGTGCAATGGTCTGTAACGGGACTGTCGACCTACTTAAGGGATACTTAGAGTAGGTAAGTTCGTTACTTAGATGTAGTAAAGCGATAGGCATGTTACAGTAGGTTTAGGAGTTATGGGCCAGGGCAGAAGACTGGACTCAAATGTCAAAATTGAATTAAGTTTACTGCACTTTTGTGTACTCACGTGTATCATTATATTAAAACACATTCCTATAGTCGTCGCCCATGAGCATGACTGCATGCACTTGGGCAGTGCTTCTTGCAAATGTATGCATCTTGATGTTGTGAGTGAGCATACTTATCTTGGTTTAAAAATAGATAATAAATTTAACTGGGGTCCTCATGTGGACTAAGTATGCAACAAGCTAAGATCCATTTTGTCGAAGTTAACTATACTTAAGAATAAGGTTCCCTATAAAACATTAAGGCTTCTTTATATGTCGCTGGCAGACTCTGTGGTGAGTTATGGATTGGCCTATTAAGGAAGAACTTTTAAAACATATTTGAATAATATTTATAACTTACAAATACGATTGTTGAAAACCATAGTTCCCCTCAAAGTTAAATATAAATACAGAGACAATTATAAGAGTCTATTTAGATACTGTAAAGTAATGAATATATTTGAAAAGGTCGATTTAGCTATTATAACACAGTACTGTGAGAAAATAAGCCAGTTGAAAAGGAAGAGTAGACCAGGGAACTTACGAAATCTGTCTAACTTGCCAAACTATATAACGCCGAGATCTAATAATGTATATGGCCGGAGAGTATGGACGTCCATTCTGCCTTGCATACTAAATAAATTTCCACTAGAAACTATTAAAGAAATTGTGAATAACAAAGCCAACAAGATTAAGGGTATCCTTGTACGTCACTTAGACCAACCTCCTTAACAAAAAGGTTTATGATATTAATGGGTAAAAGGTAGTGATGATTTGCCAAACTGTAAGTAACTAAGTAAGTAACTAAGTAGGTAACTAATATTATTATTATTAACTGCAACAATCCTACAATTTAAGGATTAAAGTTAATATATGTAATTGTATAAAGTGTATTTTTTTTCTGAAATAAACAGTTTTAAATTTTTTTTTTTTTTATATCCCTATGTATGTATGTGTGTATTGGTCTTATGGTTTTGGTTTGGTTGGTAGTTTTTAATGAACACTACTATTTGTTTGGGTTAATTTTAGATTTCGGTTTCTTTACGTTTCATTGCATGCCTACTCTTGTTTCTGATGTTCTGTCAATCGTTCCAAGGTTAACTGCAAAAGATCCCGTTCGCCTTTGTAGGTACATCTATTTCTCTTGTTAACTGTTAATTTCCTGTTTTTATACGCAATAAAGTGTTTTACATACATACATACGTACTTACTTTGAACAAGTTTGAGCAACATATATTATTATCTTACTTTAACTTACGCCTGCTACATTTTATGTTAATGAATACTTACTTAAATCAGTTTGAGCTTTAGTTAACTACCTATGGGCTTAATTTATTTATTACACTCAGAACTTATCATGATAATTTATTGATGAAATTACCTCAACGTTTCGACCACGTTCCAATTTGAATGTGTGCTAATTCTCGTTATAAGGCTTGAAACAATAAAAAGAGATTCTCATTCGATTGAAGTGATTGTCACTGTAAAAGTTTCAAAATAAAATTAAAAAGCTTGATATTAAGGGGTGAGTCCCCAAAAAACGCTTGAAAGATGTTTGCGGTTTGCAATAATGCCACGAAATTCACCATATATTTAATACTACAAAAATTATTTTAGAAACTTAATAGATGTATCTACAGCTTCACCGCGCTACATTTGTAAAATAATAATTAATTTCCGAGAAATAAAATCCCAAAGTCTTTCAAAAACATCGAAATCGTCATTTTCTATTTACGCTTTTTAGATAATAATGAAACAAATTCATGAAAATCTCTTTGGTTGAATCGTAACACAAAAGTATGAAAAATATTATCACCGTTTCATTTTAGGCTAAATATAATCTCTATAATGATAATATGCATCTAAACATTATCTATTTTTTACGCAAAAATGTTTGCCGTTTTACATACTTTTTACTATGGAGCGAACATTTCCCGTAATTCGATTTTTAAATAGCGATCGCGGCCGAAAAATATTCAGTGCTGTCAAGGAATCCAACGAGAGAGCACGCTCCGTTTGTAGCCGCGCACGCACACACTCGCACAAAATACTACTCCTGTGGTAGGGTAAGGGTGGATCCCGACTGTTCGATTTCAGCCGTCAAAGAGGTCAGACTTTTACTAAGGTAAGTAAGTTTTCTTAATAATTACAAGCTTTTATTTGTAATTATTGCAATCATCGTATATAATTATGTGTGTTTTTAACACGTTTTTACAAGCTTTTATTTAAATTGCCCTGTTAGTTTAGGCCAAATCTTGTAAGCTTTATTTAACCCGCTTCTAGTGGTCGGATCGACTTGAAATTTGGTATGTGTAAAAAAACGAAAAATTAAAAATAAGTTTTTAACAGAATGTCTTGTGCCATCTTCTTTACTAATGTCCTTTTTGTCGATAGGAAAGTTCTTTGGTCTTTGTCAAACTCACATTGCACCTGATTGATTATAAGAATATTGTTAAATCTTTATCTTATTGTTATCTTTATCTTGTTGTTGTTCTTTGTTGTTGTGTTCTTTATTGTTTTATCTTTTGTTTTATCTTTTTACTATTTATTTGATGTCTGTATCAAGACAATGTCAACTTTTTAATTAAATGCATGTTGTACTTTATAAACAATCTAATCGTCTCGCACGCAGGTTAGAGGACTTCCAGCCTCCTGAACAAGTAGGATTCTGAAAGAGCTTTAGCACCGTAGACCACATACATGCGTTGCAGCAGGTTATACAGAAAACCGAGGAGTTTAAACGCCCCCTTCGCCTGACATTTATAGACTATGAGAAAACCTTCGATTCGATCGAGACTTGGGCTGCACTGCAGTCCTCCAACGGTGCCAAGTAGACTACTGGTACAGTACATTACATCGAAGTGTTGAAGTGTCTATATAATAGCGCCACAATGTCCGTCCGACTTCAGGACCAGATGTCGAAGCATATTCAATTGCAGCGGGGAGTCAGACAAGGAGATGTTATTTTTCCAAAACTGTTCACCGCTGCACTGGAGCTGAAGGATGCTTTCAAGACTCCTGACAGGGAAGGGCGAGGCATCAATGTAAATGGTGAAATACATCACTCACCTTCGACCTAAGTGCGATGCTTTCTAACCTCGGGACGATCTCCGAGCGAGTTGGACTTTAATTGAACATAGAAAAGACGAAGGTCATGTCGAACGACCATGTTGTACCATTTCCCGTCATAATTGAAGACTCTACGCTCGAAGTTGTTGACGACTATAACTATTTGGGATATAAGTACAATCCAATTAGTGGGTTTAACTTCGAGAAAGAGGTCAATCGACGAATTAGACTCAGCTGGGCAGCGTTAGGGAAGCTTTGCAATATCTTGTCAGCTAATACACCGCAATGTCTCAAGTCAAAAGTCTTTGACCAGTCTGTGTTGCCAGTGCTGACTTATGGCACTGAGACGTGGCCGCTAAAGCTCAAAGTCACTCTGAGGGCAATGGAGAGGGCTATGCTCGGAGTTTCTCTGCGGGATCGCATTAGAAATTATAAAATCCGCGCAAGAACTAAAGTCACCGACATAGCTCGAAGAATCTCCAGACTCAAGTGGCAATTGGCAGGGCACATCACTCGTAGAACTGATGGCCGATGGGAAAAAAAAAGTTTCACAAGTGGCGTCCATGGACCGGAAGACGCAGTGAGGTAGGCCTCCAACAAGATGGAAGACGACCTGGTTATGGTTGCGGGATCGGGTTGGATGCGGATGGCACGGGACCAATCTGTTTAGCGAACCTTGGGGAGGCCTATGTTTAGCAGTGGACGTCTTTCGGCTGAAATGATGATGATGATGATGACTTGACAATAACTGCGCACTATGTCTCCTCTGCGAGATTTGGAATTGGAATTGTAAATACACGGACAGGTCAACAATAATTTATTGAATCAGGCGTTACCTTTCGGAGGTCCATATCAATGAATTGAAACAACTTCTTTGCTCAACCGCGACCTTATAATAATTACGTTTATGCAAAAAATACGTGTTCATGCAGTTCCTCCACCTCCACACTGTACGAACACACACAAATCACATAAACCCAACTATCACCACCACTAAACTACACGAGCTCTAGTTGAGTTCCGAACTCAACCAGAGCTCATCTTCAGAGTAAGTATCGCAACCGTTTACTAAGCTGCATAAGCATATACATTTATTTTGCTTTTCTTGCATAAACGTAAGTATCATAAGGTCGCGGGTCAGCAATGTAATTCTTTCAGTTTTTTTTAGGTCAACAATAATAGTAATTTTGAATAAAGACATTTTCGATGTTTATATTTTTTTGATGTTATTAAAGTTCTGATTATTAATAAAAAGATTCTTTAATAATGTAAAATCGTTTTATTTGTACTTACACCAAGTTTGAATATCGAAAGTCATCAAAATAATGTAGATTACATTTGTACAAAATCGGAAGGCGACTCTTTAATGTTCCCTTGTAAGTACTTACACTGGGACTCCACCCTTAGCTGACGGCTGTATAGCGTATCACGCAAAATGGCTCTGTGTAAGTGAAAACTGTCAATGTGCGTACGAAAAATAAATTCTCAAGGTCAGGGAACTCACTCATAAATTAAAATCATCGCTCACGATGAAGTAATCTGCTTCGTTTCTACTTTACACACTTTAATTTACACAGATGTATAGCTATCTCAGAATTCTCAGGAGCGTAAACGTCTTCATTTAATTACATAATTTATAATTAGTTTTATATTCAATGACACATCTGCGTTCCCACGCATCTAAGGTCAATATGCAATCATAACGCTAGCGTCACACTGACGAGTCGTTACGTAAAGTTATGACGAATTATACGGTCTTAATTTGGTCTTCGGTCAGAATGGTCGGTCAAATTGCTGGGTAAATAGAAGTCACGGTGAGATCGGGCGTTGGCACGGTCACGGTCAAGTAACAGTACCGACGCCCTAGTAAAGGGACTGGCTAGTGGCTACCGCAACGACGATGTTTACTTGGTTATGATATGAATTATGATAGATGTTTAAATTTGATTTGCGTGATGATGGTAGGGAGATCGGTGTAAATACTTATCGTATGCTGAGATTTGTATTTATCAGGTACACTATTTTGGCTTCGGTTGAATGTACAACACGCAAATTTAAATGCTAGCAACACGTAAAATGTGCAAATAATCTAAATGTAAGTACCCACATACGTAAAATCTACATGGACACCATGACAAATGTACATTACATGCATAATCCGCAAAATAACTTCATTCTAACTTTACACATTTTGCCACTAGGTATCGCGTGGCGTGGAGTACATTTTGCACATTCTACAATTATCAGATGCACATTTCAATATGTAGTTAGTACCTACATTTCACTTATTGTACATTTGTCATGGTGTACATTTTTCAGTTCATGTGGATTTTGCGTATGTACTTTTGGATTGTTTGCACAAATTGCATTTAATTAGCAATCCGCACTGAGCCCGTACTTTAACTACAGCTCAAGTCCAGCAGTGGGACGTATATAGGCCGAAGATGATGAGATAACGCTATTTTTTTCGTTCGATGTATAATGAAACTGAAGGCCACTCAACTTTAGTTAATAAGATACTTACATCAATACATAATCCTGAATACAATACCTACACTCTTTGTTGTCTTTGGGCATTCGTGTAAAAATGCCCAATTAAATATCGCCATTTGCCACCGCATTCTTAAGTAATTCTAGGCCAAATATACGTCAACTAAATAAAAGTTGTTGTTTTTTCAAGTTGTTGGATTGACTAATTTCCTCGATTCCGTTATCGGCCCGAATGTTCGTAATGATTAAAGGTTGATTTATCACCGTTTAACGGGTAGGAAATCGACAGTTACTATACATTTCTCTTAACGAGATGGCATGTGATAATGATAGTCTTAACGTTTTTATGTTTTTAACACGCTTTTTTTCTGTGGATTGAGGTATAATTAAGCTTATTGGGGACATCACATTACAGTCCATTTAGTGCATTTTTGGGATTTGGAACGCAGTAGCGTGGCGAAATAAAAGTAGAGTTATTCATTTAATGTGTAGCATGAGAAGATAATGTATAATAATGATTTGTTCTTATAAAATTACAAGAAATAAAACTATTAGCTTTATACAACCATGTAGGTATTCTATTATTTATTTACATCATCATCATCTATGCTGATATTACCAAAGTAAGTAGACAATTGTCTCTCATAAAATGTACCCAACGAATTTCACCGTTCGACACATTGCTTGACAATAGCTCAATCCTAACAAAAACCAGCTCCATGAAGCACATAGTTCACCCACGCTCCAGATCGTGGCTTTCCAGACTTTCACGGAACCCTACAAGTCAAGGTTCTGTAGGTCACAGGCACAGTCTGCTGCCGTACATACAAAATCGAAATCACATCGATAAACTAACAATTTGGAACCTTAAACCCTAGCTGTAAGGACACGCTTGGGTTTTGTTTGGTCATGGTCATGCTTACTATTGTGTGAAGCCATAAGACTATATACGTGATTTGAGTGTTGATTGGAATAAGTAAGTTAAAGACAGTTTATTTGTGTCATGACATTAGACGTGGCTGATTGCTTGACAGTTAGGATAGAACTTTTAAGTACCCCCTGTTCATAGAGTAATATTATATGGCAGACATCATCGATCAATATTAAATAAAAATTGAACTGGATCGTACTCTACCGTCAAAATTTTTTTACAGTTAAAGTTATAATTATCAGTTTATTTTATCTTTAACTGTAAGAGGTTCGCGTACGCAGTTATCTTCTTCGCAAACCAAAGTTTATACGAATTCCGCTGCAGTGGAATGAGTCAGATGCTGTAAAGCGCAGTTGAGTGACCAGCGAGCTGTGCCCATGTAATCACATTTATTACGACCAATTTATCTTTACTACTAGCGCTAGCGCAATGCCATTAAGTGTATGAATTGTCAGGTTGAGCATTATTGTCGTTCATTCTGTGTCGACAATACAGATCGCCTTTAAAAGGCCACCACAATCCGGGAGCGTAGGGCGCCGACGGAGTGTACCCAGCGCGTTCTATAACACTGAATCAAATATACAGTGACACACACGCTGCGCGGCACTCAGTATTTGATTCAGTATTATTGACCGCGCTGGGCACGCTCCGTCGGCGCACCGCGTGCCCTGTCTGTAGTGGCCTTTACTCCACCCAGTGTCGATAGGTATAGTCGACCAAGAGTGGTAAAGGAATGTCACATTTCTTTACAATCCTAAGGTTCAATGTCAGTTGGACAGCTTAAAACATCAAGCGCTATTTTCACTTAAAAATCAATGTGACAAGCAGCCTTATTGTTTTTATTGTGATGTAGGAACTGGCATAAAAAATGGTAAAGCACTTGTCGACTCTACATTGCCGTCGATGATTGATCATGATCACTTATAATAAAGTTTAGCTCCTCAGCCCTGAATGCAACAAACTCACACGATATATCTCGCACCGTCTAAATGGAGCTTTAGAATCACAATTGGGATTATGACACCACCAATCAACTGACATACTTTTATGAGCTGTCAAAACATGATTCTACCATCGTTTTTGTATGGCAATGGCTAGTTATGATGTCACTTCTATGCCAACTCGATCGAGTATTCGAAGCAGCCAAAAATCTATTTTTGCAGTTAATTGAAAATTAATCTGGTTTTAACGGTTTTAAGGGCTAAAATACAGTGTTTTTTTAGTAGCATCGCGTCTTGGATTTATTATTTTATTTATTATTATTCATCGATCCAATTAAACTTATGAAAATCATTATTATTTTCAAATGGTTCTTGACCAATCATTTAAGATCAAAAGATCTAAGAAAGAATTCTTCAAGATGGTCTGTAATTTCGGTAATTGCTAGCCTCGTGGCCTAAGTAAGGTACGAGATTTTAAGAGCTAATTATGTAACTAATTAGTATACAATACTTTTTCTACGAGCCATCATCATCATCGTCTATCGAGGTACATACATAACCTTTTTCGTCCGCCATTCCATGAAGTTAGCATAACTCCTGTTGTATAGCTTTTTAGATTTTTCTGGCAACAAGGTAAGCGTAAGCGTTGCTACCTCTGCAATAGTAGTTATCTCCTCTGGAGTAGCGGCGAAACTAATCTCGTCACTGTCACTGATGTTTAATTCGAATTAGGGATTATTTATTTAACACCATCGATTTCGCGTCAAATAACAAACAAAACTTTTAAATTTTCGTAGGCTCACAAAAAAGAACTAATGAGACGTCGTTATAAGACTGTTTCTGATTGGCCAATTACTTCAATTACTAACCAATCAAGTAACAGAAGAAAAAAGTTAGTGTGTTCAAATGGAAGCAAATTTGCCAGATATTTCCAACTTTACATTGGGTGCGTTCCACTAAGCGCTCACGACGCTCAAGTACTAAGTACTAGGTAAGTTCTAATTTTGAAATTATTATAGTCGTCTAGAGCGTTGTATAATAATCATTATAGTTGAGTCCGAAGTGCCATAGACTATCCAAGATTAAAAAGTATGTGATTGCAATTTTGTCTATAAACACATAATTGACAGATTAAAATCAACGAGTAGAAAAATACCTATACGTGTTCATGCAGTTCCTCCACCTCCACATGCACAAATGACCACGCATTTTTACATAAACGTAGCTATCTTAAGGTCGCGGTTAAGCAAAGTAATTGTTTCAGTTCATTTACATGGACCCCCGCAAAGTAACGCCTGATTCAATAAATTAGAAAATTACAGCTAAAATTACATTCTTTCAACTGGTCTAAAGTTCAATTTGAGGTAGTATTGTAGCAATAAGTACACAGATTTTTGCCACCTTATAATGGTATTACCAAGTAATATGACTTCAAACATCGGTCCTCTTGTTCCGTTAAACCTTAGCACATTAAGTGGGTGTAAATAAGTTTTGTTAAAAATTTAATTTTTAAAGCAAGCTTTTTAGCTGACTGTACTTTTTGTTGACTATACTTGCATTGTCATCCAACCTACATAAGTATACCAAATTTCTGGTGAATCCAACCACTGAACCCACTTGGGTCAAATTCGACTTCTAAGATTTGACCCAAGAATAAAACAAACGGGGTGAGCTAAATAAAAGCTTGTAAAAAGATCGTTAAGCATCTTCGCTGGAAGATGTTCAGTGTTGAACAAAGATCACCCCCTTAAAACATGGAATGATAACTTGATGTTTTAAGGACGGTACTGAAGGCTTTAAGAGGATGACTGTCTTTGCCTAATATTAACTATTCGCAACTGACGCGATGTCGTCGGTCCTCCTGGTGGGAGACATGCCAACGCTGCGTCTTCCAGTTCGTCTGTATCGCCTCCCGCAAGTGACGTAACGTAATCATAGTCAACTAAACTAAGGATGTTCAAATCATCATCAACAAGCTGTAGGACCCGCCCTCGCTTCAACACAACAGTTAGATAATATCAGTGCGGCGAGAGTGAAAGCGGCCGTCGGATTCACATGTGATCTGTTACGTCGAGTGACGCCAACTGTACTGTGACGGACGATGAAAAGATCTGCATAACAGTGTGGGCGGATCGGATATAAAAGAAGGGTTGTAAATTAGTCGACACATAATCTCGACTGTTTCGTTGTTGTAATGGGTCATTATTTGAGCGTATGTTCCGAATCGCTTTCGGTGATGGCTCATACACATTTTTTTGTTAACGTCTCTCCTGTGGACATAACAAAAGTTAAGTCTATAGCCAATATTTAACCGACTTCAAAAAAAAAGAGGAGGTTCTCAATTCGTCTGTATGTTTTTTTTTTTTTTTGTATGTTTGTTACGCGATTACTCCCTCAATTGTGAACCGATTTTTTTGTAGTCAAATCTAAATATCGGCCCATTTAAATAAGTCTTAAGTTTCATGACTCGGAGTCGCTAATTTTATGTCCACTGGAGAGACTACTTTTTTTTCTTACGGTGTGTATGACCCTGATACATTTTGGTAGAGATGGCAGATTTTGATACAGTTTCCAGTTTCTGAGAATGTAAGATAAGATAAGATAAGATAATTTATTCAATAATTTGCAGTACAAGATGACAAGAAATACAATGTTTTACAAAAGTCTATGTAACACGTATGCCTGCACTAGGGTTACTGAGAACTCTGTGTCGCAGGCTAAACGAGCTAGCATAAGTAATTAAAATAAAGAAATAATCAGCTAAGCTTAAATCAAATCTTTTGCAAATCTTTTATAAAAATATGACAGGACCTGTAGTAAATAACCAAAAACACCATCAAAATCGTAGAAAACGTGACCACGAAAGTGGGGTGGTTGAAATACTCGAACCTAAAGTTAGTTTTGATGTACCTGATGATTCCACTGTCTTTAACTACGTCTCTTCAATTAATCTTGAAGAATCTTAACCAATGTCGCTCCCGCAAAGCACGACAATGTAAATGCCGTAGGGTTTTTGCCTAGAAAACAGTCCTAGTGGGTTCCGTTGTCCGCATTCCCAAGCCTCGTTACTGTAACGGGCCAGAAGTAACTGTTCGAGACGTTTGCACTACTTGCCGGGATAATCAGCTACGTACGGTAACATGACAGTTCCAAGTTTTACAAAACATCGCTAAAGTGAGAGATTTTGACAATTTGGGATGTCCCAATTTTTGACAACGTATTATAAATCGAAAACCGTTTGGAGAAATAGGCTTCGTGAAGCGTTTTCAGAAATCAGATTCCAAAAATATGATAAACTGAATTAAATAAAGAAAATTTAAGTAATGACCTTCATTTGACCCCTGCAGCGAATCGTCACAAAGGCAGATATAAAGCAGGTCTACACTATAAAGCAAATTGACAGTTTGAAATGTTGCTGTCCTGCTTATAATAGCAAAGAGTGACAAAGACAGAACTTTAATCACATGATGCGCACCTGGCTTTAAACAGTTGTCATTTATCGTAAAGTCCGAAATGTATACGAGTATTTCCGAAGTATTAAATTACAACGTTCCAAGTAAATATAAAAAAAATTAAAAATAAGATTTTAATAAAAAAATATCTATTTACTATCACACCATTAAACAAACAGGAATAATCGAAGCTAAAAGAAGAGAAATAAATAAAACTATTTTGTCATGGTTCATTTAGGACCCTCTAAGCCGTGCTTGAATTATTGACAGTGACCAGACAAATCAGGCCTTATACTACAAAGTGCAAAATTCGAACTTCGTATCGTGCCATTCCTCTCACGCTAATAGTATTTAATACAAGAGCGAGCAAGACGATGCCATACGAACTTCGATTTTCGAATTTCGGAGTAGCCCCCCAGTAGTGCCACAGATTATGTTATGTACGACTTGAACTTTTCTAGGCAAATTAAATTAAATTCGATTCAAAATCGATGAAAATGGTATCTTAAAATATCCTATTCTTTCCAAAAAAAATATAAAAACTACAGGTTATTTTTTTTTGGTGCATCCCATAGGATGCTTTAGATTGCCCCAATTGCGCGCTGAACTTTGATGTCGAGTTGGTTTTATCCGTGATTGTTAGAGAGACGAAGTCATCGTCATCTTAACCTCAATAGCTTCGTTTCAAGTGTAATACCATAATTGTAATTAATTAAATAAATTTTCGCACATGAATTCTGGAAAACTCAGAGGTGTAAGCCTGGATTTGAACCAACGGTCCTCTCCTCCTCACACCAATACCTAGTCTACCACGGCTGTGATAATTGGTGATGCGAAGAGTAGCCTTGTTATAATGTTCTGCTACCCATACAAGATATGGGTTTTCTTAATCAAGATGCCATGATAAGCATACACACTAGTACTATGTCGGAACTACAGATCAAGCCCACTCAATCTAAGAGGAGGCCTGTACTTAGCAGTGAAACGTTTATAGGCTTGAGTGGAAGATTAAAAGGAAATAAAAAATACGTATCTACATTCTTTTGCTTTTACGACTGTGAAATCAAAACTTTCTGCTATTTGGCTAGCCAGAGGAGCTGGACGTAACCTAACTTGCTACTATTACAAGTAGGTACCTAAGTATTTTAAATTAATATGACTTAGCAGGGATCTCGGAAGCACTCCGTGACGACGGGGGCACATTCCTCTGATCATGGCCTTCTCCGATTAGCGCTTTTTCTTAGTAAACCGTTTTAGTTTTGGGGCATTTCGTACTCCCTACCGTTAACTTCTGCGGCCTCTGTTACAACTTGGTACTATCTACATTTTATTTGAAGAGTAAACAGGATAGAAGTTGTCTCGTTGTCTGATTGATTCCAATTGATAAATTTATCTATTCCTACAGCACATAAAAAGGTGAAACTCATCGATAAGCGATGCACAATGTAGGTATACAATGTAGGAAACTATTGACAATGACCGTGAGAACAACTTGCAGAGTTGGCGTCGATATGTAGATTGCATCGACATTGTGGCAAAGGCTAAAGGTAAGTTTGTGGGAAATGTCGGAGAAAATGTTAATGAAAATACATTAACGATTATTCCATTGGCTGTTCGATTCGTAGTTTTCGTTGATTAGAATGAGATGGTAGCAATTATAAACCATCCTTTATTTCTTGAAGTACGTATTGGATTGTCGAGTTCCCATCGCAAAATGGTACTTACAAATTTACAAATGGGTCTACCAAGTCCCTAATAATTTCTGGACTTAATCCAGCCTTTTGTCTTCTTCTACGTCTTAAATTCTAGATACAGTGGTCGTGATCGTCGGTTGAAAATTAGTCGCAACTTTTCTTAAAGAAATTCTTGGGATAATAGTGTGGTACTTTCCTTTGTCTTCCAGACCACAATGCTAAGGTGGAGTTCGAAGGTAGTTGGCAATATAGAGCGCTACTGCCCACTCTCACGTGACGACCCTATGGGCCTCGCCACATCCATCGACACGGATATGGCTTAAGCCGATCGAAAAAGATTTTATCTTTCTGCAATATGAGGAAAGAAGACGTTGATCAGCTCGTCCGCGGACTGAATTGAGCCGAGCCAACCGACATTTTTTTTCCGCTTATTGCATAGACATAAGTTTTCTTCGGTCGGCTTAATAGATGTGGGGAGACACTTAGTTACCTTTTACGACATCCACAATCAGAGGTGGGGTCCATCTTACTCTACGGGTACTACACGGTAGCCTATTCTATCGATCGCGATCGCATTAGGAATTATATGGTACTCTAAGAATCTCTTCTCTACTAAACTCAAATCGCCTTTTTTAATAAATTTAAAATCGTTCACCCAAAATAGTGCGCAACTAAGGTTAAAATCTACCATGATGGTAAACAACGTTATTCTACTCGAACTCTCTACTTACTACTCCTGTTACTCCGAAATCAGAAATTCGACGTTCATATCGTACCGTCCCTCTTACTCGCTTATTGAGTACTTAACTTTACGCGTTAACCGGGATCGCAAAATACGAAACTTGAATTTCGAACTTCGTAGTAAGTATAAAGCCAGAAGCTATCGTAAACATCGCATTCATAGCGGAACGATCTGCGCCTGACCAATTCGCACTTAGCCTTTTTGCTGCAGGTGAAGCAGATTAGATCAACAATCGGAGGCCGGCGTGACCGAGGGGCAAAGGAATCAAAGCATAGGTCATCAGGCAGTCCATCTGTCCGCTTGTCCATCAATCTACAGTCACAAAATAAATCCAAAATATTTTGCTACTTAATATAAACGCATGCGTTCCCGTCAATTTTATTAATGCGTGAAAAATTCTATGGAATCGAAAGTTTAAGCGATAAGTTTACGAAGTTACATGCTACGGTAGCCGTTATGTTAGAGTAAAGCAGTAAAAAGTAAAACTACCTGTAGTACGTGAAGAGCTGGTAGATTAGTCAAAGATAAATTTATTTTTTGTTTTCTTGTAACATTAATAAATCCTGACAACTAAAGATAACTTTTTATTAATTCGAGGAATCAAGAGAAAGATTTTTATATGAGTATAAATTATGGCACACAATTAATTATACTGAGTTCCGTTACATTTTACACATTTATGAACAAGACAGTGTTTTGTTCACGTTTACCGCTTAAAATTCCTGACACATACCGACATACTCTCATCTGTTTTTGCACTGATCGTGAGGTTCGTTCGCGCTTTAGAATTCCTGTCGAGCTTGAGGCAAAGGATAATTATTCCGCTAGAATTTTTTTATACAAGTTGATAGATTGTCTCACCTATAGTTACCGGATTCCAGCGCCCGATGGGTGGGATCTAGAACCTTTTTCGTGCAACTGTTTGGGTAAGAACAAGTACGGATTTGATAAGAGAATCGTAATGCTAATAGAAAATATGTGGGTCATAGGGCTTTTTGCGATAGATCTGTTCTAATTCTGCAATAGTGCTTGCGCTGCAAACCTATGTTGTTCCAGATGTTCATATGTGATCTTCTGTCCACAAATATAAATCACAAGTTCCTCAGAAATATCTATAGCAACTTCGTTTGTTTGTATAGCTGCTGTTGGAATGTAATGTTTTCGATTCTTTGTCCTAGATATTCGACATTGTAGCCATTGATTGAACCTATAATTATTACCAAAATTATTTTAAAGGTATTTATTGGGTATTTAATTTAATATAAAAGCATGTTACTCGTTCATTCAATATCTACGAGATTTATTTACATAGTGACAACCGAAAAAATGGCAAGCAATGCTAACATTCTAAACGAAACACCATTAGTTAATTACATAATATTGTTACGAGCCACGGATAATGTTTGTGAAATCAATCCGTTGAAATTGATACGGGTGCTTTTTATATAAACCAGAAACACGGAAGTGGTTTTGAAAATAACTAAATTTAATATACTTCGTGGAAACGTTGTAAGATACTTAACCCGCTTGTAAGAGTATCCAATTACACATTTAAACAAAAAAATTTTTAAAGCTCCATCCTTCCAAGGAACTTGAAGTTTAGATTTTAGGGTAGAGATATCTAACTTTAAGCCATAAAAACGAGCCTTTACACTGTGTTATTCTTATAATCAACGGCTGTTAGTAGTATATCAACTATGAAGTTTCTGAATATAGGCAATGTGCCCCATAAGAAAGAAATGCTATACCTACTTAGGTACTATTCTGTCATACGCAACAAGTACATAATTCGCACTCCCAGATCAACAGTGCATCAACTCAAAATAATGTACCATTTTAATTAAGACTTCATTTAATTTTCGGAAAGTCTAAATTAAAATGGTGTTGAGTTGATGCACTGTTGATCTGGGAGTGCGATATGTATCATCACTACATAGTATAAAACAAAGTCACTTCCCGCTGTCTGTCCCTATGTACCTATGCTTAAATCTTTAAACTACGCAACGGATTTTGATGCGGTTTTTTTTTAATAGATAGAGTGATTCAAGAGAGGAAGGTTTATTTATATGTATAATACATGCATAATTGCACCCGTGCGAAGCCGAGGCGGGTCGCTTAGCATTTATTTTCTTATGGTTGACATTGTCAATATTCAGAAACTTAATATTTGAACAAGCACAAACTATCTATCCTCAGGTTGTATCCAGCCGCAAACTTGACTGAGATGGCGACTAGAATGTCCATATCTTCTAAACGGCCGTCGGCTTCGAATCTCATGTTTGAACTATGTGACAGGATTTACTTCATAGCGGCTGTTTACTGTAGTAGTCGACCAAGAAATTCCTTTACCACCCTAAAGTCCAGTTTAGATTTGTAAGAAAAATTGCGCAAGTTGCATTACATTACGGGGCCTTAAAGCGAACAAATTTGAAGTTGTCGATCGAGGGCCGCAATGAAAAGCAACTTGCACGATTTTTCTTGCAAGTCTACACTGGGCTTAAGGTTCAAAATCAGTTGTACGACTTAAGAGGGTTTATACCTGCTGAGCTGGCAACGTTGCATTTTTGTTAGTTTTTCTCGATTATTCCATAATAATTGAATGAAAATTATAAATGTTTTGAATACAAATTGTTCTAATATATAAGTTAATGTGTCTACTGCAATAATAATTCGTGATAAGACTTTTATTTTCTTTAAAAACCGTTAGGTAATAATTTGTTCGTTTTTAAAGAAATTAAAAGTCTATCACGAACTATATTGCAGTAGATACATTAACTTATATATTAGAACAATTTGTATTCAAAACATTTATAATTTTCATTCAATTATTATGGAATAGTCGAGAAAAACTAACAAAAATGCAACGTTGCCAGCTCAGCAGGTATAAACCCTCTTAAAACATCAAAGGCTATTTTCACTTACAAGTCAATGTGACAATCATCCCTACGGTTTTTCTTTTGATGTAGGTAGGAACTGGCATAAAAAATGATAAAACACTTACTTGGTCCACTACACGCAAAGACTATTGCAGTTAAGTTAAGTTTGATGCACGGATATGAAGGGTTTGACTGAAAATCAGCGCTGTAGCAGGCATCTACTGCAGCTTATGCTGAGTCAAATTCCTTTTCGACATCTATAATTATGTTTTTTGTTTTTATTGTTATTATTGTTCTTTTAATTTTTCTCAGTGTATTAATCAGTGTATTTTCTTTTTTGATGTCGAATAAAGTTATGTCTATGTCTATGTCTATGTCTTAATCCGCAAATTGTTTCATCTAAATTCCTAAAATACTTCTACCTGCATCGTACAACCCGATGCTCAAAACAATGCATATTATTTATGTGTTACTTGTGTAAGTTAAGCAAACTGTAAGCAATCCTATGCTCTGGATGAGAAGAAGTTAAAAATGTATATTAAAAAAAGCTCATGTGCTACTAAAACCGAGTTGTGTGCGAATTGCCTTACTTTCACCTATTCCTGCCTTGCATCTCAAGAGCCGCACAAACTTATCCTTACCGTTCCAAGAGATGTTCTTGTCAAACAAAACTAAAACATCACTATGGGTTACTGCTAGTTATTTTTTGTCCACAAGCAAAGATAAATTGGTCATTTACCTGCATGAGACAGTTTTCTGTAACGGTGTATTACACCGCTTTGAGGTAATGATAAGATCTGTGTAATTTATAATGCCGTGTTTTTGTGTCGGAACTGGCAACACCGGTAATTTTATTATGACAGCCGAGAGGATGGGGATTTAAAAAATTTCGAGCTTCGCTATTAAAATTGGAACGGAAAGTGAGCACGGTTAAAAAAACCTGAAGAGTTCCGTACCTCCGTACATTATTTTAAAAATAGTTCAGTAAAAATTATAAAGATTGAGTTAAAAGCTGAAAAACACACGTTTCTTGTATGACGGCCCCCTTTAATTATTAACTTTAATGTATTTTCAGTAGGTATTTCTTGTTAGAGCGTACGCAGTACCTAATACATAATCGGTGAAAATTTCAAATTTCTAGCCTTATACGGTTCAAGAGGTAGAGTACTATGACAGATGGACGGACAGTGGAGTTTCAGTTATAGGTTCCTGGTTGGCACTCTATGGATAAAGAACCCTAAAAATGATTAGTGCTCTTTTTTTAAAATTCGTTATACATATCTTATCTGCGATTTTACTATGACACAATACAATAACAAAAATATGGACTTTAAAATTTAATATTTTGCAAACGGACCTATCTTTCCACACTACACATTATGGGGGAATGGCAAAAACCTCATCCCCACTTTAGGTGTACCTACGAAAGGGACTCTAAAAAAATTTCATAGATATTTAATTTAACCACTTATCTCTCATATCAGTTTTTTTTTACATTACTCTTTTCCCTTTATATTGAAAAGAACTGCCTAGTCTTGTTTCATTTTTAATTGTCCAAAGATCTATAACTAAAAATACAATCTTCTAATTTTCACCAGAAATCATTATCAGCACTTTAAACATACTTTGACAGCGCAATTTACCAAATTGCTCTAAAATTAACACTGAACACTGCCAAGTCAAGAACCACGAAAATATATACACCCAGTAAAGTCCCTCCGCCACCGGCGCTAAGTTAATTTTTCCGTAATTCTTAAGACTTTGTCTATGCCCCCTGGGCCCTGACTTAACCTTACCCGTATTACTTTAATGACTGGAATCTAAATCAAATCACGGTTAAATTGGTCATTAGTCATTACGGCATTGTCTATTAGAGGCCAATGAACTGAATGATGGTGTACTTTGACTGACACAAGAAGTTCTCTTCTTAAATTTAAGAACAATGCTCTTGTCGGTGGAGTAACCCCCACTCTGCACGGTCTTCGGCTAGCTGTTACTTACGACACGACCCTCACTTTCTTCTTCACCTGGTCAAGCCTGGTTCTTCCTCTGCCTCGTCAACTACTTTTCCTTCCAGCAGATTTAAAAAGAAATTACCGTGTCTTATCAAGTGTCCATCATATGTCCCTTTAATTGTTCAGCAAGACAAGAGATACTTTAAGAAAAAAAGAGTGAGTTCAAGGAAAAGAATCTGTGAAAATATCACTCTGTTATGATATTCTCATATCGATTCATAACGTCTCCGCTCTGGAACATTTCGCAGTTGCTTGAGTTGGTTTCACTGAGCTCAATATTTACGTTATTCACGATTAAGTCGATTCATTCATTATTTATATTACATATGTACAACTATCCTAGACTAAAAAAAAATATGTACAATAAGAAAAAAGAAAACAAAAATATAAAATATAACAAAAACATATTTTGAAAGCTAGTCCCCTTAGGCAAGGTGCCGAAGATGCTGACAGCGTTTCCTCTTTGAATAGCTAAGCTAATTCGTTATTACGTTATTTGACAAAATACTTTCGGAATTAGATGACCGCAAATCTGCTCAGTAATAAACGAAGTATGGACAAAAAAATACAGAATGTTAGAGTGCCGCGACGGCCCTAAATCAAATTGGTTTACTGTATTTTGATATGGTTCTATAGTGGAGTGGCCTAGCAATCAAATTTGTTGACTGTACAAGGCGTTAGTAAAAAGTAAAAAGAATAGCTAGAAAAAAATGACAAGTGCTCACACTTAAAATTGCTCGCGACCAGCAAATAAGCCAAAGATTACCTGCGCAAACGCAATTACCCACACCATATGTTATTAGCCACAATTTGCGCCGACGTGTGGCTAGCCCTCGGTCTTGTTCCCACATTCGACGCCATTACTTTAACCAACTGTATCCATCTTTTTCCGTTGATTATCATATTAATAATTATTATTCAGTATTTAAGTATTCAATTACAATATATCTTTTAATGTTAACGTGTTGCAGCGTAATATACCTTGTTGAATTGCCGGATTCTTCTCAGGGTTTTTCCGAGCCGGTGGTAGATTCTTCGATATTCATAAGTACTTGTAGCCTAAATTGAATAAAGATATTTTGACTTTAGTAATTTTAGCGTAGGAATATTATGTTACTCGTTTTGAGACGTGAGTAATCCGTATTATTTCACTAGAATTATTATTTCCAAAAGTTAAAGGTATTAGAAGAAGATGTAGGTCAGAATATCCCTAAATCTACGTAGCTACATAAATCTTACTCAAATTCCCTTCGAAATGCCATGATGATGCGCCTCTTTTTCTGCCATAAACCACCAGACCACCCATGACCACTATCTTGCGTTTATCTGAGCCTCATCTAATCGATTATGGGTCACAGAACCAGACCATATTAAATGCTTTCACATAAATTGCTTTCGTTTTGTTCTTTTATCATGTGGCGTGATTATGATCATATTTGAAGCGTTTTATCAATTTTCACGGAGATCGCTCTAAATGTCGGTCCACTACTGACCTACACGCGTTATTTGGTAAATGTATAACGGCATTTACCGGTAACATTTTAAAGTAATAGTAAGTATTTCCCGAAGGAAAAAATATGTGCAAGATGCTTTAGTGCAGGAAACTGGTTAATTTGTATGATTATGATTACACATAAAGTCATAGTCTCTATAATTATAAGCACTTTTCCATAAACTGGCTGATTTAAATTAAATAATTGAGTATGTGGTCGAACTGGTGTGGACGACCAGATGGCTTAGTGGTTAGAGAACCTGACTATGAAGCTTGAGGTCCCGGGTTCGATTCCCGTGTCGGGGCAGGTATTTGTATGAAAAAAACGAATGTTTGTTCTCGGGTCTTGGGTGTTTAATATTTAGTACCTGGGCGACCGAGCTCTGCTCGGGCAGAAACTCGGTACCAAGCGTTTTCCCAGAGTTAAGACCAAGCTAGATCAATTTTTCATCCCCGAAAACCCCCAAATACCAAATTTCATCGAAATCGTTGGAACCGTTTCCGAGATCCTGATTATATACACCGGAGGGGTGGGGGGTGGGTGGTGAGAAGGGGGGGAGGGGATGCGGGGGAGGGAGCACGGGGGTATTAAAGGGGGGATGAAAATTTCATTGATTTTGCCGTAGGATGCACCGTTTTCAAGATATTTGACAAAAACACCGGAGGGGGGGGGGTGAGTTACGTTAAACTATCGTCCGTAAACCGACTTTACAGACAACCGGCTTTTCCTGTTCTGTGCTCCCAATAGGGAACGTGCACATAGACGGTGCTGCCAACTGGTGCCATAAGAGTGCCATCAATTTGAATGTTTTACCTTGATAAGTTTGTTTTACTGTCCGCATAGTGTCTCTTCTGTCGCATTAGTGCTGCCGCCTATAGTTACTGCACTTTCCCTATAATACTTTTCCTAACAAAAAAGTAACTTTTTCTCACAAAAAAGTAACTTTTTCTCCCAAAAAAGTAACTTTTTCTCACAAAAGAAGAAACTTGATGTTTTCTCATAAAAAATAAACTTAAAAAAAAAACTAAAAATCTTGAAAAAAAACGTGGTATCGAACCGAGGTCGGCTGGAACCGCGTCCACCCGATTTCTAATGTGCCATTATGATCTGCTCGAAGTCGGCGAAATTTAGCTTTATATTCTAATGCAAACAAAAATAGCCGGAAAACACGAGTAAAAGCGATTTTCTGAAAATGAAACATAGCTAGATCAGTTTTTCATCCCCGAAAACCCCCACATACCAAATTTCATCGAAATCGTTGGAGCCGTTTCCGAGATCCTGATTATATATATACATATATATATACATATATATTTATATATATACATATATACAAGAATTGCTCGTTTAAAGGTATTAGATTTAAGTATGTATCTATCTATATAAGTATGTTTATCCGTTGCCTGGTACCCATAACACAAGCTATGCTAAGCTTACTTTGGGACTAGGTCAATTGGTGTGAATTGTCCCGTGATATTTATTTATTTTTATTTAACCATTTCATTCCAGATCCACCATAAAACGTCATAATGATTTTGGTTGTCAGTTAAGTCATGCAGGAAAGAATCACATTGGGTCACGAATCACGATTTAGTTGATTCCATCCATAGTAGTAACAGCTAATATGGCGTCATACTATTTAAAGCATCTATATTTTAATAATACGGACTGCTAAGGTAGTATTCACTTCCGTCGTTTGTTTTTCTAGCTAAATATAATTTGGGGATATTAATGGCCAGAGCGAATAAGCTGACTGAAATAGTGAGCACACTACTAGGAGTGCTCACTCAGGTCGACCTCTCCGCACTTATCATCTAGTGAGATAGCGGTCACCCGCTGATCACTTTCAAATAAAAAACCCATCCTAAGGATGAAGTCGTGAGAATCCAGTGGCTTGACCTATGTCTTCTAAAGCAGAGGGTCGTGTCGTGGGTTCGAACCCGGGCTTGCACCTCTGGATTTTTCGGAATTTACGTGCGAAATTTACGGTGAACGAAAACGTGAGGTAACCTGAGAAGAAATTCAATTATGTGTGAAATTCCCTATCCGCACTGGGCTCGCGTGGGAACTACGGCCCATCCTCTCATTCTGAGAGGAGGCTTGAGCCCTGTAGTGTGTCTCCACTTGCTAAACATAATTTGAATTTACTACAACGATTTTACAGTTTTAGGACGACCAGCCCGTGCTTTCATTCTCCAAGTCTCCGCTTTTCTTTCTGATGCCAATCAGAAGTTTCCGTCTAAACAATGCACATTGAAGCGCCGTCCACTCACACGCAGGCTTACAGTTAATTGTCGTTAATGCGCGGGCGCAACTTGACATAACTGTTTATGTAATTTAGCTATGGGATAGTAAGCGGCTTTCCGGTAGTCAGGGGAGATTGGATTACGTTTAATAAAGTAAATACTGGAGTAATAAAACACGTAGAGATATGCTGATCCCGTTGCTTTTCTCGAGGATCTAGGGGTCAAACAAAATTCAACACTTAGGTACAAAAGCGTGGAATATAATTTTTCTTTAGTTAACCTAGTGCGTAAGAGACAATTTGTTTCAAATACCTTTCGTGGATCTCCATATCGGGATTATCGGGTTGCATAATTGTTGAACATCATAACGTAATGTTTGTTATTCATTTTGGAAAATGTAAATGGGCATTGGGCAGGCCACATGATAAGAGGCAAAGACAAATGGAGCAAAATTGTTACACATTGGTACCCGAGAAGTAGCAAAAGAAAGAGAGGAAGACCACAAAAAAGGTGGGATGACGATATCAGACAGGTCGCTGGAATAGCATGGAATAGAGTGGCATTAGAAAGACCAGATTGGAGAAGATTCGAGGAGGCCTTTGCCACCTGGCAAACGGACATGCAAAAGCTAAACAAAATAGAAATCTATAAATAGAAGGAAAACTAAAAAGAGTAGAATATATACCCAATACATTTTTTTGTAAGTAATGTTGTTACTTTGTCCTATTAAAGGCTTAATAATAATAAATTGTTATTCATAACTCTTTTTACTCTGAAGCCATTAATTGTACAGAATTGTTATAAAACAATTCTGACCTAAGCTATAGAGTTATGCAGGATGACCATTTAAAAGTTTCTGAAAATTTACGGTTTCTACGGGAGAAAATTATGACAAAAATTACATTATGACTTTCAATATGCAATACCAATCGCCCCCCTTTCGTGGATACCATTCATTCTAAATATTATGCCTCTAATAGAAAGCTACATTATCCCTGATTAATATACGACTTTCCATCCCGAGATCGTGCAAAATTCCCGCGGGACGCATATGAAGTTACGAACAGTCGTCCTATTTTTTTTCACGTACAAAATCAAGTAACCAACGCTATCATCTGCTCAATCTCATCGTCACGGATATCTGGCGCGCGCAGCCTGATTCCGAAACAAAGAAGTTTTAATTTCCACTAAACGGTGCTAATCGAAGTGGGGTATCTAACCGCTCGCAGGAAATGTAACTGTACTGTACTGTAGAGATGCTACAGACACGAAGACATCGCAATGTCCGCTTTCCAAGGAAATAATTAAACGTCTCAAATTACCGAAGTGATCACAATCCCACTAATATTGTAATCGTGAATGTTTGTATAGATGGATGTGTATGATGGGCACACAGATAGTTTACAACCTGAAGTAACAAAGTAAAGGATACTTTTTATCCCGGAAAATAGCACAGTTCCCGCGGGATAGCGAGAAAGGAATTCTTCGGAGACGGAGTCGTGGATAGCAGATATTAAAAATTCCATTGAACCGTGCAAAATTAAGAAAAAAAAAACAACTTACAAGCACCTACACAATGATGATTGCCAATTAGGTAAATGTTGACCCCTTACTGTGAAGCCCTTGTTAAGGTTATGTTAGTTTTAATATTCGTTGGTCTTTGCCACTTTGACATTTTGTCTTTACTTACAGATAGGTACTAACAAAACCTAACTTTTCTTACAACTTTTATAAATAAAGTGACCAAGTAAAGTCGACAATCTCCGTTCTAATCCGTCCATAAATTACGCATCTAATTATATATTATCAAAGTAGAAAGATAACGATTAAAATTGACTTCAAACCGCAAACGTAGGGGAGAGGCGTACAAAATGACATACTAGTTATAAAATCAGTCAGCAAATCTTTATTTATTAGAAATATTTAACACTTAGGGTACCTGTGTATTCTTTGGTTCATTACCTAGTTAAAATTATAGAGATCAATCAACTTAAAACAAAAACAATAGAATTCCAAACAAAAAAGAAAAAGTTTAAAAAAATCCGTTTTGTCCGCCCTAGGCGGGTAAAATGACACACGTGGTGTGGACAAAATGACATACCAAAATTGTACCGAAATCTGTCGTAAAAAAATTGTACCGAAATCTGTGTAATTAAATTCGCTCTAATTCTGGTTCAAAGCGCAAAAGTTATAAAAATATTAACGAATTAATTATATATAGGTGCATGCCTTTTGCAGTTGGAATTAAGACTTGGACTTTATTTTGTTCTAGTGCATGTCTTTTAAGAGTCGATTGTGGGACGTTAAACACTTTTGAAGCCAATAGTCAGCCCATTTCATTACTCTTCACAGCTTCAATAGCCTTCTTCATGGAGGTTTTATCCCAACCTTGTCGGTCTGTTTTTCTAGAATAGTTTCTAGGCATGATGTTCGATTATCTGGAAAAAGAAAAAAAGGTGGGTCAAATGGCATAGTATGCTATTTTACCCGAACAAGGTGTATGCCATTTTGTCCACTTCATAACCTCTAACATAAAAAAATCATAACTAAAAATGTAAATAGAGTTTTAAGATTTTAATACATTCTCGGCGTTGTTTAGTAATATTACAATAAAATAATACTAATAGAAACAAAATAACGTACAAAAGTACTTACTTTTACCACGACACAAAATCCATCTGCGTAAAACTTGAGATTGCCAAAATTATACAATCATCCGCCCGCACCACGCGGCCCACCGGAGGCGACTAGCGTCTTCACAGGTTACGACCTGTTACTAAGCGGCACTCTAGCGGCCATTGCGAGAACTAGCATGTTTGTGGTTTCGGAGAAATGGAAGTGTGCCATTTTACCCGCCTATGCCATTTTGTACGCCTCTCCCCTATTTCAAATTGTATTTGCCGAAAGTAAAAGGAAAAAAAAACTTTTCAAACCGCAAACATTTTGGCATTCTATTGTTTTAGGATTCCATGGAAAAGTATAATTAAAGAAACGGTTGTGTCAAGGTGTTTGTGCTACTTAAGTACGATGATTAACATGTGATTATTAACAATAATCTTAGGACGTAACTTGTCTTGATAAAACGACATCTTTACCCAACTTATACAGTCCAACCAAAGGAAAGGATTACATTAGGGTTTTAGACTTTTATCAGTGTATATATACCAGTACCTATGTATGGTTTATTTTGTCAACCGACTTCAAAAAAGGAAAAGATTCACAATTCGACTCTAGGTATGTTTTTTTATGTTCGTTAAGCGATTACTCCCCCAATTGTGAACCGATTCTCAAAATTCTCTTTTGGTTTGAAAGAGAATTTTTATATATAGAGTCTCAATTTATCTTATCACATTAGTATTATCTCTATATTCAGGTAGAAAACAGTACAGATTTCTTTTGTATCAATGCTTTAGCAGATTTTTAGTAACTTCTATACCTATTGTCGGATTTCTTAAGTTACATCTTTGAAAATAAACAATACGAGTAAATTCACTTTCAAGAAAGTGAAGGAAAATTGTGGTGAATTTGAAGTACGAGTAAATCATTAGGTACAAAACCATAAGTAAGTCAACCGACTTCAAAAAAGGAAGTGGTTCTCAATTCGACTGTATGTTTTTTTTATGTTCGTTACGCGATTACTCCCCCAATTGTGAACCGAATCTCAAAATTCTTTTTTGTCTGAAAGAGAATTTTTATGTAGTCATAATTTATCTTATCACGTAAGTATATCTCTATATTCAGGTAGAGAACAGTACAGATTTCTTTTGTATCAATGCTTTAGCAGATTTTTAGTAACTTCTATACCTATGATCGGATTTTTTAAGTTATACCAATACATCTTTGAAAATAATACGAACACTTTCGAGAAAGTGGAGAAAAAATTGTGGTGAATTTGAAGTACGAGTAGAACATTACAAAACCACAGGTGTAAATTATTGTGTCAGGAGTCCTAACTAATTCTAGTTCCCGAGAGATAGTGATAAACGAATTTTTCGTAGACGAAGACGCGGGCAACAGCTGGTTAATTATGACTTATTATTTTATGAACTGGATATAAATCTTGTAAATAACATCGCCGATAGATACTTAATTCAATTCCTTGTTGAAACTTGCTTTCAATAAGAATGAAATTAAAGACTTACTAATTTAAAACTACGATTTGCCCGTAAATAACAACAACTAGCCATGCGAATAGTCGTAATTTATATCTTTATGTTATTTTATTCCAACTTCACTTTAAAGGATAGTCTAGATTGTCTCAAATTGCCTTGATATCCGTCTCGGTCCGACCACAAAATCGTGCCCGTTAATGACTTCGGCACTGGCGTTCGACGCGATTTATTCTCATTGTTTTTGTTGTAATGTGATTCCAGGCATAACGTGGATAGGCGGAATTATTTACAGATACCTACTGCCTCTATTTTATAAGAAGCTTCTATTTAACTAGCCGTGTTTGTGTGTCAAATAGAAGTCGAATTTAGCCCACTTCTAGTGGTCAGAGTGATTTTAAATTTGGTACAGATACGTAGGTTGAATGACTTTGCAAGTACAGCCAATACAAAGTATAGTCAGCTAAAAAACTTGTTTTAGTAAAAAAGCTTTGTCCTCGTAAAACACAGATTTATGGACTACGCTAAGCGAGATATACCTTTAGAATTGACCACTATGACTGGGAAATGCTAGCGGGAAAACGCGCTGATTTGGCGTAAACGTGTATAAGAGGGTCGCAAGTATTGCGATGAAGTCAGGTTCTAAATATACACTTGCTGACAAGATACAAAAATAACATCAAGGCGGTAAACTTCTCTTGCCATGCCTGTGGATAAACACCTTGCTCTCGCATCGGTCTAGTCAAACACGAAAGACGTTGCGCAGACGGATAGACCTGCAGGTATAAGATAGAGACAGAAAACGGTAACGGTATAAGATAGAGACAGAAAGAGCTAGTGAAAGCGAAGGCAAGCGTCCGCGCGTTAGACAATACGGCCTCTGCACTAAGCTGAACTTCTTAAAGCAAAAGCGGCATCTAATTTTTAGACATTTCGAGTAAATTAAGAAAACGTGATTTCGCATCACGTTTAGGATATTCAAGGATAGATTTCATTTATTTCATCTGAAATAGAAAATCACAAGAAACCCCTTGTTTCACTACTGTGGGAATATAGGCCACAAATTCCTGTTATCTTATGTGACAGAGATATATCTACAGTATGATGCTGTCTCTGTTCATTTTGTGCGATCAAACAGAGATTGGTGAAACAGTTTCTTAATGTATTTCTTTCTTCTTTCTCTAGCTAAACCTAAAGTTGCTAAAAGAGTGCCATTCGCAATCCTTAATATTGTTGGTCATAATACTCATAATGTAATGATTATCATTTGCCATGACCATTTTTTTTCTGAAACTGTACAGTTTTACAATTTTCAGGAACTTTGAAGTAGTCATCCTGTAGAACTCTATAGTAACGGTTAGGTTTGTTTTATAACAATCCAGAACAATTAATAGATTCAAAGAAAAAACAGTTATTGCAAATGATCACTATAGCAAACATTACCTACATTAATTATGGATATCAATATTTATGGAGTCCGATATTTATTTATTTATTTGAAAATATTATGGATATATATATATATATATATATATATATATAATAATATGGATATAGATCCGTGTGTGTGTTATCTGGCTATCAGTAATCTCAACCAACCCCTTGTCCCACAGACGATGTGGCGCGCTCTCCTGCTGCTGTTGGCGTGGCCGGCGCACGCACAGAACCGCGTGGTGGACGTGACCAGCGCGTGCGACCGCGGCTCCTTCACCGTGGCGCTGGAGATGGCTCGGCCGTTCAAGGGGCTGCTGTTCAGCAAGGATTTCTCGCGGGAATGCAGGGTGCAAGGTGAGGTGGCGTGAGACGTTGCGAGTGGTTGGAGTAAAAAAATACTAGGCTACCACGACTTATTAATAAGATATTAATTATGTGATAATGCTTTTGAACCCCCTCCCCCTCCTCTGACCCTTACATAGTTGATAAATGTCCCCCGAGACTGGGATGAGTGGACACTACTTAAAGCATTCCTAAGTGACATTTAATGAGACACTGAAAGAATTCTTTGGAACCGAAACGTACTTCAAGGATTAGAAATCCCAGGTACCATTTCCTGGCCATCCGCAAAAGGCTAATACGGAACAGTTTGCCGTTCTTTTAACATTACCTAATCTGTGGTAGGTATTACCGTGATCCTCAAAAGATAATTAAATAAAAGATGCCCGATCCGAATCTGTCCGACGATTATTCCAATTTCTCGCATTAAAATCTATACAAACTTTTTCAGGAAGCCATAAAACGAAGGTCACTCTCCACCTGCCCACTAACGCTTGCGGCGTCAGGAGCTCTACCTTGAACACAACCACCAACACAGATGAAGAGGATCTGTATTACACTGTTGAACTGGTGGTACAAATGGATCGGCAACTGCAGCAGTCTACTGACCAGGAGATAGTCGTCAGGTGACTGAATCTGTATACTTTTGCAATAAACTTTTATCTTGTTTACTTTACATTTTTGAGTGAACACAACAAACATTGATGAACGACTGGCTGGTAAATCACAAGCTTAATGTTTTATTTTTAAGAGTACCACTTTGCACAAAATAAATAGCAGAGCAAGTACTGCACTAGAATTTAGCCTCCAAAATTCCAAAACTAAATTAGATGTGTACCTAAATTGGCACTGGTTGGCTAGGGCTGTACAGTCAATTAAACGATAAAATAATTGACTAGAGTGCGCACCATCACAATCTCATTCAACGTCGCTGTCAACCGCCATCTTGTCTTGTTTGGAAGAAAGAGATGCTGAGCTGAATGCGAAAACTCTTCCAACTTTGTTAAAGTCAGTTTTTTTAACGTTGCAGGTGTAAACTTCAGTCGCGTGCGGTCCGCATCAACAGCTCAGCTCTCGAAAGCGTCATCAACACCAAGTTGCGTGAGATGATTGGACAGGAGGCCCGAAAAACCAGGTAAAATTTTCTTCTGTCTATAGGCAGACATGTCTGTCTCTGATCTGTCTTTCCTCCAGCCCACCATAGTTTTATTAGGTGACTTTATAAATGAATGAATATCTAATATCCACTTACTGTTGTACCAAATGGCAAGTCTGTCTTTCGTTGTGGTATCAGCTTGTGCCGCGGGCGCGCTCTAAAATACAACACACACAATAATACAAGCACAGACACGGGATCCTGGCTTATCGCCGAAAATATTTTTCCCAATTGATTTATTTCTCAACTGTTTCATATGGACGAACGATTTTTTTTCTGAAACTGTTAACTATTCATGATTTGTATTTCAGGACTATCCTGTAGAACCATATAGGTTAGGTTAGCTTTACCTATAACAATCCAGAAGTACCTACCTACTTACAGTTTAAAAAAAATGTTCATATGAAACAGTTAGGAAATAAATCACTCGCGAAAAATATTTTCAGCGAGAAATTAGAGAAGGCGACACCATGGGTGCACGGACTCCATCGCTGTTCAAATAGCGTGTATTTGGTATGAGTGTCCCGTGCCCATCCATTATTTAGAGCGAGGAATTGGCCATCATCCTTGGACTGATCCTTACTCTTGCATTCCAGGACTGGTCGCAACCGGCAAGGCTGGGTGAACCCGGCGGAGCTTGAGCAGCGCGAGTGGCTGATGGAGTCTGCGCGGGCGTGGATGGAGCTGGTGCCCGCTGCGCCGTCCACGGAGCCTGCTACTGTCGAAGTTGGGCAGCCGACCAGACTGCTTATACAGTGCACGCTGCCCGGTAAGAATTTGTTCCGAACCAGAGGCCATATTGTCTAACGCGCAAGCGTTTGCTATCGCATTTACCATCACCTTCTGTCAACATCTTATACCGTTTGACAGAAAGAAATAGTGATAGCGATAGCAAGTGCCCGCACCGCACGTTAGACAGTAAGCGTATAGGTCAGACAAGGCTAGGTAAGGTAAAACCCGAAGAGGTGGGGGAGTGCAAGTTGCTAAATACGCGTAGTGCCCGCTGTCCGGTACCTAAGACCATTGACCAGCGGTTCTCAATCTTTTTTGGTGACGGAACCGTTTTGGAAAGCGAAATACTTGACTACAATAAAACAATAGTTTTTAAAAGTGTATTCTTTATTAATAGGCGTCAGAACGGTCGACCAGAGAGAGGTGTTTTGATTTTTTTTTTCAATTCTTGCGGAACTCTTACAGGGTTATCGCGGAACCCTGGGGTTCCGCGGAACACACTTTGAGTATGGCTGCCATTGACTATTCTGAATACTTGTACCCAAAACACCCCATCATCAAATATCTTTATTTTTCTAAAACACCACACCACTTTATATAGCAAACCATGACTGAAATTTAATTTTAGTCTCAGCAACTGAAGTAGTGTCACTTTAGTTGCTTTTTATAATTTTTCCTATTTGAGGCATCAGATCAAAAATTACCTTGCGTGATGCCTTACATCAGAGTTTCAATCACGAAGCGTAAATGTCTGATTGTCCATCATCTAGTAGCCTAATGTCTACTTAAGTAACTCACAACATACTTAAACTATTTTTAACCCCCGACACAAAAAGAGGGGTTTTATAAGTTTGACCGCTATGTGTGTGTGTCTGTCTGTCTGTCTGTGTGTCTGTCTGTGGCATCATAGCTCTTAAGCGCGTGCATCGATTTGGATGCGGTTTTTTTTACTTGAAAGCAGGTTTCTTGGCGATGGTTTTTAGATATGTTTCATTAAAATCGGTTCAGCCGTTTTAAAGTTATCAGCTCTTTTGTTAGCTGCGGAAGGGATCTTAGACGCATAATGGGCGTTGACTTAATATTCAAACGTCATACGAGTGACATAATTGCGTTGGGGGTTTTTAAAATTTTTAATTTATAGTTATTTAAACAGTCTTCGAACAACTTGTCACATTAGCAACATACTTACTAAAACTTAATTATGGAATTTTAACAGCCTTCCTTATGTGTTGCAGTTGGAGTTGGTCTCCGCGTAACCAACTGCGTGGCTCACGACGGTTTGGGCGAGGCATCGCAGAAGCTCCTTGACGAAGCCGGCTGCCCCATCGACGAGTCCATCTTCACCACTCCCTCTATCCATCAACATAAGAAAGGAACAGAAATAGATTTCTCAGACCTCGAGCCTGTCGACTTACAACGGAATATTGACGAGAATGTGAATCTGAAAGCGGCTAAAGCGGATCCTGAGCTCATGTTTAAAAATTTAATGACTTATCAGCATGCTGTAACGACGTTTGCTGCTTTTAAGTTTCCCGATAGAGCAAAGTTGCATTTGACCTGTGGGATAGAGTTGTGTAAAGGGAATTGTCCGACTGTGGACTGCAAAATGTTGCAAAGGCCACAGCAAACCAGAGAGGGATTGTTGAGAAAGGCGCGGTTAGACAAGGATGCGAAAGGGTTGGTGATCGATAGGCTTGAGGTGTATAACAGTATTGAAGTGTTGGCGCCCAATATTGAGTTGGAAGATGAAGCTTCAATACGAGGTAAGACAATTCTATTAACTATTGTAATTCTCGAAAATTAAAAGGTTGAATGGGGATCTGAGGCATTTCAATCGCCGTATCGCGTGTTACGATAATCGACTAATAACATGTCCGTCAACTAACAATTCTAATGACCACCGCAAGTGTGGTCTGGTGTGTGGTCGCAGAATTGCAAAATCCACGTCACATTGTCACTTTGAAAGGGGTACGGGGAGAGACATACATACGTTTAAGGCCAAAACAAATCGGGAGCGCGGGGCGCCGACAGAGCGTGCCTAGCGCGATCAATAACACGGAATAGGAATAGTTATAGAGCGCGCTGGGCACGCTCCGGCGGCGCCCCGCGCTCCCGGTTTGTGCTGGCCTTTAAAAGAATGTGATTGGTCGGAGTCTGCAGTTTTTTATACAAGGGCACCCCTATCTATGGGTACTATCTAGTCTAGTAGACACAGTCGATTCTCTAACAATGACACACCATCCTGGCGTTGTTTTGCAATGCTTCATAGCGTTCATGCATCCTCGAGCATAGTAACAATATAAATTCTGAAATTATTTAAAAGCGAAAAAGTTTTTCGGGTGCGCCGGTGGGATTCGAACCCACGTCTCCTGGGTATGCGCCCCAACGGGTGTTCTACCAATTGAACCACGTCGCATCCAACCGACTCCCCCGAAATTCTTAATCGCTTACATACGCCAACAGTGGCGTGTGGTAACATCCATCGCAACTATTAGAAGCTACGACTCCTACGTTCCAAATTACATTGGAAATGCGTAAGAAATGATGTACCACATCTATTTATTAAAATATTATTTATTTTTATTAGCAGTACGGCTGCTCACCGAATCTAAGATTATTTAAAAGCGAAAAAGTTTTTCGGGTGCGCCGGTGGGATTCGAACCCACGTCTCCTGGGTATGCGCCCCAACGGGTGTTCTACCAATTGAACCAAGTCGCATCCAACCGACTCCCCCGAAATTCTTAATCGCTTACATACGCCAACAGTGGCGTGTGGTAACATCCATCGCAACTATTAGAAGCTACGACTCCTACGTTCCAAATTACATTGGAAATGCGTAAGAAATGATGTACCACATCTATTTATTAAAATATTATTCATTTTTATTAGCAGTACGGCTGCTCACCGAATCTAAGATTATTTAAAAGCGAAAAAGTTTTTCGGATACACGCCACTGTTGGCGTATGTAAGCGATTAAGAATTTCGGGGGAGTCGGTTGGATGCGACGTGGTTCAATTGGTAGAACACCCGTTGGGGCGCATACCCAGGAGACGTGGGTTCGAATCCCACCGGCGCACCTGAAAAACTTTTTCGCTTTTAAATAATCTTAGATTCGGTGAGCAGCCGTACTGCTAATAAAAATAAATAATATTTAAATTCTGAAGTTCTCTAAGTAAATTTGACGACCGGATAGCCCAACACTTGACTATGAAGCTTGAGGTCCCAGGTTCGATACCTGATTGGGGTAGATATTATGTATGAAAAATACGAATGTTTATTTCCAAGTCTTGGGTCTTTAATATGTTTATCCGTTGCGTAGTACCCATAACGCAAGCTTTGCTTTCTTTGGGACTATTTCTATTGGTCTCAAGTGGCCCGTGATTTTATTTATTTTATTTTACTTAAATACTCTAAGTAATTTGTTATATTCCAGGATCACGAAGAATAGAAAGCGAGGAAGACGAGTTCATACGTGGTTTTTCACCAGGCGACAAAACCATTTGCCTGTCGCCCGGCAAAATGGCCCTTGCGTTCTGCATTCTGGGGGTGATTTTCCTATGCGCGATTGCCGTAGCCTTCATATCCTTAATAAGGGCAAGACGGCGTCTAGGAAGAGAGCCGCTGCATACATCTCTCTCGTTCTACACGGGTAGCAAGAGCATGTTTTCGTCTAGTGAAAGCTCTAGTTCTGGCTTGAGTGGAAGCAAGCTACTGCTCACCGATAGTCCATATTTAGACCATCACTCTTCTTCGAGCAATAATTGGCCATATTCCAGGGCGTTTTAAAGTTTTCCGTGTAAAAAATCTTTAAAATCGCTTGATGGAGAAGTAAAGTTCTTGCGGTGTCAGGGGTTATTTTTTTAATAACGACTTTCGGCTGGTACAAAAAATACCTAGTTTTATTTATTTATTCACTATCTGGTGCTAATTTACTTCTTATATTAAAAATATCTATGGCATATTTTTATTTTAAGCTTTTATTTTCATTGCGAAGGATGATGTTTGGAGTCACTATTTAAATAATTGAAAGACTGTAACTATAATTTCTTTCTTCTACCTCCATAGCTATTGTATTTTGAAATAAATTCCGTATTTATTTCTAGAAATTAGATAAATAAATTTGTAATTTTGAGGAGATGCTTTTGAACAATGCAATAATTATAAATACTTACTTACTTTATGATGATTTTAAACATAGTGAATCTGGTACAAGATTTTCATTATGTTAGGTATTAGGTAATTTTAAATGGACAAGGGCTTTTAGGTATTTAAAGATCATTAGCATTTCCTCGAACGAAAACTAATTTTAATTTAGATATAATTATTCTTAAGTTACAACAGATACTTAATCTATAAAATTTATTTGTGATATTATTACGTTCTATTGAATGAAGACGGGAGGATTTATACCTTTACAAGTTTCTATTAAAATTATAAAAGAGATACATTCGTTTTGGTTTTTTATTTACTTACTAATAGAAAAAACCCTACCTAGGTACAGTATATACACAAAGTAAAGGAAACCGTGATAGGAACACTTTGATCAAATGGCTCTAAAGGCCACCACAAACCGAAGCGCGGGGCGTCGACGGAGTGTGCCCAGCGTGCTCTATAACTTTAAATCATATAATATACCATGACGACCATGACACACACCGGCTGTGCGGGAGAGCATAATATTTGATTCAGTGTTATAGAACGCAACGCGCTGGGCATTCTCCGTCGCCGTCGCGCCGCACGCACACCCACGCTTCGGTCTTCGGAGGCCTTAAGTATCGGCACGGCACGCAAACGAATGCGATATAGCTCCATCACTCGTTTCGTTGTTTGTGTAAGACTTAGGTAAAATCCCTTGAATTAGTGTTGCCCGTCGTCCGGATTTCCCCGATCTGTCCTTGTTGACAGAGTTTTCAAGAAACGATTGGGTAAAACGGGGTAAAACCTGGGCAAATGCTCTGTGCTCAATCGATATCCGGTAGTTTATATGTGAATGGCCTTCCGGGGCAAATATTCAGTATTTTTGAAGTCTAAGTACGTGATAATTTTGGTGTGATGGTAATTTGTACCGTATGTAGCAACCCTACCTTCAAAGTAAATGAAAGGATCAAGTTTAGTAACTGCCAGAGAAAAAAATCTAAGTGTGCCGTAAAACCTACACATACAGCATACAGTAATATAACTCTTAGACATTATACGTGGCTGTGACTCATTAAGACAAGGTTCTACAATCAGTTCCGAACTTCCGATAAGATTCTCATTTCTTCATGAAGCTGCGGCTGCGAAAGTATGCCAATGGCATATTCATTCATCATATTTCACTAATTATGGAACCGTAAAAACTGAACTTAAAATATTAAAAACCGATGCTGCAATAAGAAAAACTCGTTCATTGAACCAAGGCATTCAACATTCTTGTATTGTATTGTATGTAATTGGAACAGTAGCGCCATCTTCAAAAATATGGCAAAGTTAATGTCTTGCTTATATTTGATAAGTCCCTATATTATAGATGTCGTTAGAGGAAACGATTTCAATTTACGTTGGAATCGTAACGTAATAAACAACAAGATATTTTTTTGGTCGATTACAATAAGCCATAGATTTAGTTTGATGTATTTATGCAATTAAATTAAAATTCAACGAACTTGTAATTCCTTCAAATAACACGTTTGTGTTTAGCGCCATCTAGACGCTACCGGTAACACTACTACTGTATCAATAATTTAGAGATGGCAACTCACTTGTTGCAGAGTAGTGCTGCGCCAAAAATCGATGGATTATGCCAACACCATAGACAATTTTTACTTGCCCCTCACTAAGCTATGCTGGTGCATGACATCATTCAGTCAAAGACTAATTTGAACGCTAAAAAAACAGACTGTCAATTACCTACATTTCTAGTAAATTTGTATTTAAATGAATGTTTATCATAAAAGGGAGTAAGACGTCCGCGAGGCAGCACGGCGTCAGTTACAGAGATCCAGTTGTTCATCTACCTGCTCGAGTCTTAAAGGGCTAACAACTTTAGCTCATTTAGGCTCCAAGTGCTTGCCAAGCACTAGCAGATGTTACTGCGCTCCGACTTCTGGCCGGAGGGTGTGGTGTTCCGTCGTTTTAGAGACGGGATGGAGACGTCTTTCGAAAATCCGTAAAAAGTTGTATTATTTAATTTTTTTTTGTTTTTATATTTGTATTTTTGAATTTTAGAGCGCATTGGTGTTAAACTGTAATTGTAATTGGTGTAATTTTTATTGATGTATAAATAAATGTGTAAATTAAGTACAATTTATTTTTAGACAGCCGTAGGGGGCATAGAAATATATGATTACGACCTGCTTTTGCGTTAAAGAATACCAGAAAGTACCGTTTGAATATTACTAAATAATTAAAATAGATATTTTCAAAAACCCAATGAGAGTTTCTGGAAGCCGACAAAGAATTATCCACGTAAGTGTCAAATAAATTTAAAAAATTTAACCGTTTTTGAATACAAGGACCACAAATTCAATGTTTTTTAATGCCACGGTCTCTTGACCGTTGCCGTTGGGGCTGACAGATGAGACAGTGGCATGAATGAAAAGGCGCTGATTCACGCTGCTTTCGGCTGCATTTAAGTTTAGCATGTAGATACCTACTTATTTAAGTTTACTTTAGTTATAAGTTTTAACAAAACATGGACAATAATTGGATACTTAATTTTTTAAAACAATTACGTAGGAGTTTTATGTGGTTAAAACTTAAATTTACATTATAGAGACATTGTATACCTTACTACAAAATACATAAAGAAGTCTTAAATAGTTTTCAGTGAACTGAACCGTGTTAAATACATATTCAACGATTTTTATGTTTTTGTGGTAGAGTATGCTTTTACTGATTGCCACCAGCACACCTGTCTACTCTGTCATAAAAATGGCCAGTCTTCCTCACATAATCTATGACATGGGCGTAAAGGTGATGCTAGCTTTCGCGAGTCGCGACGATCTTTTTGCCTCGCCTTCGAAGCCGTGTTCGTTCTCGCAGTGACGGCTGAAATTTGGAAGAAAATATATGAACTGCGATTATTACTAAATTAAGTAAAACGTAGACGCGCGGGTTATGTTTCAATGTTTGGTATTCCAATTGGGAACTCCATAAAGTGTGTGCCGTGAGGATTGAGTATTAGTACAGTTTGTGGGTTGAGTGCAAGTGAATCTGTGAGTGCCGACGAATTTATGTGTACAAGTGTGAGAACAACATTACTGGGCTTTTAAGGTACGTTGTAATTTAATATGGTACTGGTAGGATAGTTTTGTAGTTTCTTAGATTTTAGAGTGGAGGTAGAAGCGGTTTTTTAGTAATCGGCTTAACGGCCGGCCAATTAGATGCCCGTTTTAGTTACCAAGCCAGTAAAGCCAAGGCTTCTGATTTAAGAATTTAGTTCTAACAATTATTTTACGCAATTTAAATTTCTATCCTTATGGCTATGTAATAATCACTTTTGATATGTAGGTCAGATGCCTGTCCTGAAGTTTTTTCGAACCATAAAAAGCCGTTGGCATAGTCTGGCTTCGTAATAATTGTAGTAAAAAATATGATTCTTAAAGAATTGTATGCAAATGATTCCTTAACCTTATCATCAGTATTACTTAAAAAAGCGAGAACTGTAATTGTTTTGTTCCACAAGCCTGTCTTGCTGAAGTTGCTTCTAGACATGATTAATTGAATTCAATATAGATATTGAATTTTATTATTATTATTAAAGCTTTATTTATCCATACAGTAGGTACAATAAGTTTCTATACATTTTTATTATATTAGTTCTATTGTATGGCCCCTCTAGGGTAAAAAGCCTCCTCCATCTCTTTCCACTTTTGTTTTTCTTGAGCAGTGCTCATCCAGTCATTTCCTGCTGTTTTTATAATTTCGTCAACCCATCTCTTCTTCTGCCGTCCTCTATGTCGTTTTCCAGTAGGACCGAGCCATTTTGTTGTTTTTAATGTCCATCTGTTATCCTGGTATCGAGCTATATGACCTGCCCACTTCCACTTCAGTGTCAAGGCATGCTGTAGTGCGTCCGTGAGTTTTGTTTTGTTGCGTATGTCAACATTTCGTATTTTATCAATTCTTCTCAGTTTCAGGATGCTTCTTTCCATAGCATGTTGACATGACAGTATTTTGTTTTTAATCTTGTTAGTGAATGTCCAAGTCTGGCTTGCATATGTTAAGCAGGGCAAGATACACGAGTCCATTACAATCTTCTTTAGCTTCAGACTGTAGTTACCTTTTAAGATTTCTTTCTGTGCCCAATACTTTTTCCATGTTGTATTTATCCTTCTGTCTACTTCATCTTCGTTTCTATTGATGTCGAATTGAACTAGTTTTCCCAGGTAAATATATTCGTTGACATATTCTATTGTCTTCCCATCTATGTTAATTGGACTTTGGATATTATTGGTCATTATTTTAGTTTTCTCTGTATTCATTTTCAGTCCTACTTTTTGGCTTTCATTGGTGAGGTTTTGAAGCATTCTTTCTAGTTCTGTGGGAGTTTCACTAAAAAGAGCAATATCGTCCGCAAATCTAAGATGAGTTAGTCGGCTGTTAAGTATCCACAGTCCTTTGTTCTTCCAATCTATATTTTGGAAAATATCTTGAAGGACTGCAATGAATAGCTTTGGCGAAAGCGGGTCTCCTTGCTTTACACCCTTTTCTACTGGAAACTCTTCTCCATTCCTTTCTAGTTTTATTGTGCTAACACTTTCAGTGTACACATTTTTTATAATATTTATGTATTTACCATGTATATCATTATTCTCAAGTGCTTTCCATATGGCTGTATGTGTAATACTGTCGAATGCCTTTGAATAATCAACAAAAGCTATGTAGAGTGGTCTGTTAAATTCCTTATACTTTTCTATTAGTTGTTCAATAGTGTGGATATGATCATTGGTGGAATAGTTGGGTCGAAACCCTGCTTGTTCTACGGGTTGATTACTGTCAATTTTGGATCCTATTCTGCTGAGCAAAATCGATGAAAACAGCTTATATATAGCAGATAGTAGACTAATAGGCCTGTAGTTTCCTACATCTTGTGGATTTCCTTTCTTGTAAAGTAGCACTATATGTGATTTACGCCATTGTTCTGGCACTTGTTCTGACTCTAGTATCCTGTTAAAGAGTGTTGTATCAATATCAATATCAATATCTCAGATATTGAATTTATATGCCACCAAAACTATCCAATAAGCTTTTTGGCTGCATGCTGCCGCTTATGAAATTAATAAAAATATAATTTAAGGGTATTTAAAAATTAAGTCACCGTCTATCTATCTCATACTGCTCAGAACATTTATTTGTCTTAGTTATTGTATATAGTGCATGGCAATCTACTTTATACTCAATCATACCATCGAAGATACTGCAAATATGCTTGACTGGCATTTGATAATTCTGCATTATCTGACAAATTTAGCCAATTACTTTTACTCTAAAGTCTTTAAAAATAAAACAATATCAAGCTAAAACCATCTGCTGTAAAACTACATGTAATGTAGGTATGTGGTACTTACATATGGTAGATGTGTGGATTTGCACTATTCCCGATAATATAATTAAATAAATAAATGTCACGGGACAATTCACACCAATTGACCTAGTCCCAAAGTAAGCTAAGCAAAGCTTGTGCTATGGGTACGAAGCAACGGATAAACATACTTATAGATAGATACATACTTAAATACATATGAAACACCCAAGACCCAAGAACAAACATTTTTATTATTTATACAAATATCTGCCCTGACACGGGAATCAAACCCGTTACCTCAAGCTTCATAGTCAGGTTCTCTAACCACTAGGCCATCTGGTTGTCTAATATGTATTAAAAATATCTTATCTAATTTAGTATGATTATCCATTGCCCATCCATTGCTTACTTTGGGACTAGGTCAATTGGTGTAAAATTTTCGGAAGCATGAGAATTGAAAAGAATTAACATACCTAATTTGCTCAAGCGTTAACATTTTTTTTTTCTCTTTTTTTTTCGAGGCTTAAGTGCACTTGTGTGACTATGCCAGCCTCATTGGGAGACTCAATGGCCAAATTTATCAAACACTGCTCCTGCTTCGTCCAGATTCTCTGACTGCAAAAGAATGTTTGATGAACTTGTATATTTGTACTGAATCTTGCGACACCAGTCAACTCAAAATAACATTCACTGCCCCATTGAAAAGGTCTACATTAAAACTGTAGTTATTAACAAGTTTTCAAGCAATTGCTAAGCCAGTCAAGTATTTGTCATTGCCATAATTCTATTATCAAGCCCGCCTTATCAGAGGAGTGCCACTCAGGTGTTGCTTTTATAATTAGGGTGTGGTACATGAATATTAACATGTAGGGGAGGGCCTTGAATTAAAGAAAACTTTATTGGACTAGATAGAGCAACAACCTGGTTAGGGTTGCGGGATTGTGTTGGATGCAGATGACAGTGGACATCTTTCGGCTGAAATTATGATGATGATTTCTAAATGTAAACTGAACATGTATTTGTATAACTTGTAATATTTATAGACAATCAATATGATAAGAGCTGTAGTTACTCATCACTTGCTCTGAACTTACACTAATTTAGATTGTGATTCCTTACATGTACAGAATGAATGATTTGATTTATCAAAATTAACTTGCTTGCTTGCTTTACAAATCCTTGGTTGTTGAAGCCTTTCTACTCTTCAAAAGTCCCTGTTTTGAAGCCAGAGGCAGTTTGTCTATGTATGAAAAGTTTGCATTTATTTTTTAAATTTTGAAAAGTTGTCTTTGTGAAAGTGACTTGTTTTGATGAGTAAGTTACGCCCTGGAAATATTGGTACCTAATTTATTAGCATCTTATTATATTGTTTAACGATCGGGCGCTTGCTATCGCTATCACCATCTCTTTCTGTCACCATCTTATACTGTTAGGCAGAAAGAGGTAGTGATTGCAATAGCAAGCGCCCGTGCGTTAGACAACAAGCGTACAGGTGTTTCGACTGTTTCGTAGAGGCAAATCGATCTTGTCTTTCTATTGCCACATGAAATCGTGGTCTTCCTCAACAGCGAACGTAGTGGCCATACCTATTTATTTAAGATTCCGCTCCGATTGTACACTCTGCACAGAAGAACGACTTCAATGTCCTCTATGTATACTTCATTTAATTTAGAATTGAAAACCACAACTTCATTATATTGCGGCTCGTCAACTATTTCTTACGTAGCAAATAGTACAGTACAATAGTCTGGGAGCCGCAAAATAAAATTGTTTTATTGTCACTTTATTTGCGTGTCGTCAATTGTTATTCTAGTACAAATTGTAAAGAGATTAGAGTTCATGAGCCGCAATATAATGTTGTTGAAAGAAAGAAAGAAAAAGAAAGAAAGAAAAACATTTATTCGTGACAAAGAAAAAACAAATACAAAAAGAGGAATTGGAAACAGATAATACTTAATAAATATTGTCACGAAATGGTCCCAACTCAGCATGATGTCGGCCTTGCAGCCGACGCTGGTCTTCCGTTGGAACCAATCCGACAATTAAACTAGGCAACAGCACACATACATACATCTGAAAATATACAACACAAAACACGACTAATATAATAACAATACAAAATAAAAATTAATTAAACGTACGACACTGTATTCATAGCCCCGATTGCCTTTGCCACTCTTTAAAGGTTTGTGGTTTATAATTCTAAATTAAATGGAGTATAGGTAGGTAGTTGTGCTCGTATATTTTGGCTAAAATTTGGTTTAAATTGCAGATAAAACTTGCACAATACCTAGGCACTATTTAATATGGTTTGCTAACTTCATAGTTGATTGGCGACTTAACAATTACTCATTTGCAATCAAATCAGTACCAGTTTTCATTTCAACAAATTAACCATAAAATTCATGGCCGCAAACGTGCAGCATTATAACGCCAGTAAAAAAAAACACAAATCCTGATTTCCTACAGAAAGTGGTTAGTAAAAAAAGCGTTTAAAAGCCCGCTCAGTGTCACGTTCGCGATGCTCTCATATCAAAGGTCCCTGAAAGTCAAGATCCTTTACAGTCTGGAGGCCTGGGGCGCCGGTGTGCGTACTAACGGAATCTGTTAAGCCCATTCTACGGGATACATTGACTGAATGAATAGCTGAGCCTCACACACCCCATTTTTAAATGATGAAGTATTCTGTGACTTCCTCACGCAGCTTGGTTTTGGGATTGAAAATGGAGAAGTTAATTTATTTACCATTAATACTTACTAGGTACAATGATATCAGTAATAAATTGCTATAGATCCTAAACGTTTATCAGCCGCCAAACGTCTTTCCTCGGAGTACGCCATTAAAGCATTCCGATAAAAGATTGATGTAGCTTCAAAAACTGGATCAGTATGCAGGAAATCCCATGTTAGTTAGATGTAATGTTAGCTTGAAGTCGACGGTAGATTATGATGACAGCATTTGTCTTTTCTTACGACTACCCGAAATACTGACTTAAAAAAAGCGTTTTCGTGGAAGTAAAGCTGTTGTTTTCGCGTGGATACAATGTAGCAAAAGACAGTAAGACGTATTACATCCAGAATTCGAAGTAAAAGTTTTACGACCACCAAGCTAAAATACGGCGCTCTCACAAAGTTTAAGCAACTAACGTCTACTAATTATCTCTGTTCTTTTACGAAATTGTGATTTTCTAAACGAACCTCTTCTGTGGATTCATGGCTGCACTCAGTAGACAATCATAACTTCACCCGTTGGCTTCATGGCATACGGAGTCAGGGTCAGGTGTTTTGACGATGGTTTATGTCAACGTCAATGTACAACTAACGTGAAGACATTAAGTACTATGTACTCCGTAAGTGCCTGCGAACGAACAGACCAAGAGGCCAGAGGCTTTATTGTCTAACGCACTCGGGATCACAATCGTTTTCACTACTTCTTTCTGCCGTACGGTACAGGATGACGGTAGAAAAAGATAGTGAATGAAATCGCGAGCGCCCACTCGTTAATCAAATCGGGATTGCCTAGCGCAGCGAAGAAACCGCGGACGAGGTTTGATTAGACGATTAGAGAATCACACTGCAGTTCTACTCTACAGACGAAAACAGAACTGTTCATCGTATTACCTTTAAAATTTGCAGTAGGACCACTGACCGGGTAGCACACTATCCAGTTTTTGTTTTCCGCTATATCAGTTCCGTCCGTACGAAACCAGTTAAAGTTAAAAAAGACAGTCCTTACTCAACTACAAAAGGCATGTCGTGCTAGTCGTGCGGAAGTATGTTTCCAGGTACTCGCGTTATTCCAGTGGCTTTAAATATAAAACGTGACTACTACAGTTTCCCATTTGTTAGTTCTCCACGGACGTTCGCTAACATTGTATTTGTTTGAGCAAACGTCATACTTTGTTTGAGCTGTGTTGTAACATGCAGTCATCACTTGTAAGATGATGAAATAGTTTCGGACGTGAGCTGGAGTGCTGGAAATGTTTAGTTTACTTGCTTGACTACCCTAAGGTTCAATGCCATCTGTTTGCCATCAGTGCTAACTAAAATGCTCAAGTTGTAACGAGGATTCAACCTTTCATTAACTAGAAGTTCTCGTTTGATTCGCTCAAGCTGCTCTTCCTCTTCCGTTTGATTTGATCGTCATGTACGTCTCTTTCTTAGTCAAAGAGCGTTCAGTATTAACTACGGGAACTAGGTATACTCTTATTGTTTAAAAACCACTTGTGAAATAAATACCTAATCTGAAAATAGGTAACCGAACTTAACAAAATGGAGGTCAAAGTTCAAATACGTTGCCGCTACTTAATCTTTTCATTAACCTTGATTACTACCGCACCATGGATCTAATTCAATTCAATATTGCTAAAACAGTTTCTGTGTCGGCGTCTAGGGTGAAATACAATTTGGCGAGCACTTTAGCACAAGGCTATATGTAAGATTGCTTTTATATCTTCATTCGTTCGCTTATTCAGATATTATGAGTTTTATGAGTAACAAAAGCGAGAAGATTGATTGGGTTATCAGGTCACATCACACAGGCAAATTTATATATTTCTTTCGTGTTAAGATTTCTTGTTTTTTTACTTTTTTATTCTTTTTATTATTTTATTCAATGTTAATTCGTCGCTATAAAAGGTGTATTTCGTATTAAAAAGGGTGGTAAATCTAGCGGGGAGGGGTGTGCGTGCACAAGGGATATACGGCTAGCCGGCGCCAGGAGCGGATCGATAGTGCGGCCCTCAGTTGTGCTCACTCGGCCTCCGACACGCCGCGCGTTTCCCCCTCGGGTGTCCGTGCCTCGAAAAACCCTGTGAATGACGTGAAGTGAACCTAGTGCATTGGATGCGATGAACTTACACTGGTACGTTTTTTGACTTTGAAACGCGTTTGCGGTTGCCAAGTTTGGGGTCAATAGTGAGATCTGACAGATGATGTCAAAAGTTAAAGTCTATTTAGATTAGTTAGGTGTTGAAAAAGTAATCTGTGATTTTATTTTGACGAAGGGTATGTGGATTCTTTAAGGGTGTTCTTCATTATTATCTCCAGTTGATCGACCTTGTAACACTGAGCGGAGAAAATGAGGCATTCGATCAAAAGCTCTTAAGACCGAGGTCACGATATGAAGATGCCTTTCGTTCATTTCCTTGTATCTTGAATAAAAAAAAAATGCTGAAGATTCTTGTGAATTCAATCCAAACAACTCAAGAATTTTCTATGAATTTTAAGTAGTTACATGCTAACGATATCGGGAGTAGATGTCCCGTTTTTTTTGTATTCTAATAATGAGATTCCTCGGACATCTTACGATCATTTTGCAATAGTATATCAATCAAATCATCGATGTACGCCCCGTATTAAATTCTTGCTCAATTGAGATGCCGATCCCTTGATTTATCGACGTTGCTGCATTGCGACCTCGTGACCTCAGCATCAGATGTGTCGGATTGTGGCCAGACGGCAGACAGACTGGGTCTCTAGTTACAGAGATAGATTTTGAAGCCCCACCCTCTGCCGAGGTCACACGTTCAGACTATATATTAGACAGGAATCAGGATAAGACTAGGACTGGGTAAAAAATGGGACAATCGCAGTGCGCTTCTTGTAGCAGAAAGCGTTGGGAAAATTGTGAGTGATGGTTATATCGTGATATCTTGCCATAACATTGATGGATTTGCTAGTATAGGAGATCATTTGTCATGATTATGTGGTAATCGACACTTTTTTTTGGTGTTTTATTTACTTACGTAAAGAATATTTTAGTTTTGATTAGTTGCCTTGTAGACAGTTTATGTTATAAATGTTCGCTTCTCAAGGATTTACAATGAAGTGATAATGATATCCTGCAGATAGTCTTCATTCTCTTATGACATCATGCGATGTAAGTGAGGATACGCCCGAGTTTTTTTATAGCGTGTGATATCATGCCATTTAGTTTTGACGTCATTGCGTCCTTTACAATCCGTATCATCTTGATAATGTATACAACTTTTCCAAGAGCTCACAAGAAAGAAACTACTCTATACTATACAAAAAATACTTTCAAGCATGAATAGTCTAACTGTTGCCTTATGAAATTCAATGATCTCGCATTTAAGTCCATACCGCGTCTGTTTTATATCGCGAGTGGCATAAATACAAAAGGTACTGTTCTAGTGACTCATATAGACACGATACCACTTTGGCCCATTAATGTGCTAATGAATGACAAAAAATAGTAGGTGATCTCATCTACAGTCCGCTGCATGTTCATACCTAGTGACCATACCAGACAGACTTGCATATATCCATTCGTATAAAACTCATCGTTTCCTATCTGTGGGCGTGTGCTATATCTGTGCGATGATCGGTCACCAATGTCACGCTGGCTAAAGGGTATTATCATTTTACGTGGGACGAATAAAAGTGAATTGATTCCGTAATAGCGATTAACATAACTATCACGTTAGCTGCATATCTTATGTTATCTTGAGACTTTAGTCCTACGATAAAATGCTCATTTGATTAAGTTTTCATTCATTTTTACGACTCAAATAGGCAATTTTTGTCTTTTAAAAATGTGTCTGGCCAGTCTTACGAGTTATTATTTCATGTTGCTTCGTTGCGTTCGAGTTGTTAAATTGGGCTATCTTATCAAGAAACTCGGTTTGGTGAGCTATCGCCCCCTCTTTATTTGACCCCGCAATTGACCCTGAGACTTGCCGGTTCTGTCTGTGACATAATACATAATGAAATCATTGTAGTTCGCCGAATATTTGATATCGACACGGAATTTATTGAGATTTAATTGTAATCATAATCAGTTAAACTGAACGAACAACAATCTTTACTAACGGTTCATTTTCTTTTTTTGCAGGTAAACATCTTGTGGTTTATTTTATAACAAGACGTTCGACGTGACAAGGAACATAAAGTATGACTACAAAGTACAATGTTTACTTCAAAGTAAAGTTTCTCTAGAGCGAAATAGGGTTAGCAAAACAATCATAGAGATGCGACCTCAAAGCTAAAATCGAAGTCGTGAGAACCGGATTGGTTGTACTTGTACTTACGTACTCCTACTAACTTCTTGTCCAGTAGAAAGCCAATTGCGCTCTGCCCTAAACTTGAGCTGAGAGATTAGAATTCAAACATCTCTTCGATTACGGCTTACTGTGGCTCACACGGAATTCAACCGGGTTTTTATAGAAATCTAATTATAGCATGGGCTAGCAACGTTAATACAAAACCAAACTGCGAACCGTCGGACAGACGTGCTCTTTGGGCAGTTCTTATGGAAACAACTGTTTTTTTGTTTCCAATTTAAATGTGGCATTGTATTTTACTGTTTTAGCTTTCGTATGCTGCTTTGTTTATGTTTGTAAGTTCAAGTTACAGTCCTTACAAGTCCTGCTTTAACTTAAACTCGCCGCAGTCAAAGGGCAGTGTTGTTGCTCGAGTTTCGTAAGAAGTGGAACGACTACCACAAATTACAAATGAACGTTCGTAGCCCTTTCACGGTTGAGCAATGAAAGCTTTAATTGTGGTAACAATTGGGAGGGGCGTGCGAGACGAGAGCCTTTCTAAACTCAATTATCAAGGGGCCATTGTTAAAACTGTTTGTTCCTTAGCTATGCATTGTTGTTTGCTTTCCTGAGCCATATTTACATCATTTATGCCCGAGAACTATTTCAAACAAACCCATCTTGTCCATAATATTAGTTTTATCGCTGCCAATCTCTGATAATTTTTATGACACTTCTCTGTATTTTAGTGAAGCTTCGATCGAAATGTGTCTTGGGACCGTTGAAAATTGCGTTTAATATTCCGATGATGGAGTCCTGAGTCCCGCTCCGCTGGGGTTAACGACCTCGAATCCAGTCCATGTCTTATGCACTCGCCGACTCACGTAACAACCGCTTTCTGTAGACTTGTACACATACATGCGTAGCGTTACCGGTGTAATCTGTAGACCCAAAAAAACTTTTCTTTCCGATTATAACATTCGATAGGAATTATCTTGATAAGTAGATGACGTCGTGATCATTATGCGGTGCATACAAGCGTTACTAGTCCGTCATCGAATATGGATTCCAGTATGTTTTCTTGATTGTTCCGCTCCATTTACTTCGTGATTTTTATGTAGTTAACTGTTTTCAGATTACTCTTCATCTGTAGCTATAAAAAGTGGATTTACCATAAGGTAACACGTTAGTACATCGTCGTTGTTGTGCGTATCTACTTAAAGAATTTCTTTTTTTGCGAGTGCTTTAACTGGTTCAACTGGTATCGAATCTGCTAAACGTGCTTATATAGAGGTACTAAAGTAGGCGTAGGCGGCTTATTATCAACTACAAAATCGTCTACATATACATCTTTAAAAAGATGACGATATAGGCTTAGCCATGTTAATCGTAATCAAATCACCGTCATGCGTACTCACGGATAACTAACTATTCACGAATTGAATACCTAGTAGATTCGCCAGAACAATTTGCCGGTTGTTGGACATCAATTTACAGCAATCAGTCCTCACATTCGCGGCGCCCTCACCGCCTTCACAATTAAAGTATGCTTATGAATGGACATGACTGATGTCACGTTTTATTCATCGTTGACGTAACATTGGGGTTTACGTTATTAGTAAGAGTGTTTACATTTTTATGATTGCCAAGACAAACCTCCTCGAATCTACTATCACTCGATTTAGTACACAGAGCTTTGCAATTTTTATCTTCTCAAATCATTGTGTTGTACAGGGTTATTTGTAATTCACTAGCATCCTTTTAACCCTAAACTCCTACCACTTAAACAAATGTTTTTTGTTTTACGGCTTTTGTCATAACTTAATACTTTTGATGTAATAACGTTTTGAAAATTTGATTCTGCTTCTTATTTTTACGATACTCTGTGTATTTGTATGGGAAAAAAAGTGCTTCATTTTAAAAAGTCGTAAAACAAAAAACATTTGTTTGAGTGATAGGAATTCAGGGTCAAGAGGATGTCAGTGAATTAAAAATAACCCTGTATAGCAGACAATAGCAGTATGCTAATTAAAAAATAAATAAAATAAAAAAAATAAATAAATACCACGGGACAATTCACACCAATTGACCTAGTCCCAAAGTAAGCTTAGCAAAGCTTGTGTTATGGGTAAACATACTTATATAGATAGATACATACTTAAATACATATTAAACACCCAAGACCCGAGAACAAACATTCGTATTTTTCATACAAATATCTGCCCCGACACGGGAATCGAACCCGGGACCTCAAGCTTCATAGTCAGGGTCTCTAACCACTAGGCCATCTGGTCGTCAAATCTGGTAGTTTGAACTCTGTGGTCAGTAGTCTCAGTGGGTTAGGTGTGGCTTAAGCGGAACAAAAATGACTTATGTAAATCTGACATCAGAATCACATCTCGTTGATATCGTACCAAGTTGTCAGACAAAAGACTAAATAACTGAAATATTGGAAATGCACGATTACGTAGTGATTTTGCGGGAAAACTGTTACATTTTAAATGCTTACAATTCAGTTAATTTTCAGTTTAGTTTTAACCCGAATTTCAACCGACTACAGACTAAGGTTACAACATAACAGTGAACATTGTTTAAAAGGCTTCAGAAGTTTCGTTTATCACGCAGTTTCCGACTGCATTCTTAGAATCACTAATTAACTGATCTAATTACGGCACTTGCTATTTATTCCTTTTAGTTTTCATTTAGCTTTATCATTTTTGTTAATCTAATGTTTGTTACGGTTGTTGGGAACCCGAAGTTCGACGGAAATTTAATTATTGAAAGTTTTGTTAGTAAAATCGTGATCTAGAATTTTATTAAGCTCTAGCTTGCAATATTAACGCGGCTGACGCATTGCGGCGGGGCTTCTTGGGAGGCTTTTAAGCTTTCCTTTACTTTAACAAAACCAGTGCACAGACTACTTATCCCCGTGCTAACGAAATTAATTAAGATTTGAATACAAATATGTATACGAATTTACATTTTAAAGGACAATCCTTGATTTTTGAGATGAGAACCAATTTTAGTATCAATTTACTCAGCGCAGGTTTACAAGGAAGGTGGAAATTGATGAGAATTATGAGCATAAAACTGTAGCCAACTAGCTTTCTCCGCTAAATAAATCACTATTGATATTATGGAAAGTGATGCTTGCCCAGTTGTGCAGCTCGATGCATAGCATATTTCATTGCTGAATCGCTAGTGAATAATTCATTCCACGTCATTATAGCGCGCTACTGCCACACAACCCGAACCTATTTCCATTTCGTAGAAATGCTTTACCGTTAATACTCTGTTCATTTAACACGATTAGTTCAATTCAAAGACATGACTATAATTGAAATACTTTCACAATTGTGTAATGTGCAAATTGTTTTTATCTTTCAAAGTTTCCGTTCTGGATCGTAAATCTTTTCACACCTTCTAAATTTTTACTGGTGTAGTTAATTCGCTTTGTTTTGAATTAATGCATTGGGTTAAATAGTAACGCGATACGCGTCAGATTCTCGTCGCCACAGCAATAGCGCCCATTTGTTAAATTAATATTGATTGGTTCCACCTCCTATTAGGTTCGGATTTCACTGTTTACTTTGGTTTCCTCCTCGATATCGGTTACTTTTAAAAGTAGGTTTGAATACATAGCAAGTATGAAGTTAATGCCGGTTCTCTGGATGGCAACGTTCCAAAAATTGGTTCTCCAGTTCACAATGGACTTGCCCACTTATTTCTGCATCAGCTGTTGAACAAATCGAGACAAAAAACGAATTGTTTAAAATTCTCACGTATTATATGCGTCTAGTAGTACAATGGCCAACTTCGTCGTCTGCCGGCTGTTTTTAATTTTTATGGGCGTCAAGAATTATATTGACCCGAATATGATGATAGCATCATCGCTCCAATGAGACAGATCATGCATGTGGGTGTAAACATTACGTTTAGCGCCATCTACGCAAAGGCCGAGGGATCTTTGCCAACGATACGTATTCCTTTCATTTCAATAAGTGCTCGGGCTTTTATCCCTCGGGATCCCAAATCAGATTACGCCAACAATTTAAGTTGACTTCGAGAGTAACGAGCTCCAAGTTCAATTGTGTTTGCAATATTTCCTCACAAAAGGGACGATGCGGACAGAGCATAAAGAGGGAGTATAGTACAAAGATGCCTCATCAAACTTTTGGAAAACAATTCCAATATTGTGCAGTCTGATGGATCGTGCTCTGTGGAGGTAAACGTGCAGTGCATGTGTCTATAAAACCGGTCGGACGCGCACAAACAACAGCGAACGCCGCCGGCCTTCGCCGCCGTTGCCGACGCCCGATTACGTCACCATACCCACCAAGCTTATGTCATACCATTACTGTCCATTAGACGCGATCTACACTTGCCGAACAGACAATACAACGCAGCCCTTACAAAAAACAATCGGTTTCGTTGAATCGTCTACAGAAGCTGCCAACTCTGCTGCTTCACGCTTCACTAGAGTCTTGACCGTCACGATGATTTTCAACGAAGCAAAGATGATTCGTTCCGCATGAATAGGTACTACTACTCAGGACTGACAGTGACGGCATGCCGATGAATTTATTTAGGAGCCATACGCTATATCGGTCAGCAATGAAGTACTATCCGCAAATTGCGTTTGCGTCACTGACTATGAATTGTCTATCGATTTCGCGTCTTGTAAAGTTGTCAATGCAACTCGATACTTTTTAGGGTGATCTCGCCGGTTTTGGGTTAAATTGAAGCCATTTTCGTGTTAAACATAATCGACGGAAATTTACAATCAATAAAAAGCTGACTAGTAATTCCGCTTTAGCTTTTTGTGTTATACATAGTCCCTCGGTATTTAATTCACATATCACCACATCACATAGCTAGGTATAAATACGTTGTTGGCAGAAATGAGGCGCATCCTACTTCTACAAAGTTCAGTGATGACACCCACACACTAGTTTCATTGACTTCCATCTCAACTAGAGACGGATGGTGCAACCATAATTTGTGTCTCTATTTAGATATATGACCAAACTTACTTTGGAATTGGAAAATTGAAATCTATTACACCAAGAGCCACGCTCTTCGGGAATCTTCGTAAAAGCATTTAGACGCAACGTTACCAGAGCTCTAAAATTATCGTTAAAATTAAAACGTGAGGTAAGTCAACATAAACAGCGCCCGATATGTAAAGCTCTAAAATTTGTAGTTCGCTTTCCGAGAAATCTTACAAATTCGATTTCGCTCCGAGACTGATAAAAATATCCACCTGACAAATAATCTAGATGAGCCACTTTGCCAATGTCCGGTCAGTGACGCCTGCCCGACTAATATGCCTCCCTGTGGGGGTAGCAATCCCACCAACGAGGGTGTGGAATGTGTCCACAATAGCACGCCATAATCTGTTTATATGTGTCACTTAACACCGTGTCCTGTTTATTTATTCAACGAGGAGAGGAACGAAAATAATGATGAAAGATAGCGATTTCATTCAGCCGACTGATTATTTCCGTATTTATCCTGTTTTTTTCAAAGGGATGGTCAATATTCATTGGATAAGACCGACCTGATTAAGTACGATGTATGAATGAGTTCTTTCACAAATCGTACATTTCTCATTTCTCTTCACTGTTTATTGGGTAACTAGACCGGATATCCCATTGTTTTTGACTCGAAGCGTCATGTTTCGTGTCAGCAGGCGTGTTGTTTATATTATTTATAACATGCGTTCGTGTGAGGGGAGTTACACGTAGGGAGCTGTTAGGTACTGATCGTTAATTAACCTTAAAGGTCCAGCCGCACCGACCGTTCCAAAACTATTTTTAGACCGTGCGTCCTGAATTTTGATAAAGATTTAGCAAGGGACTCGAATATAACCTATGAATCAGCTTTGAAGGTCAACCCAATGTTAATAAAGCCTCTTAGCTAATATTGCCTCCATTAGCACAAATCAAACATTTGACTAGTGTTGTTGGAATAAACGGCGAGAGTTTTACAAATCTTAGTTTATGAGTGCGTGAGTTGGAGTTCGGGCGTGGTTCTATATTTGGGTTAATGGATTCGTCCGCGCACAGGCACCAGCATGGGAAGTGCCTGTTAGTTCGTCCGTCCGCTCCTATCAGGTCTATCTAGACCTGTACATTACCTGGCGTATTATTCAGGCTAGGTTAGCTGTTACCATACCCGATACAGAAACGTTTTCAGCAAATGAAACTACTTTTAGTCTTAATTTAGCGGTGGGTGGATTCAGTTTTAGTGGCAGCATTGACAACTTCTGCTGAGCTAATGACTCTATTTTTAGTGTCGCCAATGATGTCAACACTCGTAGACGCTGGAAATCGTTAAATTGCCTAGAAACTAGACGTATAGTAGGTACCAAAGTGATTCAAATATATCTACGCTCGTTAATTTTGTTTCCGCCCGAGTAACTCTTTATTTTCAATCTGTCTTCGGCAGTTAAAGTGTGATCTGTAACTCATTAATCTGAATTGAAGCTTACAGTGCAAAAAAGCGTTGATTACAAAAACAAACAAGAGTTCAAACTGCGGTTAGAAATGCGCTTTACGGCGGCAGGTCGACACGCGGCCTACTGTGACGGAATACTACATCCGTTGTAAAAATTAACAGTTACTTTACTACTCACCGTGGCTCTTATAGCCATGCACATAGAGGTTGCGTCATCTGTCAATTTAAATGGAAATCGGAGTGCTGGAAAACAGTGCTTCCTGCCCTCGTGAATAGAAATTGACGGGTAATTTGCGTGCGGCGGAGAGATAATATTGACCATTGTTTAACAAAATAAAAGCGTGATCAAAATCAGTTGGCAAAAAGTATTTCCATGGGAATGATATACTGGTGTCAATTCAAGATAAATATTACAGCGTGTGGCTGTGTTACTTAATCCAAGCTCAGACGCTGCAGCTTTATGTGATTGGGTAAGAATCTCACGCACTTCTTATTCTAGATAACACAGTTACCTCATCTTTAATTGGTAAGTGCGGTTCGTCATGCATAGCTGATCGACAAGAAATCTTTTACGCGTACATTTTGCATAATAGTCATTATAATGAGAAAGTTATATTTACCACATTAAAACAACAGTATGTACCTATAACGATATAAGTGGGTTTCAACCCTCTTTTTTTTTGAAATTGTGTAATTCTCTTCGAGGGGTGTCGATTACCGACCGACCCTCGTTACGAGATTTTGGCTCTTACGTTTCTCATTTGCTGACACTGTCGACGTTTTTGTATATGGCAGCCGAAGAAAGGCAAAAGTTTTAGCGAGATAATAACCTGTGACAGAAATTCCTTTGATTGTTTCTGTAATATATGGTCCAAAAAAACTATTTTGGAATCACTGAGGTTAGTTTAATTTCGAAATTGAGAATGATAATTTTGGAATCCTGGGACCTGGTGTAATATAAAAAAAATGTGGGATAGAGAGTTATCAGTTGCAAACTCTTCGATCGCGATCGTAACTAGGAGTGCCAGGAAAGAGGCCGTTACGTATAAGGCGATAATTCTTGCAATTTTATCGCCCGATGCCATTACTGAACCAGTTTATGGGCACTTCTTAGACTACACATTAAATTTATACCTTGTACTTACTAACTACGCGGGTTTATGATGCCTACGATAAATAAAACTTTGCACGACTATCTTTCATGAAGGTTTTAATATTAAGGAATAGAATTATGTACTTTGTGACTCGACGGAAATACCATTTTTGACACAACTCTTTTCGCCAAAGACGCGGTGATATGCAAGTTGTATTGTTCAGGCAGAATCCACATGCCCCATGCGAGACAGGATATCCGTCATACTCGCGCATGAGCAGGCATTATGCGTGGCGGCACAAAAGACGATATTATGTCCCCTCATAATGGGAATAGCGGAACGTCTAGTCGGTTTACTAGACGCTAGGGGAAAGCCAAAGAACGCCGTTGTGTAAAAGTAAACCTATGTCCTCAGTATCTTGAATATATTGCGTGCGATAGACAATATCGAAACTAACTAGGTAGAAGACCTGTCGATACCAGTATCTTCGATTGAATTATCTACGCTCTTTCAACCCTAATGACTCACCCTGATTACTAGACTGTCTAGTCGTACCGCTTCTATAAATACTTCTCATCCAAGTATTTAGGTTACGACGGTCTCCACTTATGAGGCTAACCATGTGCAAAGTAACTATTAACTTCACAGAAAATTTCGAAAGTGTCAGTGTCTCAGTTACCAATCAGCGTTGAAGAGAAAATCGCACTTTAAGTTCCTCATTACATTAGCACATGTTACCTTAGCATAGATTTGTACCGGCTTTCTTATCGTAAAATATGTCACCTTCGGCATCTTCGTTAATCCTTAGTGCCGTTCTATGGTTTAATGGTTCATGGTGTGCCGACGCCATGTCTGCGTGCTTCGGGTCGACGACCTCGCCACCTTGCCTAGTCGATATGACCGCTTTGTTCGATTCAGTACTTTGATACCTAATACTTGTATATCTAATTCAAGGTTAGACTTTAAATTGCTTCGATTATATATATTTATAACCGAAATTTTCATTGAAATCGAATCACAGTTTGAAATCCTATGCCTGATTGCTTGCTTAATTTCTTTCGTTGGTTTTGGTATATGAACCTTGTGATAAAATTTCTCAGTGTTTGTCTTTCTCTGATTTTCCTTATCTCGTATTGCTGTGCTCTTGCGTATAATTACTCTGGGATTCTTCAAGTTCTTATTTCATTTCTATCTAATAATGTCTTAATTGAGGAAGCTTGGTTTGATCTTAAAATAGCCGTACAGAATCGAAATGCCTAAAGACGATTTTGCTACGTGATGTTTAGTGACGCATCACATTCCATGGATTAAATGAGATTATTTTCATTAAGATACAACAGTAAAGCAAGCTACACTTCAAAGTAGTCTTCGAATTCCTTTGCTCAAAACTAAGGATATATATAGTTCTACATTAAGACTTTACTTCAAAGTGTTCTACGAGGACAAATTTTGAGAAAAGGAGACGATTGATAAGATTATAATACAAGTATTATATCATCAGACTTTACTTTAAACAGTATAGATACAGTTATTTTCGAGAATAATATTACAAATCTCATCCTTTTTATGGTTTCATGGTCCTACAAGGAACCCTTTAACCCTTATAGTTTCGCGATCTCCATCTGTCTGTCCGTTTGCGGCTTAGCTAAGACAATATTAATGCTAGGATTTAGGAAGCTGTAATTTTGTATGGGTAACTTAGCCATGCGGACAAAGTCGTAAAATAAAATATAAAAAAAAATTCGAGGTACTTACGTTACACGTAAAGTGTGCTTTTTTTTCTTCATCTAACCCATAGTGTAGTATTTCAAAAATATTATAGGTTTGCTCGAACGTAGGAGTATGTTTGCAAAGTATTAGATAAATATTTTAAAGACATATAAATTAATTTAAAGTGCTAAAGGGTTCATAATATGTGAAAGAATATATAATAGTAGTAGTATATAATAACGAATTTAAAAGGAAAAAATACGGCTTTACAAGTTAATGAGTAAAGCCAAATTTAGATCTGCAAGAAAAAACATGCAAATTGCAGTACTTACATACATTGCGAGGCAGTATAGTAAAACGAACGAGTTTGAAGTTGTCCATCGAGCGCCGCTATGTAATACAACTTGCATGATTTTTCTAGCTGGTCTAAAATGGGCTTTATAATAGTCGACCAAAACTTAATATTGGATATTTGTCGCCTGTTAGGTCAGAACCCTACAATGACTAGTTGTTATGCAGAGCACAGGGCTCCTCTCAGAATGAGAGAGCTTGGGCCGTAATTCCCACGCGGGCCCAGTGCGGATTGGGAACTTCCACACACCATTGAATTTCTTCTCAGGTGTACGCAGGTTTCCTCACGATCCCGATCCGATCCGAGCCCGAACTCAACCCACGCCCCTCGGCTTGAGAGTAGGCTCGCCAAACGAATCGAATTATGTACATAGTTTTTTTTTTATAGCATATAATATGTCCCACTGCTGGGCAAAGGCCTCCCCTTTCCTCCGCCATTCTTCCCTATCCTGGGGATGCACCATCCAATCGAGCTGAAAAGCGCTCAGGTCGTCCCGCCATCTCCTGGTCTGCCTGCCTCTGCTCCTTTGGCCATCCCTCGGAACCCATTCGGTAACGATTCGCGTCCATCGGTCCGGATGCATTCGGCAGTACATAGTTACTCGTTGTTAAATAATGAGCGATGTTTTAATGATTTAAGTGACACTATAAAGACCTATTAACTATCTCTATAGTTAGACAAGTTCTCAGAAGAGTACTTACTTCAATTTCTGTTTCAATGTTACCTGAATCGTATGAGCTCAGGGTTAATATCCATTAGAACTAATTTGTCTGGCTCATCAGACTGTTTAAAATGCTATAACAATTATTATAGTTTCAAAGGATTATTATGCTCTGTTGATTCATTAGTTTTCGTTGACGACAAAACACATTACCTTGCTTTTTGAACTGTGTTGTACCCTTCCGAATTCCTGAGATACCAATGTTTTAACCAAATTGGTGACTTAGTAATTGAACATAAATTATGACCTTAGTCTCTTGTACGATTGTTTGCAATCTATTTTATGTGATGTTACCTTTGGTTAGGGGGCATTGTGTCTGATCGGAGGGGACCTTCGTAAACATAGTTGTTCTATTATGCGAGAAGGTCGCTGATGAACAAATACAATTTACTATTTATAGTGTAGCCATCCATGTAGGCACTAAACAGGCGATTTATTAATACAATGTTTGGTAAAACAATGTTATTACCGTTTGATTGTTTTGTGTTTATGTAATCGTGATACATTGTTTCTACAAGTAGTTCCGAGAATATTTTATCGGTGAAGTTAACTTAATGGAAAATCAAGGCCGTAATGTGCTCATACTTTTGTAACATAAATAATAACGTACCTCTATCTCATCATTTTTCTTTATCCTGCTCCTTACAACTACTACTTACTGCTAACACATTACTAAATATCTCAAGTATTTCCAGAACAAATTATTCTACGAATACTATCGCTAGTGTTTCAACCCTTCTCTGCATGTTCCAAACCAAGGACTGTGAATTAGTTCCTATTTCAGCAACTACTCGCAGACATCTTAATTTGCCCTACTGGCATTAATAACGTGGAGGACATTTAGCGAACTCATGACAAGAGTTAACAGAGTCTGTCTAATTATGAGCTTGATTAGATTTAGGGTTGAGTGCCGTGTTCTATCAATTTAGCTGCTTCATTTCCATTTTTACGCGATACTTCGACTATTCAATGTACTTACATGTTACATGATTCGTACATGTGGATAATTGTACGGTTTGTATCCAAATCTGGTCATGGTATAAGTATAGTTGCGTAACATGACCGATCATTAAATTTACGCCATTGACCTTGGCAAATAGCTAATTGGGATGCACCAAAAAAAATAACATATAGTTTTTATATATTTTTTGGAAAGAATAGGATATTTTAAGATACCATTTTCATCGATTTTGAATTTGGTTGAGTATTTAATTTTTTATAATTTTTTTAAGAAATACTTTGGATGACGTCACAGTGAGAGAACCACGTTCCATTGCCTAGAAAACTTCAAGTCGTGCATAACATAATCTGTGGTACTACTGGCCTTATACTTCGAAGTATTCTATATCGATGTACGAAGTGCAAAATTCGAACTTCGTATCGTGCCATTCCTCTCACGCTAATAGTATTTAATACAAGACCGAACAAGACGATGCGATACGAACTTCGATTTTCGAATTTTGGAGTAGCCCCCCTGAGTTGTCTTGTCACTGTCAATAATACAAGCACAGCTTAGGGTCCTAAATGAACCATATGACAAATAGTTTTATTTATTTCTCTTCTTTTAGCTTCGATTATTCCTGTTTGTTTAATGGTGTGATAGTAAATAGATATTTTTTATTAAAATCTGATATTTAAATTCTTTTATATTTACTTGCAACGTAGTAATTTAATAATTAAATTTGTAAAAATACATTGGAAATACTCGTATACATTTCGGACTTTACGATAAATGACAACTGTTTAAAGCCAGGTGCGCATCATGTGATGAAAGTTCTGTCTTTGTCACTCTTTGCTATTATAAGCAGGACACCAACATTTCAAACTGTCAATTTGCTTTAGAGTGTAGACCTTCCTTATATCTGCCTCTGTGATGATTCACTGCAGGGGTCAAATGAAGGTCATTACTAAAAATTTCTTTATTTAATTCAGTTTACCATATTTTTGGAATCTGATTTCTGAAAACGCTTCACAAAGCCTATTTCTCCAAACGGTTTTCGATTTATTATACGTTGTCAAAAATTGGGACATCCCAATTTGCGTGGGCGTTCTCGTGAAGGCATATTAACCATTTGCTAACGTGAACTTCAGATTCTGTTAGTATAATTTATCCTACATTAAACAGCACTGAGTCCACTAGGCGCGGCCGTACAACACCGTCTTCGAGATATCTAATCTTATCATTATCACTGTGTGATGTCATTGAGGGAATAAAAAAAAACATACAATCCAATGCAGTTTTCGCGAGTTTCGCTCGGCATTTGTTTACTTTGTCGTTCACGGATACCGAATAAGTGAGGAGTTTTCGTAGTTATTTTGCTGCTTGCGTTGATTCAAGGCTGGACTGTCTAGTGATTCGTTAATTGCATTTGCCAACGGTTAATAGGTTTAAAGTCTTAGTTTCGTAATGACAGCCTAAACATATAGGCGTAGGGCGAGCAGATATTCCGGTCAAACTCTGACTAAAATATTATGATATTTTTTAGTGTTGTGCGGTTGGAAGATCGTCCGAACCATATGTAGAGCTACAGCAATCTCGTGGCTAGTGACTTAATCCCAAATACATAAAAAAGATTGACATTTTATAGCTAAATTATGTTTTGTCTACAAATATTTAGCAAGGGCAAACAATGTTTAAGTTACGTAAGCTTAACACTCGTTTATCTAATCAAGTTTCTTGCAGCGCATTCTTCTTTGCAATGATGGTCTTTCCGAAAACGCTGGTAGTTTAAAGAAAGGCGACATGTAAAAGAGCCCTTTGCGGTCTGCTTACAGAATAAACGTTTTGGTTTTGATATTCTCTAACTAATACCTTTAACTGCTTATTACTTTTATTACTTATTTCGGGGACGTCGGAAACGGTTCAAGTGATTTTGGGGTTTCGAGTTTTAGCCCGAACGAAGCTCGGTCGCCGAGTCCCATATTATGACTAAGTGGACAGCGAGTATGATCAATCTCGCATCGTTTGACCGCACAGTATAAACAGAAGAGTGAAATGAACAGCACGATACGAACTTCGAATTTCGTAGAAGAAGTAGTGGTTTAGTGTGCGTTGCCTTGCAGGTGTTATTGCTATGTGCAGTGCTTCGCAATTAACCGATGCTCTTTTGTCATTCCAGAAGGTTGATCGCGGCGTGAGCAGGTCGCGATGACGACCGACATCACGGTGTCCCGCTGGGACCCGTCCATCGGCCACGGGCAAGAGATCATCGACGAGTACGAGTATGACGGCGGCAACTCGTCCTCGAGGCTATTCGAACGATCGCGCATTAAAGCGCTAGCTGGTGAGTTAAGAGTTCAAATCCGCGACGACGTAGCTTCTCTAACAAACAAAAGCCTGCGCAATCCATCTGACTTTGTTCACAAGTTATTCTTTAGGATCTACGTTATTTCATCATCATTTTTATCATACCAACCAAAAGACGTCCACTGCTGGATCAAAGCCTCCACCAAAGAATACCACAACGATCGGTCCTGCGCTGGCCGCGTTCAAGTGTTTGGTTAATTTACCAGATCTCAGTCCATCTTGGTGGGAGTCATCTTAGGCCAACACATTATTCTAGTGAAAAAGGGGTTATGTTAAGTCTGCAGAAATTAAACAGCTATTTTCTATTATAAATATGTGTAAAGGGGGCTAAGTCGAAATCAGCTGTTCAACTTCTGCAGAATTAACCTCTTTTTCACTAGAGCCCCAGTATTTACACTAATAAGAACCACATTAAGTAGAATGGATTTTTATTTTGGGGCACTAGGTACTCTTTGTTTCATAAGTATTGCAGAAATTGCCGATTACTAGCTCCCTTTGCGTGTTCTATAAGATCTACAACGGGGAATGCTCTGAGGAACTCTTTGACCTCATTCCAGCTGCGGGGTTCCATTACAGATCCTCCCGTCGTAAGCGTTCATTCCATTGACATCATGTTGATGAATGGCAGTCTTCGACGGTGCGTTTTAAGCGGTCTTTTTTGCCACGAACTTGCAAAATCTGGAATGAGCTTCCCGCTGGGGTCTTCCCATCTAGTTACGACCTGGGTGCCTTTAAGAGGCGAGTGTACAATTTTCTGCAGGGCCGACAACGCACTGGTATCGCGTAAAGCGCTGCGAGTGTCTATGGACAGTGGTGTTCATTTAACATCAGGTGACCCACTAGTTCGTTTGTCTGGCTTCACTAAATAAAAAAAAAAGAAAAACAGTACATAATAATTAACCTAGTTACACTTATTGCCTACATGAGTATTTACTGCCAACTGCAATAACACTAAGTGAGCTTATCAGTGCCCATGCTTAGAAACAATCTGTTTGATATTATTAATAGTATTTGTGTCAGCGAACTTGCTTATCCTGCATTGATAAGGTTGATTGTGAAACAGAATTGAAGAAAAACTGATATATCGCCAACTTAATATGATTCTTTACTGCTCTTACGTGTCTATGGATCAGACAATAGTATTTCCCATACATGTTTAAACTTTTCTCCTACGGCGTATATTGTTGCAGTACTTATTCCATTCAATAGTAAAATCTTAAGTCTGAATGTGATGATTCATATTGTGTAATTATGTAAGAATTTTGTGTGCCTAACTAATTATTATTGACACTCAATGAGCATACAATGAGTTATATCTTTGGCAAGCAACAAGTTTTATTACGATTGTGCATGCAAATATTATTAAGTATTAATTACACGTTGTACACATTAAATTTTAATATGAAATAAGGACTATAAATATGTATGAAGCTTATCATCGCCCGTAGCCACAATTTCCGTTTTTCCTGTACCGAGTTCAGAGGTGGCGAACATTTTAAAAAATTCACAATCCCATGTGCTATTGAGTCATTCCTTTCTGATATGATTTTATCAATGCTACTAGATTTATCTAAAATTTCAAGAACACTCTTGTTTTTACGCACGGCCGGCGTGCTCGTTGACTAATTTTTATAGTATTCACTTTCGGATCTATCCGCGAGTAGTAAGACAAGTGTGTTGGTTAATAGACCGGTCCTAAAGTTGGCAATATCTGGAGCGTTGGTATTAAATGTCCTTCTAGCCAGTTGGATTTTGTCGCTCTGATTCTTCCCGTTTCTTTGGCGGGGCTGCATGTCAGTGAGCCCTCAGTAGCCTCGCAGTGCTGGTGACATGACGTCCACGGAATGTTACGATCTGATCAGAAGGGGCGTCGACATCGAAGTGCCTGGGTTGGAAGTGTATTATGATAAAGTGGTTTTAGAACTTAGAGGTTCGTTTGTGATTTGTTTTACAATTTACACTGTTGATATGAGGAAATCGTATTGTGTGTTATAGTGGAATAGGGTAAATATGGAATTAGCGTTTTACCTTTTGGAAATACTGCTGGCGAGAAGGTAAAAAGTATCTATCACGCACAATTATTTTCTGGATTTTGCCATCAACGGCTGATTGAACGTTTTCTTCTGTCTAAATGATGCCAATTCTTGGAGCAATACGGCATAACCAGCACCCAATCTGTCACAGGCCTTTCCGCTCTAGAGCGTGCGACTGCAACACGATCCTCATCTCGCGTTACCCGTATTGGTTACCGAACCCAACACTAGCCCAGCCTTGTCAGTAGCATGGCGGCGTCGGCGCAGCACGTCCAGCCCCAGTCCCGAGGGGCTCCTGAGCCCATCTGGTCCCCGCGCCGCGGCCGGCCCCACTGGCGGTTAATGTGTTAACATTCACTATTTTGTTCATATTTTTATTTAAAGATGAGTGCGCTGTATGTGCATTTTAATTGTGGCCTGACAGGTCCGTTTGCTGCGTTTATAGCTCTTTATTGATTCTTAAATGAATTAAATTCGAATAGTTTTGTCCTTCACAGTCCTGGCGCACCTATTAAAATAAATGAGGGTATTTGTGGTTTGGTTACTAGGATAAACGCTTTTAAACGTTTTTCCTTCTGAATAGGTAGATAGTGATTTCATTCGTCTCTTTATTTGACAGTTACATATTGTATTTTTATCACTGGAGAGTTTGGTCACGGTTAGGTAAAAATCATGGTTGTCAGGCAGTAACTCTCAACCCATTTAAATACCTGTTTCTAAAAAGCTAGGCTACTTAGGAGTAAATAATCGTTACATTCCGCAACCGTAGGACACATGGGGAAAATTCAGGATATCACACCAAGATTACCAAAAAAGCTAGCCAAGCACTTGGATTACCCATGTTTTGAACATAACCAAAAAAGACAATTAATATCCAGATGGTTAGAAGTTTATCGGTGAGAACAGATCACGACATCACAGAAGGTGGATGTGGGCTGAATTGATTGATCACCATATTGATTTCAAACTTTCTTCTCCAACAGACGAACGAGAGAGTGTACAGAAGAAGACTTTCCAAAAATGGGTGAATTCGCACTTGGTGCGGGTGGGCCACCGCATCGGCGACCTTTACGTGGACATGCGCGATGGCAAGATGCTCATCAAACTGCTAGAGGTGCTTTCCGGAGAGAGACTGGTAAGGATATGTCTTTTTTTTCTAATAGCCATTACTACTAGCATTATTGAGCATTTACTAGGCAAGCGTGCTCCATCGTAGGCCTTATCTTCGCTTTCCATCAGGCGTGATTGTGGTCAAACGCAAGCCTATATTGTATAAAAAAACCTGTGTCGTTGAAGTGGCTATGGGCACGTGACATCGCTCAAAGAATATATTATCGTTAGAAGATAAAGGTTCTTGGGTGGCGTCCCCGAACTGGAAGAACTTAGGGTTGGCAAGCCTCCCTTTAGGTGGACCGACATCGCGAAGGTGGCAACGGGTGGATGCAGGTTGCGAGTTGTCGTTCTTGTAACCTTCTAAGTCGGAGGCCTTTGCCATCACAAAGGCCTGATGTCGTGTCCTCTTTATTGCCAGTTCAGTCTGCCTATGATACGCATGATCTTGGCATACTGTTTGATAGGCATCCAGATCCATAATACTAAAGAGGTAAAATTGTGCTGTTTGTTTTATATTGATGGTAATATCTTGAGCTACTGAACTGGTAGAAAGCCACGCTACGCTCGATTAAAGTTTTATGTTTTAATATACTTAAATTCAAATTGCATAAAAACCCTGACAATGTGCCGGATCTGGTATTTATTGGAAAGTTTTTAGCAAATATGGTTTTTTTTAAACAAAATGATCATGTCGAACAGAGATATTACAGGTAATGGTCACCTTAGCGACAATCATGAAAGGGCATGTCTAAGTATAGAGCATACGCCATTCAGAACATGCTTTGTTTACACTAACAAAGCCACATCATCGTGCTATAGCTTATTCAACTGTCGCTATTAAGCCAAATTTATAACAAAATTAAGATATCCTATAATGCAGTGAGTACAATGGTCAATTGTACATTTACATGTAAATTAATGTCCCATCTTACAGACTCGCAATACCAAAAAGTCGTTTCTGGGAAGTTGCATACGTTTTTATAATAAAATTCCATAAACAATATGTAAATAACCGACGAAATGGATACAAAATTAAAATCCATCGTCAAGAAAACATTAATATCTAAGGCGTATTGTAAAATTAATGATTGTTTCTTGGACAGGAATTGGAATCCCTAGTCTCAAATTTGTAATTTAATAACATTGTAGATCTGATTGAGAAAAAAATATACCTTGATGAGTTTCTTGCCTGAGACTTCTCAACAGGGTTTTTCCGTACCGGTGCTAGATTATTCGACATACATATGTGCTTGAATTGAAACCTAAATTGATAATGATGCTGATTGAAACGCTCTTTTGCCCGCATTATATATTATTCGTTAATTCCAGCCTCGCCCGACGAAAGGCAAGATGCGTATCCACTGCCTAGAGAACGTTGACAAAGCGTTGCAGTTCCTGAGGGAGCAGCGCGTGCATCTAGAGAATATGGGCTCGCATGACATCGTCGACGGGAACCCTAGACTCAATCTGGGACTCATCTGGACCATCATCCTGCGGTTCCAGGTACGTTGACTTGTTGATAAAATGAGTACTGCTACCTATCCTACTCCCGACATATCCAAACGGATTAGCTAGTTGAAATGGCAATGGGCAGGCCATATAGCACGCAGAACGGCAGCGTGGGACGTCCACCAACGAGATGGACGGACGATTTGGTAAAGGCCGCAGGTTTCAACCTGGTGGATGCAAGCCGCTTCCTACCGTAATGATTAGGTATCAGTGAGGGAGGCCTATGTCCAGCAGTGGACGTCGTACGTATGTACTACTATACTACCTATCTTATTAGCAACTGGACCACGATTACACTGACAAGGTAAATAAAAAGTTAATCAATAAAGACATAGTTCGTCAATCATGTTATTTATTACTATAGGAAGTATGTTTGAATGTATGTAAACTGTTTATTGTATAAAAATAAAGAACAACAAAAACGCTATCAACAACAGTTGAGATAAGTATACACAGGTGAACTTATCCCTTTAAGGAATCTCTGCCAGTAAACCTTTGAGTAGATGATAGGAGCAAAGCCTCTAGCGGAGTCACGTTATAACAGATTTCCCGAAATTTAAATTCGACTGCTAGATATGGTTTACGCGAGTGAAGCGGGGGTAAAGGCTAGTGAAGCATAAGTACATTGCTAGCGTATTATGGTCGCAACGTCGCAAGTTCTAGTATAAATCGGGCATTAGGGCCATACATGTCTCTTTCTTTTATTCGCGATTATTGCGAATCCCACTCTAAATTGCAATCACACTTAACAGATCCAAGACATCACAATCGAGGAAACGGACAACAAAGAAACGAAGTCGGCCAAGGACGCCTTACTCCTCTGGTGTCAAATGAAGACAGCTGGCTACAACAACGTCAACGTCCGAAACTTTACAACGTCATGGCGGGATGGTTTGGCGTTCAACGCCATCATACACAAGCACAGGCCTGACCTGATACAGTTTGAGAAGCTCCACAGAAGCAATCCGATACATAACTTGAACAATGCTTTCAATGTTGCCGAGGATAAACTTGGGCTTACCAAGCTGTTGGACGCTGAAGGTAAGAGTTTCATTGGTTCTTATTCGTAGAAATTACAACAAAACTTTAAAAACATACACATTACAGTTGATCAAGTAAGTGTGTTAACATTGTTTAGAACAATTCTACATAAAAAAAGGATAAGCAAAAAGTCCTTGAATTTTAGGGTAGTAAATTCCCTGATTGACTAGCGTAAATACCCGGTATTCAGCCGGGCACCGGTAGTCGGCCGTATAATGAGTACGAAGACTACGAAAGATGGGCAGGGGTCGACTACTGGGTGATAAGTTGCTTATTTTTTTTCATGTCACTGGTGTTTAATATTACGAAATAAATAAAACTAGGCAAATCTAGTAAGTACATTAACACAGAAATTGCAATGCATGAAAAATAAAATCTTGTAAATAAACATACATATATTTCCAATGTTACTCTTTCCTTGCAATCGAAGTGAAAAGCAGAGTGTAAAGCTCGAGCATTAAACACATTTTCCCCTCGACGTGTCTATCCACCCTCGCCGTACCGTCTCGGGTAAAATGGCAAGTTTTATGCTCTTGTTGTTGTACATTCTACTATTGTTAATTCTAACGACATTTTACTTAATTTTCAAGACATCGCCGTCGACCATCCGGACGAGAAGTCGATCATCACATACGTGGTGACGTACTACCATTACTTCAGCAAGCTGAAGCAGGAGACTGTCCAGGGCAAGAGGATCGGAAAGGTCGTCGGTATCGCCATGGAGAACGACGCTATGGTGCAGGAGTACGAGTCTCTTACCAGGTCGGTCTGAGTCTACTAACTTACTTCAGTTTACTAACTTTGGGATTTAACTATTATCATCATTATCTCAGCTTATATACGTCCCACTGCAGGGCACAGGTCTCCTCTCAGAATAAAAGGGCTTGGGCCATAGTTCCCATGCGGGCCCAGTGCGGATTGGGAACTTCACACACTCCATTGAATTTCTTCTCAGGTTTCCTCACGATGTTTTCTTTCACTGTGACGTGGTTAACACGTAAGAATATTCATTAACTTCAATAATTTTACGCACTTTTACACATAAATTTGCTGCATAATTTTAAATCTTCTGCAAAATAACGTGGTTAATTAGTATCATATTTATAGTTTTCGTTGTATTCCAGCGACCTCCTGCAATGGATCGAGCGTACCATCGAAGCGCTGGGCGATAGGACCTTCGCTAACTCTTTGGAGGGAGTTCGTCAACAGCTGATCCAGTTCGCCAACTATCGCACCGTAGAAAAACCGCCTAAGTTAGTATTTATTAGTTTTGTAATATTAATTTTATGCTTAACTTAGCGTAATACATGGTAACTCTAAAGGTCCGATCACGTCTACGCGCGATCAGCGACGCTGCGGGCGAAATCTGTTTATTTATTGATCGGTCGACACGATCGCTGTCTAGCAGTTAATTGAAAATACATACAATGTACTGGATAAAAGTTAGCCGACCTTAACCTTTTCAACGCCAACGACACATATAGGTGTCACAAAGTACATTGTCAAAGTGATCTTGACACAATGACATAAGATTCAAAGCAGGTTTACGTTTTGTCGAGGCTTGGCGTTGAAAGGGTTAATAGTGCCCAGATCGGAGCTACTTTGTTTTTGGACTTCAGTAATAATCCCTTGCTCCTTCCAGATTCGTCGAAAAGGGTAACCTCGAGGTGCTTCTCTTCACGCTACAATCTCGTATGCGCGCCGCCAACCAGAAGCCTTACACGCCTCGCGAGGGAAAGATGATCCACGACATCAACAGAGCTTGGGAGCGGCTTGAGAAATCCGAGCATGAGCGCGAGCTGGCTTTGAGGGAAGAGCTGATAAGACAGGAGAAGCTGGAGCAACTGGCTGCCAGGTTAGTATGAACTAGGAACTGCCCTACGGGCTGCCTACTAATGGTGATTTGTAGTATTAGGATGTTTCGCTGTGTCAATCGAGTTAGGAGTGGCTTGAAGAGTGAGCACGATAACGAGCTGGCTTTGAGGGAAGAGCTGATATATTAGCTGCCGGTGAATAAGAGCTGTGGGAGATGATACGATAGGACAAGTTGGAAGGGCTGACTCTGTTTAGTAGACTAATGACCACTATCAGCGACTAAGAGCTAAAGTTATCATATCAAATAGTTTGCATTCCCGGCCGTTATAAAATTTTTTCCATTTCTACGTCAGCGTGGGAACTATACTGTTCTGTAGCGGCCGCCTTTGCGAACTATTACTAGATACCACAATTTAAACGCTCGCTGTATAAGAGTCATGCCTGTTCGTAGAAAACGGTCATTTTAGGCAAGACGTATTTTTGTTTCTGTTTCTATTTATATAGTAATTTTCTCTGCAGATTCAACCGCAAAGCCCAGATGCGTGAGACCTGGCTCTCGGAGAACCAGCGTCTGGTGAGCCAGGACAACTTCGGCTTCGACCTGGCGGCAGTGGAGGCCGCTGCTAAGAAGCACGAGGCCATTGAGACCGACATCTTCGCGTATGAGGAGCGCGTCCAAGCAGTGGTGGCTGTTTGTTCCGAGCTGCAAGCTGAGAGGTCAGTAACCCATGAAGTACTAAGGACAAAAAACAGTTGAATTAATGGCATTTTCTTAGGCTACAATAATAGTTTATAAATAAATACAACGCTGCTTGCACGATCGATCTAAACGAAAGGAACTTACTCGTTAATTCGGGATTACTTGGACGGTTTGGAGTTGACTAACTAATCCAGATTCAAGTAGTGTCTAAATGTGTGGTACAGTCTTACCTAACCTACGTAAGGATTTGTTTAACCCTAGACCGTACAAGGGCTGTCGATTATATTTTGTTGATGTAAAGGTTATTAAAGTTAAATCTTCGCTTACGAATAAAAAGTCTTCGCCGTCGTTGCAGACTGCTTGGAACTGAAGGCTTAAAGAACAGTAATTTCCTAAAAAATCGAGATATCAGGAAACGTTGATATCTTTATTGTTCATGACGAGGAGAATAGCGATATGATGATGATTCGCAATGATTCCAGAGACAATTTATTTTTTACTCATAAAAGGGTTAAATAATTTATTACGTCTAAATAGTTAGATCAAAAATTATTTTAACTACGTATTAATTAATGAAGCAAAGCAAGGATGCACGAATTTATTCAAAGTGCCCCTACACTTTCGTTCATAACAAACAGCGATCAACTACGCGAGTGTAAGGGTGAGGCCACACGAGCGTAACTTTGTGAGTCGTGAGCTGCAGAATTTCGGTCCGCACCATACAATATGCGCGCCATCACGTGACCCACCCTAATGAGCATTTAGGGGCTGTTTCACCAACCATTGATTAATTTTAACTGACGGATAAATGTGAAGCCGTCTCCGTCTATTCGAACAAAACAAACAGGGACGGCATCACATTTATCCGTCCAATAAATTTGATCAATGGATGGTGAAACGGGGGGTTAGTAAAACAAAAATGCGTAACAGGTACCACGATATGGAACGAGTGATGGCACGCCGCGACAACGTGTTGCGCCTGTGGGCGTACCTGTTGGAGTTGCTGCGCGCGCGCCGCGCCCGTCTCGAACTCTCGCTGCAGCTGCAACAGAACTTCCAGGTCAGTGAACCCACTGCTCCGGGGTAAATATTAAGCGTTTTTACGGCGGTTTTTTTTTGTCATTAACATTTGAGCAGAAATTATTAAATGGATGATGCTTAGGGTTAACTTTTTATGAAAACTTAAGACAGTACCGATGCTGAATCTAGTTTGATGAAATTTCGCGCGATTCGTCCTTCGGTTGTGGTAACAATCGTCAAATGGTAATGACGTTTAACCGCGCGGTCAAAACGCTCGAATATTCACCCTCCGATAGCTGGCACCATACTATAATACAGTCCAAAACTTTATACTCCTGCGGCCCACTTCAATTTTGTTTCAATGAACTTTAAACTTTATGTCACTCATGAGTGAGTTCGATGCCACATTAGAATAATGTGCTAATAATTAGGACACGGGACCTCAGGAGGTTGATTAGTAGCTTAATTTCAAACTCTGATTAGTCCCTCTGTGAGAATTGTAAGATTTTGGTATTAAAGAAAAGGCAAATAAGGTACAGTACCCGGTCATAAAGATTGCACATCGGTCTTTGGAACAAGACTCGGCAAAATGTCGGCTTCGTAGAGCGTTGTCACACATTACTTGTAACTAGCGTGCGACAACGCTCTACGAAGCCGACATTTGCCGAGTCTTTTTCCAAAGACAGATGTGCAATCTTTATGGCCGGCTTAGATTATTTATGCACTAGATAGAGCTTTGGTGGCATGGAAACGTCCCTTAAAAATATAAGCCAACAGTTGGCTTATATGTCATTTGCGTCATTTGCAGGGTTGCCAATAGTAATATGCTAAAATCCCCAAACGCATTGTCGAAATTCCCCACGTGTGGGGAATGAAAAATTATGTGGGCCGAGTGACTTAGTTTAGAGCTGTTGCGAATAATAAAATTGTAGGAAATTAATCGAGACTAGCAGAAATTTGATGTCAAATGTCGCGTATTTGTGTTCATACTTAAAATTCCCTCATTTTCCCCGAATTGAAGCTCTCCCCACATATTCCCCAATCAGCTTCACTTTCCCCACATTTTGGGGAATGTGAAATTAACTGGTATCATTAAGCACGCACACAGTGTCAACCGGAATGACGTAACGCGCTCGTAATATGAAGCTGTCAAATGGATTTGTGGACGTTTTGTATCGCAATGTTTGCTACTGACGCTCCATCTAGTGCATAAATAATCTAAGATGGCCGGGTACTGTAGATAATCTCCTAAGAGAGTAGAGCGGACGTATTATTATCTGAGTTTGAAATTAACTACTTAATGGTTGAGCAACTTGGCACAGTTCGTATTTTAGCCGTGTAATGCAAGTCGGGTTTAGCCGCTTATACTCGTATATCCTGATTTGCATTACACGCCTAAAAAGCGAAGAGCGGCAAGTTGCTCAACAATTAAAGTTCTTGAACATCGTCGTAAAGTCGATTTGAACGAGATAATGTTTATGCTTGATCTTGGTCATCTGATGGGAAATGATCACCACCGCCCATGAATAGCAACAAATCAAGGAGAGTCACCTAACTGCCGGCCTTAAAAGGAAATAACCCTTTTCTTGAAAGCCCCAATGTCATAATCATAATTGTCTAGAAACGCTGTTCCCGAAAGTTAATTTGAGTAATTAATGATTCGTGATTTAAGTCCTGAAAATTATTAGTTACTTGATAGTTAGCAGTCCGTCCGCTTTAAGCGGAAGTTTTTCCCAAGCACGACTTGCACATTTATGGAAGCAGCTTCCTACTGCTTACCAGTATGCTTAGTATAAGATTTACTTTACCAAATACTTCTCGATCGCGTTTACGTAAAAATTTCAATTCTATGGAAACATGGACGCGCGCGCGCGGAGGCGCTGTCCATGTTTCCATAGTAATTGATTTTTTTTTACGTAAACGTGATCGAGAAGTATTTGGTGAAGTAAACTAATACTAAGCATACAGATCATCCATCTCGTTGGTGGACGTCCCGCGACGAGTTAAAAAAGTTTTATCTGTTTCACAGGAGATGCTGTACATCCTGGATTCCATGGAAGAGATCAAGCTCCGCTTGCTCACGGACGACTACGGCAAACATCTCATGGGCGTCGAGGATCTGTTGCAGAAGCACGCGTTAGTCGAAGCCGACATCAACGTGTTGGGCGAACGCGTCAAGGTGAGGTGCCGATTTGACACACGAACAACAATCACGGTTTAAATGGGAGTTGGGTGTTTCATCCTAGCTTATATACGCCCTATTGCAGTGCACAGGCTTCTCAGAGAGGGCTTCGGCCGTGTAGGTCCCACGCGGGCCCAGTGAGGATTTGGAACTCACACACACCATTCAAGGCTAATACGAGCGTCTCAACGGCCATTGTTTCCGGTCGCATATAGTGAAGAAATAAGTCGCACCGAACGGAAGGTTTTTGTAAAACGATACAGTAAAATAAAAATTCATTGAAATTCCATACAAACTAAAGCTCTTTTCTTTGATATATGGGACCTGGTAATGATAGCGGTAGAAACGCTCGAATAATTAGCCTCAATTACTCAGATCTGTGGAAGTTTTCTTACAATCTTTTCCTTTATCATAAAACTTATGGTAAATTTCTAATGTAATATAATGGAACGTGCACATAGGCGGTGCTGCCAACGGGTGTGTAATACGAGATATAACAACTTATTATCTAATATTCATAATATATACGCTCACTTTATATAAACTCGTTTAGTATAACGTTCACTGGATATAATGAACGAAAAGTATAATTATAAAATATCTAATTTTGTAATGTATAACGTTGTTTATATATAATATCAATTGATATAACGATCAAAGCGTATAATGTTCATAACACCTAAGATTTAAAACGTATAAATTCGTTAAAAACTTTAATGCAAGCAAACAATCAAGCAATCCATTCATTTCTTCCTCCCTGTTACAAAAAAAACCTAACATCGAAGGCTAAAGCCTTCTGAACCTAACCTATCCAAGTCGCTTCTGCCCCGAAAAGTCTTGCTCGCTCGCTTCGCTCGCTCGCGCCACTTAATTTTACATTTACACATATTATTATATATCATGACTGTTATACCTAATGTTTGTTATGTTAAAAGAAATTAGTCCATATTAATCTTATACAAATTGAAGTTATATAAAAATAACGTTATATAATTTAAGCGTTATAGGTTTAAAAATTATACTTTTTGTTGTTATAGCTAACGTTCATTATATCTTCTGAACGTTATTAAAATGAAAATTTTACACAAAATTTTATTTATTAAGCTATAACAATTAAGAAAAAATAACAAAGAATAAAACTTAACTATAAACTAAATATTACAAACAAATATTACAAATGAAAATAGATATTTTGTAGTTATATTTCGTGGGACGCACCCGCTGCCAACTGGTGCCATCAATTTGACTGTTTTACCCGGATAAGTTTCTTTTACTGTCCGCATAGTGTCTCTTCTGTCGCATTAGTGCTGCTACCTATAGTTTCTGCACGATCCCTATTGCTTGTAAATTTAAAAAAACTAAGAAGAGTTTAATTGATCAGAATTGGCCTGGCTTAATAAATGAACGAGGCCTTAGTAGAAGTACACATCATATTGAGATAGTCACACATGGTCCCAACGGACGAACAGCGAGAAAGGGTTTGATAAACGCAAAGAGAATGTAATAAAACTGTCTGTGACTTAAGTTACCCTCTTTCATTTTTTTGATCGAGTGAACATTAATGTATCATTTTTTGAATAAAGAAACATCATATTTTTACCCCATCATAAAGATGTTTATGTATTCAATTGAACCTAAAATTGGTTGATTTGATATAACATAGCATTAAGACTTACCGCTTTCCATTTTTTAGCCCCCGACACAAAAAGAGGGGTGTTATAAGTTTGACCGCTATGTGTGTGTGTGTGTGTCTGTCTGTCTGATTAGGATGCGGTTTTTTTTAATAGAAAGCTGGTTTCTTGGCGATGGTTCTTAGATATGTTTCATCAAAATCAGTTCAGCGGTTTTAAAGTTATCAGCTCTTTTGTTAGCTGCAGAAGGCACCTTAGACGCATAACAGGCATTGACTTAATGTTCAAACATACGAGTGACATAATTGCGTTGGGGGTTTTTAAAATTTTGATGTTTGAAGCGTTTACTAACTAATATACTTTTCAGGTGGTGGTCGGACAGTCGCAGCGTTTCTTGGAGCAAGAGGAGGGAGGCTACCGTCCCTGCGACCCCGCCATCACGGTCGAACGCATCCAGCAGTTGGAGAACGCTTACGCTGAACTCGTGCATCTCGCCGTCGAGCGCAGGTCGGGACCACGTTTATTACTAAACTACAAAATCGGCCGAACTCATTTGTCAGATCGACGTGAACAAAATGTTGGCAGTTTTAAAAACTATGTGTGTCATGAGTTCGAAACACGTAACACAAGTAGCAACGTACGCTCCGCGACGTATGACCTGATCAATTACTTAAAACACTGTTTTAAATCGCATTCGTTGTTGAACAGAAAGCGCCTCGAAGACAGCCGAAAGCTGTGGCAGTTCTACTGGGACATGGCCGACGAAGAGAACTGGATCAAGGAGAAAGAGCAGATCGTCTCCGTGGATGACATCGGCCACGACCTCACCACTGGTCAGTTTCAGTACTTCCTACTATCAAAACTGGTTCAGAGATTTAGGCATGGAAACGTAACGGGCTGACTGATACTTTTGTATTTACTTTGGACGAGCTTATACTTGCGACCTATTCCCCGCAGAAACTTATAAAAATCACCATCTATTTAAGGATTTGCCACACTGGATGCGTTCTGCGGTCGCGGTCAGGTCAAATTGAACGAAGCCCGCATTATGTATGAGCAACATTGGCGGTCTCTATATATTTTGTATAGATATGCGATCTGACCGATCAGGTCACACGGTCGCCAAATCCTTTATCGTCAAAACTACGCCAACATTTCACCTCTTATTTCACGCCTTAGTAATTGATTTCAAACATTATGTATTCTGATAAATAGCTAAAACTTTCAATTTGTCATCTGTAGCTTCGGTGGTTTCTCTCGGTGTCTCATGCAACATTCTTCCCCTTATTTCAACTCATGAGTTAAGTTTCTAGAATCTATTCCATAGTGCTCTCATAAATGATAGAAGGAAGCCTTAGGGTCTTCCCAGATCTGGCTTCTTTCGGCCAGTGGACCGGAGACGATCGACGTCCTCGTATTGCGAGGATGTAAAGCCTTTTTTGAATGGCTTAAGCCGATTCCGTGGCCCAATTGCATTACAAATTACAACTTATATTACAAGCGGAACTCCCTTTCTATAGTTACTATAACTGAAGCCAGAGTTCCGCTTGTAATATTAGTTGTAATTTGTTATGCAATTGGGCCCGTGTCGATAGATGTGGTGAGATCCTGATACAAATTTTCAAGCTCCTAATCCGAGTACTTTGGGCTGTGTATCAGTCATTAAGACAGTCAGTCGGTTAATCAGTCAACAATATCTTTTACATTTATAAATACTTTTACACATATTATAATCTAATTTTAATTTATATTTCCAAGTTATTAATTTATTTTCCTCCAGTCAGGTCAAATAATGCATGTATTTAAGTAAACATTTAGAATGTAAGGTAATTGCTGTGCCCTAGCAGGGTATCATGTACTACTACAGTTGTGGCCATATAATTAAGAACGATTATTTATTGAGATGATTTTTTCAAAGTAACAAGTATAACTAATTGCCCGTATTTTTTTTATTTCTCTCGGTATTGCAAAACTTTTCCGTACTACCGGTACATTCATTTATGCAACATTGTTGGCTAAAAAATTAATAGAGAAACTTTATACATTCGATCTGAACCTAGTATTAGTACTTACTGGCTGGTCACGTAATTAAGAACGCTGAATAGTTTATTGTTTTTTCAAATTTAAATAGAGAACACTGTGTGGCTCTGTGGTTGTAGATTATTATTCGTATAATTTTGGCGCCATTTCGTGCTGTTAAAGTCTTAAAAGTGATTACTTCGTATAAAAACAATGGGGAAAAATAATAGTTGTGATAAATCTACAAGAGAAGTAATAATAAAACTTCGCGAGAAGAATTGGTCGTATAAAAAGATAGCCGACCATCTGCAATGTTCAAAAACAATGGTTTTCCATGCCGTGAAGCATTTTTCCATGTATCAAACTACTTCAAACGTTCCGCGTGGACCTAGACAGAGAAAGTCATCTCGTCGAGATGATCGAAATATCGTTCGTTTGGCAAAACAAAATCCTTTTAAAGGGTCTAATGAGTTGAGAAAAGAATATTTTGGCGAAAACAACCCTTCAGCAATCTCTGCACGCACTATTCGAAGGCGTTTGGTAGAAAATAAGTTGAACGGAAGGATAGCAAGAAAGGTGCCTATGTTGAAACGATGTCATAGGCAAGCCCGACTTGCATTTGCAAGAAGGTATGAAAACTGGACAGTCAGACAGTGGAAAAACGTTCTTTTTTCTGACGAGACAAAAATAAATAGGGTATGTTCTGATGGAAAACGATATGTACGACGCCCTCCGAATAAAGCATTCGACCCAAAGTACACAAAAGTGACATTAAAGCATGGCGGGGGAAATGTGAAAATTTGGGGGTGCTTTTCTGGACATGGCGTTGGACCTGTTAGGCTGATAGAAGGAAACATGGATCAATTCCAATACAAAAATATACTGCAAGAAACAATGTTACCATATGCCGAAGACGTGCTTCCGGTTATTTGGACATTCCAGCACGACAATGATCCAAAGCATACTGCACGCACTGTTAAGGAATTCCTCACATCACAATCAGTTTCAGTCTTAGATTGGCCAGCCAACAGCCCAGATCTTAACCCAATAGATCATCTTTGGTGCGAAGTCAAGAAAAAGGTTTCAAATCGACAGTGTGGCAATTTGAGAGAGCTGTACGACGTTTTCTTAGAAGAATGGAACTCTATTTCTCTTGCGAAATGTCAAAAATTGATAGATTCAATGCCTCGCCGGTGTAAAGCCATAATTAAAAGCCGTGGACATGCTACTAACTATTAATTTTAGTTCAAATGTATTAAATTGCTTTTTTTTCTATACCAACTTCACATTAATATGATTTATTTAATCTAAGTTTCATATAAAACAACTCTCGAGCAGTTTAATAAATCGTTCTTAATTATTTGTCCAGCTTCATTACTATTTGAATTTATTAGTATAGAGAACAAATAAAATTTGTAAAAAAAAATGTTAGCAATTATACACTATTATTATTAATCCTGTTTGCTCTATCCATGTGGCTATTTTATAACATAACTTGTTACTTCTAAGAAGGAACACAACTAGACATATGACATGATTTAGATAAAAAAAATCGGAAACTTCAAATCGTTCTTAATTGTATGACCACCACTGTATATTTTAATCTAAGACCTACAATAATTGTACAAATTAACATGATCGCAATAAATATCACGGGACAATTCACACCAATTGACCTAGTCCCAAAGTTAGCTAGGCAAGCTTGTGTTATGGGTACCAGGCGACGGATAAACATACTTATATAGATAGATACATTAAATACATATTAAAGACCCAAGACCTGAGAGCAAACATTCGTATTTTTCATACAAATATCTGCCCCGACACGGGAATCGAACCCGGGACATCAAGCTTCATAGTCAGGTTCTCTAACCACTAGGCCACCTGGTCGTCTAAATATAGATAAGACTGTTTTCTGTTGCAGTGTACCTGCTGATATCGAAGCACAAGGCGCTGGAAGCGGACGTGGCGGCGCACGAGCCGCAGCTCATGGGCGTGGCCGGCGTGGGCGACGAGCTCGTCTCGCAGGGACACTTCGGCGCCGACAGGATACAGGTACACTCCAAACTTACATCTAGCTTAAACGTCTGTTTGTTGTTACTTAAGCTGATTTATGTTGAAATGTGTCTACAAAAGTACCAACCACTACAACTCCATCTCCAACTTGGAAATATTACAAAGATTCCAAAATAAAATATTGAGACCAATCACATGTGCCCCGTGGTTTACAAGAAATGATGAGCTGCATGAGTACACTGAACTACCTACTATAAGGCAAGAAGTGAATAGATACTGCAGTAGCTATAAGAACAGATTACGAAGACACTCCAATGAACTGGCCAGGGACCTGCTGAGCGAAAACGAATATACTCCAAGATTGAAAAGATGGCAGATATTAGAGTTAGACCAGAGAGACTAAGGGGCTGTTTCACCACCCATTGATTAATTGTAACTGACGGATAAATGTGATGCCGTCTCCGTCTATTCGAACAAAACAAACAGAGATGGCATCACATTTATCCGTCAAATAAATTTGATCAATGGATGGTGAAACAGGGGGTAAGCCTTACATAAATTGGTGATGGTGTTCAATGGAACCCTCCCAAAGAAACCTAAAATATAATTGATAACTATCTGATTATGGCAAGAGTGGCCGATTGCAGATTTATATTTAAAAAAAAAAAAAAACTTAAGCTGATTTATGTTGAAATGTGACTGCAAAAGTACCACTGTATCACTGCAAAAGTGATGATAGCAGGCTGGAATGTATGATGCATTGGAAAAATTTGTGTCTAAACTCCTGACCAGTGGTGGTGTAGGGGATTGGCACGCGGCACGGAATGCCGAGGACCTGGATTCGATTCCCAGCATTGGTCTTTTTTCTGGGGTTTTTTCTGTGCATCTTATGTTTCAGTTTGTATTTAGTATGAAATATATGAAATGTGACTGTTTGTTTCGTAAATAAATAAAAAAAAAATGAATGACTGAAATACGGCTAAACTTTTTTTTTGTGTGCTGGACGGCTACACATGTTCTGACGCTGACTTAGGAAAAAGAACAGAGATTACAGATCTTTGTAGCGGCCGAGTATGCAAAATGTTTCAATAGACAATCTGCACCTGTAGCGACTACTAGCGCCATCTAGTCATCACATAAGACACTAATTACTACAATCCTGCATTGCACTATCGATGTTTCTCAACTCAGCTGCATAAATACAACTTCCAACTTTCATTCATCGGACTTCGGTCCCCAGGCATAGCATCTGTGTGTTCTTCGTTCTAGGAATCGATAAGTGACGCAAAGCACGTATCAGCGCTTAGGGCACCTATGGATTTATGGCGTGTGTTTCGTATTGATCGATGTTCAAAATGTACACTCTGAAAGACGTGACTAACTCCACCTAAGCGACGATTTAATCCACGTAGCTCGCCTATAAAATCGCGAGACTTCTTACAGAGGACATATTCTAACGCACGGCTGCTGAATTGCTCGATTGCATTCACCATCTCTTTCTGTCACCATCTTATACCGTTCGACAGAAAGAAATAGCGAATGTGACGGCAAGCGCCCGCGCGTTAGAAAATAAGCGTACCGAAGCCACATTGAATGAAATGAATGAATGAAAATTTTATTTTCTTGATAACTTAGATCTCATCATTGTTATAAAATGGAATTAATAATTAAAAATTTAAATCAATATTTCAATTAAAAATCAGAAACAAAGTAAAATAAAACGAAATTAATAATTAAAAAAGTCAAAAGTAAAATTTACATTAAAAAAATACATTTAAAATTCAAAATAATTAATTAAAATTGTACAACAAAATTAAAATTAAAAATTAAATTACATTAATCAAAATCAAATTAAATAATTAAACAAAATAATCAATCAAAATAATATTGTCGAACGCGCGGGCGCTTGCTATCGCTTACACCATCTCTTTCTATCACCATCTTATACCGTTTGACAGAAAGAAATAGCGTTTGCGATAGAAAGCGCCCGTGCTGAGCGTACAGGTTAACATAGGATAACAATACGTTTGGTTTGACCACAGGAGCGTCTCCGCGACATCCTGTCCCAATGGAACCACCTCTTGGACGTGGCGTCCCTCCGCAAGAACCGTCTCGACGCAGCCGTGCGCTACCACCAACTGTTCGCGGACGCCGACGACATCGATAACTGGATGCTTGACACTCTACGGTACGTAAATACATCACATCTTGCCCACACGTCTTACCGTTTTTTTTTAGCATTAGAAAGTAAGTAAGCGATCTTTTATCTCATACATTTTATCTCTGCTTCAGAGGCCAAATCATTCGGCTAACATGCCCTACGTACAACATCACAGATATCATTATACTTCATTTAATTTAGAATTGAAAACCACAACATCATTATATTGCGGCTCGTCAACTATTTCTTACCTAGCAAATAGTACAGTACAATAGTCTGGGAGCCGCAAAAGAAAATTGTTTTAGTGTCACTTTATTTGCGTGTCGTCAATTGTTACTCTAGTACAAATTGTAAAGAGATTACAGTTCACGAGCCGCAATATAATGTTGTTGTGGTTTATAATTCTAAATTAAATGGAGTATAGAGACAGGGAAATAGTACTTTGCTTCTTATTAGATATGATGCGGTACAACAATTATATTTCGTCGTTTCATTCTTCAGATATAATATAATACCAGGTAGTCCTTTAAACCTACAGGCGACTTTGCACGATGTTAAGAGACAATCAATTGACTATTGAACGAATTCTTTGTTCGTTCCTTTGTTCGTTCAATCTACCCTTCCAGTCAATCCTCCATTGCTTATACCTCATTCTTTTTTCGTGCACGGCGACGAGCGCACGCGCCCAAATATTATCCGCTTATACGACACGCCACGTATGTCGAAAAGCAGAAACCAAGAAAAGATTAATTATTATCACGGAAAAATTAAAAAACTTCAACACGATCGTCAGCGATGGTCGAGAATTATTTACTCATCGTCATCCGAAGATGAGGGTAAGTTCACTCTTTTTTAAATGTTATTTTTTAGCCTAGAAGTGATTATATGAGCCTACATGGGGACTGACTGCGAGTCAGTAACTATGATTAAAACACATCGGGGTTGACTGCGAGTCTCCAACGATGATGTTAAAAAGCAGTACATACGTGCATTCTCAAGTAGAAATACACGTTCCTCTGCTACTCATTGTCATCCGAAGATGAGGGTAAATTCACTCTTTTTTAAAGGTTATTTTTTAGCCCAGAAGTGATTATATGAGCCTACATGGGGACTGACTGCGAGTCAGTAACTATGATTAAAACACATCGGGGTTGACTGCGAGTCTCCAACGATGATGTTAAAAAGCAGTACATACGTACATTCTCAAGTAGAAATACACGTTCCTCTGCGACCCAAATATTTTTCTCAATGTACCCTCAGATATTCTATATAAAAGATTAAATAATCACTTCTTAATCGTTTTAGATGACGAAAATGAACAAAATTGTTCTCCAATGGCTCATTATCCTGCTATCCACATGCGCTAGAACATTCCAATGAAGTACCCGCGCCGGAAGCAAATACCGATTTTTCAGTCTCTGAAAATCAAACGGACGCTCTAACAGCGCCGCCACAGCCCGAACTCGACCCGGATATGCTATCGGCACTCGGGGAATCAACAGATGATACCCCAGAGTTCAGAGAAAAGATTAACGAGAATCTTACAAAGCTTTGGCTACCGTTGCTCAAATACCTATGATCAAAGACAACAAAGATAAAATCCAAAAGGAATGTCTCGTCCCTGATAATTGCCGCTTGTTGCAAGCTCCAAAAATAAACGTAGAAATTTCAGCGGCCGTCCGCGACATGGTCCGGAGCCGAGACAAATTTAGCAGCCATGCAGCAACAGCTGGGCTCTGGCATCTCTGCCATCAACAAAGCTATGGATATCTTACTAAAAGGTGCCGACGCCGACAAGGTTCAAGCTATGAAGCATCTCAGCAACGGCTGTCGCATTTTGCGATCTTCATGCGTTATCTACCCAGAATCGCATGAAACTCATCAAACCCAGTTTGGACAGAACGTTCTTGCAAGTGATTCATGAGGCGGAACGAGACGAAACATTATTCGGTACCAGGCTGCCTGAAAAGATTAAGGCAGCGAAGACAACAGGGACTTCAAATCAAAACCCGAATCCGAAGCCCCTACATCTGTTCCATCTACGAGCAATCGAGCGCCTCACTCGGGAAACTGGCCAGCGCCCCTCGTTACACGCCGAACAGGGGGGGGGGCGAGGAGGTGCCCGCAAGCCGGCGGCGGCGACCACCCGGCGCACGTTCGCAACCCCACAACCGGCCAGAACCGCTCACACGCCCAAACCACGTGTACAGCAGACACAGTAGCACAGGTACGTGCCGGTCGTCTCTGTCATTTTTACGACTGTTGGCTTAAAATAACCTTAACGATTTAGTCTTAGATTGGGTCAGATATGGTTACCCAATCTCGTTTAGCACAGAAGTAAAACAAATTCGTGCATTAATAAATACTTTCTCACAAAGTGAAGAAAGTGATATGAATTTAGCGAAAAAAAAAAAAACTGTTAGATTTAGGAGGCATATCCGAATGTACCCCAATCATTACCAATATATTTCAAAAAAAAAAAAAATCTCATGCAAAAATAGAATAAGCCTATCCAAATGGAAATTGGAAGTGGTGTTGGTTTAGTTTTTCGAATCGTCCGGGTTCGATTCCCGGGCAGAGTACAGGTTTTTCTTCTTTTTTTTTTTTAAATGTATGAATGCAGTTTTTCTGAGCCAGCCTGTATTGTCTTGGGTTTGTCGTTAATTACGACAAAAGTTCTTTACGTCCGAAACAGACATCTAAATTTTCAAGCTTTAATTTTGATAAACGAAACAAAATTGCACAAGTAGTCGGCAAATTCTTAAGTCTCCCCAGGTGTACCATTAGAGAATCGCACTACTTTTGGAGTGTTAGTATCGGCATATCCCGCCGTAAAATACGGTTGGGTTTATACCAAAACTTTGGAAAGACGAAAATATCTAGAACTATTAAAAAACGATAATTATGACACCAAAATCAAACCTTCAAAAATTATACTTGAAGATTTGTATTGGTGGTCGAACAATATTCACATCACACATCAATTAATTTTATGAGACCCCTCAATTTCTAGCTTGAAATTTTTACTGACGCGTCTAGCTCCGGCTGGGGCGCCGTTTGCGGTAAAGATAAGGTTAACGGTATGTGGAAATCGTCAGAAAGGGAATCTCATGTAAACTATTTAGAATTATTGGCTTTACACTTGGGGCTGAAGAGTTTCGTAGGGATATGTCTAATTGTGCAATTTCGATTCGCGTTGATAATACAACCGCGATAAGTTACGTGAACCGCATGGGGGTATACAGTTTCCTCACTTAAGCGAGTTATCTCGTCTCATTCAGCAATGGTGCGAGAAGCGACAAATATGGATATATGCGTCGTATGTCAATACGAAAGAAAACATTACTGACGCAGAATCCAGAAGGATAGTTAACCCAGACAATGTTTATCATTAATTATAAGACAGTGTTTTTAAAGCTTTAGTAGAGCTGTTTGGGAAACTCGATATAGATTTATTCGTTTCTCGTTCCAATGTAAAATGCCCGAATTTCATATCTTGGAAACCAGATCCTGATGCCACGGCTGTAGACGCATTCACAACCAGTTGGAGTTCAAATTTTTTTTTTATGCCTTCCCACCTTTCGCGGCAATTTTAAAATGCCTCGGAAAGGTTATTGATGACCAAGCAAACGGAGTTCTAGTATTTCCTTATTGGGCGTCACAGCCATGGTTTCACTTTTTACAGAGCTTATCAAACTCTGAAATAATGTAGCTGGACCCAAGTAAAAACCTCCTTCATTCCCATTACAGAGAGTGCCACCCGCTGCACAGGGGGCTTACCCTGGGTGTCGCGAAGCTCTGCAACAATCCTTCAGCCGAAATGGGTCACCACCAGAAGCGTTAACACTCATGCTAGCATCACTTTCCGATAGCACATTAAAACAATACGACGTAACATATAAGCTCTGGTGGCAATTTTGCGCGTTAAATGACGTTAACATTTGTGAACCTCCTAAAACGGCGATCTTGACCTTCTTGTCTGGACAATTTAGTCGAAATTGTGCATATGGCATACTTAATAGTCATAAGGTCAGCGTTATCCTTGCTATTGGGAAATAGCATTGGTTCAGACGACTGTGTTAAACGCCTCCTCAAAGGAGCGTATAAAAAGAAACCGAGTTGCCTAAAATACAAACATACCTGGGACCCGCAGGTCATTCTGAACCAAATCTCTCATTGGTACCCCAATACAAGTTTAAATCTGGAAAAGATCACTAATAAATTTGTAACGTTACCAGCTATTTGTACAGCGCACCGGGTGCAGACATTATCGCTCATTAAAACTGAAAATATTATCGCTTCGAATAACGGCTTCAAAATCGCTATCACAGACGTCATCAAGACATCTGCTGCAGGCCGAGAACAACCAGTCCTCTTCTTACTCTTCTTTAAAGAAAACTTATCTATATGTCCTGCTAAAACTCTCAGAGATTATATTTTTGTGACAAAAAATAAGAGAGCTGACAGCGTAGGAAACCTTTTGCTAACGTATAGACCGCCACACAGAGCTGTCACTTCTCAAACCATCAGTAGATGGATTATACATGTTCTATCGTAAAGTGGCATAGACGTCGCGGTGCTTAGCGCGCACAGCACGCGGCACGCCGCCGCGGCAGCGGCGATGCCATCCGCCGCGCGGCGGGCTGGACCGCGGACTCTTAATAACTTTGCTCGGTTCTATAATCGACCAACTTCAGATGAAGATTTTTTTTTGCTAGAGCCGTCTGCTTACCTAGAAATGATTCTTAGAAAATACTAATATCTTAGATTATTGCTGTTTGATTAAATCATATTATGTCAAGGAAAAAATTAATGTATCTTGCCGAATTCCTGTTTTTTATAGTTATCCACCCGAAGCAAAACTTTAAATGCTCTGAACTTCTACCTGGTATTATATTATATCTGAAGAATGAAACGACGAAATATAATAGATGATCAAACGAACTTCTCAATCGAAGTTCGATCATTATTATATGAGTCGTTTCATTCGAAGATATAAGAACCCTCCCACCCAAACTGATACCCAAATTTTTAAAGTTTTGCGATTACTCTGAATAGAATGAGGTATAAGCAATGGAGGATTGACTGGAAGGGTAGATTGAACGAACAAAGGAACGAACAAAGAATTCGTTCAATAGTCAATTGATTGTCTCTTAACATCGTGCAAAGTCGCCTGTAGGTTTAAAGGACTACCTGGTATTATATTATATCTTCGAATGAAACGACTCATATAATAATGATCGAACTTCGATTGAGAAGTTCGTTTGATCATCTATTTAATGTACGAAAGTGCATTAAAAAACAATCGAGTTAGTACTTCACTTAGTGCAGTGGGGTTCAGGCTATTAAAAAAATACTACCTACCTACATTTCATTTCTGTTTTGAAGAACACTAATTAAAATCTAAACTCGAGAATGTTTACCTTGAGAGTTTGTTTACTACCTACAATTCTTTCTGCATAATGTTTTTTTGTTTTTATAATTATGATAATTTAATAGACTGACGTTCTACTCACATCTAATTACAAAATTTTATTGTTTTATTATACAATTTTTTTGTTTTTGCATCGTAATAAATTAACTGTCAACAGCGAACGTTATTATTAACTAACTTTTCACAGCGAAGGTAAAGTATAAATTCAAAAAGTTTTTGTTAAAAAAAACATTTTTAATACAAGGTTTTGCTGTCGACTGTATTTTTTGCTCACTGTGCTTATTGTATTGTCATCGAACCTACAAGTGAACACCAAAATTCAAGTCCATTTGTACACTGGAAGTAGGTCAAATTGCTAGTAAGATCGGATTATGCACGTATGTGAAACTAAATAAAAGGTTTTCTGACAGGTATGGTTAGTTGGCGTTAGTATCTTGAAGTCCGTTTGACGTTATAGTCTTGCTTGCAATTTGGTCTTTTAGTTATAATCGAATCCCAAACGTGATACAAATTTCAAACTTGTCTAACCGACTTCCACTAGCGCCAACTAGCCTGTTATAGAAACCCTCGGATTAAAAGCGAAACACGAGAATAGAAAAAATACGTTTATTAGATTTCAGTACATAATGTTTATACAAACATGGTTCATTTCATCAAGTTTTCAGTATGGCTCTTTACCAGCCGGCGTAACCGCCGTAGGCACCGTTTCCGTAAGCGCCACCGTAGGCACCACCGTAGGCACCGTTACCGTAGCCGCCGTAACCAGCACCGTAGGAAGGAGCGTGATGGTCCACTCTGTGTACGTATGAAGTGGCCTGTCCGTGTCCGTGTCCTCCGTAACCAGCGGAGCCGAGACCAGCGCTGTATCCTAAACCGGCACCATAGCCTAAACCGGCACCGTAGCCAAGACCAGCGCCGTAGCCGCCGTAGCTGCCGTAGCCGCCGTTGCCACCGTAGCCGGCCAAGCCGCCGTAGCCGGCATAACCGAGGTTAGAGCCGTAACCGAGTCCGGCGCCGTGACCAGCTAGGGCAAGGCCAGAGTTGAGCCCTCCGGCGTGGGCGAAGCCGAACAGGCAGGCGGCAATGACGGCGATCTGAAAAAGGAATTAAACAAGTTTGAGGGTGGTTGATCAAAAATATGAATCTTAGAAGTTTGGGTTCTTTTGGGCAACATTTCGAAAACGCGTTTTGAAAAAGTGAAAAATTATAAATAATATATTCGGTGGTAAAAAAGACATTTACAAAAATTTAATTATGCCGTATGTGATGGTACTAGCGATGTTTTCGTGGTCAAGCCGTCAGCTTTCTTCAAACCATCGGTGAAATAGACTATAATTATTTTTTGTCCGAAAAAAAAAGTTTATGTTAGGGTAAACGGGTAGGGTGACGAGGACTCGCCCTCCTGTTTGTGTTCCAGGTTTAATTAATGAAAAAAGCATTAGAAAAATTATTTGTTCTTACCTTGGCGAACATCTTGTTGTTGTTTCTTCAAATGTGATGATTTGAATGATATCAGGCTACTGTCTGCAGGCATTTATATACAAAAAGTCGGAGATCAAATATTTTTTTGCCAAGGCTCGCCTAGAGCAGCGAACCGTAACTCTACTCATTTGTTGCAAGTAGCCAGGCTTAGAATTATCAGACTCTGTCGAATAATATTATTACGTTATCTCATTACGAGTTGTTTCGTAAAATATATGCGTATGATAAAATCTTTAACGGGCTCACCCTTGAATTTTGTGCTAATTAAGTTTTGTTGTAGCACGCGACCGTACGTTGGATTGTCATCATCATCATTTCAGCCGAAAGACGTCCACTGCTGAACATAGGCCTCCCCCAAGGCTCGCCAAACAGATCGGCCCTGCGCCATCCGCATCCAATGCGTTCCCGCTACCTTCACCAGGTCGTCGCTCCATCTTGTTGGAGGCCTACCTACACTGCGTCTTCCGGTCCGCGGACGCCACTCGAGAACCTTTCGGCCCCATCGGCCGTCAGTTCTACGGGCGATGTGCCCTGCCCACTGCCACTTAAGTCTAGCGATTCTTCGAGCTATGTCCGTGACTTTAGTTCTCGCGCGGATTTCATCATTTCTAATGCGATCCCGCAGAGAAACTCCAAGCATAGCCCTCTCCATCGCCCTCTGAGTGACCTTGAGCTTCCTTATAAGACCCATCGTTAGCGGCCACGTCTCAGTACCATAAGTCATCACTGGCAACACACACTGGTCAAAGACTTTTGACTTGAGACACTGCGGTATATCGGATGACAAGATATTGCGGAGCTTCCCGAACGCTGCCCATCCGAGTCTAATTCGTCGATTGACCTCTTTCTCGAAGTTGCACCTACCCAATTGGATTGTATGTCCCAGATAGATATAGTCGTCAACAACTTCGAGCAAAGTATCCCCGATTACGACGGGAGTTGGTACAACATGGGCGTTCGACATGACCTTCGTCTTGTCCATGTTCAATTTAAGACCAACTCTCTCGGAGACTCTTCCGAGGTCAGCGAGCATCGCACTGAGGTCCTCCAAGGTCTCAGCCATAAGCACCACGTCGTCGGCAAATCGAAGGTGAGTGAAGTATTCGCCATTTACATTGATGCCACGCCCTTCCCAGTTCAGAGTCTTGAACGCATCCTCTAGTGCAGCGGTGAACAGTTTCGGAGAGATTACATCTCCTTGTCTGACTCCCCGCTGCAATAGAATGGGCTTCGACATCTGATCCTGAAGTTGGACGGACATTGTGGCGTTATTATACAGACACTTCAACACTTCGATGTACCGGTAGTCTACTTGGCACCGTTGGAGAGACTGCAGTACAGCCCAAGTCTCGATCGAATCGAAGGCCTTCTCGTAGTCCACAAATGCCAGGCAAAGGGGGCGGTTATACTCCTCGGTTTTCTGTATAACCTGCCGCAACGCATGTATGTGGTCCACGGTGCTAAAGCCTTTTCGAAACCCGGCTTGTTCGGGAGGCTGGAAGTCGTCTAACCTGCGCGCGAGACGATTCGTAATGACTCTCGAAAACAGCTTGTAAACATGGCTCAGAAGTGAAATGGGTCTATAATTCTTCAATAAGGTATTATCGCCTTTTTTGAAGAACAGCACCACTACACTTCTGTTCCATGCTTTTGGTGTTTTCCCTTCACGGATGGCGGTATCAAATAGTTTCTGAAGGGCTTTGAGGATCGGTTTTCCGCCCGCCTTCAGAAGTTCGGCTGTTATTCCGTCATCACCAGGGGCCTTGCCATTCTTTAGTTGTTTGAGAGCCGTACTAATCTCGTACAGGCTGACGTCCGGGATGTCTTCGGTATAGTGCCGGGTTAATCTAGCTCTCGGGTCTTCAGCTAGATCCATGACGGGTTTCTTCGTTGATGTGTACAGCTGTCCATAGAACTTCTCAACCTCTAACAATAGCTCCGGTTTAGAGGTCACGATCCTACCTTCATCGGTCTTTAACTTTACCAATTGGCTTTGCCCAACAGACAGATTCTTGGCAAAAACTTTAGAGCCTCTGTTGCGCTCTATCGCCACTGGATTTCGGCCGTTGGATTGTATCTATTCAAAATAGTATGACTGTACTGATTAATCATTATCAACTTCCGACAAGGTATTTGAAGTTGTTTTGTTTTCTTCGTACATGGGAACAAATAAAAAAACCGGCCAAGAGCGTGTCGGACACGCCCAAGATAGGGTTCCGTAGCCATTACGAAAAAATCAAGTAATATTTTTCTAAGGATTTCGTATGTTGTACGGAATCTTCAAAGTTAGGTATCGTCAATACTTTGAAAAAAGCTCGTATCTCAAAATCGTTAATCTGGCAAAGTGAACTTTATTACGTGCTTATCAAGGTTCAGTTTTCTTTACATGCTGATTTGAGATACGAGTTTTTCAAAGTAGTGACGGTATGTTACTTAGGCTACTATTTACTCTTAAACTACAAATAATTCCCAAGCAATCTTAGCCGCTATAATTTTCCTTGTAAATTTAATATATTTACTACCGTTTTGAATTTTTTTTTAATTTTTCCACCCAACAGTTTAGATTTTAGAGGGGGGGCGGGACGGTCGATTTTAATGAAAATTTTCACTTTAAAGTTGAATATTTCGCAAACGAATCACTGAACACAAAAATCATGTAAGCAACCCCTCAATGGTTTTAAAAGACCTATCCAACGACACCCCACACTATAGGGTTAGTCGAGAAAAAAAAATCACCCCCACTTTACGTCTATGGGAGGTACCCTAAAAAAATTTTTTTAGTTTTTTTATTTAACCACTTTGTCGGCTTGACTAATATATATATTCACGCCAAATTACAGTTTTCTAGTACTAACAGTCTCTGAGCTTAGCCGCGGACAGACAGACAGACAGACAGACAGTTCCTAGTTGACTACGGAACCCTAAAAAAGACGACCAAGTAAATGCTTTGACAGTTGGTATATCAGAAAAAACTACAATCGCGCAAGTAAGACACGTAACTTCTACTTACTATGTGCAGTGTAGCTGTAGGAATTTACCATCGTCGCCATCCGACCTATTATCCCAACTTGAGACCTTTATCAACAATTTCAAGTTTGCATGGCTTGTTGACGTCCCGTTTGACTTATTTTAGGTCTTTTGACCGATGTAGGCTAGAGGTCATTAATAATAACCGCATTATTCCTTGTTGTTTAGGCTGGTATCATCCGAAGACACTGGCGTGGACGAGGCACAGGTGCAGAGTCTGCTGAAGAAGCACAAGGACGTCACCGACGAACTCAAGAACTACGCCAATGTCATACAGCAGCTCAAGCAACAGGTAAACAGTATTCCTAAGAGCAAAAAAAATATCACGGGACAAGTCACACCAATCGACCTAATCCCAAAGTAAGCAAAGCTTGTGTTACGAGTACTAGGCAACAGATGAACATGCTTATATTGTAGGAATTTACTAGTCAAGCTACACACAGCTGCACATAGCTGTACACAGGAATTTACTAGTCAAGCTTCAAAAACAAACAAACCTTTTGAAAATACTGTCTGACTGTGACTATGTGTGTGTGTGTGTCTGTGACTGGCTGTGTATTTAAGTATGTATCTATCTATATAAGTATGTTTATCCGTTGTCTAGTACCCATAGTACAAGCTTTGCTTAGTTTGGGACTAGGTCAATTGGTGTGAATTGTCCCGCGATATTTATTATTATTAAAGATATATTTTCGGGCTTCTTTCATCATTTCAGCCGTAGGACGCCCACTGCTGGACAGTGGACTTAATCATTACGGTTGGCATCGGCTTGCATCCACCTTGAACCTGCGGCCTTCACCTAATCGTCCGTACATCGCGTTGGTGCATACATTCTTCTCCTTCTTCTTCTTTAGCTATTTTCAACCTCTAAGGTGTAGGCCTCCTTCAGTTTATGCCATCTGTTCCAGTCTTGAGCAGTTTCCAACCACTTTGTTCCCGCCAGTCTTTTGATATCGTCGTACCAACGCATCTGCGGTCTTCCTCTCGGGCGTTTCTCGCCCCACGGTCTCCATTCTACCACTGCCCTGCACCACGAGACATGACCAGCCCACTCCCATTTCAATTTTAACGACGATTTTTTAACGACCGCTTTAGCCTAGTTGGTAGTGACCCTGCCTACGAAGCAAGAGGTCCTGGGTTCAAAACCCGGTAAGGGCATATATTTGTGTGATGAGCACGAATATTTGTTCCTGAGTTATGGATGTTTTCTATGTATTTAAGTATTTATTTATTTATATAAGTATGTTTATCGTTGTCTAGTACCCATAGTACAAGCTTTGCTTAGTTTGGGACTAGGTCGATTTGTGTAAGATTGTCCCCTAATATTTATTTATTTATTTTATTTATTTTTATTTCGCAACCCGTTTAGTTACATCGCTCACTTTGCTTTGCTCTCTGACCCATTCGTTTCTTTTACGGTCTCTCTGCATAACTACTACCAGTTTTCTCTCAATTGCTCTTTGGGCCACCTGAAGTTTGTGGAGTGTTTGTGTGGGTTTGTGCATACATTAATCCTCGTGTTATTTCAGGCCAGCGAGCTAAGCCCCGAAGACGCCAGCAGCACAGAAGTCCTCGAACGCTTAGCGGCCATCGACGCCCGTCACGGCGAGCTCGCCGAGTTGGCGCGTCTCCGTAAACAGCGGCTGTTGGACGCTCTCTCGCTCTTCAAGCTGCTGGCCGAGGCCGACGCGGCTGACCAGTGGATCGCCGAGAAGGACCGCATGCTCGATACCATGCTGCCGCCTAAGGATATCGATGATGTTGAAATCATGAAGCATAGGTGAGTGACGCTCTTGTGTGACGCGTTGTTTGAGCGACGTCTGCCTAACCCGTTTTCAGGCCTATTTACGTACAATACGTTTACTTTTAGTTTACCACTGACAGATGGCTTGCCTTCATTTCATTTCCAACTTTAACACCATACAAATAAAGTAGCTATTACAAAATCTGCAAACGTGGGTAAGTGTTATAAAATAGGCTTTATTTGTAGGTCGTTAAAGTTGAATATGAAATGAAGGCAAACCATCTGTCAGTGGTAAACTTTATGTAATTTTACTGTATAGATGTGTTACTATAAAATTAATCATTGTGTTATATGGTTTTATTCAGGGTTAATTTAAAAGCAAAGCGTATTTTAGATAAATTCAATGGGTTTTCTACCATATTGTTAAGCAGCAAAGTCGAATCTTTGAGTAGAAAATCTTTGAATAGAATTACACACTTTGCGGAAAAGTGCTATAGATGCTTTCACCGTGCCCTAACAGGGCAGTTTAGATTTGCAAGAAAACTCTTGCAAGTTGCTTTACATTGCGCGGCCGCAAATTGAACGAGTTTGAAGTGGTGAATCGAGCGCCGCAATGCAACTTGCATCACTTGCTAAACTGGGCTTTAGGGACTTTGCCAGCCCCGACACGGTGTAACACGAACCAACTTTTCCTGTTGTAGATACGACGGGTTCGACAAGGAGATGAACGCGAACGCTTCCCGCGTGGCGGTCGTGAACCAGCTGGCGCGCCAGCTCGTGCACGTGGAACACCCGCAGGCGCCGCGCATCCAGGAGCGGCAGGCGCGCCTCAACGCCGCCTGGGGACAGCTCAGGGACAAGGTAAATGCCGTTGAATACTCATCATCATCATCCCAGCCTATATACGTCCCACTGCAGGGCACAGGCACAAAATAAATAGGTACAGAAATCAATCTACATACAAAGTGCCGCTCGAGCAACGCACACATAGACACTGCTCACAGACACGATATCTCGGATCAGTTCGAGCGCGATTGCCATCCGTTTGAGACGCGCGTCTGTGGAATTTTTGGAGTGCAATAATGGAGCAACAAAAAAAGGTTATTATAACTGTTCAGTGGACGGTTGTTTAAATTCAACCCTGAACGGTGAATGGTCGTTTTTAGGGTTCCGTAGTCAACTAGGAACCCTTATAGTTTCGCCATGTCTGTCTGTCTGTCCGCGGCTAAGCTCAGAGACTGGTAGTACTAGAAAACTGTAATTTGGCATGAATATATTAGTCATGATATATAGTTAGTCACGCCAACAAAGTGGTTAAATAAAAAAAACTAAAAAAATTTTTTTAGGGTACCTCCCATAGACGTAAAGTGGGGGTGATTATTTCTCGTCTAACCCTATAGTGTGGGGTATCGTTGGATAGGTCTTTTAAAACCATTGGGGGGTTGCTTACATGATTTTTGTATTCAGTGATTTGTTTGCGAAATATTCAACTTTAAAGTGAAAATTTTCATTAAAATCGACCGTCCCCCCCCCCCCCCTCTAAAATCTAAACTGTTGGGTGGAAAAATTTAAAAAAAAGTCAAAATGGTAGTAAATATATTAAATTTACAAGGAAAATTATAGCGGCTAAGATTGCTTGGAATTATTTGTAGTTTAAGAGTAAATAGTAGCCTTCGTATGCCGGAAGTAAAAAAAAAAAGTCGTGCATTCTAGCCTCAACAGTTTCATATAAATCCAATCATACAGATTTTAAAAAAAATACAAAAAGAAAGCTTTAAATTGGGTACGGATCCGGTACAAGGCATACGAAGGGTTAAACATACCGTCACTACTTTGAAAAACTCGTATCTCAAATCAGCATGTAAACAAAACTGAACCTTGATACGCGCGTAATAAAGTTCACTTTACCAGATTAACGATTTTGAGATACGAGCTTTTTTCAAAGTATTGACGATACCTAACTTGGAAGATTCCGTACTCATACGAAATCCTTAGAAAAATATTACTTGATTTTTTCGTAATGGCTACGGAACCCTATCTTGGGCGTGTCCGAAACGCTCTTGGCCGGTTTTTTAAGCTACCAGTGGTTTCAGAGAGGTAAGTTAAGTAGGTATCTGCTTGTATTTCGATGGTTCATTTTAACGTTACATAGAATAGTTAGGTAGGAAGGTAAGCACCCCGCCCCGACTCCCAAAGTAATAATAGTTTCCTATTTTGAATCAGTATAAACGAAGTACCTCACGCCACTAATATTACGTAAGTTGAAAACATGGTTTTTTGTTTGTATAGATATTGTGTTGTTTTTAGTGTCATTAGATAGGTTTAGGTCTAAAACCGATAGCGCAATGGAAATTGTGTAACTAGGATAATCCGTTTAGAAGTTATTAGAGATTTTCGATAGTGAAAATTGACAAACGCCAAATTTTGTAGGTAGGTATGTTTAAATATAATAATCGCGCATTTCGCCAATGTCGAAATCGTCGCAAGATATTTTCCGTGACAAATTTGTAATATAATTATGTAACAATGACATTAAAATAAAAATATTTTACTTATTATTATTTATATTTCCATTCTTCCCGTTTGATTATCAACAATAAATCAAACAACTAGATACGAGTGCCACTATCACGATAGTTTTATGTGCATATGCCATAATTATACCCCCTTATCTAACGCTCAGTTTCGGGGCAAGTGATGGGACAGTTTCAATAATCTGAATCGATAAAAAATTAAGTTCATTTACTTACTCACTAACATAATTATCAAAAGATCCATAGAGCTCTGCTATAGTGATTTTTTAAATTATTATGAAATGAAAGAAAAAAAAAAATAATTTCATTTATTTAATTTTTGTATGTTTCACACAGTATGTTTCATAATAAATTAACAACATTTTTTCCAAATTATATGAAGTCAAACTTCGTCGCCTGCTTGCAAAAATCCATTTAAAAATGAAAATGATTTTTCGACCTATACAGATGTAACTGGCAAAAACTATAGTTTTTTGTAATGCTCTATGCAGCTTTTCTTTACAATACCTTTGTCAATTTGAACTTCCTTATTTTCTAACAATTGATTAATATTTTTTACAGATTTAAAGCCTGGATTTTTATTTAATATGTTTGTTAATTTTGCATGAATCAATTTCCCTTTGTGGTGCAGCCTCACTGAAACACTGAAATGTGTGTGTATAAAATTTATTTCGTTTGTTCCGTATCTGTACTATTCAGTAATTGCCCCTCCTAGCCGATCAAATAAATGCAATGAATGAGTTATCTCAAGAGCATTCACAAAAGAAGAATTTTATTTTGACAAATAACTATTTATAAGTAAATGTCAATCAACTAACTATGTGAAGCAACATCACTATTTTAGCTTGCCCCCAAACTGAGCGTTAGGTAACGGGGTCTAGCCATAATTGACAACCCTAGAGCGACCGCCGAGCGTAGGTATGAAAAGTGAAATACATACACTTGATTGACTTCTGTACCTATTTATTTTATGGCACAGGCCTCTCAGAATGAGAGGGGTAGGGCAATAGTTCCCACGCGGGACCAGTGCGGATCGGGAACTTCACACACTCCTTGAATTTCTTCCTCACTATGTTTTCTTTCACTGTAAATAATAATAATATTCTTTATTCAGAGACAGCATAAAAGGTCCACAGTTTTGTTAATAAATCTTAGCCTAAATGTTAGTAATTAATATAATAACTAACAGAGATTTTGTTCTCTGGGCGAGTTTCAGTATTTTCAGGTGTTTTAATTTTTTTATTTCTCTGAAAATATTTTCACCAGCCTTTACTTGTATTTATTATTCGTTTTTTATGCCCATTTTGCTTTTGATCCGAGCCCGAGCGCAGAGAGGCAGAGATTGGTTTACCTAATGATAATGACTTATTTTTTTTAATTGGTGGTTTCATTCATCCACCATCCGGCCATACTACAAATATAATACTTGTTACCATCTATCCACTTCGTTATCATTTTGGTCTCGTATTCTAGCGAATGTATTGCTTTCCCAGGCCGAGGCGAAGAAGGACGAACTCAAGTCTGCCCAGGGCGTGCAGACGTTCCACATCGAGTGCCGCGAGACAGTCTCGTGGATCGAGGATAAGAAACGCATCCTCCAGCAAACCGACAATCTTGAGATGGATCTCAACGGTGAGTCTACACATCAGAGTTCATAAATTACTGTAATATATATATTTTTTTTTATGTTAGAGAGGCCAGACAAACGAACTAGTGGGTCACCTTATGTTAAATGATCACCACTATCCATAGACACCCGCAGCGCTTTACGCGATGCCAGTGCGTTGTCGGCCCTAAAAGGGAGAGGAAAAAGGAAAGGGAATAGAGGAGGGGGAGAGGTATTGGGCCCCCGGTGCTCTCACTGACCGTACGAAACGCAGCAGGAGTACTGCTGCTTCACGCCGGTGTTCTGTGAGAGGGTGGTACTGCCCCGGACGAGCCGGCCCATTCGTGATGCAGCGGCTAGCCACAACATGGCTCTACCACTACAATCAACAAAATATTTACTCTATTTGGGGTGGTTCATGCTAAGTAAATCAATAGCATACTCGTTAGTCCTGCCGCCAAGCTTGGTCTGTTGTTCCGGGGTGAAATAATAATAATAAAAGAGGTGGTAAAATAATAATAATAATAAATCATGGGACGATTGACACCACAGAAATATATTGAGTAGATGTCACAAGTGGTCGTACCTTGCGTGTTTCTAACCCGACATTTTGTCGGGTTTGAATCCGTTTGAAGCCAGCCTGCTTTCCATTGAATTTCTTCGCAGGTATATGAAGGTTTCCCCACGATGTCTAGAGGTGTAGACTCAGATTATTTATGATTAACAAAAATAAGACTAAACAAAGTTAAGTCTAGTAATAGGTAAGCAACCTTTATCAAACTAATACATGTGCGCGCTGACAGACGTAATTTTCGCGTGCGCGGTAATGGAGCACATAACGACATATCGCTTCTAATGCTGGCACCTTATTGGCCAATACTGCTAATAAATAGTTGATCGTGGGTAGCAATAAATAGGCGGCGCGGGCAGCGGAGTACGCGGCAATGGGTGCGAGCGCTTCAAGGATTTGTCACACTGGATGCGTTCTGCGGTCGCGATCAGGTCAAATTGAACGCAGCCTGTATTATTTATGAACAACATTGTCGGTCTCTATACATACGTGCGTGCGTGCGTGCTTATCTATACTAAATTATATAGAGACCGACAATGTTGTTCATACATAATGCGGGCTGCGTTCAATTTGACCTGACCGCGACCGCAGAACGCATCCAGTGTGGCAAATCCTTCTTCGGCCTTTGAATCGATTTGGCGGCACGCTTTGTATCGGTTTGGTGACGCGCTTTTAATCGAATTCGCGCAGCATGTGTTTCCCATCACTAATTTGCTCTTGTGACGTCATAGTAGGTATACAAAATTTGGCACGCTTGGTTTTCATACAGTTTGACGTGGTCGCGTGGTCTAGCTAGATATAATGTCTAAACCTCGTTATTTCAGGGCAGTGAAATGTCACAGTGTCAAAATAGGGGAGTATGTGGCCAATTGGAACAATTATATTTATTTTAAGTTTATTAGCAATCTGAACAGTATAAATAGTCATATAGAAGCAAAGTCATCAACATTAATTTTTTTTAATGTAGCAATTTTGAATGTAGTTAAAATAATCACTAAATAGAAAATATCTATACGATTTTTAACCATATTGAATGTTGCTGACTTTGCTTCTATATGACTCAAATGGCACATTTGAAAAACAATAAAATGTACTTGACCCATCGTAAAACACGAAATATCATTGGTGCAATTGGGAATCTGATAACAAACTTACATATACACTTTCCCATTTATAATGTTAGTAGGGATAATAGGGAAATGCGGTAATTTAAAAATAAAACGAATGTGAAAAGTAAAATGGTTTTACTTATTACGAAAATTAATATGTACTTTGTTAATCAAATCATAAATGTTGCTTCTGCATTTGAATAAAAATGAGAAGACAAACAAACAAACGCTTGTCTATATTTTTATACTACACAAAATACTTAGTGATGTTATTGTAATCTGTGATTGTCATTTTTAAATAACAATAATTACTTTACATACAATAAATATCAAACTGTGCCAATTGCCCCCATGTTTCCCTATTATGAAGTCACTGCCCTGAGATAACGAGGCCTAATAATGTCTTTGATTGACTGACCCCAATTGACCTAGTCCCAAACTAAGCAAAGCTTGTACTATGGGCACTAGACAATGGTTAAATATATATACTTATATAGATAAATACATATTAAACATCCAAGACTCGAGCACAAACATTCATATTTTGAATAATTTATTGAATCGGGCGTTACTTTGCGGAGGTCCATATTAATGAAACCATTATTTAAAAGCAAAAAAATGCGACGTGGTTCAATTGGTAGAACACCCGTTGGGGCGCATACCCAGGAGACGTGGGTTCGAATCCCACCGGCGCACCCGAAAAACTTTCGCTTTTAAATAATCTTAGATTCGGTGTGCAGCCGTACTGCTAATAAAAAATAAATAATATTTGAATAAATAGATGTGGTACATCATTTCTTACGCATTTCCAATGTAATTTGGAACGTAGGAGTCGTAGCTTCTAATAGTTGCGATGGATGTTACCACACGCCATTGTTGGCGTATGTAAGCGACTAAGAATTTCGGGGGAGTCGGTTGGATGCGACGTGGTTCAATTGGTAGAACACCCGTTGGGGCGCATACCCAGGAGACGTGGGTTCGAATCCCACCGGCGCACCCGAAAAACTTTTTCGCTTTTAAATAATCTTAGATTCGGTGAGCAGCCGTACTGCTAATAAAAAATAAATAATATTTGAATAAATAGATGTGGTACATCATTTCTTACGCATTTCCAATGTAATTTGGAACGTAGGAGTCGTAGCTTCTAATAGTTGCGATGGATGTTACCACACGCCATTGTTGGCGTATGTAAGCGACTAAGAATTTCGGGGGAGTCGGTTGGATGCGACGTGGTTCAATTGGTAGAACACCCGTTGGGGCGCATACCCAGGAGACGTGGGTTCGAATCCCACCGGCGCACCCGAAAAACTTTTTCGCTTTTAAATAATCTTTGATTCGGTGAGCAGCCGTACTGCTAATAAAAAATAAATAATATTTTAATGAAACCATGTCCATATTAAGGACTCGGGCGAGCAAAGTATTTTTTTCAGTTCATTCATATTTTGAAATATCTGCCCCGACCGGGATTCGAAACCGTGACCTCTAGCTTCGTAGTCAACTTTCTCTAACCACTCCGGTCCAGCCGTCTATTACCTTCATTTTTAACCCCCGACACAAAAAGAGGGGTGTTATAAGTTTGACCGCTATGTGTGTGTGTGTGTGTGTGTGTGTGTGTGTGTGTGTGTGTGTGTGTGTGTGTCTGTAGCATCATAGCTCTTAAACGGCTAAACCGATTCGGATGCGGTTTTTTTTACTTGAAAGCAGGTTTCTTGGCGATGGTTTTTAGACATGTTTCATCAAAATCGGTTCAGCCGTCTCAAAATTATGTTAGCTCTTTTGCTAGCTGCGGAAGGGATCTTAGACGCATAACAGGCATTTACTTTATTTTCAAAATATATGTGACAAAATTGCATCGGAGGTTTTTAAAATTTATATCTGTAAGCGCTGCGTTAACGTTCTCCGACACACGCTCACTCACGCTCATGTGATTTAAAGAAAACTCGCGTCTAAATTTTAGCGTCTGAACATAGTCAATCACCAATCGTTTCAGGCGTGATGACGCTTCAGCGCCGTCTATCGGGCATGGAGCGTGACTTGGCGGCTATACAAGCCCGCATCTCCTCGTTGGAGGGAGAAGCCAATGCCATCGAGGAGGAGCATCCTGAGGAGGCGGCGCTCATCAGGGAACGGGTGGTGCACATCACTGACAACTGGGAGCAGTTGACCGCTATGGTGAGATTATCTAATATATAAAATTCTTGTGTCGCGGTGTTGTTTGTTACCAAACTCCTCCGAAATGGTTCGACCGATTCTCATGAAATATTGTGTGCATATCGGGTAGGTCTGAGAATCGGTCAACATCTATTTTTCATACCCCTATTATTCTTCGCAGATGGAGTCGCGGGCAACAGCTAGTATCTTATAATATAATCATCGTTACAAAAACAGATTTAGTAATAATATATGACTTCGTCCGCGTAGAGCGCGGTCATCGCCACGTTGAAAGAACTTTGCAGCAGTTTTCCGAGAAAAAAGTAATTTATGTTCTCTACTACATGTTAAAGTTAATATAAATTGGTTCATCGATGTGGGCTATCAATGCAATTCTAGTTACAGGCATATCGATCGACAGATCCACCATTTTGGCACATATTTTTGCGGCCAATAATCCCCTTGTTACACTGGGTCAAAATATTAATTGCAAACAGCCTAGCTATGTTAGTAGAAAAGACCTGATACTTTTTTACCGTACATTTCACTATTTCTCTTTCGTTAGTCATATAATATATTCTAGAAAGCAGGTGATTAACATACTATTCCATAGTGGGAAACTTTGGACCTACAAACATGCTCGGTTTTTATTCTCTCTTAAAACTGTTAGGTAATAATTTGTTCGTTTTTAAAGAAAATAAAAGTCTATCAATCACGAATAATTATTGCAGTAATTATGGAGTGGGCAGCAGCGGAGGAGATTAATCACAAGGCGGATTAGAATAATAAATGAATTTAATAAAGAAAAAGGTGTTTACAATTACTTAATCCTAAATGTCTTAATGACCCGATGTTTAGGTGTCAAAGAAGCACTGGCCACTCGCGTTGATTGGTTTTATTGGCGGCGCGGTTGCCGTTGCACAATAACAAAGCACTCGCGATGCACCGGTGACGCGCTGTGACGTAACGCTGTGACGTATCACTGTGACGTGTCGGTGTGACGTGCACCTAACACCTCCCCTCTAAGATGAGCAACTATTTGCTGAGTCTACAGGAAATATTGCGGCTTCTTTATCTTCTGATTGCGTCTGTGTTTCTTGACTCGATGTCTTTAAGTTGAGTGATTGGTGCTTGCGGTACATTATGTAGGCAAGTACAGCTGCACCGGATAGTATGATAGCGTATAGAGGTATCGACGTATGATAGAAGCTTGTTGATTGTACGTGGTCAATTTCTATGGGGTTCTCCATGGATAATTGTTGCTCGACGGAATTCAGGTTATCTAAGTTGATAGAGTTTATTTGCAGGATCTTGTTTGATGATCGTGGAGCCGTTTGGGTTACTTGCGGTACTGACATTATTTTTAGAGGTTGACCTCGTAATCTGTCATTGATGTTAATTATTTTAAATTCAGGTGATTTCATGAAACAGTGTTGCGGGACGTTTGCGACGTAGCTGCCTTGTAGGATGACATGTTGTTCTTGTTGGCAGTTGAGTTCGACTTTCGTAGGATTTGGAAAGGTGATAATGTAATGTTGATCATCAAGCTCTAAAAGAGCTTCCTTGGACAGAAAGATAGGCGTGGTTTTGCACGTTGCATCTATCTCCTGTGAGTGTATGAGTTTCTGGATACAATCTTGCTGGGTGCGAATTTGATGGCTGAATTTTTGTTCACAGATGTACCATTGGCCGGATTTTGGGCATTCCGTTTCCATGTACACATACTCGAGAGAATTGGTTGCAATGAAGGGGTAGGGGGGGATAAGGATTTGTTTGTTTTTATTTGGTAAAGGACACAATTTATACAATTCAAAGGTGTTCCTATAAAGAATTGGTACTTTTAGAAGGATTACGAGTCTGTTACCTGAGAAATAAGAACCTATTCTAATGCATGAATAATAATCTCTTACATCTAAATTTAAAATTTGATCATCTTTATAAAATTTGTGCAATTTTTCAATCATATATCTAATTGAATTGGTACTTAAAATAGAGTGGTGCACGTTACCTAGTCTACTAAATGCCAAAATATTTTCTACACGTAATATCTCATCGTACAGATCGTTTACGTTATCGGTAATAATGCTAAACAATTGATTAAGATGTGCATAGTTAGTAATTCTACCATCATTGGCCAAAGTATTATTGTTTAAACTAGACAATGCTTTACTAAGTTTTAGCTGATTTGTCATTAAAGTTGATAATGAGAGATTTTGTTCTCTAATCCATTGTTTACATAGGCTTATGTGGTGATTAAATTGTTTTGATAGTGTGTCATCGTTACTCTGAAGGATTTTAATCGCATTGTCGTATTTCATTGCGTCGTTGTAATCTAAGTTTCCACTTATATATTTAATTACGGAACCTAAAGGATCGATGAGGCCTCTCTTTACTCTATCATGAGAAAAAGTCTTAAGTTGTGCCGAAACCTTATCTAGTTTGGAATATAAGTACTTTATCTCATACTTGAAGAAATTAAAGGTACTGTTGTTTAATGAGTTAGTTGCATCAGTCAGTTGGGTTTTCATTAGGTCAATGTTATTGTGGATATCGTCAAAGTCTATGTACTGTAGGAAGGAATGGTAATGTGATACTACTTTTGTCGGTCCAAGCTTAAAAGGTAATAGTCCAGGTCCATTGTCTACGTTCTCAAGTCGGATCTGCTGAGCTAGGGCCAGGTTGGGCCATGTCCACAGTATTAGGAACCTGTAACAATTGAGATTTAGGTATTTTTTTCAATCGAGATTTAGGAATAGGGCCGCGTTTCTTTGACGTATAAATATGTATAGGTAAGTTTTCCGTAACTTTATCTTGCGTGTATCGAGGTGCTAGCTTTTGTCTAGCTGCAGCTGGGTTTTGTATAAAAACATTCTGGTTTGGGGAATATTCTATAGTGGGATCTCTCTGAGAATTGATTCTTTGCATTATAGATGACCGTTCGGATAAGCAATTATTATGTACTAGGTCGTAAACTACTTTCATTCTATTACGGTGATTGTCGGAATAATTTTGTAAAATGATTTCCGTAATATCAACGTCTGTTGGGTCACGTGGGTCGAAGTGTCCGTTTAGAAGGTCTAAAGGTCTGCATTTTGTTAGACTGTGAATCGAGCTATTGTATGCTAGCAGTGCGTAAGGAATTAAATCTTTAGAATGATCGTTTTTATTTTGTATTTTAAGTAAACGTAAGTGTTCTAAAAGTGTGCCATGGAATTTCTCAATTAGGCCATTTTCATTTGGTGCATTGGCTGCAATTTTGTGGTGTTTTATTTTATGTATTTTTAAAAATTCTGCTACTATTTGGTTTGTGAATTCCGTACCTTGGTCTGTTATTAAGGTAAGGGGTAAACCATGATGCGTACTATAGTTTAATAAAGCTTTCGTAATGCTAGGTGCAGTTCCATCTGATAACAAGTAAGCTTGAGCGTATTTAGTGAATGAGTCAACTAATGTTAAGTACTTTCTTTGTTCGACAGTAAATGTGTCAGCATGAATGATTTCGAAAGGTCTTGTGGCAGGTGGGACTACCTGGAACTCGGGATGAGTCGGATTGCGCTCATATTTTGCGCAACCGCACACGTGACAATTGTTTATGTACTTTGTAATGCTGTCGCGCATTTTTGGCCAGAAGTATTTATGAGACAAAGCTAAGTATGTTTCGTGAATCCCACGGTGATTCGTTTTGCCTTCGTGGTAATTTCGAAGAATTTCTTGCTGTTTCTCGTAACTTTGCACGTTTTCTAATTCCGATTTTACTAATGTTAATTTCATGCTTGAATTTCTAAAGGCATTTTGAATGATTGGGACAACGTTATACATTTTCTCTAGGGGTTGCACTAAGATTGCAGTTTTTAGTTTAGGGTCGACATGTTTAAGTATCGCGTTTACTAATTCTTCATTTAGGTTATCTTCAAATAGTTCTATGTAAGTTTTAAGGTAGTTTTCGAAAGGTTTTGTTAAGGTATCTCCGATTCGAGATTTGCGATTAAGTATTTTGAAAACGATTTGTTTGTGAAATTTGTTAAGGGGTTCTTCTGAGATTGGAATTTCTAGGATGGGGTTTTCAATACTAGTATGGTCGGTTTCTGTCTGTCTGTCATCTTCCTCTAACTCACGAACATCGGGGGCATCGGAACAATTTACAATAACTGAGCTGTTTTCGTTATGGATTTCAATTCGTGAAAGTGCGTCAGCATTAGTATTTGATTTTCCTTTTTTATAAACGACAGTAAAATCATACTCTGATAGTTTTAGACTCCAACGGGTGAGACGTGAATTTTGCTCTTTAAGGTTCATAATCCATTGAAGAGGTTGGTGATCAGTAACTATTTTAAACTTACGTCCAAACAAATAAGGACGAAAGTATTTTGTTGCCCATACTATGGCGAGCAATTCTTTTTCAATGGTACTGTAATTTAATTCGCATTCGCTTAGCGTGCGAGATGCGTAGGCAATAGGCTTATCAGAACCTATGGTTCCCTGAGAAAGGACGGCACCTATGGCTACGTTTGAAGCATCTGTGGTTAGGACAAAATCCTTTGAAAAGTCGGGGTATTGCAAAATAGGATCATTGGTAAGTAAAGTTTTACATTTTTCGAAACATTCCACATACTGCGCGTCCAAATTGATTTTTTTTCCTTTCTTTAAACATTGTGTAAACGGTTTTGTGATTCGAGCAAAATCGGGAATAAACTTACGGTAATAACCTAGTAGGCCAAGAAACTGCTTAATTTGTTTGCTAGTTCTTGGTAATGGATAATTCTCTATGGCTTTAATTTTATCGGGGTTGGGTTTGACACCATTTGGGGTAATAATATGGCCAAGGTAGGGGGTTTCCCGCTTTAAAAATTCCGACTTGTCCATTTGAATTTTGAAATTTGAATCGCGTAGTCTTTGAAAAATTTTCTTTAAATTTACGGTGTGTTCTTGCAATGACGTTGAAAATACTAGAATGTCGTCCAAATAGACTAAACAGATCGAATTTTGTAGGCCTTGAAGGACGTTATCCATCACTCTTTGGAATGTCGAGGGGGAGTTTTTTAATCCCATCGGCATTCTTACAAATTCATAGTGTCCGTTTTCTACGCTGAACCCTGTTTTGTGAATATCTGACGGGTCCATTTCCACTTGGTAAAAACCGCTTGCCAAGTCAAGTGTGGTAAAATATTGGCATTTGCCTAATTTGTCTAATATATCGGTAATGTTGGGAATGGGGTATTTATCGTCTATTGTTTTTTCATTAAGTTTTCTAAAGTCTACAACTATTCTCCACTTTTCTTTCCCAGATGAGTCTAATTTTTTCGGTACTACCCAAATAGGTGCACTCCAGGCTGAAGTCGAAGGTCTGATAATTCCTTGTTCTAGCATTTTATTAATCTGTGTTCTAACTTCCTGCCTATGGACGAATGGGTATCTATATGTTTTGGAGTGAATAGGTATTTCGTCAGTAGTTTTAATCTTGTGTTTAATTTTATTAGTGAAGGTAAGTGGTTCATTTTCAACATAAAATATGTCTGCGTACTCTTTGCAAAGTTTTTGTAAGTTAAGTGACTCCTCTGTATTTAAATGGTCTGTGCGCAATCGAGATAACACGTGGTTAATGCGCGCTTGCGATGAATCACTACCGTTGAATTCGGTTTCGCAATTCAGCACCTGAGCACGGATGGGTTCGGTTAATGAGAATATTATGTCGTTCGGTAATGTATTAGTCACTTCCATTATACTTTTGCTGTCTTTCGCGGAACTTATGCAATTACTTATGAGACAATTACAATGCACCTGTTGATCGATAAAAATATCGCCGTTCGGAATGTTTACAGGAATTTGAAGTAAGTTAGAAGAGTTTGCAGGTATAATAGTTTCGAAAAGATTGCTACTACCTGAGCTGTACATACGTATAGGGTTATTTGCGTTTAGTGTCTTAAAATTTCGGGTGCCATAACTTATTTCTGCTTGCCATAATTCTAATAGATCGCAACCTATTAGGCCATCAAAATGATCGTGAAATTTGTACACAAATAGTTTAATCGGTTCTTGACTATTGAGTTCCTGGAAGGGCGGTACAACAATAGAATGGGTGTTTTTCGTGGATGCGTGTATGTTTGTTACTATAAATGGGTCATAGGTTAATGGGCAATGTGAATAGTATTTGCTTACTGCTTCGGGGCTTATAAAAGATTTGTTCGCGCCTGTATCTATTAGTAATTTTAACGGAGGGTTTTCAATTTGTAAGTATCGCAATTGTTTTTGATTTTGAAGATGAATTTCTATCTCTGTGTATGCTTCTTGGGGGGCTTGCAAAAATCCAAATTTTCTTGATTTTCATTACTAGTTTCCGGGAGTTCGGGATCTGCGTAATATTCTAAAGGGGGTTGATTTTCGGGGGTGAAATACTGCTCATCTGAATTATAGTAATAATCATCGCTAGAGTAGGCATAGTAATTTAGATCAGGGTCATTTTGATAATAATTTTGGTAGTTGAAGTCGATGTCATTCATGTTCATTTCCATACCGGTATTTCTATGAAGTAGTGTCCTTGCCATGGGGTGACTAATGCCACTCATAGGTTTAGGATAGTTATTATATTGGGGTTTTGGTGGGATTTTGAAACCTGTAGTCATATTTGACCTCGGTAGTGCCTTAAACATCTGTTGGGTACGAGAAGGACCTTGAGGGGGTTGGTTGAAATGTGGTTTCCATTGTGGGAATCGCTGGGGCATGGGTGTGGGGTTTGGCCTTGATGGACCAGGTGAATTGGACATTTGGGCGTGCTGGGTAGGCGGGTTTCTGTTCATAAACATCATATTAGGAGAGGGTGGCACAGGACCAGTAGGAAATCTAGGCATGTGATAGTTCATCTGTTTTCTTCCTGAAAAGTTTTCATTACGTTGCTGCAAGTATAGAGTATTAATTTCTTTTTGTACAAATTCTAATGCTTTTTCTATGGTGTCTGGACACATACAACGAACACGGTAACCTAAGGGGTCTTTAAGTCCCCTAACAAAAGCCTGTAGGGTCAACTTTTTGTAAAGGTCACGTTTCGAAACAACGGTACTTTCAATATTTTCATGGAGTGAAACATAGGTCATAATAGTGCTGAAAAGGTTTTGACACTGTTCATAGAATTCTTGAGGAGAATTTGTTCCTTGGGTGAGGAGAGCAAGGTCATTGTAGAGAGAGGTTTCATCTCGTTGGTCAGCAAAATTATTTACTAGAGCATTACGTATACCTAACCAGTTTTCTGGGATGCCATTTGTATTAATCAATCGGGCGGCAGGCCCAGTGATCTTATTTAATATGCCATTTAGTAAAGCATAGTTACAAAGATCTTGGCCTTCCTTAGCATACTCTACCACTAATTTATCACATAGTTTTATGAATCTAGTCAGTATATTTGGATTTCCGTCAAATTCCGGAAGTAGGCGGAGGGCCTTGTAAATAATATCCAAATCTGCCATAGTTTCTTCTTCCTCAGATTCTAAAATATTATCTAAATTTCTATTAGCGTCTAGAATGACGTTTCTAGAAATATTACTTAACCTAGGGGGACTCGTTTGCCGGGGATGAAAAATTTTGACGGGAGGGAAACACTGGGATGGTGAAATGCAACCAATCTCATAAGTGTACTCACCACGCCAATCTCATCGCCAAATCTTCATAAACCGCCAGAACGTGATTCTTGAGCACCTCGTCTGTCTGCCAGGTTCTTTTGTTGAGCTCTGCCGGAACGTGATCTCGATGATCTATTCGCGACTAGACCGACTCAACTCAACGACTGCGCCAATTATGGAGTGGGCAGCAGCGGAGGAGATTAATCACAAGGCGGATTAGAATAATAAATGAATTTAATAAAGAAAAAGGTGTTTACAATTACTTAATCCTAAATGTCTTAATGACCCGATGTTTAGGTGTCAAAGAAGCACTGGCCACTCGCGTTGATTGGTTTTATTGGCGGCGCGGTTGCCGTTGCACAATAACAAAGCACTCGCGATGCACCGGTGACGCGCTGTGACGTAACGCTGTGACGTATCACTGTGACGTGTCGGTGTGACGTGCACCTAACACAGTAGACACATTAACTTATATATTAGAACAATTCGTATACACCACATTTTTAATTTTCATTTAATTTTTATGGAATAATCGAGAAAAACTAACAAATATGCAACTGGCAACGTAGGGTAAGTGTGCCAGTAAATGAACACTTAAGGAAATTTTCGACTTTGAAAATTAATTTTAGGCAGTTGGGCACAGTTTACTTAAAATATTACTGTTTGTATAGCACAACCAACTACTCTAGTTGGCTAAAATCATCATTATTCAACAGTAATACTGCACAGTTTGAAGATATATCACTATTTAAGTGAAAAAATGGAAAATCACCAGTGAATGAACGCAAAATTCTAGTGAATGAACAAATGAAACCAGTGAATGAACAACTTTGAATATGATGTTTTGTTATACTATAAATATACAAAAGCGAAGTTATATTAATACAACTACATTCAATATACTTATTTGGTCGATTCCATGTTCTAAAACAATTAAAATAAAAAACGTTGCCAGCTCAGCAGGTATAAACGCTCTTAAGAGGATACGTTGCGCACCATTTCTCCATACAAACGTAATCCCCTGTTTCCTCCCTGGATAATGGCTTTAGAGCCAATTTTTTTTTACTGTGTAATCTGTATCTACCACAGCTATGCCCCTAGGTTTCGTTTTTTTCCATATTTCAATTAACATAAGAAATATGAGCTTTCAAAAACTGAAAAAATTGCCCAATTTCAACGTCATTTTCAGACACTCATCAGAAAAGAATCCCTTATATAAACAAAAAAAGGAAAACATAGGGGCATAGCTAAATCTATCCTGTAATTATATTTGAAAAAAATAATTTTATTGGTCCAGTTTTCGAGAAGAAAACAGGGGATTACGAAATGCTGTTTTGATCAATTTTACGCGCCTATTAACGGTCTGAGCTGCAGTTGTCCCGCTCTCGCTGTACTGACACCCCTCCGTGTGACACCCCTCCTCCGGGCGAGACAGCGACATTTCATTAAAATACCTATTTCTCAAAAGTCTCTCAGCCATCGTACCCTATGTTCGCCTTTTGCCCTGCCCCTGCATACATTTACTTATATCGTATTATCTTCGCCAACAGTTGAAAGAGCGCGACTCGAAGTTGGAGGAAGCGGGCGACTTGCATCGTTTCCTGCGCTCCGTCGACCACTTCCAGGCGTGGCTCACCAAGACACAGACCGACGTCGCTTCCGAAGGTACAGTAAACTGCCATTTAACTCCCTTGGGCTGTAATGATAGAATGATTGTCTGATGCTGGCTGCTACGGTCCGGCCAAATTAATAGTTTCATTGATATTTCTTATTAGCCGGTGATATTTCTACAACCTCATTTTTTGCATTTTTTATTCAATTTTTTAATGGAAATTATAGTTAGTTGTCGTTTAGTTACCCCTTTTAAATAACAACAGTGCGAATCTTCTGTTGCGTTTGAACCCACTCAGTTTGATGACGTGTTTTTCGTTACTAAACGTTTCGTAACTTTTACTACTTTAGGGTTAATTTAATTACACTTAGATTCGGAATAAATATTCTATATCACCGTGAAGCTTTTATACTCCACTCATCTCAACAATTTTTGACTAAATCGGCATTATTCATAAAATGTTGTGTTTGATATATTTATTTTGCCAAACTACACCAAGTTACATACAATAATTCTTCCTTTGTGCTATTAACCAATGTACTATTGTTTGCAGACACGCCGTCGAGCCTGGCGGAGGCGGAAAAACTTCTGTCCCAGCATCAGACCATCAAGGAAGAGATCGACAACTACAAGGACGAGTATGCCAAGATGATGGAGTACGGAGAGAAGATCACCGCCGTAAGTTACACATTACATCCCTAGGGCCATAAGAGTTGTCAATGGGTATAAAAAACCAAGTATTTGTTTTAGAATGTACAGTCGCGAAGCGGGATTGTTGAGCCACTTGCCACTGTTCGCAATTTAGACGTGTAATCAATGACCTATGTTACCGACTAGATGTCAGCTATTCGGTTTGTTTCGGATTTTCCCGAACTGTCTACTCTGTTCTGTCAAACTCTCGCCCTTGTCGACACGACGTCATGTATGTCATTTCATTGACATTTAGCAAATCAGGGTTCGAACTCGTACGAAGATGGCAACCACGACGGCAATCACGACTTTTGCCGAACTCTGTTGACCAATGAGGCTAACGTTGCTACGGTTACGCTATAACAAATACGTTTAACCAATGGCCGAACGCGATTTCCTCGGAAACGGACGTTGCTATGGTTACATTATTACAGACGAATCAGCTAACCAAAGACCCAAAGACTGACCGCGATTTAACAATTGACAGGATTCGCGACTAGATACGCGAATTACCGATAAAAGCCGATTTATAACCAGACCAGTGCAAATATCGATTTACCTGTTTTTACCTGTTAAAGTTCAAAAGTTCCGTTCCGTTCCGGTCATAGGTTATGACCGGAAAAAATAGTCAACCTAACGTTTGCATATTCTATAGGCTTCATACTTTTGATTGGTAGGTATTGCATTTGTCTATTAACTGAAAAGTTGAACTGTAAAAAAAAATTTACTGGACTGAAATTTTTTAGTCAACCCACTTGCAATACCAACATATTCAATTCAATTTTTGGGATAATTATGGCCCCATCGAACGGTGCGATGATTCCAATGCCAATGAGGTTGGATAAGACAATCAACATATTTAATCTTCTAATATATAAAAATCTCGTGTCACGGTGTTTGTTACCGAACTCCTCCGAAACGGCTCGACCGATTTGTATGAAACCTTTTTCTCCGTATTCGGTAGGTCTGAGAATAGGTCGTAGGCTGTTTTTTATTCCCCCCCCCCCATTCTTCGCAGACAGAGTCCGGGCAACAGCTAGTTTCATATAAAATACTTTTCATCCATTAACCAGCTCGGTGAAGGTCGTTGTCTAGCGGATCCTAGGCTAGCTAGAACAGTGGCAAGTGGCTCAACAATCCCGGTTCGCGACTGTACTTAAATTTTAGCGGTCACGCAATTAACCTTAATAAGTGTCTAGTGTACTTGTGCACTTGTGCTGGTTTATCGAAGTTCCATCCATTGACTCGACTTGATTGATTGGTGTTCGTGTCAGTTCAAAACGACTCTAATTTAGTGTGTCCGTGCTTTAGTAACACCAAACGTGTCAACCATTAGTGGTAATAAATCGCGCCTCCTGCTCAAGGGTAGACGTAAAAGAGCCGTTAAATGCTTATAGATCGTTTTTGTTTTCGAATATTACCTGAAACATTTGCAATTTGTGACATTCTTTTTATTACTGCCCAAAGTGTTCAATTTAATGGTTGGTTTTGTCATTTTCATCACCATTTAGTCGGAAGATGCCTTCCCCAAGTATCTCTACAACATTGAATTTGTGCTACCTAACCCATCGGTGCCGGCGATTTTTACCAAATCGTCCACCTTGTCCCATTTGCTAATAGTTCTAGGGGAAACGTGGCAAGCCTAATGCCATGGTTGATTTACTGATAAAGACGAAGTCTATCATCATCATCATATAGGTCCCACTGCAGAGCACAGGCCTCCTCTCAGAAGTCTATAAACTGGACTGTAAGGGGCCAAAGACGCGAAGTCTTTGCTGTTTTTACTTTAAGGATTGGAAGGGTGACTTGTGCTCGGGAAAAATCCCTTCGGACGAACTGGGAATGGAGGGCCCAGACAGTGTCCGACTTGCACGGACTAAAAAACCCGGTCACAAGTCCCTTTCTCTATTGGTTATCAAAACAAAAAACGTCTGCTTTAAATTTTTTAGGAGGGGAGGGGTAGGGAGCGGACTTAATCTACCCACAGTGTCCTGCCTCAGCCATTTGCTGGAAGGCCGGGAGAGGAGCATGCATTCTCCCGCTGGGTACTGGGGGTGCTTAGGTCGGTCTTTTATGTTTTTACCCGTTGGTTACTTCCTTGACCGACCCTCGCCCGTTTTATTTTTAGGAACCGTCGACCCAGGACGATCCGCAGTACATGTTCCTCCGGGAGCGGCTGAAGGCTCTCCGCGAGGGCTGGGCCGAGCTGCAGCAGATGTGGGAGAACCGGCAGCAGCTGTTGGCGCAGAGCCTCGAGCTGCAGCTGCTGCAGCGCGACGCGCGCCAGGCTGAGGGGCTGCTGACGCACCAGGAGCTGAGGTGAGGGGGCGGTGGCAGCCACACAGGAGAGGAATGGGGAAACACGTGGTAATGGGGGCCGTCGCAGTCGCACAGCCCCTTGAATCACTTTTCAGACTAAATGAACAGAAGCGTCCCGATCCAAAGCAGACGGGAGAGTCTAGGCGAAGACGCGGCATGCGAACAAACGACGCGGACTGGGACGCGCCCCCGTCCCACGTCTCTTTTGTGTGGCTTGCGTCTCAAATGTGAGCAAATTTTAACAGCCAAAGTAGACCGAAAACAATTATTGGTATTAGCCGTATAACTGACATTGAATGTTACTGCGATGAAAGAATGTCTTAGTCGACTATACAGTGCAGTGCACGACTGAAATAAACGTCCTAAAAGCGTGAGAAACTAACTAAGAACTTCATTTCAGACTGGCCAAGACCGAGCCGCCGACTAACCTGGAGCAAGCCGAGAACATGATCAAGGAGCACGAAGCCTTCCTCACCACCATGGAGGCCAACGACGACAAGATCAACTCCGTCGTCCAGTTCGCCAACCGCCTCGTCGAGGAGAAACACTTCGACGCCGACAAGATCCAACGGAAGGCAGACAACATCGAGCAGCGCCGCGCCGCCAACCGAGACAAGGCCGTGCAACAGATGGAGAAGCTCCAGGACCAACTCCAACTGCACCAGTTCCTCCAGGACTGCGACGAACTCGGCGAATGGGTCCAAGAAAAGAACGTTACCGCCCAAGACGACACCTACCGCTCCGCCAAAACCATCCACTCCAAATGGACCCGCCATCAAGCCTTCGAGGCAGAAATCGCCGCCAACAAGGAACGCCTCTTCGCCGTACAGAACGCGGCCGAAGACCTCATGAAACAGAAACCGGAATTCGCCGAAGTCATCTCCCCTAAGATGAGCGAACTGCAAGACCAATTCGAAAACTTGCAGGTCACCACCAAGGACAAGGGGGAGCGTCTCTTCGACGCCAACCGCGAGGTTCTCATCCACCAGACTTGCGACGACATCGATTCGTGGATGAACGAACTCGAGAAACAAATCGAAAACACCGACACCGGCACTGATCTGGCATCTGTAAACATTCTAATGCAGAAGCAACAGATGATCGAGACTCAGATGGCAGTTAAAGCCAAGCAGGTCACCGAACTCGAGACACAAGCTGAATACCTACAGAAGACCGTTCCCGACAAAATGGATGAGATCAAGGAGAAGAAGAAGTTAGTAGAGCATAGATTCGAGCAGCTGAAGGCTCCCCTACTGGACCGTCAACGCCAGCTGGCTAAGAAGAAGGAGGCGTTCCAATTCCGACGAGACGTTGAAGATGAGAACCTTTGGGTGCACGAGAAAATGCCTCTCGCGACTAGCACGGACTATGGCAACTCGCTGTTCAACGTGCAGATGTTGCAAAAGAAGAATCAGTCCCTCAAGACCGAGACTGACAATCACGAGCCACGTATTCTGACCGTCATCGCTAACGGACAGAAGCTCATCGACGAAGGGCACGAGGCCTCGCCCGAATTTAAAGCGCTCATTGAAGAACTCACCGCGAGATGGCGAGAACTTAAAGGTAATGCTTTTGATTGTGCTCTCTAACCCTTTCAACGCCACGCCTCGACAAAACGCAAACCTGCTTTGAATCTTATGTCATTGTGTCAAGATCACTTTGACAATGTACTTTGTGACACCTATATGTGTCGTTGGCGTTGAAAAGGTTAATTCATGTTTTTGTTTGGTCATCCGTTTATTCGAAAGATGAGCTGAACGGTATAATATGTCGACGTTCTCAAAATAAGTGGTTTGAGGCATACATGCTAAGGAAAACTAACCTTTTTAACTGACTTCAAAAAAGGAGGAGGTTTTATGTTCGAATGTATGTATTTTGTTAGTCTTCCTTGGATGAGTTTTTGATTAACGACCCGTCGTCTGATCAATAGTTAAACAAACTAATAGTCAAATTGCGTTTGAAATGCGTTAACTATTGTTATCTTTGCCATACATTTTAACTACTAGTTTATTTAACTATTGATCAAACAACGGGCCCTAAGTCGTGAAGGTAGTTTAGGGTTGACAGTAAACTATTGCCATAGGGCATTGAGTGTGTAATATTATAAGTAAGCTGCTTTAAGCTCGATCCGCAGTACAGTCGGCAGCAGAAGTGGCTGAGCGGTTTATTACCTTTACAGTAGAGTCGTGTGTAGATCATAGTGAGGACCGTAGTCGTTTATCCACTTCTGCTGCTGACTGTACCAATTTGTCTCAGTAAGCCATCTCTATACTAATCAAGGAAGACATTGGACATTTATTGGGAAAAGGTTTCACTGCAGGGTGAGCTTGTGCCAATTTATCTGCAGTAAATGAATGTACAGTAAAATTACATAAAGTTTACCACTAACAGATGGTTTGCCTTCATTTCATATTCAACTTTAACGACCTACAAATAAAGCCAATTTTAGAATACTGTTACCCACGTTTGCAGATTTTGTAATAGCTACTTTATTCGTATGGTGTTGAAATGAAGTGAAGGCAAGTCAGTGGTAAACTAAAAGTAAACGTGTTGTATACATTTTTTTAGATGCCATCGAACAACGTAAGAACAACCTCGCCCAATGGGAGAAGGCGCAGCAGTACCTCTTCGACGCGAACGAGGCGGAGGCTTGGATGAGCGAGCAGGAGCTATACATGATGGTGGAAGATCGCGGCAAGGATGAGATCAGTGCGCAGAACCTCATGAAAAAACACGAAATACTCGAGCAGGCGGTAGACGACTATGCACAGACCATCAGGCAGCTTGGGGAGACTGTGCGGCAACTCACCAGCGAGGAACATCCGTTGAGGTCAGTTGATTTTTCAAGGGGATTTCTTGTTAAAGCGACAGGGCTTCAGCGTTCAGCATTCAGCGTTTTTACGGCGGTTTTTTTTTGTCATTACCATTTGAGAAGAAATTATTAAAATGGATGATGCTTAGGGTTAACTTTTTATGAAAACTTAAGACAGTACCGATGCTGAATCTAGTTTGACGAAATTTCGCGCGATTTTTCCTTCGGTTGTGGTAATAATCGTCGAATGGTAATGACGTTTAATCGCGCGGTCAAAACACTCGAATATTCACCCGGCACCAACGGTTGGGAGCCGAGGCATTACATGATGCTGCTTGGATAAGTCCACCCGAGGCGGCCAGTGGGCGTCGCGGTAGTCATTTTAATTCACACCGGTAACTATGAGAGGACCCTTCTTGTTTTTAGTAGTTATGCTCGCTTTTGTGCGAGACCCACATACCCCTATTTCATCAGACAGGGTGGATGCAAAAGCGTATTTTTTCACACTTTAAAAATAAACTTCTGTTACTGAGTAGAATAGGAGGCGCATAGTAAATTGTTTTAAATTACTTACCCAGTAAAACGTCTTCAGCATTCGTTGATAACTTCAATCAGCTTTAGTGCGTTGGAAAGGAGAATAATTTTTCAAGTTAGTCTAAGTCAGTCCTTAACCAGTAAAGCACTGCAACTTAAAAATAAAAACTATCGAAACATCCAAAAACTGTCGAATAATTGTGTAATTTTTGGCTGAATGAAGCCAAGTTTTGCATTAAATTTCGTATCATTAAGTACCCAAACCCATTACCAATAGATACCAAAAGAATACAAGAGCGAATTTATATTGTTTTTATTATGATGATCAAGAATGTCTTGAGAGTTGTGCGACGTCGTCAGGGATCGTGCCGAGTGAGAGCTGGTCGGTTGTCGGCGCCTCTGTTCACATCCCGACATCTGACCAATGTGAACTGCCTCATACTTACCCATATAGGCGAGCGAGACCCGACACAATTTTATTCCGGGCATCGGTTGGCAAAACACTCGACATTTTTTGTCGGCACCGACACAAAATCGGTGTCGGGAAAGTGTGAATAAAAAATGAAAAAAAAAAAAATGAAAATTTTTATTACACATAAAGCAATAAATAAATATCACGGCACAATTCATACCAATTGACCTAGTCTCAAAGTAAGCTAGGCAAAGCTTGTCTTTTGGGTACTAGGCAACGGATAAACATACTTACATAGATATATACATACTTAAATACATATTAAACACCCAAGACCCGAGAACAAACATTTGTATTTTTCATACAAATATCTGCCTCGATACGGGTATCGAACCCCTCAAGCTTCATAGTAGTTTCTAACAACTAGGCCATCTGGTCGTCTAAAATGAATAGCTTCGTATAAAATGTTCTTGTTCTGCCACTGGAACATCCGATTAAAATCCGGGTCCGACATTGGCGGGAACCAGCTCTAACCCTTCACTCACTTAACGTTTTGTTCCAGCGAACAAATCTCCGTGAAGCAATCCCAAGTGGACAAGTTGTACGCGGGGCTGAAGGACTTGGCGGGAGAACGGCGCGCCAAGTTGGACGAGGCGCTGCGGCTGTTCCAGCTGTCGCGCGAGGTCGACGACCTCGAGCAGTGGATCACCGAGCGCGAGCTGGTCGCCAGCAGCCAGGAGCTCGGCCAGGACTACGACCATGTCACTGTGAGTAGCGAGGGAGACTCCAGTGGGAGTGGGCAGGCATATCGCTCGTGGAGCTGACGTCAGATGGAGCCAGAAGGTTCTTGAATAGCTGCGTACTGACTGGCGAGCAGCCTCGGCGAGGCAGCCTCGGGTAGTAAAAAGAAGTATTACATTTGCCGCGCGAGGAAAGGCCGAGTCGGTTTTGCTCAAGATCGCCATGAGGCCGCATGTTCGGAAAGATATCGCCATCACTGCCTTTCTAATAATTATTGTAAAAAAAAAGAAAATAGAAACCTAAACGTTTTTGAGTAATTGTTATAATGTTATATTAATTTAACGCTGACACGCGACGAACAAGCGAGGCAAAACACAGCCGTCTTGAGTGAGCGAGGCAAACGTACCGAGGCGCCTTTGAGCATGGACAAAAACCGACAACGCTCGGCTCGGGCCGAGGCGCGCTCGCCCGAGGCCGAGCATGCGTTTACCTCGGGCGAGGCACGTCCTGACTGCCCGAGCATTTGCTTCGCAAGGCTGCCTCGCCGAGGCTGCTCGCTCAGTCAGTACGCGGCTAATGGCGTCCACGGACCGGAAGACGCAGCGTAGGTAGGCCTTCGAAAAAAATGCGGATGGCACATGACCGGTCTGTTTGGCGAACCTTGAGATAAGCCAAAGTTCGGCTGAAATGCTGATGATGATTACTGTGACTGTGTGGTCGACGACCTAGAGCAGCGGATTTACGAGCGCGAGCTGGTCGCTAGGACTACGACCATGTCTATTTCGATAGGTATCTAGGGAAACTCGAGTGGGAGTGGGCAGGGTATATCGCTCGTGGGACTGATGGCCGATGGGGTGAAAAGGTACGTGAATGGCATCCATGGGAGGACTGAGGATGTGAGTATACAGCAGTGTGGATTATAGAATTCTTGGGTGCAATATTGCCTAAGGATTGACGAAGTTATTGAGGAAAGTGATTCGTTGATATGTAACTGTGTATTTTGCGGACCACAGCTACACAGAAATCATCCTGAAATTGAACGTGAAAACGTTCCACCATTAGGGTCTGGTAGTAGAATTGGAATTCCATGATTTCATAAACAAACCTGTCAACCTGTAATGTCTCTATACCTTAGTGTTTGAGATTTCGGAATTTTATCCGTATCCTGTGGGCATATGGGATTAAAAAGTAACCTATGTGTTATTAAAGGCGTCTGGCTTCTACATACCAAATTTCATCCAAATCCGCCCAACTGTTTCAGCGTGAAGGAGTAACTCATACAAACTTTCGCATTTATAATCTCTCATTAAGTCAAGCCTTTGTCTCCAGCTTCTCTGGGAGCGTTTCAAGGAGTTCGCCCGCGAGACGCAAGCCGTGGGCTCGGAGCGCGTGGCGACGGCGGAACGCATCGCCGACCAGATGATCGGCATGGGCCACTCGGACAATGCCACCATTGCGCAGTGGAAGGAGGGGCTCAAGGAGACCTGGCAGGACCTGTTGGAGCTGATCGAGACCCGCACGCAGGTACGTCACACTACTTATAATGACAGCTAGCACTGGCTTGTACTGAAAAACTATTTATGAATGGGTCAAAAGTGGCTCCAAATGGTTCGTGTTAGTGTCCGACCGAAACCGAATCCGAATTTCGGCAACGGTCTCAGTTTCGGCCGAAACCGAAACTTCCTTACAAGGATCATGTTTTGAGCGAAAAATAAAGAAAAAGTTATTATAATCAGTCAGTCTTTACTTTTTTTTTCTTTAAATCTTATTGATAACTAGCTTTTGCCCGCGGCTTCGCTCGCGTGTACTATGAGTATTCCAAAGAATCAAGATAATATAAAACCTAATATTACTTTCCCCTGTCCTGCATTAGGTATTTAATTCAATGTTTTCTTACCTTCTACGGAAACTTGAGTAACTGGAAGCGCTGTGTACATACTTAGCATTGATATTATACATAATAGGTATTATAGTATCTTGTTAAGGTGTTGTGTGACCTAACCGTTAAGGAGTTATACCTTACATCATCAGCTCATCTGAATAACCAGAGAGAATACAACTAAAGGTCTATACGAGCTTATGGTATTTAAAGAAACTTTCTATAACTCCTAACCGTTAAGGAGTTTAACCTTCCATCATCAGCTCACCTGGATAACTTGAAAGAATACAACTATCGGTCTATACGTATCTATAATATTTGAAAAAATATCCTCAACTCCTAACCGTTAAGGAGTTTTACCTTCCATCATCAGCTCATCAACATGAGATGATGTCTACCAGACGCAAACACTTAATTAGCTTGAGAAAATATATGTAAAACGTAATGCGTGCCTACAAAATTTGCGGGTTGCCCTCGATTTCCCTGAGATCCCGTCATCAGATCCTGATTTGGTGACAATGGGACCATCTCAGGAGTATATTGTATTCTTTCGAATAAAAAAAAAATTTATAATCGGTACACAATTGACCGAGAAATCGGTGAACATACCTACATAAAAAAATACATAAAGTGGAATGCATAACCACCTCCTTTTTTTAAAGTCGGTTAAAGAGCCCTTTGCGGCCTACTTACAGTATAAACTTATGAATTTTGAAATTTTAGCTTTCTACAACCAGTAAAACGCAAAATCCCATTTTTTCCCGTTCCCGTAAGAATTTCAAGAAATGCTTTCTTAATGCTCTCCTACACTCCCCAAGGAACCCCCTTGTCAAATTTCAGCTTTCTATGACCAGTGAAATGAAAAATCCCGTTTTTCCCGTTCCCTTGGGAATTTTGGAATGTCCTCTCTCAGTGCTCCTCTACACTCCCCAAACAACCTACATGCCGAATTTCAGCTTTCTACAACCAGTAAAACGAAAAGCCTCGTTCTTCCCGTTCCCGTGGGAATTTTGGAAAGTCCTCTCTCATTGCTCCTCTACACTCCCCAAGCAACCTACATGCCGAATTTCAGCTTTCTACGACCAGTAAAACGAAAAATCCCGTTTTTTCCCGTTCCCGTGGGAATTTTGGAAAGTCCTCTCTTAATGCTCCTCTACACTCCCCAAGCAACCTACATGCCGAATTTCAGCTTTCTACGACCAGTAAAACGAAAAATCCCGTTTTTTCCTTATCCCGTGGGAATTTTGAAAAATCCTGAAATTTCTGTTTTAACTAATGTAATACCTACTTGTGTATCAAATTTGAAGAGTCTAGTTATTATAGTTACTGAGATAGGGTCACTTGGAATCGAATATATAAATCCCGTTTTTTCCCGTTCCTGTGGGAATTCCCAAAAATCCTTCCTTAGTGGATGCCTACATTGTATAAGGTATCAATGTGCAAAATTTCAAGTCTCTAGGTCCAGTGGTTTGGGCTGTGCGTTGATATATGAACAGTCATTTAGTTTATTTAGACATTTCAACCCCATCGCACCCCATCCAGGGAGATGGTATTTTACGTCCGCCACGTCGGATTTTAAAACCGTTGTTGTTTTCGTAACCAGCGACCCGATAAACCATAGAAACAATACACATAATGATTTTCAGACTTTGTCACCCCATTTCCCCCTTTTAGGGGTTGAATTCCCAAAAAACCTGAAACACGTGTTTAATCATTTATCGTTAGGAGTACTCCTATGAAGTTTCGATTAAAATAGTCAAACTAATTTTGTTTCCCCATACAAACTTTGGACCCCCCTTTTACCCCCTTAGGGAGTGAATTTTGAAAAATCCTTTCTTAGTGCACCCCTAGACCTTATAAGGAACCTACGTGCCAAATTTGGAATCTCTAGGCCCAGCGGTTTGGGCTGTGCGTTGATATGTCAGTCAGTCAGTCAGTCAGTCAGCCAGTTTCTTCTTTTATATATATAGATCAACATAACAACCCTGAATTCATTTAGTACATTGTGCATCTAGGGCCGTAAGTAGGGGATTACTAACGAGAGTCTATTAGAAGCCCGACGCCGAAGGCGGAGGGCTTTTAATGACTCGAGTTTGTAATCCCCTTACTGCCCGTGATACACACAATGATTTTCATCACAAAAATCCAAAAATAAAATTATTTTGTTTCTAAACACTTAAATTCAATAAAATAATGGCCAATACAGATTGTCACTTTTTTTCGAGTCATCTACCATAGATAATGTAAACTGTGTTTAGTTTAGAATTCGAAAGGTCATACGGCCAGATTCTGCCAACATGTATAAAAAAAAAATTTTTTACTAAAATTATTGCAAAACTATTTGATATAAATTTAAAATATAAAAATAACGAATTTTCATGAAGCGTAGATGAGTTTTGTGTTGTAAAATTTGGGTTATAGCTAAGTTTTAAAGATAATAAATAAAACATTGGCTGACTTGAAACCGCCTTAGTCTGAAATGACTTAACAAATCTGAAATGAAAGTTAGAACTCCCTTGGGTAGAAAAACTGTACGTAAATCCATAACTCTCTTAAGAACAATTTAGGCCATTGTCATTTAGTATACTGGCATGGAATAACACCATTGACGAGCAAGTGTGATGAAAATATTATTACCACTAATGCACTATAGTATGTCTAACTAATGTTTGTTTAGGTATAGCATTAGCGAGAGAGTTAAACTAACCAAAAAATATTTAGATAGGTTAACCCTTTAGCTACGGGCATAATCTGAATAAATATGAATTCTCTACCTAATAACAGTGACAGAAAGTCTATTTTATACTAAACATACTGTCAACTATAGTCGACACCCGTCGGTAAAGGGCTAGACTTGATTCTACTATATCTATGTATTAGTTTGTTATATTTAATTATTTTTTGATGTTTACTTCCTACTCTTATGCTATATCAGATGATAAAATTTACTGAATTCAAAATAAATCACATGAAAAGTCACAACAAAACGACTACAAACAAGTCAGTCGCGACATGTTTAGGAAAGTGGACGCGGCAAAATGTCTTCGTCGCTTGGAATTCAATGCGCCGAACATGACCGATCGCAGTGCGAGAAGTCCCGAACGCAGTTTCGGTTTCAGTCGTAGTTTCGGCAGGTTTGCCGCCGAAACCGAATCTAAACCGAAACCCGTTTTATTGCCGAAACTCGACTTTCGGTCGGACACTAGTTCATGAAATATTGCACACATCGCTACTTCGCCAGTTCCTTTTGCTTGAGCTTGGCTTGACACGCTACCACGTGTCTAGATACGAGGCCAATATCTGCCAGTACTGGCAGTTAACACTGGCTACGTCTAAACTTAGTCTTAGCGCAGTCTTTATAACGAAATTGTAATATAGGTAATTTAATCATGCATGTATATTTATAAATAACATTGTAAGCGAGTTGGTATCTTACTGTTAGCCTACAAATGTATCTTTTTACCAAATAAATAAATAAATAATAGTGCTGGTGCACTCTGTTGAAAAACTTTGCGAACAACAGCAACTTAGAGCAGCTTAAATATGCTGGATACTTATCGTGCGGTCATTACAGATGCTGATGGCGTCCCGCGAGCTGCACAAGTACTTCCACGACTGCAAGGACACGCTGCAGCGCGTGAGCGAGAAGGCGCGCGGCGTCAGCGACGAGCTGGGCCGCGACGCGCTCAGCGTCGGCGCCCTGCAGCGGAAGCATCACACCTTCATGCAGGATCTGACCACGCTGCAGCACCAGGTAAATGTCACTGTGAGAGCCCGTTCACACGGCATCAAGTTTTGTCGGATCTACTACCTGTCGGATCCTGTAAAACTGGATAGTGTATTCACATGGCCGCCCGGTTTTATAAGCCGAATCTGGGATTTTGCAGGCAATACTTTATGTAGCTGTGTGTGTATTCACCTCAACTCTCGTGGCGTTACCTATACTAGAAAAACTGACGCCGCGGGGCCGCGCGATAACATCAAACCAACTGATCGCGCTTGCTTCTCTTCGCACCGATCCGCCCGCACGCCGAGCTCGTTTTGGTCACTTAGGACACTACAATAGGTGTCGACTGTTTATTACTTTTGCGCCGCGAAAAAGCCTCATTGCCAAAAGCACTTGGAATCCCAATCGATTTCACCAGTTCTTTCTGTCACACGGTATATGATGAGGATAGAAAGAGATGGTGAATGTTATCGTGAACGCCCTTGCGTTAGACAAAACGGCCTCACGTCTTCGTCAGTACGGGATGCGTGAACCATTGCACCAACGACCCTCTGCTTGACAGGCCATATGTCAAACCATTAGACCACCACGGCTTCCCTGTCTGTAAACAATTAAATTGTTTTTAGGTGGAAGCAATAAGCGCCGAATGCGGCCGTCTCGGCGCGTCATACGCCGGCGACAAGGCAGCCGAGATCACCCGACGCGAGGCGGAGGTAGCCGAAGCGTGGGCCGCGCTGCAAGCCGCCTGCGCAGCGCGCAAGGCCAAGCTCGAAGACGCCGACGACTTATACCGCTTCCTAAACCAAGTGCGCAATCTTACGCTCTGGATGGACGATGTCGTTAGGCAGATGAACACCGGAGAAAAGCCTAGGTAAGATGTTGTCTGATTTGTTACAAAACAAGCGTCAGCTTAAGTACAGTCGACTACAAAGCCAAGAATACAGCCAAAGTTACAAAAATATGTATCCACGACCTTAATGTCAAGTGAATAAAATCGTTTATATCTATACAGGGTAATTTTTTAATAAGTGCACAAATTTTAATATGTAATACAGTGTTGTTAAAATAACAAATTTCAGTATTTTTCCTCATAATATTTATCACTTATTTTTTTATACTGTTTTAAACTTTCGTGATTTTCACTCATTAATTACTAAACTAAACGGGACTTATTACGCAATAAATATTTATTTATTTACCTCGACGTTTCGGCCAATAAATAAATAAATATTTATTGCGTGATAAGTCCCGTTTAGTTAAGTAATTATTTTTTTATTTTTCATAGTAACTCGACCAATTTATTGGATGAATTACTAATTTACTATGAACAACCAAAATTTCAAAATGTAAAAAAAAATCTTGTAATCGTGATCTATTAACGATACTGAATCACGTCTCAAAATTTGTGCACTGATCAAAAAATGACCCTGTATATTTGTAACTTTGGCTGTATCTTTGTAGTCGACGTAACTTATGTAGCTAACGTTTCTCATTTCTTTCAAGGGACGTGAGCGGAGTAGAACTGCTCATGAACAACCACCAGTCCTTGAAGGCGGAGATAGACACGCGCGAAGACAACTTCTCCGCTTGCATCTCGCTGGGCAAGGAACTGCTCTCGCGGCAGCACTACGCGGCCACAGACATCAAGGAGAAGCTGTTGCAGCTGACCAACCAGAGGAACGCGCTGCTGCGCCGCTGGGAGGAGCGCTGGGAGAACCTGCAGCTCAGTGAGTCATCTGTTCATTGTATCTGTGTTCGCCTCAGTTCATGTTGATTTGGATCGGTCTAACGTAGGTAGGTAGGCACATAACTATAAAATAAACATTTTAAAAACCCCCAACGCAATTAAATATATCACTCCTATATTTGAACATTAAGTCAATGCCGGTTATGCGTCTAAGATCCCTTCCGCAGGTAACAAAAGAGCTGATAACTTTGAAACGCCTGAACCGATTTTGATGAAACATATCTAATCTAAGAACCATCGCCAAGAGATCTGCTTTCTATTAAAAAAACCGCATCCAAATCGGTGCACTCGTTTAAGAGCTATGATGCCACAGACAGACAGACAAACACACACACATAGCGGTCAAACTTATAACACCCCTCTTTTTGTGTCGGGGGTTAAAAATGTTTAAGACTGCTTATTTCCAGTTTTAAAAAAGTGTCAAAAGTCAAATTAGCATTTATTATTTAGATATTTGTCACACTTGTTACTATGAAAGTCTCAATTATTTTGTTTGTGTGTCACAAATCGCCAGACGGGCAAGTTCCGCCCTTAATGTGTGGCGTTATTAATGGGCGGTCCCTAAGATGCCAGTAGAAAGAGATGCCAGCTGCTACAAATTAAATCAGAGTTCTAACTAGCAACGAAAACCGCACAACTAATAAATAAATAAATAAATATCACGGGACAATTCACACCAATTGACCTAGTCCCAAAGTAAGCTTAGCAAAGTGTGTTATGGATACTAGGGAACGGATAAACATACTTATATACATAGATACATACTTAAATACATATTAAACACCCAAGACCCGAGAACAAACATTCGTATTTTTTATACAAATATCTGCCCCGACACGGGAATCGAACCCGGGACCTCAAGCTTCATAGTCAGGGTCTCTAACCACTAGGCCATCTGGTCATCTAAAACAACTAACTCATTACACCGATATTTCCCTGCAGTACTGGAAGTATACCAATTCGCGCGCGACGCTGCCGTGGCGGAGGCTTGGCTGATAGCGCAGGAGCCGTACCTCATGTCGCAGGAGCTTGGACACACCATCGACGAAGTGGAGAGCCTCATAAAGAAGCACGAGGCGTTCGAGAAGTCCGCCGCCGCACAGGAAGACCGTTTCAGTGCGCTACAGCGACTCACCACGGTATGTAGTCGTGAAAAAATGTTAGTGGCTGTGGACAGCTTTGGAACATAGGTTCATTTAACCTTTTGAATGTCAACAAAGCATAAAGTTTATTGAATCAGGCGTTACTTTGCGGAGGTACATATTAATGAACTAAAACAATTACTTTGCTCGCCCGCGACCTTACAATAGTTACGCTTATGCAAGAAATGTGTGTTCATGCAGTTCCTCCACCTCCACACTGTACGAACACACCAATCACATAAACACAACTATCACCACCACCAAGCTACACTGACGCGTTTCGAACTCAACCAGAGCTCATCTTCGGAGTTACCACAACCGTATGCTATGCTACCAAATGTTAAACTAACAAACCAAAACAAATGTTTTAACTTGTCACTGTAACTTCACAAGTACCCACTTTATTTTTCTTATTCTCAAACTACCCCACAAAAATTAACTTGTATTGACATATTATAAAACTACCTTGAGTTTTTGTTTATTTATTTATAAGGCATATTTTATTAATACTAACTGTTCAAATTAGACCCAAGCCGCAGTAAAGGAGAAGATACTAAATTTACCTGTTCATTAATAAGACCCCATAGTGTTGTACCTAATTATTTCCATGCATTCCAGAGCATCCAGACGCAACTCCTTGCCGCAATAATGTAACACTTCATAAGAATCTGAATCTAACAATGAATGATTTGTTTCCAACAAATGTTTTGCAAAATTCGATCTATCTGGATGCTCATTCCTATATGCCGAAACATGCTCTTTAAATCTAGTATTAAAACTTCGGCCTACCTGTCCTACGTATATCCCATTGCAGTCATTATAAGTAAGCTTAAGTAAGCTTGTATACCCCCGATTGTGGTAACTCCGAAGATGAGCTCTGGTTGAGTTCGAAACGCGTCAGTGTAGCTTGGTGGTGGTGATAGTTGTGTTTATGTGATTGGTGTGTGTTCGTACAGTGTGGAGGTGGAGGAACTGCATGAACACACATTTCTTGCATAAGCGTAACTATTGTAAGGTCGCGGGTGAGCAAAGTAATTGTTTTAGTTCATTAAGCATAAAGTTATCAAGAACTGTGGTCCCTACAACGCTAATGACTACACCTAGAGATTTTTCTAGCACAAACAACTTGTGATTATTGTTTGACATAATAATAACATCGATTCGATTTGGTATTCTTGTTTTATATTTTCAAACGTGTCTCATTGATATGATGCCACTTATAAGACATCGATAAACTAAGTATTAGAAGGAAAAATATTCATTCGTGCTAGGAAAATATCTAGGTATACTAATGACGAATATAGGCGCTCGAACTGCGTGCAATAGCGGGTTACATGCATTTGCTCAAAGCTCAAGTACGCTTTCGGCGTTATGACATAGCGTGTAGGTGATAGCTTTTGTATGGTACAGTGGCATTCCGAGGGTTTTGCTCAGCGCTCCATTTGAGATTTTTTATAGCTCCCCGTTTTCTTTTACTTAGCCTGTCCTAACCCACGACCCGCGCACTCATTACCCCCCTTGACTCCCAGCGGCACAAATGTGTGCGACAGCTGAACTCCGTGTTGCCCACAGGTTTTTAAAAGTAATCGAATGAAAGTAAGCTCAATTGAATATAAATCGTATGCACTCACTAATAACGTTTAAAACTGAGTAAGGAATTTGGGCACAAATTTGAGCCGCTGGGAGCAGACGGGGTACGAAATCCGCGGCACAAATTTGTGCCGGTGGGAATTGACGGAACAAAAAGCGCTCAAGGTCGTGGGAGCTTCGGAAATTTTATTTTGGGCACAAATTCGTGTCCGTGGGTTACGACAGGTTAAAGAGGTAACGCCTCCTCAAGTACTCTAAGCGTCATCTCTGCCACAAGGCCCGGATAACCTGATGGTGGTTGTGGATGGTGGTGATGGTGGAGAACTGAGTGAATACTCTGTTCAAAGTTCATATCGTACTGTCATTGTCACTCTCCAGTTAAATACTAAAGGCATGAACGGGATGGCACGATATGAAGTTCGAAAATAAGATTTCGTAGTATAGAAGGCCTGTACGCCTGGTGTTTGGGTTAAATCCCCGCTGTCTTAGTTTGGTGATTTGGTTTTAATTGTACTATGATATTTATTTATTATATTTACTGTTGTATGTTGTATACTTATTGCTAAATTGAGTGAAGTTTGTATTAATTATTATTAAATTCTTACTGTCCTAAATTTTCACTAATAATGGTGATTGTTTGTGTTTGTTTTGCATTTTGTTTAATTATAGTTAGCTGTTAGACGCATGAATTAATAGTAGTTTTTATATCACAGATACTAATGAAGTCTACCCTTATTGTGACCTTTTTGTAAAATTTTGCACTTCCACTGTACTTATTTGCACTGTTTCACACTTACATTTTTTTTAACCCCCTCACTAGCTTGAACTGCGTGAAGCGACGCTCTGGCCTAGCGTCCAGCCATGGGACAAATATGACGAGTCCACCTTCACCTTCCAACCTCCCCCTCCCTTGAAGAGAAACAGCCTCCCATCCATATACAACTACCCTAACGAGCCCCCAGTAGGCGCCGTAGTCAGAGAAATAATATATAAAAGCGGAAAATACAAGATGACCGAAGAAATTGAACCTAGACAACTGACATTAGACTTCTCCAAACAAGCTGACCGAAACGACTCCTATCTCTGGACCAAAGTCGGGAACAATAGCTTATCAACTATTTCAGAATTTAGTAGCCCTCCTATATCCCCGCTAAAGCGAAATACATTAACCCCTGACATATACAGCTCTGTATTCTTCGAATACCCAGCCGAATCTGAGAACAACCCTTGTACCATCGCCTTATCCTGCATAGACTTCATCCTATGGGAAAGACTGTCGTCCCTACACATCTTCCCTAACGTTTCACTCCTTAGGCATTCAAGCTCATCTTCATCTAAATCAGGTAGCATAAAGAGATTCTTCAGAAAATGGTCAAAAAAAAGTAAAACTCCTGAACCTGATAGTGTTAGTGACGTCGCTGTACTCTCTTTGCCTGGACTTACAAGCAGCAATAAAGCTGTCAATGACTTAGGGAAGGACGTAAAGACAATTCCTTTGAATTCCTCCTTGATTTTGTTGGCCCAAACGCGCACACTCCTTTATCCTGAGGCGGAATGGTACTATGCATACTTGGATGGCGTAAGTGGTGTCTGGTATATAGCATGACGCTGTATCTATGCTGGTTTACAAAGCATGGCTTTTGATTGATGCTTGTTACTCACAAAATTGGATACTCGTTGCTATTTTTAGTATTTGCTAAATTTTCGTGACTAAAAATGTCGTGAAAAATCAAATGTACGAGTTTTGTGTTTAAAAGTATTAGGAGAAAAGTGGTACTGTTACATTCTATCGCAAAAGGGCCTGTAGACCATTGGAGGGGTTCCTAATCTTTTTTGTACCGTAACTCTCTTTAAATGTCTTAGTTTGTTTGCGACGCCCTTGCTAAAGAAAATAAGTGCGCGCAGTTCTAGATAAATAATTATGTAAGCGGTGGTGCGGTGCGTCTCGACGCAGTTAGGAACTCTTGGTCCATTGAATATACGTCAACCAGGGTTTTTATATTTTACCGTGGACTACTTCAAAATAATTTTGAACGATTATTCCCTGTCGCAACGTGACTAACCGATGCGCAATTTGCTCTAACGAATGAAGTGGGTCAAATGGGAATGTGCGTGCAGTAAAAATAATATAATATAAATTAAGTAAAGAACTTTAAACTGGCCGCTTTAAAAATTCAAGTATGCATTTCACATCATGCCCTTCTTATTTATTTTAAGGCGGACATTGGTCGCTGATTGTGGTTCATGCATCCGAATCAATAATCTGTGACTAACAAATGCCTAAAACTAAGCTTAACTATAATTATATTAATTATATCTGTACTATACTCGGCGTCAAAAATATCGCCCCTCCGGCGAAAATCAGATTCAAGCTAATCTAGACCTTAGCGAAATTATGTTACCTAATTAATATTATGTAGTATCAATTAAAAGCACGTTTCATGTGTTTTAAATTAACAATGTTTAATTTAAACGAAACATAATAAATAATAAATAAATAATAAAATAAATAAATATTAGGGGACAATCTTACACAAATCAACCTAGTCCCAAACTAAGCAAAGCTTGTACTATGGGTACTAGACGACGATAAACATGTTTATATAGATAAATAAATACTTAAATACATAGAAAACATCCATAACTCAGGAACAAATATTCGCGCTCATCACACAAATAAATGCCCTTACCGGGATTTGAACCCCGGACCTCTTGCTTCGTAGGCAGGGTCACTACCAAGTAGGCTAAAGCGGTTGTTAAAATGGCTTGTGAATCAGAGCGTTTCGGAAAAAAGTGCACTAATAGAAGGGGCGATAATTTTGACGCCGAATATATTATCAATAATTAATGTTTTTGCACTTGCACATTCCCTTTCGTCCACCTACACTCACAATAATAACAAAAAATTAACCATATCTTTACTTCTTCAGTTCGAGGTGAAAGAAATGAAGCGGCGCCAAGAAGCCGCCGAAGCTGCAGAGAAGGAGAAACGGGAGCGGGAAGCCGCAGAGGCGGCCGCCGCCGCCGCTGCAAGGGATCAGGTCGACCGAGCCGCCTCGCCCGAGCCGCAACCACAAGGTAAGACCTGTGACAAGGAACGCTTAGTGCGGAGACAGAGGTCCAAGTGTGGATGTGAAAGGTGACTATCAAAATTGACCACAGAATTTCACATAACTTGGGGTTTCACTACACGTAGCAAATGGTGGGCGGTAAATAAGGCGACATTGTACTAAGAATGTTGTGGAATTTCAAGGAAAGATAACTGGTAATAACTTCGTAACAGCTGGATTTGTTACGGTGATGCTAATGTCAGTTTTGATGGTCAACTTTGTATTCAACTGACGAAGATAAAAAAAATGATTGCCAGGAAAAATCTTTCGAAGGACTCTTAAACTCGTATCACGTCTTAGAACTGTTAATGAATAATGATAGTCAAAAAATACGTTATGCGAGTTTCAATCATTCCAATAAGATTAGTTTTAAACAGAAACTGACAGCGTAATTTAACATGAAAAAAGATAACATCACTTCGAATCACAATATTGCAATGTAAGCACGCATGTGTAATGTCTATCAGCACTCGAGAAAACTTAATACGAGACCAATTTCCACTAACTTTCACCAACAACAGGTGAATGCAGCTTGCATATTGCAATAACACTTCAGTTACTTCAGAATAAATGCGAATATCGACTTGGTTAAGTGAAGAAGCACATATTGCACTATGATAGGCCATGGAAGGCTTACGGCATCGCTTGCCGCTTTTCGTGTGAATTCATTGCCCTTAGTAAGCGGGTACTCGGACGGCGAACGACTAAACAAAGATCATGTATTGTTTATATTTATGTCATACATAACTCATAAAGTCCATTTTGTTACGGCTGTGTGCAAGTATATGTAGTAGTTCAGTTTCAGTTGGTCGGGATTTATTGCGTGAAGAATCTAAATAGGGTAGATGACACTATAAAAAATGATTCTAAGACACGACTTTGGTAAAAAACACTTTATTTTAGCCCTAAAAACTAGTATGCTTTTTGTCTAACGCGCGGACGCTTGCTTTCGCATTCACTATTTCTTTCTGTCAAATGGTGTAACATGGTGACAGAAAGAGATGGTGAAAGCAGTGACAAGTGCCCGCGCGTTAGACAGTACGGCCTCAGATTAATTTTCAATTAACTGCGAAATTTCATTTTTGTTGCTTTAAAACAAATAAATAGTTAGTTGTTAGAGTTGGAAAAATAAGTGACGTTACCATAAAAGATCTAGGGGAGAATCGTGTTTCGACAGCCTATAAGAAGTACGTCCGTTGACTGTTGGTGTCATCACAGCTATTTATGTAAAAATCACATTTAAATTTCCTCGACCTTACTTGTAATAAAATATGTTCTTTGGCATGCCTGCACACAACCATAGCAAAGTGAATTTCTCAGGAAAAATAACGCACAGTTGGCGTTCGGAAATCACTTGTTTTTATTTATATTTAATGTTTTCTAAAAAAAAATTCGCTCGTTACTCACGCTGTACTCGCGTACCGTTCGCCGCGCGAGTCCCGATCGAGCGTCAAAGGGCGGTTACTTACCGATGTGTTGTCCACACATGCACACGCGTAGTCGTAAGGAGAACGTCCACTAAAGCGGCTGAGAAGGCCCAAGAACGACCACACTCCCAGCCAGGTAAAACTCAACATACCAATGTAAAAAGATACCCGGCAATGTACGCATGAGCTTCAATTTGGTAGTTAAATGGGTGTCTACGATATCTAGTCGGGTAACACCACGCTCGAAACTAGCTCAAGCTAATTGGTACACGAGTTTATAACTATTTTTAACCGTAGCTTCAAGGCTTTCAGTGTTTACGTACAACGTTTATACGTGTAGGGCTGTTTAGGTTTTGTTTAGTAGTTGGGGCTAAATAGCACTTTTCTTTATTACTGCACGACTTTTAATGCTCATCACCAGGGCCCGTACTTTTCATGCCGATGACATCAATTTGACGTCAGGCTGCATATAGGATGATCCCAAATAGTTTCATTGTAATTATTAATCATTAGTCGTCAATCATTTTAATCATGTACAAATGACTTCAAAAAGTAATCTATTCACACGTGGAATAATTAATACCTACTTGATACCTACGTGAAACGTAAATGGAACTATTTGTTTTTATACATACATTTTAGTAAATGGTATTGTTACCACATTTCAATAATTACGTAGAAAATAGAATTCCTCTCTAACTTGAAGCACGCCATCCTTCTTGCATTAATTCCTACGCAGAGAAAATCTAAGTAATATTCGTGTTCATACGTAATGCAATGTTCATAAAAATACTTTTGTTTTGTAATCGTATTTTTGTTTGTTGTGTCGCACATTTGGTTAATTTTTAATGATTGATGATTGATTATCACAACTACTCAAATTGCAATCATCCTGTACGCGGCGTGACGACATCGGCATCAAAATGTACGGGCTCTGCTTATCACAATCTCTCTAGATATTCGGTGTTGGTATCATCTGACGATTTTTATCCACGTGCCATTGTCATCGATACACTGTCTTTCACGATCATCAATTTGCAATCGGTGTTTAAAGATATAAAAGTCTGTTTATTGATATTGAGTAAGTATAAGCCATTGTGAGGCTAGTTATTTTTTTGACGCCCACCATTCAATGAAATTTCTTGCTCAATGTCTTCGACCTTTTAATCCCATAGACTGCTGAAAATCTTCACTTAATCTTCTATCCCTTCTGGACTCTTCATAAACGCCGATTGCCCTCACTCACGTTACATATAAACTTTATTTTTATATAGTTTTACATATTTTCTATATTATTATTTACTTTGTGAACGTCTAGTCACGGTGAAGGTTTGATACTCTATCTTTGTCACTCTACCGCTCCAGCTGTAATACTATAGCCTAATTATATCATTATCAAGTGTGCTGTGTTTCCTTCTGTAACAGAAGCTGTAAATAAGGTTAGTACGTGTGCTCACTTACTCGCTTCCCAGACTAGCTTTCTATGAAAAATATACATATTATTAATGTTTTATATAAACCGCTGTGCTTTTTATATTTACCGCTTTATTATAGCTTTATTCTATGTGCAGTTTTAGCCATCGTAGGTAGGCATTATTAATAAAATTAACGGGTCAAATTAACTAAAAAGCTCGGACAGGTAAAGGGTCGATATTCTTAGGTAGTTGATCTTAACTGTGATTCTATTTCTAAGTAGTTTGTAATTTAGCGTACCTTGTAGTATTAAAATGCACTATGCATGCCCCTGCATGGTATTACTGTTGTATTAATATGTGTAGAGTGTGTGTGTGTGTATTCCAATACATTATATGGATGTTTATTATATGATAAGGCGAGAAAAAAATAAGTTGCTTCCTCAAGCTCACACTTTCAAATTTGGCGACTAGTACTATCAACTAAGCCATGGTAACCTGTTGGTTTGACCTATGCTGTCTGGTGCACAGGTCCGCGAGTTCGTGACTGCCCGAACTCGCATCTCTTAGTTTTTCATAATTTATGTGTACACCTACGAAGCAATGAACTTCCGTGTGAACTAACAGCCCAAGCCCTCTGATTCTGAGAGGAGTCTTGTCCAGCAGTCGGACATATACAAACTGGAGATAATAAGGACGAAAGTGGATGCCAATTATAAAATCACCTCGTAGAATACGCACACACATTCCAGTAGCATGTAGTTAGTAGCATGTCGTAGTGTAGCATTAACTAGCACGTAGTGTCGCATGCAGAGGCTAGCCCCCGGCCGGCGACGCCCCCCGCGGCCCCCGCCACGGCCCCGGCCTCGACCCCGACCCCGGTCGCGGCCCACGCCGAGCGCCCGGGGCCCTCCAAACAGACGCCCGCTAAACCCGCACGGTTGTCCAGTGAGTATTGTACTTAGAGGTTGCGGGATGTCGTGGTTGCAAAAGGTTAGTGATCAAACAAGACTGTTGCAAGCGTAAGCGCTACAGATGTAGTGCAAAATGTTTTTCCATCGGGAAAACTCGGATCTCAATCGGAATACGATGGCACCCGAACTGTCAATCAATGATTGTATTAAATGAGTGACGTTTGGTTTTCATATCCTTGAATATGGAACTTTATTGTTTTGTGTCAAATGTCAAACTGAAAAATGTAAGATGGCTACACGGGTGTAAGATGAGTACTGAAGCTAATTGAGAGAGCACTATAAATACGAACTTTTCCGATAAAGTACGAAGGAAAGTCATTTTGCACTACATCTGTACGTTACACCTCAAAAGTGCTGTCGATGAAGTTTAATTTTATAGACCAAGTTTTCCTGTAACAGAACTTTCCTAATTTTTTCACAAAACAACCAGAACAACAAAATATCACTATCTTAAATAAGTAGATCCACTAGATATTGCCAACAGCTTCGTCTCCGTCCCAGTCCTTTACATGGTAGCCTATGTTAATCAGAGATAGTGAACGAATTTTTAGAATGGATTACTTCCTACATACAAACACAAAGTTAACTTATATTTTTAATGAACTAAAACAATTACTTTGCTCACCCGCGACCTTAATATGGACCTCATTAATATGGACCTCCGCAAAGTAACGCCTGATTCAATAAATTATATTTTTAAGTTAAAGATTAACAAAACCAATTTGAGCCACGACTTCCCTTAAACCTAATTAGAACCCTTTAATTTGGAATGGTAATAGGTGACTGTTATATGTCTATGTATGTTGCATGACCTAACAACTGTTATGTGTAACAATACGATAAACGTCCCGATATCAAGTTACTGAGCATGATTATTGCTTTTGTTTTTGCTGCGAAGCGTTCGTTTTTGTGTTGCTTTGAATTATTTGTTTTGTTTTTTTTTCTCTCCACCTCCATCCGAATCCTTGTCATCATCCGATATCATCCTAAAAAAAAATAATAATGGAAATAATCGTTCACAATTTCATATTTTTTTTTCGATCATCAAAAAATCATCCATTGAAAAATATTTAAAAAAATCGTCGATGCATACATAAATTATGTATTCGACTATCATTTCAAACGTTCTCGAACATTCTCGACCGATGGAAACTTCCCGAAACTTCCAATCCTTCCCGATTCGCTACCTTCCTTGATCCGTCCAGCCGCTGGCTCGAGCTCGAGCCCAGCCACGCCCTCTAGCAGCGGTAAGGTGAAGTCGCGTTCGCGGAGCAAGTCGCCCTTCCGCAGTTTTCGGTGGAAGACCGCCAAGAAACTGCTCGCCGGTGCCCACCACAGCGACGACGAAGGTACACGTAGTGGACAGCGGGGGATAGGGACTAGTGTTGCCAACTTAGCTATGCTCTCGCTGAATCTAGCGATTTTAGGGACAACATGGCGATTTTTCAAAATTTTAATACATTTCTGCATTTAAAAATAAAATTATCCTCGGTCAGAATGGAATGAGTCAATGTTGGCTTGAGGCAAATCTGTGAAAATTAAGAAATAAATCGAAAAGTATTGGCTTTTCTTAGACAAGGATGGTTAGACAGTTTTTGATGAACTGATGAAAGAAGTAAGTGAATAAAGTGTGACATCAAGATACTCAGATAATCATTAAAATTATAAATTAAGTAGAAAACTATTAAAATTTTATCTGATACTTAAAACGCAGTCTTCCAAGATTTACGTATGAATGGCCGTGGGCCAAGTTTCTTGCGGCACATTCTTGTAAATGATGGTTTTTCCGAAAGCGCTAGTAGTCTAAAAAATTACACACATAAAAGACCCCTTTGGGCCTTACAAAATAAACGTTTTGATTTTGTATAAAGTAGACAAAAAAGCAGATTTACTACCTAGCTGGCGGTTCTTTTCCCATTCTGATCGTGGACAAATAGCACCGCCACAAACTCTTTAACTTCACTCTGGTTAACTCAATAGGTACTCGTACGTGTATGAATTAGATTTATCACTGCGATTCGGTACTCAACTATAGAAACATTTTAGTAAATACTATAACCTAGACAAATGCTAGAAATATTAACAGTGTTCTATACTACATTTACATAGCTACAGAAGGTATGGTAATCTGATCGGGAAAATATTTAATTGATAAATTAAAGTATAACAGAAGTGTATTTTTGTCCACGGTTCGCCACCACTGTCCACTATCAATTTATACTAAGGCTAAGCGCACACGCTCAACTTATCGAATGCCCAGCAGAAATTACGGGCAGGAGCAGGTTGAGCGTGTGTGCCAGCCTAATGTTCGCAAAATTTGCTTTGAGTGTGCTGTTGTGCCGTGCGCATGGTTCGTGATTGTTTGAATTATATCCCCATGGTTATTGTAATAAAAAAAGTTTTACTTGCGTGGCTTTTATTGAGAATGTCAATGGGAACGAGGAGTTGAAGTTAGTATCAAACCTATCACTAGTTCTTACTGATTAGACATAGTTTTAGTAGCAGTTTTACAGGTATTTACCAACCTCTTATTCGGAAAGCTAACTAAACATGTTCAGTGGTCTTCAAATAAATTGCAAAACAAAACTAGCTGCAGTAAAATTGTATATTATCTGAGCTATGTAAAAGCTCTAAAATGACATAGATACTTATTTATTATGCCAAGGTGCATAAAATGGCCTGTAGCACCTCGTGGGCAGAAAAAAACTGCGCCCTGAGGTCTTATTTTCTAATGTTTGGGCACTCGAGCTCTCATTCTCCATCTCTTTTTTTCCTCATGTTAAACCGTGCGACAGAATATAAATCTTCCCAGGTGAATTTTTCGCTTCGAGCCCTTATCTTTCAAAACAAACGGTAGAAAGCTAGAAGCGAAAAATTCACCAGGGAAGATTTATAATATAGAAGCTGTGAAAACTATTGTGAATCCAAGTGCGTCTGACAGTAAGCACAGTACCTCTACCATGAGTTACACTAGTTTACAGTGACCGTACTCGCTAGCGACGGCGTAAATGATTTGTATGGAGAACTGTACTTCCGTAAGTGACCGCTAGAGGCGCTGTACACAATTCTCCATACAAATCATTTACGCTGTCGCTAGCGAGTACGGTCACTGTAAACTAGTGTAACTCATGGTAGAGGTACTGGAGCCATGCACCCCTTGCACTCTCTGGTAAAAACGGCCCTGCGAAAAGAATCTACTTACTATTCAATTTACAAAAAAAAAAACCATTGAGCTTGTTTAGTGTCTCCGACCGAGTCGGAGGGTAGATGTGGCGTGGTTGTAATACGTGTGTCGTTGCACAGAGGGCGCTAGCCCCGCGAGCGAGGACGAGGGCGCGGAAGGAACGCTGGTGCGTAAGCACGAGTGGGAGTCTGCCGCCAAACGCGCCTCCAACAGGTAACATTATACTTTCATCTTTTATGTTAAGACTTTTCAGATAAATACAACCTAGGGTTCTTCAAAGCTAGAGTGAATAGACTGTCACTGAACCAGTGAGATACACTTTTGGCCTCATCTGCACTTTTCATCAAATGAGATAAAGGTCAATCACAGGTCAGTTTTATGAAAAAAAAAAGTGTTTTGTATTTAACTTCTTGAGAGACATTATTTAGAATAATTAAAAATTAAATGCTCAATTCACTGTAAGTCTGTGAAGGTCTTCCGAAAAAATCGTTTCCGACCGATAATCGTGAGTAATTTTTAAGCACAGTATATAATTATAGTAATGTTAAGTAAAAACCATGAAAGCTTAAAACGTTACACTAGTTAGAACGTTAACAGTTTGGGCGTTGTGCCTGTCATATAGTTCGTAATGGAATGGTACAGTCAAGGGCAAAAATATGTATACACTTTAGTACCTTGCCACTTTAACCACTGTGGCAGTTCATATATGGCAGTTCAAATATGACGAAAATAGACAAGGTACTAAAGTGTATACATATTTTTGCCCTTGACTGTACAACAATCTCAATCTACAGGGTTATTTATAATTCACTAGCATCCTTTTAACCCTAAACTCCAACCAGTTAAACAAACGTTTTTTGTTTTACGGCTTTTGTCATAACTTAATATTTTTGGTGTAATAACGTTTCGAAAATTTGAGATTTCCTCTTATTTTTACGATTACGTATTTGTATGGGAAAAAAGTTCTTCATTTTAAAAAGTCGTAAAACAAAAAACATTTGTTTGAGTGATAGGAATTCAGGGTTAAGAGGATGTCAGTGAATTACAAATAACCCTGTATATTTAATAACTAATTTATATTTATGTGTACTGTGATATACTGTGGACTGAATAAATATGAATCAATTTGTGGCGATGCAGTTTTCTCGGACATAATATTGAAGTGAAGCATTCAATTTAAACTTAGCGGCTTTGGACTTATCATGATGAACTATAATGTCGAACGTCCCGAAATTTACTTTGTGCTGTAATTTCACTTAACAATTCCAGATCATGGGACAAAGTGTACGTGGTGGCTAAGGACGGACGCATGTCGTTCTACAAGGATCAGAAGGCTTACAAGTCCGCTCCCGACCAGTGCTGGCGCGGCGAGCCGCCGCTGGACCTCAACGGGGCCGTCGTCGAGGTCGCCGCCAACTACACTAAGAAGAAGCACGTCTTCCGGCTCAGGTAACACCACATAAGGCATACTAGAAGGGTCTAGACACTGAATTAAAATTAAACATACTTCAGCTGTCAAATTTGACACATTCAGAGACGCTGAATCGTTTATCTAGACACACAGCAGCGTGTCAAGCTAAGCTCAAGCAAAAGGAACTGTCGAAATAGCGCTGTGTGTAATAAATATTAGACAAACCTTTTGGAGCCACTTTTGTCCCTTTTATAACTCAAAACTGATTAAACACACCAAACTTTGTTTATTTATTTATATTGATAGCAGTAAGAACTAACAAAAGTAACTAGAACCCCAAATTTCATTCCAGATGTCCTAGGAAGTTCAGATTTGGCATTGTACAAAATTAAAGGGTTTGATTAAAACAAAACTTAATTTATTCCTTTGTGTAACGAAAGTTACCCCAAGTTAATATAATTTGTTTGAATAACTTTCGTTACACAATAAACGCGATCGTGATTTTGTTTTTAGTATGTACAGTATGGGTAAAAAAAGGGTCGTCACATTAATGTTAGCATTATAATTTATAGTTTTCACCAAGGCAATTGTCTGTCCTGTCAACATTTTTTTTTCAACAACAATATATTGACACTACCCATTTTTTAAGAGGTACTATACTATAAAGGTTTAGGTACTTTACTAAATGTAAACAAACTCCATATTATGCGACTAAACTAAATAATACGTCGAAAATGTGATGCGTGGAAAGTCAATTACAAATATTGCATTTGGCTGGTTAACTCTACGCCATAACTTATGGTCGTGTTGGCAGCTGACGTTTGTTTACATTTAGTAAAGTACCTAAACCTTTATAGCATAAGAGCATGACCTGATAAAGGAATCAATTTAATAACTGACGAAGGTTTTCGTACCCCGACTATACAATTTTTTTTTATGTTAGAGAGGCCAGACAGGCGAACTAGTGGGTCACCTGATGTTAAATGATCACCACTCGCAGCGCTTTACGCGATGCCAGTGCGTTGTCGGCCTTAAACGTTCTCGATTGTCATGTATTCGTGGGGATAAGCTACGTTAGAGAGACGTTTGAAAATGACTAATCAACATGTATATGTATATGACGTGTTGTGGCAGGCTGGCGATGGGCGCGGAGTTCCTGCTGCAGGCGCACGACGACAGCGAGATGTCGTGGTGGCTGGAGGCGCTGCGCGCGCGCACGGCCGCGCCCGCCTCGCGCTCGCACACGCTGCCCGCGCCCTCCAAGGACGAGCCCAAGCGGCGCTCCTTCTTCACGCTCAAGAAGAAGTCAGTCAACACACTTACCTTCTTATTCTCGCCGTAGCTGTATGCTGTAACGCATGACGCATGTTTGTATTACTTTGAGAAGGGTTTAGGGTGTGCCCTGAGTGTTGTGCGTGGAATCTTTCATTTTCGTGGGGTTCACTAACTTTCTTCATTTTAAACTACTCCCTCCACCACAATTACGAGCCCAAGCGGCGTTCCTTCTTCACGCTCAAGAAGAAGTCAGTCAACACACTTACCTTCTTATTCTCGCCGTAGCCGGCTGTATCGCATGACGCATGTTTGTATTATTTTGAGAAGGGTTTAGGGTGTGCCCTGAGTGTTGTGCGTGGAATCTTCCATTTTTGTGTGTTTTCACTAACATTCTTCATTTTAAACCAGTCCCTCTACCATTTTGCTGTCGCGTCTTGATTAGGAAGAGTCTAATCGAAGCTCGTTCACGCTCAAGAAGAATTCAGTCAACACACTTACCTTGTTGCTGTCGCCGTAGCTGGCTGTGTCGCATGAAGCATGTTTGTATTACTTTGAGTAGGGTTTAGGGTGTTGTGCGTGACATCTTCCATTAATGTGGAGTTTCACTAACATTCTTCATTTTAAACCAGTCCCTCTACCATTTTGCTGTCGCGTCTTGATTAGGAAGAGTCTAATCGAAGCTCGTTCACGCTCAAGAAGAATTCAGTCAACACACTTACCTTGTTGCTGTCGCCGTAGCTGGCTGTGTCGCATGAAGCATGTTTGTATTACTTTGAGTAGGGTTTAGGGTGTTGTGCGTGACATCTTCCATTAATGTGGAGTTTCACTAACATTCTTCATTTTAAACCAGTCCCTCTACCATTTTGCTGTCGCGTCTTGATTAGGAAGAGTCTAATCGAAGCTCGTTCACGCTCAAGAAGAATTCAGTCAACACACTTACCTTGTTGCTGTCGCCGTAGCTGGCTGTGTCGCATGAAGCATGTTCGTATTACTTTGAGTAGGGTTTAGGGTGTTGTGCGTGACATCTTCCATTAATGTGGAGTTTCACTAACATTCTTCATTTTAAACCATTCCCTCTACCATTATGCTGTCACAAATATTGCACATGACTAAGACGAGCCTAAGCGAAGATTTTTCGCTCAAGAAGTCAGTCAACACACTTATATTCTTATTCTCGCCGTGGCATGAAGCATGTTTGTATTACTTTGAGTAGGGTTTAGGGTGTTGTGCGTGGAATCTTCCTTTGTTGTGGAGTTTCACTAACGTTACTTTCTTCATTTTAAACCACTCCCTCCACCGTTTTGCTGTCGCGTCTTGACTAGGATGAGTCTAAGCGTTGCTCCTTCACACTCAACAAGAAGTCGGTCAACACACTTACCTTCTTATTCTCGCCATAGTAGCATGAAGCATGTTATGTTTGTATTACTATGAGTAGGGTTTAGGGTTTTGTGCGTCCTTTGTTGTGGGGTTTTACAAAGTTTCTTCATTTAAAATCACTCCTTCCACTGTTTTGCTGTTACAATTGTCGCCCTTTGACTAGAACGAATCTAAGCGGTGTTCTTTCTTCACGCTCAAGAAACATTTCAGTCAACAGACTTACCTTCTCATCCACGCCTATTATTGCATGAAGCATGTTTATACTGTCTAAGTTGAATTTTAGGGTGTTCCCCCGAGTGCGACTGCGTCAAGTCGAGTGCGAGTGCTGAGCATGGAATCTACCATTGTTGTGGGGTTTTACTAACTTTTTTCAAAACCTCTCCCTCTATGCTGAATGCTAAAATTATATAGTTGCACCCCTTTTCCTTTTTTTTTCTGGGTGATGTTGTTTAATAATATTCGTATAGTAATTTAGTTTGATAATATTCCTTTGTAAACCAAGTTCCTGTTAATGTTGTTATGTAGCAAAAATTATTGTTAATGTTGATTTTACTAACTAATTGTAATGTTTTACTAACATTCACTATTATTCACACAAAGTGTTAGCATGCTCGTACATACTTCTACTTGTTTAAATTAGAATGGAATTTCGGAAATACACGTTCAATACGTTGTTTTATCCCATAAGCGCTCTGAGATTGTGTACGCTCGTTACTGCTCGTATATTTCGTAGTGACCCAAACGGCGGCTCGGGCAGTATTGAGCGCTCCTGACCTTACGCACACAAAGACAATCTATATGTACGTCGACGCACACAGTCATTGGAAACCAAGCGGTCGTGAGGGCTGGGTTTTGTAAACAACTGGCCTTTTTACTATCCTTTAATCACCTTTAAATGTTTTCAAAAACTTATATCAAATGTTTTCTGTCCACAGCTAATTGTCTGGGGAGCGGTAAAGGCGAGCCCCTGTGTGCCGAGCCGGGCCGAGCGCCACCGGGTCCGCCCGAGCGCGCCCGAACACGCTCGAGCGCTCCCGAGCGTGCCCGAGCGGACCCGACCTCGCCCCGAGGACGCCGCACATTTCTCACGACGCTTGCTGCTGTAAGCTTTGCTAATGACGAAATTGTCACGAGCGGCAATGTTATTAAGTTTAATATTTCGTTGCGTACAAAACGTTATTTAAGACTGTTCGGTGATTGAGTGTTTGAATCATTTGCCTTCGTCTGTATTGTATTTATTATCGCTCGGTATCGATCGCATACCGACTAAGTGAAGATTATTAGATTTTTATCCGAGTACCAACCCAGCGCCCGACGTAATTGTTGTGTCGAAAACGACTATTAAATAATACATATTTAATTATAAAATTTTAAATGCGACGCTATTTATGATGAAATAATTTAGTGTTTGAATTTCAGATTGAGAAATATATTATATTGATTATTTATACAATGTATGTAAAATGGACATAGTGTATGTAAATTCAGTTGAACTAGAAATGTATGTCGTTCAGTAATACTCTACTAACTCAGAATAAATAAAATTCTATTAGAACTAATAGTGATTGACCAATCAAATACCATTTGACGGACGAGTAATGTATATCGCGTTAGACATGGACGTGATGTTAGCTAGAGATGGGATTGTAACCACATTTACAGTAGCCGGTCGCCGGCCGCCGCTAACTTCGGAGCCGTGGTTCTCAACAGACTTAACGTAAGCTACGTAATTGTACTAGAATTAATTTTCCATTATAAAGTGTCTTCTCCCGCGGCACCGCGCCGCTGCTGCTAATAACAATGCCGCATTTTCGGTACATAAATATTATATCAGAATTTTCTTATTAGATTCTTCGTAAGTGTAAGAGGCATTTAGTAGGTAGCTAACGTTAGGCCCGCGCAGCAGCGCCGCGGTCCCGCAGACCTGTAAGTATGCTTGACGCCTCGTAAGTGCTTCTACAAACTATCGTGTCTTTATAATAAATCTAATTTTAATTAATTTTACTGCCAACTTTCACAAATTGTTAATCGTCTAAGCGACAATATTGTATCTAAATCACCTTCCTTAGATGTTACGATCACACATTTTTAGTTCATTCATTGTATTGTATAGAAGAGTGGTGCAGTGTGGTAGCTATCGCCCGACGTGCTAACTTCGCCTTTCGGCCGCGCTAATGTGTGCGCCAGTGGCGCCATCTTACTAGGGAATACTACGCATTCTCTACATCATACCACCGCTAACTATAAAGTCAACCTTCTACGCCGCTGCTGTCAATCTGACAATGAAGTGGCCAGTGCCACGAGCGACCATATTAGCGCGGTCGATGTATACTGCCACGATATTTCACACTATTGCATGAGTACCTATGTTTATGTCATTATTTTATTTTAAATATTTTACTTTTTTGATGAAAATATAATAAATAATGTTTTCAAATAAAATTTGTTATCATTTCTCAATATCAGTCGACGGCACTTCCTGCCACGTACGGTGAAACTGTGGGTCCAGCTTTCGGCAGCAGTGTTTCCAGACAACTATGAGGCTTTGGGCTTAAAACATCTAAATTTCAGGCATAAAGGGTAGCCCCACCCAAAAGATGGCATCCAAAGCCACACAATGGGCCCAAAAGATCTCCGACCCACCCTTTCATCGCAGGGCAAAAGAAAGGAAGCCCGTAGTTATAAATAAATGCATATGACAGGAAATCCCACCAACCCAACCAATAGCTCTAAGTAATTGTACAGAAACGGGTGAGGGTCGGTCAAGGAATAAACCAACGGGTAAAAACATAAAAGACCGACCTAAGCACCCCCCAGTGTCCAGCGGGAGAATGCATGCTCCTCTCCCGGCCTTCCAGCAAATGGCTGAGGCAGGACACTGTGGGTAGATTAAGTCCCCTCCCTACCCCTCCCCTCCTCAAAATATAAAGCACACGTTTTTTGTATTAATAATCAATAGAGAAGGGGACTTGTGACCGGGTTTTTTAGTCCGTGCAAGTCGGACACTGTCTGGGCCCTCCATTCCCAGTTCGTCCGAAGGGATTTTTCCCGAGCACAAGTCACTCTTCCTACCCTAAAGTTAAAAAACAGCAAAGACTTCGCGTCTTTGGCCCCTCTGGCGACTCATTCAAAAAAAAAAAAAAAACAACTAAATTTCATAATACCTTATTCACTAATACTCCTAATTTTCAAATTACCATGGGCTCATGATACCTAAAAATACCTAAAATTTCAAATTGTCTCATCTTAAAATTTTAAATTTTAGGTATTTTTAGGTATTATGAGCCCATGGTAATTTGAAAATTAGGGGTATTAGTGAATAAGGTATTATGAAATTTGGGTATGTATTACAATACCGAAGTACGAAAGACCGAATGTATTAAAACATCGAATGGGTCAAAAGACCGACACGATTTTTTTCTGAAACCGTAAACATCACAGAATTTATTAAAACGGCATCATACAGAACCCATTAGGTTAGGTTAGGTTTGTTTTATAACAATCTTAAAAAGTTAACGGATTCAGAAAAAAATCGTGTCGGTCTTTTGGCCCATTCGATGTTTTAATACATTCGGCCTTTCGTACTTCGGTATTGTAATACTTACATACCCATGAAATTTAGATGTTTTAAGCCCAAAGCACTATGAGCTTTTAAGAAAAGGGTTTATACTTACTTTAAAGGCCGGCAACAGATTGGCGACTCTCTTCGAGTTCTTAATATTTATGGCCGGTGGTGATCATTTTCCATCAGATGACCCGCTTGCTCGATTGCCTCATCTCGCAATAAAAAAAAATGTGATCAGGGATCATGATTTAGCAAATTTCAACTCATCGTATAGTCCCACTGCAGGGCACATGCCTCATCTCAGAATGAGAGGGCTTGGGCCGTAGTTTCTACGCGGGCCGAGTGTGCATTAGGAACATCACACACCATATAATTTCTTCGCACACATTTCGGAATAAAGCAGCTATTATGAAAAAATATATTTATGTAAAAGAACTAAAAGAGAATTTCTATACTCGAGAATTATTGCACTTGCGATTTACTGGCATTTTGTTCGAATTAGGGACGATACCGTTCGATATGTCGTATCTGCATTTTTGGACCATGCTTATCAACAATTATGACGTGTGAACTGGGTCGTTCTCTCTAAAGAAATGCTTATCTCCTATCACCACTCAACTATTTCCCGGTCCTTATCACCCGCATCCAAGATAACTGGGATAACTGAGCATTTAGATACAAGATCGTTCAGCGTGCGGTTCGAAATGATGAAGCTTGTGTTTTTGATGATGCCGGTGATTGGTGCTTGGCGTCTCTGCGAGGATGGGTCGTGTGGGGGCAGCAGGCAAAGCAGGATTATCGCTGGTGATATTAGTGAGCAGAACTCGAGGCCTTTTCAGGTAAGAAGTACAAACTTAATTCATAAAGTTGGTATTGAGCGAACTCTTAAATTCGACATCAGGATAGCCAAGTGATTAGAGAATTATGAATATGATATGAAGTTTGAAGTCCCGGTATCGATTTATCGTTCGGGGCAGATATTTGTATGAAAATACGATTATTTGTTCTCGAATATTGGACGTTTCATCAGTATCCCAGCCTATACAGGGTGCTAACAAATTAGGTACCAATATTTCTATGGCTGCATCTACTCATCAAAACAAGTCACTTTTATTCTAACAACTTTTTAAATTTTGAAAAAAATCCTCGATTTCTCATTACTAATGCAGTAATCAGTTTGGATGGATGTGTATGAAAAGTTTGTGATTTTATTTTTAAAATTTGAAAAGTTGTCTGAGTGAAAGTGACTTGTTTTGATGAGTAAGTTACGTCTGGAAATATTGGTACCTAATTTATTAGCACCTTATATACGTCCCACTGCGGGGCACTATTTAAACACCATTAAATTTCTTCGCAGGTTCGTGGAGGTTTCCTCGCGATGTTTGCCTTAACCGTGCCCACGACGCTCTGCTTGAGAGGCCATAACTCAAATCATTAGGCTATTCCGACTTTACGACTATTGGAAGGTTATGATGTAATTAAATGTGTATTTATCTGTTGCCTAGTACCCATAGCATGATGATCCCAGCCTATATATACGTCCCACTGCAGGGCACAGGCCTCCTCTCCGAATGAGAGAGCTAGGGCCGTAGTTCCCACGCGAGCCCAGTGCGGATCGGGAACTGCACACTCACCATTGAATTTCTTCGCAGGTGTAAATATGCAGGTTTCCTCACGATGTTTTCGTTCACACCGTAAAACTCATGGTAAATTAGAAATGTAATTCGCACATAAACTCCGAAAAACTCAGGTGCGAGCCGGGATTTGAACCCACGACCCTCTGCTTGAGAGGCCATAGATCAAACCACTAGGCCACCACGGCTTGTTGTCATCCAACCCATAGAGCATAAACTTTGCTTACTTTGGGACTAGGTTAATGTTTAATTTTTAACAATAACTGCTAGTTAAAAATTAAATTAGCTATAGTTAAACAATGAGTCAATTGAGTACTTATCAATTGCCCTATGATATTTGCTTATTTACAGTCCAATAAGTTTACCGCATGAAGCACAGCATTATATTGCTCTATAGTTTTGAAATCAAGCACTGAAGACGATTTTTCGATACAGCGATTCATTTCCGAAACATTTAACTTTAAAGTGCAATTTTTGTTAAAATCGAGCGTTATACACTAGGTACGAAGTGCAAAATTCAAACTTCGTATCGTGCTATCCCGCTCACGATAATAGTATTTAATACGAGAGCGAGCGAGACGGTAGGATGCGAACTTCGAATTTCGGAGTAGACCCCCTGCGGGTGCCTATGCAAGCAGTAAACATGAGAGTGAAGGAGACGACACGATACGAACTTCGGGTTTCGGAGTAGCCCCCTGTACCAAAGCAAACAGAGCCACTACTCCCAATCTCCCGTCGCAGGTGGCTCTGTATTCGAGAGTGGGTACAACAGGCGAGCTGGGATTCTGCGGTGCAACGCTGCTGCATCCCGATTGGGTGATCACGGCCGCGCATTGCTGCTTTCACCACGGCGAGGAAGTCAACCATGTGCAGGTAACACGGGACGTTAACTTTTTTTAAAGCGCTTATATACCAAGTTTGGCTAGTTGGTTTGGTTTGACTATAAGTATACCTACTGTTTTAAACTTACGTGATTTTCACTCTTAAATTACTTTAAACATGAAACTACCGTGAGACTCACTCATAGTGAAAATAAACGGATCACTCACGTCTCAAAACGAGTTTAAATTAATTGAATTAAATTATTTGAATTTGAATTTGAATTTAACTATTACACTACACGGGAATTATCACGCAAACAATCGACGTTAACAACAACAACAACAAACGTTGAGGTAGGTAAATATTGTTTAGAGGACCATAGTGCTTTATCATTTTTTATGACAGTAAATAGTCTTTGATGTTTTAAGTACAACGGACATTGAACCTTATAGGAATTTCTTAGTCGCGTACACACTTTGAACGTCAATCAATGTAGGTATGAAAACTTTTGTCAACTTATTTTATTTCTGAAAACCATTTAACGCATTCGCTGCCGGCTGTCAGACTCCAATACCACTACCACGAGTTTACAATGACCGTACTCGATAGCGACTGCGTAAATGATTTGTATGGAGACTCCATACAAATCATTTACGCAGTGGCTATCGAGTACCGTCACTGTAAACTCATGGTAATGGTACAGTACGCTTAGTATAAGTTTTCCTTCACTTCAATACTTCTCGATCGCGTTTACGTAAAAATTTCAATTCTATGGAAACATGGAAGCGCGCGCGTGGAGACGCTGTCGATGTTTCCCTAGTAATTGAATTTTTTACGTAAACGCGGTCGAGAAGTATTTTGGTGAAGTAAAAGTTATACTAAGCACTCAGTATGCTTAGTATAAGTTTTCCTTCACTTCAATACTTCTCGATCGCGTTTACGTAAAAATTTCAATTCTATGGAAACATAGACACGCGCGCGCGGTGGCGCTGTCCATGTTTCCCTAGTAATTGAATTTTTTACGTAAACGCGATCGAGAAGTATTGTATGTAGAGAAGGAAAACTTATACTAAGCGTACAGATCTCTTCAGGTACCACAAACGCACGTGTGCGTTCAATGACTACCAAAGTATAACAGCGGCACTAGACGAAAGTTATGAAATTAAGATTTTTAGTTGCTTTGAAACAAACAATGTTAGTCAATTGAATTGACAAAAAAGTGACGTTGCATCTCGCCATTCAAAATATTTATGGGAATCGCGTTTTGACAGCTTATAAAATAGTACATTATGATACAAGTGTGCTACGTTGGTCATTACACATGAGGCATTATTGTAAGCGCGAGCCGGCAGGCGAGCGCGATAAGGAAGCCGAAGTTTGTAATGATCAATGCACACGAGTTGCATACGACGTTTTTCAACACAATTGCGAGGAAAAAAACAAACTTGTATTGTTAGTAACTTTTGTAATTTTTACAAGGAACATTTCACCGTGGGTTTCTACATCCTTGGTTGTAATATTTATTGAGCTCCTGACGTCTAAACGCACCAGTAATGGGTGATTTGTCAAGGTCGTGATTTTTGTTTTATTCCTCTGTCGTATTTTTTTTTTTTACTTAGTACAGAAAAAATACGACAGAGGAATAAAACAAAAATCACGACCTTGAAGAATCACCCTAATACCGAATATTAACGCAACCTGCAAAGAGATCAAATAAGTATATAAGTTGTAGGAACGTATTGCCATAGTACTTAACGCAATTATAGAGCTGATACATAAATTTGCATTTATAATGTTCAACTGACCTTTGTTGTCAAGTACTGACTATCCGGAGCTTCTTTTAAAAACTTTTCAACATCGGTTGGTGACGCCACCTTTGACTTTCGACCAATAGATCTGCCAGGATGTCTCTTTAGAAATGCCGTCAAGTTACTAAGTATTATATGTTTACCAACTACATTTTTGGTCTTTACTGTGCTTTTCAACATGGATAAACGAGCTGGGCTTGTATTTATTTGCCAGTTTATGCTATCACTCGCGTTCGTGCCTCCATAAGTATTTCCGGCGGGGTTGAATTAATATTTTGCTCGTCTTCACTATTTGAAGTAGATGTTTTTGATAGTAATTAACCACACAGCAGCAACTTTACCAAATATTTACGTAAAATGATACACTAGTTTTGTTTTTTTCGCGCGCCGCACTTTCGATGCGCGCGCAGGTTCAATAAAGGCACTGGAAAAACGGCTGTTCAGCCAGAGCAGCAGCAATATAAAAAATAAAATAAACTACCTATATAATGTTTGTAATACGATAATTAAGTTAATTTGTGTTCATAAATATACAATTTCATGAAATAAAATGTTTATTTGTCATCTTAACCCTAAAATATAATTTAATATTCGTGAAAATATTCAATGTTCTTAGACATAAACTTTTGCTCAAATTAAAAAAAGTTTATGTTACAGCACTTGTACGGTAATGTTTTTACAGCACAAGTGTGGTAATATGCTGAATTATGAAACTAAAAACGGTGTAATAAGAGTCAATTTACGAGCAACTGTGTTGAAAAGAATATTATTGTACTTATTGATATCTAATCCCCAATTGTTTCAACCCGTAGGCGATCCTCGGTGCTCACTCTCTTTATGACCGGTACGAGAACGGACGCCGTATCGTGAACGTGGATGAGATCCGTGTCCACCCCGACTGGGACCCCGCCACTTTCGCCAACGATCTCGCACTGCTACGGCTCGCTAACACCATGCAGCTAACTGGTACTGGTAACTACTAGATAACTACTAGCTAACTAGATATCTCTGGGTAGCCAAAATGGGCCATTATGCAAGCGGTCCTCGGCGCTCACTCTACGACCGATACGAGAACGAAGCGTCGTATCGTGAACGGGTCACCCTTACTGGGGCCCCGCCACAACTGCCCACGGCCTCTCACTGCTACACTGGGATGATGTAGAAAATAGCCTGATTATTTAAATTATTAATTTTCGTCAGTTTGGACCATCAGTCCCTCATCCGAGAGGGTTACCTACACGATACTTAATTCTCTCGTCATTCTGACCAACATAATGGACTGATCGGACTGACCTGACTCCAGAATTAGCGTTTAACCAATGTCATAGAGTAACGTTGCCAGTATCGCCAGTGGAGGTCAATTCCTTTTCAACTTTCAGAGACCATAGATGTCGTCCGTTTGCCGTATCTTAGTACAACGAACTTTAACTTCGCTGGGTTGGGGGCGACGGTGTCCGGATGGGGTATCGCCGCACCAGGTAAATCGTTATACAAGTAAAATACAATCAGATTATTCAATAATTGGTACTTAGTGTCTTGAACTATTAATTTTTACCTTGCTTCTTCACTACTCTACGTGCACCACAGGGATGTGATTAAAACACGACCGATACGTGTCGACCCGGAATGAATGACAATAATGTTCATTCCAGTCCTCCCAATATCTGTACAGCCAACCGTTTATAAATATCTAAACATAGACCTTAATACCGTAACATAAGGTTCATGTTTACATATTTATGAATAGTTGGCTGTACAGACATTGAAGAATTGGATAACAAAGTACATCTAATAAATTACAAGCGGAACTACACAAACAGACGACAGACGGACAGGGAGCCTCAGTAATAGGGTCCCGTTTTTACCCTTTGGGTACGGAACCCTAATAACAACACGGTGTATACTTAACTCCTTCTATGAATATGTACAGGAGTGGCGTTCGTCTCGCCTACGCTTCGTGAGAAGCTTATGACCGTGATGACTGACTCTCTCTGCAGCGCGTACTACTTCAACGAACTGCCACCAAACGCTGTTTGTGGTTTCCACTCGCAAGCAGGCACCTGCAAGGTTGAGTATGATCCTAAAGTCCTGATACACCTAAACACGGAATTTAACGGAGTAAACCAGACTGAGACCGGTTGTGCGCAGCACGTCCGCTCGCGCTCCCCAGGATGTAGCAGTCAGTTTGTGCAAGATGTTATTGCGAGTTCCCAACTTCTTACCCAAGTTGGTTAGGTGAGAGCAGTACGTCAGTGAGCGGTCAAGAGTAACACCAAGGTATTTAGGTTGTGGATTATATTCAAGAGGTCTACCATCAAAACTGATTTTTGGGGCATAAGAGGCCAGTTGATTATGTAGGTGAAAGGTCGATACTACAGTCTTGCTGGCATTTGGAACTAACCTCCAATTGTTCAAGTAGACATTCAGCTTCTGTAGATCTTTAGTAAGTTAGATCTCTGAAACCGTGAATGTTCTGTGCTGGTGAGCAAAGGCAATGTCGTCTGCATACACAAATTTTCTGGCTGCAGTATCCGGTAGGTCGTGGGTGTAGAGATTAAATAGCAGTGGTGCCAGTGTCGATCCCTGTGGAAGGCCATTTTGTAATGTTCTAACACGGCTTTGCTTGACTCCCAGGTGAACAACGAACTGACGGTTGCTCAACATGTTGTCTATAAGGCTCGTGATCCTACGGCAAGGCACCACTTTCATCAACTTGTAGATCAGACCATTCCGCCACACGGTGTCGTAAGCCGCAGATAGGTCCACGAAAACAGCCACAGTTTTTTGTTGATTTTGGAAACCAGCCTCTATATGTGTAGTAAGAGAAAGGACCTGGTCCGTACAATTCCGACCGCCTCTAAAACCAGCCTGCTCCACGGGAACAGCACTGTCTATAAGTGGGGTGATCCTGTTTACCAACATCTTTTCCAATAGTTTATACATAGAGCTGAGCAAAGCGATAGGCCTGTAGCTTTTCTCATCGTCCATCGGCTTTTCGGGTTTAAGAATGGCAATTATTTTGGCGAATTTAAAAGCTGATGGCAATATATTTCTAGCCAGTATATCGGAGAAAACGGCAGTGAGCCACCTTATGCACCTTGGTCCTAGACTTTTAATAAATTCGTTGTATATGCCATCCTGCCCGGCGGCCTTGCCAACTGAGAGTTGCCTGATGGCAGAAGCTGCTTCATCAAATGAGAAAGGCTTGGAGAGATCCTCATCAACTGGTAGTGTATCTCTAAGCAGTGAAGAGACGGTTAACGTTTTAACGTTTTTGGTATGATTGCGATCACCCTTGACGTGTGACGTGTCTACAATGCGACTAGCTATAGAATTGGTCAGTTTTTGCGAGGCATTGTGATTTTTGGCCCCTGATTTTCCTGTAAGTCTATTGAGGACTCTCCACGCCTTACGACTTGATATCTTGAAGTTCATTTCTTCAACAGTAGCCACCCATTTGTTCTTTCTCCGCTCATCCAATGACAACAGTAGATCCCGCCCAATTTCCTGATCACCGGACTGCTTGTACTGCAGATAAAGTGCCTCACTGTTGCTCGACCAGCCCGGGATGTATTCAGTTATTAAAAGCTAATATATCGAATAGGTTAAAATATCTATAAGTTTTTTATCTAGAAACGGAAACTTTTCAAGATTGTTATATTATTACTAGTTGTTGCCCGCTACTCCGTCTGCGAAGAATAGGGGGTAGGTATAAAAAATAGCCTGCTGCGACCTATTCTCAGACCTACCGAATATAGAGAAAAAAGTTTCATAAAAATCGCTCAAGCCCTTTCGGAGGAGTGCGATAACGATAACAAATACCGTGACATGAGATTTTTATATATTAGAAGACTAACTGTTGATCGCGACTCCGTCTGCGAAGAATAGTTGTATGAAAAATAGCCTAAGACCTATTCTCAAACCTACCAAATATAAAAAAAAAAATAAAAATCGATCAAGCCGTTCCGGAGGAGTTCGATAACAAACACCGTGACACGAGATTTTTATATATTAGAAAGAAGATAAGATAACTAAATTACCTAATGTGTTCTAGATACGAAGCCGTTTTAATAAATCCTGAGAAGTTCCCGGTTTCAGAAAATAAACTTCTCGATATTAAAAGTAATCCATTCGAAGTTTATTAATTTATTAATTTTCGATATTAAGAACCGTGACCGTAATCCACATGTATGTATAAGTAGGTAGGTACTAAAGAATCAGGCTTGGCGTAGATAGGCAAAGTTATGGGATCTTGTAAACTCATTTTACATCGTCAATTTTGTGTTCATTTGCTAGCTTCCTAAACCCCTTGGTAACATCTGAACATATCAAACGGAGTTAAAAAACGTGTCCTAAGTTAATGAGAGATGATTAAGATAAAGCTACATTCTATCAAAGCGCAAAGTTTCCGTGGAATGAATGAAGTTACGGGCAACCTTGGTAAAACCTAACAGTGATTGTCGTCATAATTGATGGTAGTAGTAGTAAGTATTAGGAGCAGTAATCCTTAGAATTCCTAATTGTACCATTTTTTTTAAAATTAGCCATAATGAGTAAACAAATCATCTATCTATTAGTTAGAAAACAAAACATTTGCTTATTTTTTGTTCACGCGTACAAACTATGATTAAAACACGAATAACACGAAACACGAACTAAGATTACGTAACATCATTTATGTGATTTTTAGGCTACATTCACCTACCAGCCAGCTCACCGCCGGCGGTGTTAGCTGCAGTCACAAAGTACATTCTTGAGTGACAACTGCCAAAGAAAATAGAATCACTACGTTTTAATTTTATTAGTGGATTAGTACTCTATTGTGTGGAGTGACGGAACATACTATGTTTGTTATTTACGTGTAATGTTGTCAGACATACAGGATATCTCAAAACACAACTTTAACATGGTGCCGACCGGGCGAGAGACCAAATTAAAACAGTTCTCTAAAAAATAAGAAAAACAATCAATGTCAAGTTAAGCGATAAGACATTTTTTTCGAAAATATCTACTCTAAAAGTGATGCTATGCTATGTTATGTTATGTGACCATTATCAAGGAAGATATAGACTGGATTGGCAGTCGCCATAGTACGGATCGGCCGCGGTTTTTGTAGTTCGATTATTAAATCTAGATGGAGCTGAAATATAGCCAGAGGCTTTGAAGGCAAAACAATAAAACTACAGATGTTTTATATTACTACAAATGTATTATTTTTCAAAAATATTGCATAACAATACATTTTGCAGTGATATGAAATATCTGTAGACTTATTGTTTTGCCTTTAAAGCCTCTGGCTATATTTCAGCGCCATCTAGATTTAATAATCGAACTACAAAAACGGCGGCCGATCCGTACTATGGCGACTGCCAATCCAGTCTATATCATCCTTGCTATTATCGCTTAACTGAGTGACATGGTTTTTTTTTCTTATTTTTTCGAGAACCAGCTGCACTTCGTTATATGCTTAAGCGCATTGCTAACGTAAATAAAGTGGCGACAAAGAGAGGTTACATAGGTTCTAGAACAAATTTTAATTAGGTATCAAGGGTTCTACCAATCTCTTGAAATTTCATCTTTAAAATAATCGGCTTATCCTATAAAACAGTCATATTTTTTTCTGCACGGGCCATAAATGTACGTGTTATAGCAACGGCACAGCGGGCTGCAGCATCGATTGTCAACAGCATTGAAAATTTGAATAATTGAATATAATTATTTTTACCAGGCAGCTCATAGAGGCCTGCGGGCGCAGGATAAGTATAGTAAAAAAAATATTAACGAAACATTTCTTTCAGGGTGACAACGGTGGGCCTATGACTATATGGGACAATTCCACGGAAGAAGTCATTTTGGTAGGTTGGCCTCGCATAACAAGGCATTAATCGTCGATAGACTAAACACACACACTACAAAACGATAAGTAAAAAAAATATAAAGCACAGGAGTGATGAAGCCCAACAGAGAGTACGGTTGATCATTAGGTCCACTCCTGCTGGCTCGTGATGAAGCACCGACTTTAAATAGATTGGTAGAAATTTATTCTAATGGTTTTTTGTAGTCGGTTCAATATTTATTTACTTACTAGCTGTTGCCCGCGCCTCCGTCTGCAAAGGATTGGGGTTTAAAAATAGCCTACGACTTATTCTCAGACCTATCAAACATAGATTAAAAAATTCATAAAAATCGGTCAAGCCGTTTCGGAGGAGTTCGATAACAAAAACCGTGACACGAGATTTTTACATATTAGAATGTACATATACGTTACTTTGGGTCATTCAGGTCATTGTAATAGGGTGCAAAAATACACATATACATATTTAAATATTACCTTGGTACCTACCACAACACACACCAATATTGATAAATACTTCATATACCACATAATCTTCTGCCAGCCAGGCAGATATTTTATAGCTGCGTCACTGCCTCATAATTGATTGATTACCTAGATTTAAAATCCGTGATTAGCAGGGTCTAGAACGTTACACAGAAAATTAAAATACCAAGATATCTATCTTAAAAGAACCTTTAAAAATGGAACTCTCGAATTCTAACTTTCCCAAAAAGCTACTAATATTATCTTTCCTTCTTTCAGTCTTTTGTCTAAAATGATAATGATAACTCAGCTAAAAAAGAGTTCGCTTTACGTAACAAAAACCACCGTTAGCTATAGCTGGCATTATCCTTATAGATCGGTGTCGCGTCGTTCATAGACGAGAGCGGATGCAACGACGAGCGGCCGTCGGTCTTCACTCGCGTGCAGCGCTACTTACAGTGGATCAGTGACAACACCGGCATCGTACTTGACTGATGACTCTGATTATCGTTTATTTAGATCATTTAAGCAAAACCACGTAAAATTCAAATGTTTATTACGTTTATAAATAACTAAATAAAGAATAATTTGTACAAAACTAATTTAATTTTCATGACGACTTAAGGTGCTTTACCACCGGCGAGGCGAGACGAGGCGCGGCTAGCTAGACGGTAATGGAAATTTATATGGCAAAATTTAAATCCTTTCCTAGCGCATCTTCGGTAAAAACAGTGTGGATTAGCGAGGATGTGCGATGCGATAATTTAATTTTATGTTATTGTAAAAATGAACCGTATTGCTGCCTACTTAAGAGTGTTTATTAACTTTGCAACGGAAACATGATTCTCGCGTGTCATCGCTGAATTCGTCATTGGGTGAAATTGATCGGCGCGATTTCAATTCTCACCCCATCCCATCTTGCGACGCCTCGCTGGTGGAAAAGCAACTTTAGTATATATAGCATTTTCTCTTTCTATGAGTACCTAAATAAAATAACTTTAATTTCAGTAATAGATGAAAAGAAGTTCGTTCCCATAGGAATTTTGGGAAAATATATAGATACTCTTAAGTCTTAGGTATCACTCGCAACTGAAACGAATCTAATGACCTCACAAACGAAAATCCATTGAGCCATTTGGTTGCAGGGCGTGCCAAAGGATGATACATGCATACCCTCATACATACATACGTAAATACATAGGGGAAGGTTGCTATGATTGGACCACTTAACTTCGCTGCCTTATAATCTACAAAATTTATGTAACAAAATAAAACAAGTTTGATAATTTTTAACTTTTGAAATATATTTATTCATTACCTTAAACACAACACAATAAGGTATAATAATCTTGGAGAAAAAACGTGAAAAGGGTTTCTCAGGCTGTTGCCTTCTTTGGACCACGGTCACCTTGATTGAACCACTGAGTCGCCATCAATGGACTTAGGAAATTTGTACTGATGGTCCAATCAAGGAGACTTATGGAAATCGACATTTTAATATATATTTTTTAAATATTTTAATAATTTTTGTTTTCATGTTTAAAAAAATAACAGAATATGCAGCAAAATAAATATATTAAATATATTAAAACGTAAGTTTTTGCATTAAGTATCTATTTAGATAGATTTTTCCCATGTATATGCGTATATTAGCGTATGGGTAAAGTATTTAAAATCGAAAGAAAAGTTGCCATGATTGGACCGGTCCAATGATAGCACATACATGTAGTCCATTGATAGCAACTAGGTATCAAGTCACAGAAAAAATAATTAAAAAAAATAAAGAAAATAAGTGGCCAGAAACTGTTGTTATAAAATATGATCATTAATACATTTCTAACCATTATAAGGCAGTACACTTAAACAAATTCAAATATAATGATACTTCCACGAGTTTTCCTTCGCGTCATTTTTAGATTGCCGGCACTCGAAACACACTTGCTCACGTCACTCCCCAATGTATAAGTTACTCTATGCGTCACTCGTCGCTGAGTATCGCGGCGCGACTGATGCTCCCGTGGGGCCGGCCGGGTATCCCAAGGATACTTTGTACCTTGGTTGTTTCTGTCTAGCATGCGCAGATTTTAAAATATTTAGGTGGTCCAATCAAAGCGCCGGTCCAATGATAGCAACCTTCCCCTACACTCGAAAACATAACCCTCCTTCGATGGTCGGGTGAAAAAGTTGTGGTGGCCTAGTGATTTAAGCAATAGCCTCTCAAGCAGGTGTCGTGGGTTTGAGCCCGGGCTCGCACTTAAAAGATTTTCGGAATTTATGTGCGAAATCACCTTTGACGTTTACCATGAGCTTCACGATGGAGGAAAACATAGTGAGGAAACCTACACACATCTGAGAAGAAATTCGATGGTTTGTATGAAGTTCTTAATCCGCACTGGCTCCATGTGGGAACTACAGCCCAAGCCCTCATTCTGAGAGGAGGCCTGTGCCCTGGGACGTATATATGATTTATATTCCTCGTGTTATTAATTCTGTGGATTCAGACAAATGCGGTCAAGACTACTTATACGTAGCTAAGATTATAATATAAATATCTGCAATACTAATCCAAATCCATCCTTTATCTTTTAAAGTCTAGATTACATTTTAACGATAGTAAGCATATACGAAATTTTACACCGGTTCGTGTGTTTTGCGAATATGCGTGTATTCATTATTATTGCTTTGGTTGGCTCGGTTTTGGCCGAGCCAATTTCTCGTAGTTATCATGAAGAAGTTGGGATGGTTCAGGCCGAGAGGGTCAGGTCAGCTGAAAAGCTGATGGAAGAAAATCGGAAGCATGGGAGGATCGTTGGTGGTTCCCTTGCGGCTGAAAATGAGCATCCATATTTGGTAAGCATTGTTGAATGTGTAGATTGTAACACAAATACAATTTATTTTGTTTTCTTTTTTGATACATTGTCAGGTTAATACATAAATTAAAGTACTTAAGTACTTAAATATCTAAAGATCTGTTAATCTAAAATGCAGCCCCTAATTGGTTTCTTTGGAAAGAATACCCTTAGGTATTTACTAATGAATGAAATCGGAAGCAATTAAACAACCAAATTTCAGATTAGATGTTTCCAAAAAGGGCTTCACTTATGACCTACTTAGAACCTATCACACAGCAAAATGAAATGAGTAAAATGTATTTATACTAGTAGCCTGCCTTCTTAGTGGTTTTATACTATAGCGTAGTAGATTTAGCGTGTAAGATCGTTCCCTATACTCGTACCTAAACGATCCAAATCAAATTAAGCAATTGTTTATTCAAGCCCTCTCATTCGAAGAGGAGGCCTCAGCCCAGTAGCGAGAGATGATGCTTTATACTGATTTAATCACGCTCATATACCTACCGCTGGAATTTATTTGTCCCAGGCAGGATTACTGATCGACCTTGTCGGCACGTCGGCCATCTCAGTCTGCGGCGCTTCTCTCCTCAGCGCCAACCGTCTGGTAGGGGCCGCCCACTGCTGGTTCGACGGGACTTGGCAGGCCTTTCGGTACACAGTGGTCCTCGGGTCCCTCACCCTCTTCGGCGGAGGAACCCGCGTCGCCACGAGCCAAGTCGTCGTGTTCAATACGTGGGATCCTGCCACCTATACTCATGACATCGCTATGATCTATCTGCCCATTGATGTCGCTTTTTCTGGTAAGCTTAATTACCTATTTCATTTACGCCGGTGATGAACATGCTCTGACTGATAGGACTAAAATAGATAATAATTAGCTGTGGAAATGGCCTTTGTGGCACCTACAGAAACCTCGAGTCTCAGTCGGCTGCGAATGCGTTACATAAAACGATATATATTTAGGATCTGTGGGAACCCACACTAGTCCTTAGGCCTAAAAATACACAGATTAAGTAGTCCTGATGATTATTTAGAATAAACAGATAGGTATCTTGATGAAACTATTAAAAAAAAAAACTCTACCCATGCCCATACCTACATTTTCTTGCACTCCTGCTTCAGTTTAAGGTGAAGCTGAGTTTCTTTATCTAATCCATTAAATAAAAATTAAAATATTCCGGCACCGTTTCATTTTTACAGTGCCAGATTCGTGGAATTCTAGATACTGTACATATAATGGCAGAAACTTGATATTGCCTTGAAATTGCAGCTAGCATTGCACCAATCAGCCTCCCCGAAGGCATTGAGCTCTTCCTGACCTTCGACGGGCAAACGGGTGTCGCTGCCGGATATGGTCTGACCAGCGATCGTAAGTACCTACATTTTATCATAATCCACACAGATTTTGCTTTATTTAAATAGTAAACCAAGTTATTTAAATAACAAAACCCGTTCGATTGTCAACCATTTTTGCTGACTATAAATATTTACGTTTTCCTTTAACCTACATACGTGTATACTTACTAAATTTAAAATCAATCCGATCACTAGAAGTGGATGAAGTCTGACTTCAAACCTTAGAAGAAACATACCTACTAAGTAATCGAATTTAAAAGTAAATGTTCATTAGCATCAATAAAATACAATAAGCTTTTAAGATTCTCTTAAAGGCCGGCGCAGACAAGATGCGTGTGCGTGTCACGCACCAGTTGTAATGAATGAAACTGTAAGAAGGCACGCTATGTGCACGCATCTAGTGTGCCATCTCGCCCACAGCTCCACTCCCCACAACCGGTACGCGTGCGTGACGTCACACGCATCTGATCTGCGCCGGCTTTAGATGTAGTCGGCACGAGTTGTCCCTGGCGCAAATGTACGGTCGACCAAGGAAGTGGTCCACCAGTTTTGACAAAAGTTTCTGTGAGGTCTAAATATCGCTAAGGTTGACTTTTCTGAGTGAAGCCATTAGTCACTGTCATGATATTATTGCAAGGGAAAATTGACCTCGTTGTATTATGACGTGCAAATGAACTTCAACCTTAAGGTGTTAGACCATATTTTTGGCCGATTGTACCCATCACACTTGCCGCGTTACCACGTTGAACGGCGTGTTAATTAAAATGGCATGTTAAGTAAAAGCTTGTTCTTTCGTTCCAGAGGAAGGAAGCATCCAGCAAACTGCTTCAGTGAGCCACGTGGCTCTCCAGATCGTGTCCACATTCTACTGCCGGTCGTTCTACGGCTCCACTGTAACCGAGTGGAACATCTGCACGGACGGGCTGGGCGGGGTGGGGGTTTGCGGCGGCGACACTGGCGGCCCTCTGGTTGTCGGCAGCTACGGCAGAAGAGTTCTGGTACATATGACACACAGTAACGTAAATGGTCATTTTTATTTTAAAATGTACCTTCTACTTTTTTTTAGGAATTGGGTTTTGAGTTTTTCGGAATTTACGTGCGAAATTACATTTGAAATTTACCAAAGAAATTCAATGGTGTGTGTGAAGTTCCCAATCCGCATTGGGCCTGCGTTGGAACTGCGGCCCAAGCCCCATCATTCTGAGAGGAGGCCTGTGCTCTACAGGCTGGGATGATGATAATGACACGTGAGGATTGAGTGCATCACGTGTAAATGAAGCGTGATTCAATTCACAGTTACAAATTGATTAGTCCAAATTGTATAAAGTTGTATAGATCATTTTATTGATATTATCAATAAATATAGATAAGTAGATAATACAATCAACACAAATCACAGTCAAATCAAATGATGTTCGCCCGCAAGGCCATCGTTTTCTTTATTCATTGCGTGGCTGAGGCGCTCAGCGCGCAGTAGTTAGGTACCCGGCCTTATAGATGGTAGTAGTAGAGGATTCCTGCTAGAAACGACCTTCACTATCTGTTTAATAGATGAAAAGAGTTTTATATCAAAAATATATAAAACAAATATCTCGGGTGGGTCTCTTTTGCTTTTTTTTTGTTTGCGAGTTACGAGTGAGGTGTTCACCCTTAAACAAGTTAGCTCTACTTAATGAAGATGACATTTGAGCTCCCTCCATCGGATGTCGGACTTATATAAATTCGTCTTGGTTACCCTCCCTACCTAATTTTAGCGTTGCTACCTATTATACAAATTAAAATATAATCAAAGGAATCTTGGGTTTAAATGAGTGGCAATGTATTTCCGAAATGAGGTGATAGGGTATGTCTGTTACACACGTCTGTACAGTTAATTGTGTCTTGACGTATACTTTGTTTTTCAGGTTGGAGTGACATCTTTCACTTCTCGCGACGGTTGCCAGATCGGTTACCCCTCTGGCTACACAAGGGTTACCAGCTACCATAACTTTATACGTCGACACTTGTGAATGTAATGGTATTTTTACAGACATACCTACGTATACTTATGCGATATTTGTCTCATTACCATAATGTAAAAGTAATAAATGTTTGTGATAAAAATTAGATCAATTACAAAACTGAAGAATAGCCGATTAAATGTAAAGTTTGTTAGCTATGCTGTTGCTGGTAAATTTCAATAATTGTACAACTATTTTATGAAAAATAAAGAGGCATACACTCGTATATTCATTTTACAATACAATGATTTATACCATACCTTAGGTATAACAACCTTTCCCAAAATGTGCACTTGTTTGAAAGGTAGGTACACTAAGTGACTAATATTAATATTTAGGTTATGTTTAAAATTGGATCTTCGTATCATGCCGTCCCGTTCACGCTAATACGAGAGTAACATACAACATGAATTTAGATTTTTGAATTTCCAGGTCCCGCTATGCTTAGACGAACTTCGATGATTACGTTTGATAAGCAATCAAAGCTAGTATCAGTAACAAATAACTACTAAGGTATCTTTACGCTTGGCTTCAAAAAAAATCTAATCAACTTTTAAGATCTTATTCATTATGATTAAGCTGTACTTAACTAATTGAAATGTTTAATAAATAAATAAATATTAGGGGGACAATCTTACACAAATCGACCTAGTCCCAAACTAAGCAAAGCTTGTACTATGGGTACTAGACGACGATAAACATACTTATATAGATAAATAAATACTTAAATACATAGAAAACATCCATAACTCAGGAACAAATATTCGTGCTCATCACACAAATAAATGCTCTTACCGGGATTTGAACCCAGGACCTCTTGCTTCGTAGGCAGGGTCACTACCAACTAGGCTAAAGCGGTCGTTTATGGGAAAACCCTATACTAAATCAACGTAACTTTTTTTTTGGTGCGGAAAATGCGCCTTATGCATACGTCTCTGTTCGGGGTAAAAGGAATTAAGTAACCGTTGTTGCCCAAGGTGCACCGTCCCAGGCGTTACCCTTCATATTCATATCCATATTCATACCACCCCATGAGGCCTACATCTCTGATAGAAGGGAATGGTAACGCACGAGCACTCGTGGAGGTTCCCGCACCCCAATCAGTATCTCGAATAAAGTCACTATTGAGTATACAATGTATAGCAGAAACATTCTCCGTCAGATGAACTAAGTAAATTAACCGTATCATACCTATAGTAATAGTAATAGTACTTAATAGTAATAGTAGTTAACTCTCCTTAACAACGCGAAATCAATTTTCACATTTTTTCACACAATTTACACTGACAGGGCTGTACTTTATGAACTCACTCAGATTAGTATATAGACCTAGTATGTTTGGAGATACAGAGCCCTCGGTGCGCGAGTCTAATTCGCACTTGGGCGGTTTTCCTATCTTTAAATCAATATTTCTCAACCTGAGGCCCGGGGACCTCTGGAGGTCTCTGGTCCTGTCCATTTTTTAAGTTTTGTTTTGATTAAGTTTTTAAGTTAGTTTTGCCTTAGAAAGAAGGCGCTTGGGGGTCCACCATGGAAAGATTGGAAAACGCTGCTTTAAATCATATTTGTCACTTTAATAGAACACCGTGCGTCCACAAAAGAATCGATTACCTACCTATAAAGTTAAGAATCGTGTTTACTTCTTTAGACAACTAAAGTTGTGTTCTCTTTTTAACAGAGCCATACCTACCTAATAGGCAATAGCAAATTGTTATCCTATCATTAACAAAAAAAAATACGATAAAGAAAAGATAAACTCTTTATAAAAGGTGCCCTTACTCATACATTCACAATCAATCACGATGAAGTTGGTTTTGTTGCTTGGTCTCTTTGTGGCTTCTGTATCCTCCTTCGTGGAGGTCAAGCCTGGGTACCATGATAGAGTGGGGATCCCTGAGGCGGAGCGGCTAAGGGTGGCGGAAGAGCTAGCTGTCAGCAACCAGCAGAGGATCGTGGGAGGATCTTTGGCAAATCCCACGGAACACCCGTATTTGGTGAGCAACCGTTTTTGACTTAGTTTAGTTTTATCTTACTAATATACATTTATATAAAGCCATCCTAGACTAAAAGTAAGTACAATAAGAAAAAGAAAACATAAAGTAAGTAGGTACCTAACTAAAACATATTATCCACTTAGGCAAGGTTCCGAAGATACAGAGGCAGCAATATATACTCAGCGGCAAATCTAACCGCCCACTTTACATACATGTTTCTAAGGAAGGAGGGCGATTATTCAGATTTGCCGCTGAGTATACAGGGTTATTTTTAATTCACTGACATCCTCTTAACCCTGAATTCCTATCACTCAAACAAATGTTTTTTGTTTTACGACTTTTTAAAATGAAGCACTTTTTTTCCCATACAAATACACAGAGTATCGTAAAAATAATAGGAAATCTCAAATTTTCAAAACGTTATTACACCAAAAATATTAAGTTATGACAAAAGACGTAAAACAAAAAACATTTGTTTAAGTGGTAGGAGTTTAGGGTTAAAAGGATGCTAGTGAATTACAAATAACCCTGTATATTCGTTCAATATAATATTAGATCACAATTTACATAAATATCAAGTTATTAAAAACGAGTGTAATATTTGAACATCCCTTATCTAGTTTATTTTATCAGAAGAATACAAATATTATATTTGTTTTAAATAAATAATTGCAATTAAAATTGAGTTTATTCGATATTTCAATGTATCTTAATGAAATTCATACATACATACGCACGCCTGTATTCCCAAAGGGCAGAGCACACGAAACGTTACATAATTACGTTTCGATGCCACTTTTAGCAATTTTAGGTTTAGAGGTAAAAGTGGTAGGTATACCTAATAGTGACAGGTTGCTAGCCTATCGCCTACAATATACCTTAACTTATGTTCTTACGACGTCCATGGAAGAAAAGCTCGTTCCCCAAATATCAGAATTGCAATAATACTAGATTGCCGACTTACATCACCATGTTCCATTAAAACCCGAATTCCCATCATACCAGATAGTGAAATCACCAGGCTCGTAAAACACGACCCCCTGGCCTCCGCACGACGACCACGACCTGCCTGACGAGCCTTGTGATTTCATTATCTGGCATTATGGGAATTCGGTTTTGAATGGAACATGGTGTATTGAAAACAACTTATTTGGCAATCCGATATAGAGACGAACACGGTGACAGGAAAGTCTGGTATTCTGGGAATTAGGTATTTTAGAGATAGGGTAAGTCGGCAATCTAGTATTTTGCAATTCTGATATTTAGGGAGCGAGCGGGAAGAAATGGAGAGGTGCAATTCTAAACCCGACACCACACGGGGTAAACAGGTTACTGAAATAAACGGATTTAATATATATATATGTATACATAAACTACTCATAATATATACGACAAACTGATAAGAAAATTCAAAAATTATCGAGCAGTTTGTATACGACATTGAAAATCACCGATTGAATACAAAACTTGCACAAGTAATTATAGCTTTTAAAATATTTAACTAATAACGTACTTATTTCCTTGCGTAAGCCTTAGTATGGCTCGCTGGACTGAACTTAGTCTTAAAAACGATCGCAGGGTGCACAACGGAGGAATAGGTACAGCCGACTACATAAAGATCGATACGGAAATAGTTACATAAATATGTCTACACGACCTTAATGTTAAGTCAATAAAGGCGTGTTACATATTTTTGTTACTTTGGATGTCGTTCATTCAACAGGTCGTATACCGCACCCAGAAATTTAACTTCCCGATGTTTGTATTTATTTTTCCAGCTTTCCCATTTATTTTACTTTGTATTTTTCATAATTAGGAAATCTTGTCGCCAAGCGTAATATATGCACAACCGCATAATCTGCACGACATGCGGAAGCACGTTACTATAGAACACATATTGCTCACTTCTGGTAATGGATGGCGTGATTTCTAATATTATTCCGAATGAAATATTTAAAAACTGCGCTTTGTACTTTAACGAATTTGAGGTGCAATTTTATACCCCTTTCCTATACCTAAAGCAGTTGTGATCCAAACATCATAATCGGAATCGTTCTTACGTGTACCTATTGCGACATACACAAAAAAAACTAAGACCAGGTCATCGCTGGCTCTTGCTCCAACAACAATTATCTACTACCTACTCTCCTTCTGACTTTCTTTTTTCCAAATAGGGTTTCCCAACTATCCTTTTAAGAAAACTTACCATTATTATTATACTGTGATATCAGGGTGGTCTGCTAATCGACCTGGTTGGGACATCACAAGTCTCCGTCTGTGGCTCCAGCTTGGTGAGCGCCAACCGCCTCGTCACCGCCGCCCATTGCTGGTAAGATGACTTCTATTCCTCCTTCATCGTCGTCATAATTGTACTTTTTTTTCATCTTCATCAACAACAACGTCTTTTAAGGCATTGCTTTGAAAACCGAGCCAATAATTGTTTACCTAAATCTCACAGCAATGAAAGGTACCGTCACAACTCTTTATGCCTGTTTTATTTTTATTGCTGCTTTGTGCTTTTTTGAGAGGAGGCTGGGATGATGGTGATGATGAACTCTGATGGCGGAACGAAATTACCTCTGAAAGTCAGTTCCATGATATGAAATAGTAAATTCTAAGTAATTGTGCGTAGTAATGTGTGACTCGCGGCGCAAGGATCTATTTATGACGATGCTCGCAGTAGGCAACACACGCAGCACGGAGAAAAAGCTCGTCGCACCGACGATCACGCTGCTGTTTAGTTCTGTTATGTATGTAATTCGCGGGTAGTTGTAAATTATTATTATAGCATGTCTACCCTACAGTTTTGAAAACAGGGATTAAATGGCGATAGTCAGGATACGTGCCTTTCCTTTCAAAAACCCTTAGTATATCTAAACCCGGGACATAACAAGTTCCATCTCGTAGCTAGATTTGATAGCAGCTTTGATATTGGAAAATTCGAAAATTTGAAGCTGGCTTCAAAACGCGAATTATTTAGTCCCATCTCGTAGCCAGCTAACTACCAAATTGTGGTCACAAAAGATGGAAATAAATCATTCCCATTTCATAAGTGGCTATACGAGACGGGAATATTTTCTATTCCAAAGCTAGCTGAGCATCTCGAGTTATGTCACCGATATAACTCGAGGTGCTCGAGGAATTGTGAGACTCAAGTTGCAGTGGGCAGGGCAATTTTGCTCGTAGAACTGAAGGCGAATGGAACCAAAAAGTTCTTGAATTGTGGCCACGGACCGGAAGACGCAGTGTAGGTAGGCCTCCAATAAGATGTTACGACGACTTGGTTAAGGTTGCCGGAACACGTTGGATGCGTATGGCGCAGCACATTTTTGTTTGGTAAACCTTGGGGGAGGCCAGTGGACGTCTTTCGACTGAAATGATGATGATGGTAATCTGTCTACCAGTCAGGACTAAAGGCTCTGATACTTTTTTCTGTAGTAGTTTTGTCTTTCATTCTGTCTTAAAGGTGTTGCCAAATTTCTTGCGGCGCATTGTTCTTGGCAATGATGCTCTTTCCGAAAGCGCTTGTAGTTTAAGAAAAAGTGACATGTTAAAGAGCTCTTTGCGACCTACTTACACAATAAACGTTTTGATTTCTGTTTTTTTTTTGCGGTCATTCTCTTCATTCGCTAGTGTGAATATTCTTTTATCCAAATTCTGCCTGTCCAACAGGTACGACGGCGTACGGCAAGCATGGCAGTTCACTGTCGTCCTCGGCACCAACCTGCTGTTCAGCGGTGGCAGCCGCATCACCACCTCGCAAGTCTTCATGCACGGCTCGTGGAACACCGCGACCCTTTTTTTTTTTTTTTTTTTTTTTTTTTTTTTTTTTTTTTTTTTGGTGTGGAAAATGCACCTTATGCATCGTCACCGTTCGGGGAAACGGAGGTATGTGGGGCTCTCCCCAAGGGGGGCCTACCCACTAAAAACCACACGGATTCCCTCGTTTGCCATTGTGAACGCCACGGGAGCAAAATGTGTCACCGCAACGCCCACTGGCCGCCCCGGGATGGGGCTCCTCTGTCGACACCGTGCAATGCGGGCTCGGCGCTCCCCGGCCTCCCCCGCTGGTGAAGGATTGTTTAAAGAGGTTTACTCCTCGTGGCTTCCGCAGACGCCCACGTTCCCGGGCAAGCCGGGTTTACGTGCCCTCACGTTAGCTCCCGCGCCCTCATGTCCTACTCTGAAAGCAGAGTGGTACCGAGGGCACGGTTGCTTCCGCCCTGAGGCTCCCCCTCACCTTTCCCTGCTCGGGCCACAGAGCAGGTACTAGGCTTAGGCTCACCTCCATCACTCGATCCCTCTAAAAACCCCAAAAGCTAACCCTCCCCATAAGGCGTTTGGCGCCTCAGCAGGTTGCAGAGCGGTGGAGTTTTCGGTAGCCCAGGCCGTGTGGCGAGTACGGCGGGGCTACTTACTAGGTCCAAGGTTGCAGAGCGTGCACTATTGGCAACCGAACGCCTGTCCCTCCTATGCTATCCCTCCCTGTATAGGGCGTAAGTCGCATCGAGGCCTGTTGCAGAGCGGAGAACCTTTCGGTAGCCCAGGCCGTGTGACCAGCACGGCGGGGCTACTTACTCAGTTCAAGGTTGCAGAGCAGCTTCCCGTCAGCTACCTTACGCCCGTCCTCTCAAAATACATACATATCATAGATACATGGCCCATATAATACATATATACATATCCCCCCCAGTCGGATATTAGCCACCGGTAAGATAATGTACGAATACATTATCTTACCGTTGTTGCCCAGGGTGCACCGTCCCAGGCGTTACCCTTCCCCACCCCATGAGGCCTACGCCTCGGATAGAAGGGAGTGGTAACGCCCGGGCACTCGAGGAGGTTTCCGACATCGCACCCCGAACACCGCGACCCTACAGCACGACATCGCTATGATCTACCTGCCTTCGAATGTGGCGTTCACCGGTATGCTTGTGTTTGTAGAGCTTGTCTAATTTAAAATGACGCGCCCCACCACCGCATTTGACATACAGGATTTCAAATGTGGTGGGGCGCGTCATTTTAAATTAGACAAGCTATAAAACTAAATTACTACACTGAGATCCAAAGTCGTTAGACATAACTTATTCCCTCTGGGACAAAACCTAGGCTTTGTCTAAGTAGTATGAATAAGTAGGGTGAATGAACATTTACTAGGCAACCATGCTCCATCGTTGGCCTCATCTTCGCTTTCCATCAGGCGTGATTGCGGTGAAACGCAAGCTTATATTCAGGGAGCGTAACTTTGATGCCGATGACAGACGTCAAGCCACATACAGAGTGTTTATATCTAGACCTCTTTAGTTTACTGATAATAATCAATGTCAAATATACCGTAGTCAATTTTCATGGATGGCATTGGGATTTGGAATTGCTTTTCCGCTTTGGGCTTAAAACCACTAAATTTCATAATACCTTATTCACTAATACCCCTAATTTTCAAATTACCATGGGCTCATAATACCTAAAAATACCAAAAATTTCAAATTTTAACATGAGACAATTTGAAATTTTAGGTACTTTTAGGTATTATGAGCCCATGGTAATTTGAAAATTAGGGGTATTAGTGAATAAGGTATTATGAAATTTAGTGGTTTTAAGCCCAAAGCTGTATGACCAGTTACGACGCCAATTTTAATAACTAGCGGGAAATTCGAGAGTTATATTGCCCTGAATGTAGGTACACGTCAAATGTATATACCTACATTTATGCTAAAAATGCGATATTAATTAGATTTCAATTTTAAGTATTCTGCATACGTCGTCATTTAACGAAACATTAAATTAAATTTTGTTGTGTTGTTTCATTCACTCGAGGAAAAATATATTTATGTTAGATTTAGATTAGGTAATCGATAAAATATTTTATTCATATCGTATTTTTTTATTTACATCACCACTAAATTATTAAGAAACATTCGAGGGGGCAATTTTGTTTTAAAAACATCTTGTATGCGACTTCACGTCATAATCATAATGACGCCACCCGCACCAAAGTTTCGTTCCCTGTTTGTATTGTATAAAGAAAATAAAGTATTAGTATGAAGTTTCAACACCTGCATACAAGGTAGCTAAGTTGAGTAGACAACCAGATGAGAACTGTTGTTATGCCACCATGAGAAAGCACTGGACATGCCTGGTGCGCAGGGTACGGGGCAGTTCTAACAGTATCCTAATTAAATTACATTCGCGCAGAGGATCGACTATCAGTAGCTACATGAATCATGGCAGCACCACTAACACACACATCACTAACATCACACATACACACATCATTAGCATCACTAACATTAGATAGAATTAAGCTTTATTTATTACTATTCTCCATTTAATTTAGAATTATAAACCACAACAACATTATATTGCGGCTCGTGAACTGTAATCTCTTTACAATTTGTACTAGAGTAACAATTGACGACACGCAAATAAAGTGACATTAAAACAATTTTATTTTGCGGCTCCCAGACTACTAGTACTGTACTATTTGCTAGGTAAGAAATAGTTGACGAGCCGCAATATAATGATGTTGTGGTTTTCAGTTCTAAATTAAATGAAGTATAATAATACTGATAGTTAGTAGTCGAAATAAAGATATTTTAATTTTTGATTTTATTAATTTTAGAATCTCAAACAAATCTATCTTCAAACTCAAACATGTGTTACCGTGAATCATTAAAAAATGCTATACGCTACGACCTATGCAATAAAGAAAACTTATCTTTTCAGACCGTATTCAGCCCATAGCACTTCCGTCTGGTATCGAGTTATTCTTCACCTTTGAGAACTTCATCGGTGTCGCCGCCGGCTACGGCCGCACTAGCGATCGTAAGTATAACATGTTCTATTTTGAACTTGTGACCTCATGATACAAGAGTTCCGTAGTATATTTTCGCCTAGTTTAACGCTCAATCTTACAAAAATTACTTCAGATGATACCCATTCTAAAGCTTCATTTCGAATCGCAATGCTATCAGCTGACCCTGACAGTGAAATAATCCAACTAGTGAGGTAACTCCATCAGCCGCCTAGACAGGACAACTACGACACAGTACAGTCGTGCGTCCCCGTCCACACTGTTGCAGGCCATACAGCTTATCTCATTTTTAGCGACTCGGCCGATTGTAGGCAGTTAGCACCGAGATTAAGAAGTAGGTATGTCCGCTATTAGAAAGTATTATGCTATGATAAAACGCTGTTTAAGTCAAAATAATATAGTTCTATACTTTTTAAATAGACTGAAGGTTTGGGCCACTCGTTATTTGCAGTTCATTAATGTGTGCTAGTCATAGAGAATGTACGGTGGTATTTTTCTGCAACTGCACTGATTGACAATACTTAGTACTTAGTTTATGATATGTTTTGCAAGAAGTGTGTTTCGTAGATTCATATTTGGGATCATGAGTATAGTAAGTGGAGTTCTCTGTGGGGCCTATAAAGGTTCATTCGAAGCCGGTGTTGAGGTGCTCGAAAACTTTCTGGCTAAATTTCTACTTTTCTTAATTTCCAGAACAATTGGGCATCCCAACCGATGCAGCAATCCGGCAGGTGTCCCTCCGGATCGTATCCACGTTCGACTGCCAGGCAGTGTACGGATTCCAGGTGACGGAGTGGAACATCTGCACCAGCGGCCAGGGCGGAGTTGGTATCTGCGGAGGAGATTCTGGTGGCCCTCTCTATGTAATCAACAACGGAAGAAAAGTGCTGGTATGTGTAAATACCTAAGCACAATAAGTATATAAACATTAAAGTAAAAAAAAAAATTTTTTGAGAATAAATTGCGGAAAACCATTGCGGCAGTTGGAGCTTTCTGACTGCCCGGTCCATGGTACAGTAGGACTTAGAGTTTGAAAAGTAAATTATAATTAGTACCCAATAGAAATGTTAGTCATTGGAAATAGTGAAAAGGTATTTAAAACGAAACCTATAAATTAATAAGAAACAAAGAAGGAATTCTGACCTGGGATTAAGTACAATTCACAGACAGGAGCACAGTTTTTCCATCCTATGTATATAAAATTTAAACCCGACTAGTTGTTATATACTCGTACATCAAAACGACCAAGATGCTAATACTAATATTACCAAATCATCAAAGGCTTACTCGTAAATTACATACATAGGATGAAACAAACCTTGCTTCTTGGCATTGTTAAGTTACAAGAAGAGAATTTAACTTCAGACATCTGTATTCGAAATTTTTTAATTTAATTTTATTATAGTTGCAAAGCGACTTTATGGTTTTAATTGAACGATATCTGAGCTATTTCACGCTCGTCCTATCATTGTTTATCCACCATTATGCTCTCGTATTTCTTTTAGATTTTTTCCCTAATAACGGCAAAATAATACTAGATCATGGTAAAATTGTCCTCTGATGGACAGAGCCATATTAAAAAAAAACTAAACCCACTAAGTCGTTTGACAGTCTTGTGCCAAAAATTGAAATTTGAAAATTGAAACTTTGGACATGGATTACAGAGACTAAAATTTCTGTTTTCAGGTGGGAGTATCGTCCTTCAGCCTCCAAAGTGGCTGCCAACTTAGCTTCCCATCCGGCTTTACCAGGACTACTAGCTACAATAACTTCATCCAGGGCCACTTGTGATCTGTCTTCACGCAAGATAGTCAACCTGAGTTATCATGCTATTAAAACTGCTTAATTAAAAAATAATGCTTAATTTTCTTAAATTATATTCTACCTACCTATTCCATATCTACTTTATGGAGGATCCTTTTGCCTTTATGCAAAAATATTACAATACTCCGCTAACAACTCATAGCACGACATAATACAATGGAAGGGGATATCAATCTAACTTTGTAAGTACAGATCCTACTATAAAAATCAGATCGGGTTTATTTTTTATTTAAAAAAAAATATTTTTTGCTTTTTAGTTGTTTCTAATGGCCTGGACTGGCACTCTTTACTGACTGTACTTTTTGCCTCTGGTTACCTAAGTACTCATCAAGACGAATCAAACGAAACCAAACTTGATGGGGTTAGGTATGTCGTTTTACTACGGAGTTCTTATGGTCACCATCCAACTTCATTGTCAGACCCTGGTTACCATCTAGGACCAAAGTACTCGTTGAGACGAGTCAAATGAGTCCGTACTCGATGGGGTAGTGCCGTTACATTATGGAGTACCTTTGGCCACCTTCCAGCTCCATCCTATTTATCATCTGGAATCAAAGTACTCGTCAAGACGATTCAAATGAGCCCAAACTCGACGGGGTTGTGTCGTTTTATTATAAAGTTCCTATGGCCACCTTCCAACTCCATCATCAGATCAGCTCCATGTCATAATAATATTGCATTGTCACCTGATTTACACATGCATGTAAAATATGAACTCAATCAGGAACCGGGTAGTGAGTCAAATTCAACTTGCAAGATTTGACCCGTAGAGGAGTTCCGTTGGCCATCTGCGGTCTTCTTCATCAGATCTAGATTGCCAAATGACACTTTCTGAATGCAAACGCTCGATTTGTCACCGAAAATACTAAAATCGCTTTACATTTCCCTTGAGCTTTTGAAGAGCTACTTCAATTCCTCATGGATCCCATCATCAGAATATTTTTTTCTTCGTAAGTTTACCTGTTATATTGCTATTATTATAAAGATAAATAGTTAACCTATCAGTTAGTATAAAAATGTCCTTCAATAAAATTGTGTTTGGCAAAGAGACAGTCATCATAACTTTGGTGGGTCGCTAACGACCCTGTGGACAGAAGTATATTTAATTGCTATTTAATATTTACAACGAATGATACAGCAAAGGTGTTAGATAATTTCGATTTCGATGATGATATTCAAGGTGCTGATACTTATATTGAACCTCTTGGCGATGGCAAAGTATCAGATGTTGATTTTAGTGATGGAGAACAGGGGTATTCCCATAATTTATCTCGTTGCCAGCTCTTGCACCTTTCTGTCTAGCTTTGGGACGTCCGTTTGCTGAAGGATCTACGTCCAGTGACGATGAGGAACCGAATAGTACACCATCAATATGTCACTGAAACTAGACAGTCGTAGGACGGGGCATGGAAGAGGACGCGAGAAGGCGTGTGAAAGAGGGCGTGGGAAGGCGTGGAAGAGGACGCGGAGTATCGGTCAATCATCGTGAAAGTAAAAGTAAAAAAAAAGGAGAGAGGGTACTTCGATTATCAATTAGATGAAGCAAACGGGATATGTGCCATGCTGTTAGGAGGCAGGATAACAGTGTTGTGCCTTTATTATCGACTGAGCACGGGGTAGAGCCTATGCAAACAGCTAGAAGATATCCTGCTGCGATGAAATCGAGGATATGTCCCACAACCACATGTCATTTTCCAATACAATTGATTCGCGGGGAGCCTGAATCGACTGGACACTAAAGTGGGAGTATACAGAATCGGAATGAGAAAGAAGAATGGTAAACGCCGGTTCTTTTTTGGCTCATTGACGTCGCGGTGAATAATGCTACACTCTGACTTAGCTCGCCAGTATCGCAGTGACATTGAAGTTTTGAAGCAACATTGCCCATGTTTTGCCGCAGAATAATGCTTATCGAGCTTTCATTTTTACATTTTGTCCTGAAATAAACAATTGAAACAATTTTACTCAACACTAACTCACATGCCATACAGTGGGTCGAAAACGACCCCAGGTAACGCATTCGCCCTAGGGGTCGTTTACGACCCGTTAAAAAAACACCTTTCCCCCCTCCCACCTCAAACCTGTAAATGAGGTTTTTATAAGAACCCCTCAGGTACAAACATATCCAAAATTGGAAGAAATCGGAGACCAAAAACAGTTCTGGGCATATATGGGTTAATAAATTGATAAACTAAAAAATACGTGTCCCATATTTGTCCATTATCTAACTGAAGGACTAAATAGAATGACATATATAACCCAACCGTCATCCCTGTTATCGATACACCTTTGAACGTTATTAGTCATTAATTTTATGACATTTGTGGTTTTAGTATTTAATAATATGATATGTGATTAATGTTAGAACTATTAACAGTTAACAAAAATTACTGTTGGCTATTGATGTTTGACATTTTATAGATAGGTAGGTAACCTTTTGGGAAACCAAGGGATCTCGTTTTCCCATCTTAATGATTTTTGTTTAATCATTAAGGTAAATAGAGTACCTATTTGTCTTTCCATCTTAATGATTGTTGTTTACTCACTGGGATAATTGGATGCTGATTAGCAATAACGAAAAAAAAGTCGTTTTGAGGAAATGAGCGCTGATAATTTTTATCAGGGTTTTTTTTAGTTTGTTCGAGATTTTATGCGTAGACACATTATTGTTTATCACCATCCAATTAATGTTATTACATAAAATTAAGATATCAACCACTAAATAGTGTCTGATCTCAACTCAATTTGGATATAAGCAGGGATTTTTCAAATAATAAATCAGTTCTCATCAATCTGCCGCTGACTTCACTACTGCAACAAGACTCCCAGAAAAAGTCCCGCCATCTACAAGATAACATTGTGAGCGAGCAATCAACATCAATTCAAGCATCATGAAGTGTCTCATAATGCTGATCATGGCTCTGCTCATCAGTATTGGTGAGTGCATAGTAGAATTATTTTAAGGCAGCTTGTACGGTCCAGGGTTAGCAAATTAAATCATTAAACCTACGTTAGAGTTGACAGTTACATACATTTTGATTCTAATTAATCCTGAATTAAACCTAAGGCGACTTACATGGACTAGATTTAACTAATAACTACGAATTAAGCGCTACGCTAAACTAGGATTAACACGTTAGCTGCGGCACCAATTTTTGCATACTTTCCGTTCCTGCGGCACGAGGTATAATCGGCCCGTACCGTGACCAGACGTTAGGGCGACACGCGGTCTATTAGACCCCACCTCCTTTTACAGACTAAAATCCATTTTCTGGCGCGAAATCAAAGATAAATGAGAATTTTGGTCCTTATTGATATAGACAGTGAATTGATGAACCCTAATCCACCGTCGCCCCGGGATCTGATGGCTAGTTTAGGAATTATTAGCAAAACAAAATATGGGATCTTATACACCTCGTAACGCACTGAAATAGGGCAAATTTTCGCTGCGATTAGTGATGGGAAAAATAATATCGACGTTTTTAAACTGTCTTAACTACGCAACGACTTGACCGATTTTGATCAATTATATCTCATTAGATCGTTTTAAGGGCAAAACCTGGCAAAACAACACAAAGCTATCAAAGGATACATTTTTTTTTAAATAATCTAAATTGTGCTTGAAGGCGCCATAAAGAAAAAAAAACCGGCCAAGTGCGAGTCGGACTCGCGCACGAAGCGTTCCATTCTATACCATTAACAGGCACCTATTACAGACTTATTATTGGAAAATAATGGATTACGGTTTATGCATAAGGTTTATCTTGTAAAAGGACGTGCTCTCCAATCGACGTGATGCACAACACTGGTCGCGGGAAGCTCGCGTTCAGTGCGGTACGAGGTCAGGGGGGATATGGGACGTTTTAGCCTCGTTCCGCACTGCATTAAAATTATATTAATTCAGTGCGGCACGAGGCCTAAGACATCCGGTACCAAGGTAGGTACACCACCGAGTCCGGAACCATTTAGTGATCTCAAATATATATTTATCTCTTTCCTACACTGGACCAAACCAAAGCTATGCCATTCGCACGACAGAGAAATTCACTTTTTTGCTTGCCGCACCACAGGGAAGTTGCATCAGGGGTGATTTAGGCCTCGCTTCGCAGTTAACGTGTTAAGGTAGTCAACATCATCATCTCAAGGTTAACGAATTTATTTTTTAACCCTAAGCCATGGAAGCGGCCCGTAGTTGTTTAATATTTTAAAAAACAAACCAGTTATAGTTTACTGTTTTAAACATTCGTGATTTTTACTTATAATTAATTACCTACTAAACTAAACGGGACTTCATCATCATCATCATCGTCATTTCAGCCGAATGACGTCCACTGCTGAACATAGGCCTCCCCCAAGGCTCGCCAAACAGATCGGCCCTGTGCCATCCGCATCCAATGCGTTCCCGCTACCTTCACCAGGTCGTCGCTCCGTCTTGTTGGAGGCCTACCTACACTGCGTCTTCCGGTCCGCGACGCCACTCGAGAACCTTTCGGCCCCATCGGCCGTCAGTTCTACGGACGATGTGCCCTGCCCACTGCCACTTAAGTCTAGCGATTCTTCGAGCTATGTCCGTGACTTAAGTTCTCGCGCGGATTTCATCATTTCTAATGCGATCCCGCAGAGAAACTCCAAGCATAGCCCTCTCCATCGCCCTCTGAGTGACCTTGAGCTTCCTTATAAGACCCATCGTTAGCGGCCACGTCTCAGTGCCATAAGTCATCACTGGCAACACACACTGGTCAAAGACTTTTGACTTGAGACACTGCGGTATATCGGATGACAAGATATTGCGGAGCTTCCCGAACGCTGCCCAGCCGAGTCTAATTCGTCGATTGACCTCTTTCTCGAAGTTGCACCCATTATAGACCCATTTCACTTCTGAGCCATGTTTACAAGCTGTTTTCGAGAGTCATCACGAATCGTCTCGCGCGCAGGTTAGACGACTTCCAGCCTCCCGAACAAGCCGAGTTTCGAAAAGGCTTTAGCACCGTGGACCATATACATGCGTTGCGGCAGATTATACAGAAAACCGAGGAGTATAACCGCCCCCTTTGCCTGGCATTTGTGGACTACGAGAAGGCCTTCGATTCGATCGAGACTTGGGCTGTACTGCAGTCTCTCCAACGGTGCCAAGTAGACTACCGGTACAAAGAAGTGTTGAAGTGTCTGTATAATAACGCCACAATGTCCGTCCAACTTCAGGATCAGATGTCGAAGCCCATTCTATTGCAGCGGGGAGTCAGACAAGGAGATCTTATCTCTCCGAAACTGTTCACCGCTGCACTAGAGGATGCGTTCAAGACTCTGAACTGGGAAGGGAGTGGCATCAATGTAAATGGCGAATACTTCACTCACCGTCGATTTGCCGACGACGTGGTGCTTATGGCTGAGACCTTGGAGGACCTCAGTGCGATGCTCGCTGACCTCGGAAGTGTCTCCGAGAGAGTTGGTCTTAAATTGAACATGGACAAGACGAAGGTCATGTCGAACGCCCATGTTGTACCAACTCCCGTCGTAATCGGAGATACTTTGCTCGAAGTTGTTGACGACTATATCTATCTGGGACATACAATCCAATTGAGTAGGTGCAACTTCGAGAAAGAGGTCAAACGGGACTTATCACGCAATAAATATTTATTTGTTTGCCTCAAGACCACGAACTCGTAACCACGGTTGCTGCAATGTGGCCGAAACGTCGAGGTAAATAAATAAATATGCCCTGGATGCTAAATTTGCAGTTACTAAAGCGTCATGGGGACCTGTTGGATCGTGAAGATTAGGTCCTAAAACGAACGAAAGTTTATGTAAAGTTTTTCATTTTAGTGGGGGGGAAAGCGCGTATAAATTTTCAAAATTGTAAAATAAAACAGTCATATGGAAATAGTCGAGCGCGTCAGACATTTATAGTGTAATCGCGCAATGCCTTTCTGATAACCGAGAGATAATAATCTGACGATTAATTAGTGGGGGGTGGCTGTAAATAGGGGTAGAAAAAAATTAAAAAAAAACGTTATTCGAGCGTGTCAGATATTCAGAGGAAATGTTAAGCTAACTCAAAAAAGTGTCCTATTCAAATGACTGACGATTTGGGCGTGACATAAGGAAATAAGAGAATCACAAAGTTGTAAAAAAAAACGTCACCTCGAAATACTCGAGCGCGTCAGATTAAGATAAGGTAAGTTAAGTACATGGATAAAAGTGTATATTTCCGACGATCAATTTTTTTTTACAAATCTGATCAGTTGCCCTCAACAAGCGCCCCTACATTAAGGGTTCATATTTGGTAGGGGGGCGCTCGAGTAACGCACAAAATCCCCTCTTGGGCTCCCCTACCATTACATTATTATAACTTTATATTTTCTAACATGCTTTTGTTTCCTTAACAGCATCTTCGCAAGGCACATGCACTCTTACAAGAAGTTATATAAGCCGAAACTCAGAGTGCGCTACAACGACGTTGACCAACTGTAACATGGATTCCAGCGACGTCTCCACCACTACCTGTACAAATAGCCGGATCGTTAACAGCCGAGTCGAAACCACTACCGCTACAAATTGCCAGATGGACGGCAGCACTGTCAGGCTCACTACCTGTACAGACAGCCAGTTGAGCGGTATCGATTTAACGACTTCTACAATTACTCGTTCGCGTATTTCAGGACAAGGATGCTCAGTTTCCCTTTGCACTATCACTGGAGGCATTCCTGCTTCATCTTCTGCTTGTAAAATCCGTGGATGTACAATATCTGTCTGGTGATTAAGGCTGCATAGGTGGCCATATTCACCACTATTAACCATTAGAGTATCTACATATGTCACCACTATTAACTATTAGAGTATCTACATAATTTGAAATGAAACAAATATTCAGTGTTGCCACATCCATTTTATGTAAATCCGTAGGTCCAGGCGAAATAATCCGTAGAATTCCGTAAATCACCTGAAGAAAAATCCGTAGATCTACGGTTTTTTTTTAAATTAGGTATATTCGACTGCACCTGAACCTTTAAATGCTATTCAAAATTAGATTAGAGTCTGGCTAAAGTAAATTGGCAATAGAAAATCGACAAAAATTAAAAATAAATTGGCAATCTATTCTGACAAGGAAGAAATTTTCTATTCATACGCTTCGGTTTCCTGTTCATTCCGTTCCGTTTTGTTCATTTTTGCTAGATGTCAGCGAAACTAGTAGGTAAATTTTAAAAAATGAGGCTAGTCTGAAATTCCGTAGATTAGCCAAGCATTTCCGTAGGTCTGGGCACAAGGCCTAAAATCCGTAGATCTACGGATTTTTCCGTAGATCTGGCATCGCTGCAAATATTGCTTATTTTCGGCGAGCGAGCGAAACGAGCGAGCAAGACGGTTCGGGGCGGAAGCGACTCCGAATGGTTAGGTTCAGAGGCTAATGCGGGAGCGTAGCGGAGCTTTGGTGTTACTTATTTTTTTTATTACCACGTGGAAAATCCAATTTGTTTGATAAAATTTGGTATATCATTTACATTATTTTGGTATATTATTTCATAATGTTCAAAACAATAATACCTAACGGAAATAATCATTTAATGTGCTGCTACAAATAAAAATACCTAACATCGAAGGCTAAAGCGGGAGCTACGCTACGCTTCGCTCCCGCCTTAGCCTTCTGAACCTAACCTATTCGAGTCGCTTCTGCCCTAAAAGGTCTTGCTCGCTCGCTTCGCTCGCTCGCTGCCAGCGAGATACCAGTTAGGGTATACGAAAGGGGGTTTTTATATTTTTTCCTTCTTTCGGGTATAGTGTATCTTGGATTATGTATTGCAGCCATTACGGAAAACGTACTTGATTGATATTTTTAAACGACTTCAAAAAAAAAAGAGGAGGTTCTCGATTCGTCTGTATGTTTTTTTTTTTGTATGTTTGTTACGCGATTACTCCCTCAGTTGTGAACCGATTTACAAAATTCTTTTTTTGTTTCAAAGAGTATACTCCTGAAGTGGTCCCATTGGCACCAAGTCAAGATCTGATCATGGGATCCTAGAAAAATCGAGGGCAACCTTCAAATTTTACAGGCAAACCTATGGTGATTTTAGCATTTTTAGCAACAAATGAAGTATTTGCATTCAGAAAGTATCATTTGGTAAACTGGACCTGATGAAGAAGACCGCTCATGACCAACAGAACTCCTCAAAGGGTCAAATCTTGCAAGTTAAATTTGATCCACTTCCCGGTTTCCAATTGAGCTGAAATTTTGCAGGTATGTGTAAATTGGATGACAATGCAATATTATTTTGACATGGAACTGATCTGATGATGGAGCTGAAAGATGGCCATAGAAACTCTGTAATAAAACGATACGACCGCATTGAGTTTGGGCTCATTTGATTTATCTTGACGAGTACTTTGATCCTAGATGGTATCTAGGATCTGAAGATGGAGTTGGAAGGTGACCATAAGAACTCCGTAATAAAACGACATAACCCCATCGAGTTTGGGCTCGTTTGATTCGTCTTGACGAGTACTTTGGTAACCAGAGTCAAAATGTAGAGTTTTAAAAATTTCTGGCCAAGAATGTTTAGCATACTGTTGAAAGTCCTAAAGCTAATATTTGTTCGTCCTTATATTGATAACAAGAACATCGAATTACCTACAACGTATTATTACTGATATTAATTGGCCAAAGCAGTCCTAAGAATTGTGTAAGTAATTCACCTAAACTATAATAGGTAGTCATACCTACCTTTCTTTGTGGGTGTCAACCTACAAAGAAAAGGGGGCAACAAAAAATACAAAGAAAGAAAGAAAGAAAAATAGAAAGAAAGTAAGAAAGAAATACATTTATTTACAACAACACAAGACACATCATCAATATTTTACAAAACAAAAGACAACACGAAAGCTAAAGATAGAATGTGTCATTGCGGTTGCAAATCGGACACTGGCTCAGCATAATGTTGAGGCGTTCATAGCACCCCAGCGCTGATTTTCAGCCAGCACCGTTGGTGACACCCGGATCGCTGTAAGTATAGATAGATAAATAAATAAATAAATAAACTGCACACTAATAGCTACATAAGACTACATGCGTAAATAAATAATTTGTAGATTATAAAAAAGTAAATAATAATCACTCAAACATATGTAAATACTATACCTCACCTGCCAACAAGTTACCTCCCGTTTAACCTTGTTAGGTTCTTTAGTTATCTTGCGTTCCTTAAAGTAAAATAAAATAAATAAATAAATAAATATTAGGGGACAATCTTACACAAATCGACATAGTCCCAAACTAAGCAAAGCTTGTACTATGGGTATTAGTCGACGATAAACATACTTATATAGATAAATAAATACTTAAATACATAGAAAACATCCATAACTCAGGAACAAATATTCGTGCTCATCACACAAATAAATGCCCTTACCGGGATTTGAACCCAGGACCTCTTGCTTCGTAGGCAGGGTCACTACCAACTAGGCTAAAGCGGTCGTTAAAGTGGGAATGGAAGCCTAGCCAGCAGAGGGGGGCCCGGGGGGCGAAGCCCCCCGCAATAAAAAATATTTTCAAACCATCTCCCGTTTAACCTGGTTAGGTTCGTAAGTTACCTTGCGCTCCACAAAGTGGAAATAGAGGGGGGGCTCGGGGGGCAGAGCCCCCCGCAATAAAAAGTACTGTCAAACCGCCTCCCGTTTAACCTTACCAGATTCGTTAGTTATCTTGCGTCCCTCAGAGTGGAAATTGAAGCATTGGCACTAGAAGGGGGTTCGAGGGGCGGAGCCCCCGTAATAAAAAACACCTTCAAACCAGCCACTGTTTAACCTGGTTAGGCTCATTAGTTATCTTTCGTCCCTCTGAGTGGAAATAGAAGCGTCGCTCCTGGAGGGGGGCTCGGGGGGCGGAGCCCCCGCTATAAAAATACCTTCAAACCATCTCCCATTTAACCTGGTTAGTTTAGTTAGCTACCTTGCATCCCTCAAAGTGGAAATAGAAGTCCCGCTCTTGGGGGGGAGGCTCGAGAGCGGAGCCCCCCGCTATAAAAAATACCGATAAACCACCTCTCATTTAACCTGGATAGATTCGTCAGTTATCTTGCGTCCCTCAGAGTGGAAACAGAAGCATCGCTACTGGAAAGGGGGCTCGGGGGGCGGAGCCCCCCGCAATAAAAAAATACCTTCAAACCATCTCCCGTTTAACTTGGTTAGGTTAGTTAGCTACCTTGCATCCCTCAAAGTGGAAATAGAAGCCCCCAATAAAAAATACTATTAAACCAACTCCCGTTTAACCTGGTTAGATTCGTCAGTTATCTTGCGTCCCTCAGAGTGGAAATAGAAGCCTCGATACCGGTAGAGGAGCTTAGGGGGCGGAGCCCCCCGTAATAAAAAATACTATTAAACCACCCCCCGTTTAACCTGGTTAGGTTCGTTAGTTACCTTGCGATTCTCAGAGCGGAAACAGAAGCGGGGCTTCGTCTACTGGCTACGCCTTCGCATTTTTTTAGACCAAAACAACTAAAAAGCCATAAATAAAAAATTTTAAATGAAAAATAGAACCGCCTTCAAAAACACCCAAAAAAATAATAAATAAAAATTTAACCGGCTATAATGAGAATTATAATATCTTTCTACTAATCTGTTTGAAGTCGGGCCTCAGCTCGAGCCAGCAGGAGTGTTCACTCAAATTAATAAATAAATATCCCGGGACAAATCACACCAATCGACGTAGTCTCAAAGTAAGCAAAGCTTGTATTATGGGTACTAGGAAACGGATAAACATACTTATATAGATAGATACATACTTAAATACATATTAAACACCCAAGACAAACATTCGTGTTTTTTATACAAATATCTGCCCCGACGCAGGAACCGAACCTGGGACCTCAAGCTTTATAGTAGTAATTTAACTTACCTACATAGATACCTACTATCTATTGAGCTTCTACCACTCCTGCTAGCTCGTGCTGAGGCCCGACTGCAAACAGATTAGTAGAAAGATATTATAATGCTCATTATAGCCGGTTAAATTTTTATTTATTATTTTTTTGGGTGTTTTTGAAGGCGGTTCTATTTTTCATTTAAAATTTTTATTTAACTATAATATTTTATATTTTTATGTATTTTGAACCATTATGCATTGTAACTATTATATATTTTGACCACTATGCATTTCAAGCTTATGCGTTTAGAACTTATGTCAAATAACTTTAGCTATTTTGATGAATTATATTTTATGATTTTCGGCATTTCAACTGTATGGATTTCAACCGATATGTATTTTAAATTAAGACATTATAATACGTACCCCGTTGCTTAACTTCGGTGATCGGACGAGAACCGGTATTTCCAACGTGGTATGGACGTTGGCGATGATAATGTTGTCGAATTTTATCACTATAAGAGGATAATGTACCAACCCCCGCCCCCACCCCCAACCCCCTCACACCCCCCCGTCCCCGCGTTCGCCACGCCTGATCAAACAAAAATCACATGGTCAATCTCTGCCTTGTACGGTATTGTAAGCTAAACGACGATTGGTGACTCTCAAATTTATTTTTGTACTCAACTTACGACCCGACAGGATTCTATGGGTGACTCACGTCGCATAGTAGGGGAAGATTGGCACCATTCGTATGTAAGGGTAAGATCTATGTAACTAAGCAACCTTATATATAATCGCATTTACTCATGAATATATTCAGTTTGTACCCAGAACTCGAGTGTTTCACTCCTCTCCCAACGTACTACCATACATGGCGACCCTGCCAGCTCAGCGCGCCGACCGCTGCGATGCAACATCTCAGTTGCATTAGTCGCGAGCACAGGTCGCGAGTGAATTACAAAAGTACAATGGCCGCAATCAATAATTCCCGGACACTAGAACGAATTCAGGATAAATTGGACACATTCATCGTTATAATTTTTGGGCTATCGTGTTTTGCCCCAGCGGTGGCATTTCTATATTTTCTGTGTATTAAATGCACCTTCCGTAAATGGCGCCACGCCGCGCGCACTTGCACCACGTTGCCATTTAAAGACTATTGCTAAGTTTTCATCGGACTATTTAAAATAAAATGCATCCAGTGCAATTATATTGTGACTTCGAGTTAGACGTGTGTGTGGAAAAGCAAGAAGATTTTAATCAGTAAAATGGGCCAGCAACAATCAAAAACAGAAGAAACTGTTGTAGTACAGAACGCAGCGGGAGGTGAAAATCAGGCATCCCTAGAGAAATTCATATAGTACCATTTTTTGGTCACAAGTATTATGCTTTCGTTTATTTCGTTGCTGATGATCTTGGGGATATGTTACATCATCTATTGAGTATATAAGAAATGTCATCATAACATTTTTGTAATTATAAGTTACATATTATATAATTTTATATTTTATAGAGACTGTATCCTGCAGACAAACTGTGAAAACAGTTTTGCAGGGCTATGTGCTAAAAAATCTATGTACCTAAAAGTATGTCAAATAAATAATTTTTCATTCATTCATTTCAAGTGGATATCGGCGGAGATAAACCGACATACGTTCAGAAGATCGTTTTCCAGCAAACAGCCACTGCCGTCCAAGGGCAGACAGCGAAGTATGGCCACTGCTCAACCGCGGGCATATCCAGAGGTCGTATAGACGCAAAGTTTTCTGCATAGGATGCCATCACGTAATCAAAGATTAGTAAGTACAAATTGCGGACTCCCTATGTGATCTTATGGGACACTTAAGGTGCAATAACTTCCAACGCAGTGAAATGTGTGTACGAGTTCTAAAAGTGTTCAAGTGATTACGCGATATAAAGACACATTTACTAAATGTAGATATGAAGTACGTACCTACCTGCGCAAAATCGTAAGTAATGCTTGACTCGTAAAATTAATTATCATAACTAATAAGCGAATTTACATGTATAATCATGGTATTTAGCCAATAATAATAAAATAGCAGTGTATATGCTTCAAAAATATCTATGGCAATTATTTATAGGGTTTATTTAATTAAGATTGGTCCCAGTAGAAGAACAGGGCATATATTGCAAGTAAAGTATAGTGAAGCAAATGCGATATATGAAACATATACAAGTTCTATAGAGAACATTGATAAAGATATTAAAGCAAGAATAATAAAAACTGAATGTGTTCCTGCGTAGAAAAAGTTTGTGTGAAAAAAGCAAACTACCAAAACTATAATTTGGAAATTATGAAATTATAGTTTAGAGGAAAACCAATCAGAGTCAAAAACAGCCATGTCTAGAGCTTGTCTAATTTAAAATGACGCGCCGCACCACCGCATTTACGCACAGGATTTTTCATGCGATTTGTCGATCGTGATGTTGCACACTGATCATAGTTAACGGAATAGTTGACGCTCCCAAATAGATGAAGAGTTTTAGTATTTGCACGCACTCGTCCAAATCAACTGATACAGTAGAGGGGCGCCCGTCATTTTAGCTTAGACAAGCTTTACCTTTGATTTAAAGACTGCTCTTAACTTATTACCAAATATGACAAATGAAGAGTCCGTTACTAAACAGCTCATTGACAACATCGAATATTACGATTCGATACTAACGCAAGAGGGTTGTAAACAAAATTTAATTAACTTTGTATTAAAGAGTAGATTGTCTCAGGCAGAAAAGTTAAAATTAAGTACCCAATACAAGTTCGTAATATTCCTTGTTGGAAGTCGCATTAGAAGTTTCACATCAAAAAGTCGTTTTGAGAAAATGAGCGCTAATGATTTTTATCAGGGTTTTATTTTAGTTTGTTCAAGATTTTGTGGGTAGACACGTTATTGTTTATCACCATCCAATTAATGTTATTACATGAAATTAAGATATCAACCACTAACTAGTGTCTGATCTCAACTCAATTTGTATATAAGCAGGGATTTTTCAAATAATAAACCAGTTTACACCAATCTGCCGCTGTCTTCACAACTGCAACAAGACTTCCAGAAAAAGTCCCACCATCTACGCAACACATCTAAGATAACATTGTGCGCGACTTCCTCAAGCATCATGAAGTATCTCATAATGCTGATCATGGCTCTGCCCATCAGTATTGGTGAGTGCATGGTAGACATATTTTAAGGCAGCTTGCACAGTCCAGGGTTAACAAATTTTATCATTAAACCTGCGTTATATTTGACAGTTACATACGTTTTGGCTCGATTTAATCCTGAATTAAACCTAAGGTGACTTACATGGACTAGATTTAACTAATAACTATGAGTTAAGCGCTACGCTAAACCAGGATTAATTAGTCAACATCTCAAGGTTAACGAATTTATTTTTTAACCCTAAGCCATGGAAGCGGCCCGTAGTAGTTTAATATTACAAAAACAAACCAGTTATAGTTTATTACATTATTATAACTTTATATTTTCTAACTTGCTTTTGTTTCCTTAACAGTATCTTCGCAAGGCACATGCACTTTTACAAACAGTTATGTAAGCGCAAACTCAGAGTGCGCTACAACGACGTTGACCAACTGTAACATGGATTACAGCGACGTCTCGACCACTACCTGTACAAATAGCCGGATTGATAACAGCCGAGTCACAACCACTACCGCTACAAATTGCCAGATCGATGGCAGCCACGTCAGGCTCACTACCTGTACAGGTAGCCATTTCAGTGGTATCGATATAACGACTTCTACAGCTACTCGTTCGCGTATTTCAGGACAAGGATGCTCGATTTCCACTTGCACTATCACTGGAGGCATACCTGCTCCATCTGCTGCTTGTAAAATCCATGGATGTTCAATGTCTGCCATGTAGGTGGCCATGCCAATAGTCTAAAAAACCTGGGTTTGAGAGTTTGATTCAATTTTGTAGAATTAACATTGCGTCGCTTAGCTAACAATACCGCACAAGTCGGGAACTGACCATGTGACACTTTATACACTATTCAGGAAGAATATTGTATAAAAAATCACATGGACAATCCCTGCCTTATACGGTATTGTAAGCTAAGCGACGATTGGTGAATCTCGAATTTATTTTTGTACTCGACTTACGACCCGACAGGATTCTATGGGTGACTCACGTCACATAGTAGGGGAAGATTGGCACCATTCGTATGTACCTAATGGTAAGATTTATGTAACAAAGCAACCTTATATATAATCGCATGAAAAAAGCTGAATCAATTTTCTTATGCGCTATACAACTTAAGAAAGGTAGTAAATCAATCCGCAGTGCTCACAGCCTACCATGCATATGTCACCTCAGCTTTAAGATATGGTATCAAATTTTGGGAGAATTCCACAGATCGGGTAATGGCATTTAAGTGTCAAAAGAAATGCCGTGGAATTCAACAAACAGTGTCATGCAAACCATACTTTATTAGACTAAAAATACTAACCATGCCATGTCTATATATACCTATACTAGCGGCCCGGTACGTGCTTCGCTACGTATAAAGTGAAATATTAAAAAAAATTCATTGGAACATCAATTTGACAGCAAAATCCCCATTAACAAAATGATCCGCCATTTATTGAATTCATTTGTTACAAAAAATGTGATAAATGTAGAACCGCTCTACCGATTTTGTGCAAACTTCACATAAACCATCTACTAATTAGTCCAAACAAAGCCTAAAAATTTGGTTTGGATAGGTGAGCCCGTTCTTGAGTTATAAAATTACAACGAAAAGTGGCATTGATTTTTATATATATAGATTAAAGTTTAGTTCGTAAGAAGCATGTTGCATGACAAACTGTGGCTATTTGTATGCCTTATGGCGCAACATAGTGATACTTATGACCTGTTATATATATGTCCATACCTTTTTTTACCTATTTTTGACAAATAAATATTTTTGAATTTGAATTTGAATTTGCATTTACTCATGAATATATTCAGTTTGTACCCAGAACTCGTGTGTTTCACTCCTTTCCCAACCTACTACCACACAATGGCGACCCTGCCAGCTCAGCGCGCCGGGCGCTGCGTTGCAACATCTCAGTTCCATTAGTCGCGAGTGAAGTACAATGGCCACAATCGATAATTCCCGGACACTAGAACGGATTCAGGATAAATTGGACACATTCATAGTGATAATATTCGGGCTACCTATCGTGTTTTGCCCCAGCGGTGGCATTTCTTTATTTTCTGTGTATTAAATGCACCTTCCGTAAATGGCGCCACGCCGCGCGCACTTGAGACCTAACACCGTTGCCATTTAAAGACTATTGCTAAGTTTTTGTCGAACTATTTAAATTAAAATGTATCCAGTGCAATTATATTGTGATTTTGAGTTATATAGTATAAATCTTCCCAGGTGAATTTTTCGCTTCGAGCCCTTATCTTTCAAAACAAACGGTATCGTCATAGTATTAAGGTTCAAATTTAATGTAATGGCTCGATGCCAAAAATTCACCTGGGAAGATTTATACTATACAGGGTTATTTTTAATTCACTGACATCCTCTTAACCCTGAATTCCTATCACTCAAACAAATGTTTTTTGTTTTACGACTTTTTAAAATGAAGCACTTTTTTTCCCATACAAATACACAGAGTATCGTAAAAATAAGAGGAAATCTCAAATTTTCAAAACGTTATTACACCAAAAATATTAAGTTATGACAAAATCCGTAGAACAAAAAACATTTGTATAAGTGGTGGGAGTTTAAGGTTAAAAGGATGCTAGTGAATTACAAATAACCCTGTAGACGTGTGTGTGGAAAAACAAGAAGATTTTAATCAGTAAAATGGGCCAGCAACAATCAAAAACAGAAGAAACTGTTGTAGTACAGAACGCAGCGGGAGGTGACAACCAGGCATCCCTAGAGGAATTCATGTACCATTAACAGCGACGTCTCTAGAACTACCTGTACACATAGCCGGATCGATAACAGCAAAGTCTCGTAACGACTTAGCTACAACTACTCGTTCGCGTGTTTCAGGACAAGGATGCTCAATTTCCACTTGCACTATGACTTGAAGCATACCTGCTCCATCTGCTGCTTGTAGAATCACTGGATGTTCATTGTCTACCGTGTAGGTGGCCATGTCAGTAGTTTAAAAAACCTGGGTTTGAGAGTTTGATTTGTAGAATTAACATTGCGTCGCTTAACTAACAATATCTCACAATTCAAGAACTGACCCTTGGGATTGGATTGGATGGGTGACCCACCGTCGCATAGTAATTTTTCAATCATTTTGACTTGTAGTAGAATATTTTATATTAGGTTTCTGTCTATGGGTTTATGTATTGTATTTGTTACAAAAATTTAATTGTAACTTTCATTATTTCTGACTTTTAACTTACTTACTGTCGGTCTCTTGCTAAATGCTCCTTTCATCCACTCAAAGGTTGACTGGTAGAGATCTCTTAATAATTCATATATCTCAACGGTTGTTGTCAATAGTGTTTCTAATTTTATATAGGCTGGGACGATGATGATGATGATTTTTTTGTACAATAAAGAGTTCACATATATACATTAAATACTTACGGACAATCAAATAAATTTATACAACGGCACGCTGCACCATACTTGCATTATATACAACGTACCCTGGACAAGACCAAATAATTTTAACAGCGTATATTGAATTTTTCAATTGCGTTATAATGACTCGCAAACCCAAATCAAGTCTTTTAAGAATATAGAGAAACACAAGCGAAAAGATTAGCTCGATAATTGGAGTCTTTGGAAGATGCTGAACTGAGAAGACAAGAACAAGCAGAGCGTCAGGCTGCTTTAAAAACCTCTGAGTCTCCTTCTCAGTCTCAGTAAAGGCAAGTCGAACAGGCGGAGCGTTAGGCCGTTTTGTGAGCTACTGAGTTTCCCTGTCAGGCTCAGGATAGGCGGGGTCGGGATGCAAACAGGTAATTGCCCATTAGTACTAACCATCGCTGGTTTTTCCATATCCAGCTGCTACTGCCCATTCGCCGGCAAACGTCTCCCATAGTTGACTGGTGCTAGGAAGAGCAATAGGATGGATAGTTCCTGAAAAAAAAAATTAAGTATTTAGGTGCCAATAAAAAACTTTTATGAGCAAAAAGTCAAATCACTTACTGGAATACCACACGTTTTGAGGCAAGTAGATAACAGCGACATCATTGGCCAAAGTAGCCGTATTCCACTGGGGATGCATAACCACTTGAGAGGTAGAGATACGAGTTCCTCCGGAGAACAACATGTTGGTGCCTAATGCTACTGTAAACTGCCACGCTTGGTTCCTGCCATCAAACCAGCAGTGAGCAGCTGTTACTGCTCGGTTCTGGCTGAGAAGAGACGACCCGCACGCTGAGAGTCCACCACTCAACAGATTGATAATAAGTCCGCCCTGAAGAAATAAATTGCGTACTTAACCACCTTCATACCTTGAAAATCAACATTCAATGCCACGAATATTTTAGTCATTTGAACAAATTCTTACCAAAAACGGATGAGCAGCGTTAGCAGATACTGCTCCACCAACAATTCTGTCATCGCTATGTTGGTCAGCTGCTTGTTCTTCAGCTTCGGCCAGTTTAGCCAAAATTTCGTCTTCTGCGGCTTTGATCTTGGTTGCTGTAGGAATTCCAATTTTCTCATGATATCCCACACTGACTTCCACAAAAGCAGCCGCTGAGGCTAACAAGGCCAAACCGATCAAAAGACAGCGCATCATTTAAAGGAGTGACATTTAGTAAACGTACAGAGACATCGGTCTATCTTTTATTAAATTTTGGTCGGCTTTATCGGTTTAAGTTATCGATAGACTTGTTATCTAAATAAAAATTAGTATCTAAATTATGATATATTTTACAAAAGGTTAATCAAAAGTTCGGATTAGCTTCGGTTCTACAGGGAAAGTTACCAAAAATATCACGTATAAATAAATAAAATAAATCAAGAAGTCAATCATAACATAAGCTTTATTCAGATAAGCATTTGTTCGATTATCTAAATTCAATAATATAACAAAGAAAGATATCAATACATAAAGGTTGGAATGCAATGGTTTAAAAGATTAAGTACATACTGTGATTTGTGTAATAAGTGTTGGCTTGGAATTTAAATTTTAGAATCACAAGTGCTGAACGATAAAGTCGGGATATAGTATTAACATTTTAAGTTATTTTTAACCTTTGTAGATATGTAATTGATCTAATTGTATGTGACCAGGGTGGCCTTCTGATCGATCTCAAATATGGCAGACTATCAGTATGCGGATCATCACTACTGACCCAAAACCGGCTCGTGACTGCAGCTCACTGTTGGTGGGATGGTAGGAGACAGGCCATAAGATTCACAGTTGTGCTAGGCTCTAGTTGGCTATTCTATGAAGGCACTCGTATTAAGACCTCTCACGTCATGACACATCCTCAATGGAATACAATAAATCTAGCTAACAATATTGCCATAATTTATTTGCCTGATAACGTGTGGTTTTCAGGTTTCTTATTATGTCTTAGAGATTCAATAGTATCTACCAAACATTTCATTATCGGTTTCTATGTCTGGATATATGTATAGTATACCCATGACTAGCTGCCGAAATGAAAATGGTTGGAAAAGCCTCGTGCGTCAAAAAAATTTTATGTTATTTGTCTGACGATCCCACTTGTCTTTGATTATTTGTATTTTATGGGCATTTTCTATTTAAAATGTACCTTCTACTTTTTTTTAAGAATTGGGTTTTTTTCTTAGTCAGAATCTAGAGCACTATTGATTTTGAAATGTCCCCAACTTTCCATAAAAAAATAGTGTCAGTTTTGTGATTAGCCGTATAAACTGTATGAAAAAAAGTCACAAAACTGAATCAAAAATATAAAGACAATACAAAGCCAAGAGCCCAAAATTTCCTCATTTGAGAAAAAATAAATGATGCACTTTAAATTGGAATAACTGGTAAAATTGATGGCCAATTTTCAGCAACCATTCAGCCCATCGCTTTACCAAATTCCGACTAGGACTGGGATCAGCTCACGGATGAATGGGGGGCGGTAGCTGTTGCATTTAAAAGATTGCGATATCCGGAAGGTAAATTTTAGATTTTTGTTGTCTTCCTTCAAAAAGGACATACATAAGTTGTTTGTCCAGTGTAAAAAAAAGGCTGAGGCGACTGGCACTAACTAGAATTTTGTTTAGATAGAAATGTCTCTTCAGTTATTTCAGGCCCGCCCAATTATTCGGCTGTTAATCAAGTGAAATTACAAGTGATCTCGGTGGAACGGTGCCGAGATTACTTTAGACACAGGATACACTCCACCAACATTTGCACCAGTGGTACTGGCGGCATCAGCATGTGCAATGGAAACTCTGGTGGCCCGCTGCTGGCCAATCGCTCGGGACTGGATGTCTTGGTAATAGGCTAGACGACTAAAAAAAACTGTTTAGTCCGTCAGTTAGATTATTAAAAAATATTGTACACCTATTTTTTCTTGTTTGACAAAAGCGAGTTTTTTAGGGAGATAGGGCGAAGATTGAGAGAGAAGGGCAACGATCCCCGCTCTGGGTCCTGGTTGGTCCAGCAGGTCTCCATTGCTATTCAGCGGGGCAATGCTGCTAGTATAATGGGGACCTTTGGATCGGGCGGGGTGCTGAGTGGGAATTAGATGTATTCCATGTTCCTTGACGAAGCATGTTGCGGATTTTTTATTTCTATTTTTGTAAAGCTTTTGACGATGCGTGTTGCGGATATTATTTTCTTGTATTTGGATGACTAGTCTTATTATTAGGTTGACGAAGCCTGTGGCAGATTGTTTTCATGTTTGACAAACAAAAACTGACGAGGATACAGTGCTTAGAAGTTTCGAGTGACGTCACTATATGGTACAATTTTTACCTAAGAGTGACGTCACAAGCCCCCACTCCGGAAGTTTGATGATTTATGCCTTTGTCGATTTTTAATAATTTGAAAAACCAAAAAATACGTGTCCCATATTTTTCCATTATCTAACTGACGGACTAAATAGAACGACATATTTATAACCCAGTCGTCATCCCTATTATTACTTTTTACTCACTACGTATGTACTTCTGCTGCAGTCACTTTACTTCGTTCGACGTTCGCTTATTTAAAAATTAACTGATGTCATGTAAATTTATTAGTGTGTTTCAACTGTCTCTTTATTTTGTTCACGTTTCTGATTGGCTGTCATCCCTGCTACATCAGCAGAGCATACCAATAGATTTCTTCATACCATAAGTTTATGCCAGTAGTTACCTACTTCGTCTAGCTTACAATTAGGACAACTAGACTCTAGTTGTCCTAATTGTAAAGCGAAGAAATAGAAAAGAGGTTAGTGGACGTCACAGAAGATCGACGAGCTGGCAGCTTCCTCGAACAAAAAATTAGCTTAGCTATTCAAAGGGAGAGCGCTGCCAGTGTTAAACCTTGCCTGCCACTTTTAGTTTAGTTTTGTTTTTAGTTTTAGTTATTATTTTTTTATAGACTTTTTTTTTAATTTTAAGGTTGTACTTTAAGTATCATTATATTATACATATTAATAAAGTTCATAATTAAATTGTATTGTAAGGCTATGAAGAACTAAGTAACGACACATCGCTTTCCCATTTCAGGTCGGAATCGCTTCGTATAATGCCGTACGGCTGCCAGGTTGGATACCCATCTGTCTTCACTAGGGTCTCCAGCTACTACAACTTTATCATTCAACATTTACAATTCTGAAACTTTTCTTGCTCTTCAGACACAAATTATTTCAATCGTGATTGGGTTAATTTGACGGAACACCGTGGATTAATTTGAAAATAATCTTGTAGGTATAACATTTACAATTGTCCATGTTTTTGAGTGCTTTCAATAAAGTTGTTTTGATAGACTTTTATTTTTACCGACAGCTTTTACTATGGCCAGCGGCAGCTAATTATTAAATAACCTATTTAATTATAAATCAGAATTTTAGCAATAGGTTCTGATTCATGAATGATAAGAAACCTATCGGAAACTCTGTGCGATAACACGAAAAAATTGGAATATAAGGTGGACTGGTTTACCAGAGCTTTACTAATTGTCATTGCCTCACACTATGCGTTCTCTATTGGTTGGTTTAGCCTTACTGGCTTCAGCTTCTGCTCTTTTAGTAGCTAATGTAGGATATCATGACAAAGTTGGTATTCCTCATGCAGCCAAAGTCAAAGCTGCAGAAGATGAGATCATGGCCAAGCTAGCCGAAGCAGAAGAAGACACTGTGGTTGATCCTTTAGACGAGAGGATAGTCGGTGGAGCGGTATCAGTTACTGGTGCTCATCCATATTTGGTGAGTTGTTTTTTCTGAAGTAAGTTCTTATTTATCGTTAAGTACTTCATTACTTTGGACAATCAGTAGAATCTATTGTAGGTAATAAAGTGATACAAGAAATTGTCTTTAGAAACAAACAGTTGTTCATCGAATCAGTAATCTTTTGTTGATACTTTACTGATAGACGATTCGGATAATCGTTTGGTTTTTCCTAAAATACGTTTAAGCCGGAGCGTGTTTATCCGGTTGAATCCTGATAAGCAGTAATGTTAGAAAATAACATCGTTTTAAAGGAAAATACACCTTTAATCGATTTATCTTTAAAAAAAACCGGCCAAGTGCGAGTCGGACTCGCGCACTGAGGTTTCCGTACAAATTTATATGTATCTATGAACATCCAGTCTTAGCAGACCCCTGCTCCTAAGCAAAATGTGCGCAGTGTGGGATCATTGTAGGTTGGTTACTAATATAGACAGCCAGACAAAAAAAATTATGCTTTTCGCAATTTTTCCTTTATCTGTGCTATAAGACCTGCTTCGTACCAAATTTCAAGATTCTGAGTTCACGGGAAGTACCCTGTAGGTTTTGATTCCCTTGCGAGTTTCGAAAATATGCGGAAATTTGCGTCATAAATGGCTGTATCTTTTGATTGCGTTGGCTTAGAAGTTTGATTTTTTCACAGCTCCAAGGGACAGTAGACTTGAGTATTTGATATAAATTTCAGCTTGATACCTCCACGCGTTCCTGAGAAAAAGGGTCTTGACAGACGGACGGACGGACGGACGGACGGACGGACGGGCAACAAAGTGATCCTATAAGGGTTCCGTTTTTTTCCTTTTGAGGTACGGAACCCTAAAAACAATTTTCATAAAAATTAACTATACACTGTATTCCTAAAGATTCTTCTTTTTCGAAACCCAAATACAAAGTCATAAAATCGTCAGTGTAATTAGTTTATTAATGTAGTTCGTTTCACAAACGTAGTATTTTCTCAACAGGGTGGGCTTGTGGTCGACATTACTACTGGTGGACAATCAGCATGTGGATCATCGTTGATAACTCAGAATCGACTGGTGACTGCTGCTCACTGCTGGTGGGACGGGAGAAGACAAGCCTGGAGATTTACCGTGGTATTGGGTTCCAACTGGTTGTTCTATGGAGGCACGCGTATCGCCACTTCTCAGGTAGTGATGCATCCCCAGTGGAACACTGCTACCCTTGCTAACGACGTTGCAATGATCTACTTACTATCTTCTATTCAGGTTTGTACTTCAAAACGGTCATTATGAAGATCCAATTTTGGACAAAAGCCAATAGACCTCGCGGCCTCGTCCATTTAATTTCAGTTTCGTCGATAAAATAGTGTTTTCCATTCAAAAGATGATCAGTGTATCTTCTTTTTTTATACAAGCTGGTATTTTTCTCTTCTCTTCTTAACCTGAACATTTTCTTTCTGATTTTAGCGACCATTCAGCCAATTGCTTTGCCGAGCGCGAGCCAGTTGTGGGATCAATTCACTGGGGAATGGGCACTGGCTGCTGGATTCGGTTATACCTTTGATGGTATGTCTTTAAAGAAGTACATTTAGTGTATTTGTGGTTAGCTATCTCAACTATGTTTTGAAGTCAGACTTTAACATATTTTAATTTTTGGGTAATATCAATAAACTTTTTGATATTTTTATAGCCTCATGTCATCATCACGGCAGCCTATATACGTCCCACTGTAAGGTTTAGGCCTCCTCTCAGAATGAGATGGTTGGGACGTAGTTCCCACTCAGGCCCATTGCCATTGGGAACCTCAAAAAACACAATTTAATTTATTCTCAGGTGCGAACAGGTTTCCTCACGATGTTTTCCTTCACTGTAAGGCTCATGGAAAATTAGAAATAAGTATAATTTTGTACATAAATTCCGAAAAACTCAGAGGTGCGAGCCTGGGTTCGAACCCCCTCTAGTTGCAGTAGTTCGGTTGATTTGTCCGGGACCGAACTGCTGCAACACTTTTTGTCTCAGTAGTTCGGTTAAGACGTCAAACCGAACTGTTGGGAAGACTTTAGTTGCAGTAGTTCTGTTGACTGTCCGGGATCGAACTACTGCCACAATTTTAGTCTTATTAGCTCGGTTATGACGTCAAACCGAACTACTGAGAATGTAAACGACTCAAAAGGACGTTTAAGGATTAGATTGTACAACAAGAGCATAAAATGAGCCATTTTACCCGAGACGTTTGGTTGGTCAATTTAATTTAATGCTAGAGTTTTAGGTACAGTCTTCTTTTCACTTCGATCGCAAGGAAATGAAATAAGTAGCAACATTGCAAATAAAATTAACTAGCTCTTATTTTTCATGGATTGTGTATTTAGCTATATTTTTAATCGCGCTTTTGAGTCGTTTCAATTTTCAGTAGTTCGGTTTGACGTCACAACCGAGCTAATGAGACTAAAAGTGTGGCAGTAGTTTGGTCCCGGACAATCAACCGAACTACTGCAACTAAAGGTTTCCCAGCAGTTCGGTTTGACGTCTTTACCGAACTACTGAGACAAAAAGTGTTGCAGCAGTTCGGTCCCGGACAAATCAACCGAACTACTGCAACTAGAGGTCGAACCCAGTACCCACGACCCTCTGCTTGAGATGCCATAAGTCAAACCACTAGGCCACCACGGGTTTTTTACCCTCACGTCACGTAACGTGTCCATCCAATATTGAAAAAAAAACACTAATTCTAGGGAAATCCCGTATGACGTATATCTAAGATTATAACATCATTACATGACGTAATTAAATTATAATTAAATAATTGATTGGAAATCATAATTCTGTCCACAAATTACAATCTTGCTGTTGATTTTAGGGCAAACTGGCATCTCCATGAACTCGGTTATCAGTCACGTAAACATACAAGTTATTTCGGTAGCGCAGTGCCAAGCTTCCTTTGGCCACTGGGCACAGGCCAGCAACATCTGCACCAATGGTGCTGGGGGTATCGGTACCTGCCATGGAGACTCCGGAGGTCCGCTATTGGTCAACCGATGGGGACAGAATATCTTAGTAAGTAATATTGTCAATACGCTTGTTTTTTTTCTGAATTTCCAGATTTTTCAAACATTAACAAGTTTTTGTGCTAGCGGTGGGTAGGTACATATCAGTTGAGTTTGCTGAGAAACTCTTTGACCATTTTCAGGTGGGAATCAGCTCGTTTGTAGCTGACACCGGATGCCAGCAGGGACACCCTTCGGTCTTCGCTAGGGTCACCAGCTTCTACAACTTTATCGTTCAGCACTTGTGATTCTAAAATTTAAATTCCAAGCCAACACTTATTACACAAATCACAGTATGTACTTAATCTTTTAAACCATTCCAACCTTTATGTATTAATATCTTTCTTTGTTATATTATTGAATTTAGATAATCGAACAAATGCTTATCTGAATAAAGCTTATGTTATGATTGACTTCTTGATTTATTTTATTTATTTATACGTGATATTTTTGGTAACGTTCCCTGTAGAACAGAAGCTAATCGGAACTTTTGATTAACCTTTTGTAAAATATATCATAATTTAGATACTAATTTTTATTTAGATAACAAGTCTATCGATAACTTAAACCGATAAAGCCGACCAAAATTGAATAAAAGATAGACCGATGTCTCTGTACGTTTACTAAGTGTCACTCCTTTAAACGATGCGCTGTCTTTTGATCGGTTTGGCCTTGTTGGCCTCAGCGGCTGCTTTTGTGGAAGTCAGTGTGGGATATCATGAGAAAATTGGGATTCCTACAGCAGCCAAGATCAAAGCCGCAGAAGACGAAATTTTGGCTAAACTGGCCGAAGCTGAAGAACAAGCAGCTGACCAACATAGCGATGACAGAATTGTTGGTGGAGCAGTATCTGCTAACGCTGCTCATCCGTTTTTGGTAAGAATTTGTTCAAATGACTAAAATATTCGTAGCATTGAATGTTGATTTTCAAGGTATGAAGGTGGTTAAGTACGCAATTTATTTCTTCAGGGCGGACTTATTATCAATCTGTTGAGTGGTGGACTCTCAGCGTGCGGGTCGTCTCTTCTCAGCCAGAACCGAGCAGTAACAGCTGCTCACTGCTGGTTTGATGGCAGGAACCAAGCGTGGCAGTTTACAGTAGCATTAGGCACCAACATGTTGTTCTCCGGAGGAACTCGTATCACTACCTCTCAAGTGGTTATGCATCCTCAGTGGAATACGGCTACTTTGGCCAATGATGTCGCTTATCTACTTGCCTCAAAACGTGTGGTATTCCAGTAAGTGATTTGACTTTTTGCTCATAAAAGTTTTTTATTGGCACCTAAATACTTAATTTTTTTTTTCAGGTACTATCCAGCCTATTGCTCTTCCTAGCACCAGTCAACTATGGGAGACGTTTGCCGGCGAATGGGCAGTAGCAGCTGGATATGGAAAAACCAGCGATGGTTAGTACTAATGGGCAATTACCTGTTTGCAGTTTTGATTTTTGAATCAGGGTGAAGCAAATAATTTTTTTATTCCGTTTTTTATAGCTCAGACTGGTATTTCCACTAGCTCTGTTATAAGCCATGTCAACATACAAGTGATCACGGTGGCGCAGTGCCAAGCGGTGTTCGGTAACTGGGCACTCGCCAGCAACATCTGCACCAACGGTGCTGGTGGCGTGGGCATCTGCAGTGGAGATTCTGGCGGTCCTCTGTACATCAACCGATGGGGACAGAATATCTTGGTAAGACAACAAAGTTGCTGAGGCCCTCTCATTTCGTCTTCAACCGTTTCCTGCTGCAGGTCTGTAACTGCTGCGACTGCTTAAAAATGCTTTCACGACATAAACTAGTTTTAGGTTGTTATTATTAAGCATGTTTATGCAACCAAAATCAAACCCACAAAAACTTTTCTTAGCAAGTAACAATTTCTGTTAGGTAAGTACTTGTAGGTACTTATAAATGGCTCACGACGTAGAGTCAATTGTAAAAGTATGCATCGATTTAATTCGCTCAGAATTATGAACCGTTGACCTTAATTCGACGACATATTTAATTAAGAGCTATGGGACATACCTATTTATAAGCAAATTGTACGCACCCATATTTTTACACATATATTAATTTCGTTTCATTCCAGGTCGGTATTAGCTCATTCGTGGCCGAAGCTGGCTGTCAGCTAGGGCACCCGTCGGCGTTCGCCAGAGTCACCAGTTTCTACAACTTTATTGTCCAGAACATGTAATCGCATACAAGTGTGTACAAACTTTTCAACAACCTAACGACACAAAACCAAAGACAGTTCTATTGAGATTCAACTGTTGAAACCGTCGCAGCTTAAAATGTCTGGGAAGTGTAATTACAAACACGAGCAAATTTATAATTAATCATAGTCATCGTTAGTTTTATTTCTTCCTTTTTCCAATATCTGTCTGACACGTCATCATAATTATCCAGCCTGTAATGTTAGTAGACTTTAGTAGTAGTGTACTTAGATTATTTATGCACTAGATAGAGCTTCGGCGGCATGAAAACGTCCCGAAAAAATATAAGCCAACTGTTGGCTTATATGTCATTTGCGTCTTTTGCGTCATTTGCAGGGTTGCCAATAGTAATATGCTAAAATCCCCAAACGCATTGTCGAAATTCCCCACGTGTGGGGAATGAAAAATTATGTGGGCCGATTGACTTAGTTTAGACCTGTTGCGAATAATGATTTGTAGGAAATTAATCAAGACTAGCAGAAATTTGATGTCAAATGTCGCGTATTTGTGTTCATACTTAAAATCCCCTCATTTTCCCCGAATTGAAGCTCTCCCCACACATTCCCCAATCAGCTTCACTTTCCCCACATTTTGGGGAATGTGAAATTAACTGGTATCATTAAGCACGCACACAGTGACAACCGGAATGACGTAACGCGATCGTAATATGAAGCTGTCAAAGTCAAATGGATTTGTGGACATAGTGAAAATAAACGGATCACTCACGTCTCAAAACGAGTTTAACTCGACATGTTTCGGGCTAATCCGTAGCCCTTCCTCTCGGAGTCGCACGTCACGGCGGCTGCCACACGCACGTGCACGTGGTGTGCACGTGTGGCAGCCGCCGTGACGTGCGACTCCGAGAGGAAGGGCTACGGATTAGCCCGAAACATGTCGAGTTAAACTCGTTTTGAGACGTGAGTGATCCGTTTATTTTCACTATGAGTGAGTCTCACGGTAGTTTCATGTTTAAAGGGATTTGTGGACGTTTTGTATCGTAATGTTTGCTACTGACGCTCCATCTAGTGCATAAATAATCTAAGGTAGTGTAGTAGAGTGTTTAAGTGTACGCGTGAATCTAAAAGATGCGTATCGTTATTGTAATTTAAAATACTTAGTCACTACACATACGTCATACAAGAATGCCGTTAAACTATAAGGTAGTCTATATTAGGGTTGTACACATTGTTTTGTTCGTGTCTCTCCATGGCAAAAGTTAAGAGTCATAGCACTCATAGCCAATATCTTTTAGTCAAGTCTACATCAATGTGTGGGACACCTGGCCAATTTTAGCCTATTTGAATAAAACTTAAGTTTGCTGACTCGGGGCACAGAATAAGTTATAGTACTATCGTACAGAAGGATCACTCTCGAACAAAAGTCAACTTTAGGTATAAAAACTTGCTTACTCTTACTGCTTGCACGCGAAATTGAAACTTATCGTGTGATACGAGCGTTCATATTCCGTTGGGCACCGCTGATCCGAAACCAAGGGCACAGGGTTCTCACTCGCCGATATTTGGTAGGTAGGTATATAAATCAAGAAAGATAACAGTGTGTATTAATTCAGTTAACTAGCTTTGAACGCTACAGTATCTTTTATACGGATTATAAGATCGTTTAGAAGTCATCGTTTGTTGCAAAAATCACAGAAAAATGATTACGCGCGTCGCGGCTAGCGTGCGCAACGAAAGCCGACAACCTACTGCCATACGCCTCCCCGGGAGGCGCGCCGGCCGAACATACCTAAACTGCGGAGTGAAACCCCCCTGCTCGGGTTCGCTAATTTCATGTCCATATGAGAGACAACATTTGGTTCTACGCTGTGAATGATATGGGTCATCTTATTAATAAGATGACGTAGTCTGCAATGAAAAGAAATCACCTCTAATTATTTCCCTTTTTGAATACCCTGATGTTAATTGAATGTCTGATTTTGTAATATTTCTTTAAAAAAATCTTTGACTCTATTTGTCTAGGGGCCATCCATAAATTACGTCACACATTTAGGGGGGAGGGGGGGTCAAGCGATCTGTGACACTAGAACAAAATAATGGCGATTTTCATAGTAATAAGTGTGACAAGGGGGGGGGGGGGGGGAGGGGTCCACATTGATCGAAATTGGTGTGACGTAATTTATGGATGGCCCCCTATGAGGACCGTGCAAATACTTAGTTCTTCTGGTTTTGAGTAAATAGATAGATACCTAAGTATTTTTATATTTTTTGCATAATATATTTTAAGTAATTAATTAGTAGGCACCAAAACCTTGCCGCAGCTATTATCTCATATCCGCTAATTAACATGTTTGTGTATATTCCACGAAGTAGATTTTATAACGATTAAATTGAAATTTGATCGATGTAACTACAATATAAAATACTTACATGCTTGACACGGATGAGATTAGGAGTCTGAATGAACTAATTCCTTATCGACCTGAGATTTTCACAAATCTCAATACAAACATTTATTTATCGATGGTATTTTGTAATCATTATTATAATTTTTTTTTGTGGTGATTAGTTACTGCTCTTACTCTTTAATTTTGGACAATCTATCTGTTTTGTACTCTCTATACGTTATACCTACACTCCTTGTTCAATTAAAGTCAGTCTGATTTATCACACAACCCTTATTTATGAAACTTAAGCTAGGTACCTATTCATTTTATTTAAGACGTGATAACAAGCCTATCACCAGGTTTATGCGATAACATTGATTGAAAATAAATATAAGACAGACGACGGCTCATTACTTTACATATTCTTTTCATGATGCGTTGTCTCCTGCTTGGTTTAGCCTTATTGGCCTCAGCTGCTGCCTATGTAGAAGTTAGCTTGGGATATCATGAGAAAATAGGCATACCTCACGCAGCGGAAATAAAAGCCGCAGAAGACGCGATCATGGCTGAACTTTCCGAAACTGAGAAACAGAGAGCGGTTGATCCACTCATTGTCGGAGGAGTCGTATCTGCTAACGCTGCTCATCCGTTTTTGGTAAGAAAATGTATAATTTATAAAACCGTAAGCAACCTGTCATTAGCAGAAGCAGATAAAATAATAATTAAAAAAAAAAGCTGACAATTATTTCAAGATGATTTTACATTAAAGCTTGTTAGCATTAAAGCATGGATAGTAAACGCGATTGAAAATATAGTGACAAAGAAGTTACAGGTAGTTAACCAAACAACGAATTTTTTCAGGGTGGACTCTTAATTAATCTGTTGAGTGGTGGGCTCTCAGCATGTGGATCGTCGTTGATCAGCCAGAACCGAGCAGTTACAGCAGCTCATTGCTGGTTCGACGGCTGGAATCAAGCATGGCAGTTCACGGTAGCGTTAGGCACGAACATGCTGTTCTATGGAGGAACTCGCATCGCCACAACTCAGGTCGTGTTACACCCCCAGTGGAATACGGCTACTTTGGCCAATGACGTCGCTGTTATCTACTTGCCCCAAACTGTGTGGTATTCTAGTAAGTCATTTTACTTAGTACTTCTTCGTAATAAATGTTAATGTTTGTATGTTTACGCAAAACAGGCGCATAGAGACGTCGAGTTGCGGAAAATAGCCCGTTACTACCTATTATTGTTTGTATGTTATTAAACTTTTTTTTTCAGATACCATCCAGCCTATTGCTCTACCTAGCTCCAGTCAGCTGTGGGAGACTTTTGCTGGTGAATGGGCAGTGGCAGCTGGATATGGAAAAACTAATGACGGTTAGTAATGTAATGAATGTACCCATAACAATCTATATCAAGTTGACGAAGCTGGTTTACGTACCTAAGTTTATCGATTCAAATTACTTACGTCTTTTTTTAGCACAAACTGGTATATCAACTAACTCTGTTATAAGCCATGTCAACATACAAGTGATCACGGTGGCGCAGTGCCAAGCGGTGTTCGGTAACTGGGCGCTCGCCAGCAACATCTGCACCAACGGCGCTGGTGGCGTGGGCATCTGCAGTGGAGATTCCGGCGGCCCTCTGTACATCAACCGATGGGGACAGAATATCTTGGTGAGCTGATAATATTATTTTAGGGTTAAGACTGCTTCTGGGAATCTGTCATGACCAGCAATACGGAGGCTCTTTTTTATTAGCAACTCCAGAACAACTCACTTATAATTACGGACTGGTTTCAGTTAATTAAACAAATGTGACAGCAAAAAACTGTTGAAGAAAAAAACCTATTGCTTCTTATTGTGTCTTCGACAGCTTTTGCATGGTTACCGAATATTCCATTTAGCTCTGTAATAATACGTTTATTTTGGCAATTTCTAGGTGGGTATCAGTTCATTTGTGGCCGCCGCCGGTTGCCAGCTTGGACATCCTTCGGCCTTTGCCAGAGTCACCAGCTTCCACAGCTTCATAACACAGAACATGTAATTGTGAACATGAGGCGAATACCTACAGACTTTTTAATACAGGAGGAAGAATTCTGTTAAATATACTTAGTGATTGTTTATTCAGTAACTTTGTTCTTTTATATTCCTTCTATTTACCCTGCCTAATTTTGACATTCCGTTCTTTACTCCTTACGTCCGTACTCATTTAACTTTGGTAGCCATGAGTCCCTAGTTTCAATATTAAGTACTATAATCTTTTCATTTTCGATATTCGAATTAGTGAACTAAATCAGAAACAAAAATTCAATTGACTTAAAGCCTAAAATTGAACTTATCTTCTTCACCTTTTATTATGTGACATTTACATCCTATGAATCATCTCTCACTATGTTCAATCACGTAAATTATCATTGATCATCTATTGAGGTAAAAGGCGATTATTCATACCTACCTTATCAATCTTCATTACCAAAATGTCCCAAACGAAATCAACGTTAGAAGATAAAATAATACTCCTGCTCGATAACAGGGCTTGTAAAAATAACGCGTAATTTTGACACGTCATTAGAAAATGAATGGAAAATAACACGAACCTATTAACTTTTTGTAAAAAAAATCAGGGGTAAATCTCGATTTCGTATTGCGCTTATGAACGAATCCATGGCTTCTATGTAGATGACACTAAACTGTTACTTTTAAGATCAGGGGAGTACATTTTTGTGACTGTAATGACAACTTATATTGTGTAAAAACTGAAAATACCAAATAAGAGCACAAAAATCTCTTAATAGAGAAAAAGGTCAGGTGTAACAGCTGCCTAACAAAGTAGGTGTACCTACCTATTTGATGAAATCACTAACACTTAATAACTTATTCAAAAAATCATGCTAATTTGCGGAATACTAAAAACCGGCCAAGTGCGAGTTGGACTCGCGCACGAAGGGTTCCGTAATACCATTATTTATAAAAACGGCAAAAAAATTACTTTTGTTGTATGGAAGCCCCGTTAAATATTTGTTTCGTTTTAATTTAATTATTTATTTTTAAAGTGAATATATAACTATAAGTATTCTGTGAATATTTTAAGCGTCTACCTGTTGCCGTTACCAATATCGAGCAAAAACGAGCAAAAAAAATCACGTTTGTTATATGGGAGCCCCCTAAATATTTTTTTTATTTTGTTTTTTAGTATTTGTTGTTATAGCAGCAACCGAAATACATCTGTGAAAATTTCAACTGTCTAGCTATCACGGTTCATGAGATACAGCTTGGTGACAGACGGATGGACGGACGGACAGCGAAGTCTCGGTAATAGGGTCCCGTTTTTACCCTTTGGTTACGGAACCATAAATAAAAAGTAACTCCATAAACTCCATACATACATTTAGCATTCCGCAAATTGTAGTAACGTGATACAAAGCATCTATTATTTACAACTTTGTGAGTAAACATAAATGAGTGTCTACTAAGTCACGTGTTTTCAAAATCACGATCCCTTATTCCTTATCGATGGTTAATTATTAATCCCAATTTAATCCATATAAACCGATTTGCCACGTCATCTGAAAATGAAGATAGGACTGATAAAGTTTATAGCTTGATTGATTATGGCTAAATTATCAGGATTTGGTATAGGATTTGGTTATTATATTTAAGATACATACTTAAATTGCGGGGATAGTGCAATCTGCACTGGATAATTCAGCGTATCTGAACTGAAATAAAACAAGTACTTATGAAGTTAAAACCATCCCTTGCAAAACTACATATACCTACTTAGGTACACAAGAGCAAAATCAGTATCAAGAGTATCAAAATCTTATTTGACAATTGGTTTCTAACGGCTTTTTTAAATTTATATTTGGGAACATTACTACATTGATGAATTTAATTGTTCTAAATCTGTTGGGTTATTCGTCGGCCACGGTGTATATGAAACGAATCATACATTCAATACGTATCTGTGTTTAGTATTAAAACAATCCCAACCCAACATATTAGAAATATCGATACCTTTAGGTTCAATTGGCGTAAAGGACAAAATGCCGAAAATGAGTTATATATACAGTTTTGTTCAGAATTTCAAGCTCTATCGATCTGTATACTTAAAATTTTGATATCTCGCAAAATTTGACCTTTACACCCCAGAATTTTTCATAGCTCAACATCAAAACTGCTTTGTTTAGTGGGTGTAAATATCATACTCGAAATCACACGGATTGTAAAGGACGTCATGAAATATAGACCACGACGTAAAGTCCTGATATTATACACGTTGCCCTTTAAGACCACCCATTTGGAACTTTATTTTATTATTCTGTCCTTTACGACCTTTACTGTTCTTCATTTACGTACTACATTTACTTCATAACGTAGCTAAACTATGGGCGTAAAGGACGTATATTTTTTCCTAGCATTATTCAACGTGGTTTAAAGGACTTACATAAATGCTAAGGTATATTTATGATGCAGCGTAAAGGACTTTTTAATGCTTTACTACTCTCTTTTTTTGTAAATTGGTGAACTTGATAAAAAAAGTTAAAGGCTTAAAAGAGTTTTCCATTCATGTAATGATGTCATAATGTAATTAAATCAAGTTATAATAGGTTTACTTACTTTAAACCTTTGATGTTCTTTTATTTTCATTATAATTGTCCTTTTCTTACTAATAACAGTTCGCGTCGTAACAAAACACGCGACAGTTTTGCGCGGTAAAACACTCCTCATGCCGGTTGTCTCTGCCATCCTCGCAATTTTGTTTTTTATCAATAGTAAAGCCCTTCACAGACCGCAGCGCGGGGCATGCGCGCGACGCCGATGGAGCGTGTCCAGCGCGCTGCATAACACTGCCGGTGTATGTCACCGTATATATGATTTAGTGTTATAGACCGCGCTGGGCACGCTCAATCGGCTTCGCGCGCATGCCCCGCGCTGCGGTTTGTGGTGGCTTTAAGAGCAAGATAGGTGATGTGTCAATGACGGTACGGACTTATACCTAGTTCCCGATGCATACGCATGCAGATCAGATGATTGTTTTGTTTAGTTCAGTTATTATTGTAGAAATATTTTCTAACGCTGTTCGATTGAATTATTATCGAGTAGTGTTTTTGAGGCAAGTCGTCAGCAGTCGTCTACAGTGACATTGCAGTAGATGAATTACTTATGTTCTGATGAGTTGCTTTTAAGGCTTTTTGCGTTATTCTTACTACCTACTTGAAACTAACTCGTTTATTTAAGGTCTACCTAAAAGAAGTTAGTCATTTCTGAGAACCAGTTTATTAATACCAAGTTACGAAATATATAATTAGCATGGTTTTATCCGGCGAGATTTGTTTGTTAGAAAATGTAATGTTTTATACTGGAAGATTTCGTGTTACGTTAGAACACCAACAACATGTGTGATAATTAGTTCTTACACAAAGAAAATGACGTTATTGAATTCCTAGTAGGTATTGTAATTTTGTGATTGAACCTATATTGTGTAGCGTTTTTCTAGTAAAGTGCATTTTGCTAATACTAAAGTTAACTTTACAACAATTTCTTTCAGACTAATGGCTCCATACTTTCATTCACGGCATACCATGATTAACCTACCTGTTTTATTACAATAATAAAATTCCATAGATGTAATTTCAATATTTTCAATGCCGTAAACTGTTTATTACAGGTATTTAATGACATTTTATGCTACTACCAACTACTAAATTATTGATTAGTAACTACTAACGTATAATTACAACAAATGATGAATATTTTCGCATAATACATTCCTGTAATGACATAAATCTAAGGAAAATAATATAAATTTAGTAAGTTATAGTAGTCTATACACCCAAAAAATGCATTATTTTTTACAAAAATGACCTTTACGGCCCTAACAAATACTAACAATCTTAAATTACTTAAAATGGTATGGTCGTAAGTGACTTTATAACGCTTTTTACCGCGGTGTAAAGGACACTTAACTTTTTAAGTTTCATATTTAACGTGATAGGTACCAAATTACTAAATAGAGACAAGAATTCTAAGCACTTTTCTCATATACATCGAAAATATAGGTCAACAAAGAAAAAAGTTACAAAAGTTTTTCTAAAAAAAATTTCGTTTTTTGGCTCTCCTGAAAAGTGCCATTTTGTCCTTTACGCCAATTGAACCTAAAGGTATCGATATGCAGTTTTTTCTAAGCACCCTTTTTAACTTTAACCCTCTGCACAAATTTTTTAAATAAAAAATACACTAATCTGTTTGAAGTCGATGCCTCAGCACGAGCCAGGGGTGCTGAGGTGGTGAGGGGTTGGTTCAGGGGTGGCCCTATTAATTTGACTTACCTACATAGGTATCTACTATCTACCTATAGGGCTTCTACCACTCCTGCTGGCTCGTGCTGAGGCACCGACTCCAAACAGATTAGTAGATATATTTTCATGCTTCTTGTGGTGGGTTCAATTTTTATTTCATAGTTTTTTGTGTGTTTTTTGAAGGCGGTTTTGTTTTTTTTTTTATTTTTTGCTTTTTAGTTGATTTGTATAAAATAGTTACGTAGGATAAAATCATCAGTTTAACTTTGAAAGGTACGTTGTGTAGGTAATTCGATGTTCGAGTTATCAATATTAAAGGTGCTGATACACTTGAGCATTCACTTGTAACAGAACAGCGAGCATTCGCCCTTTTTAACTTTGTTCCTGTGATGCTCGCTAAAACGCTTCTTTTATTTTGTGAGCTTTTACCTGTAATGTAACATTCGCTAGAATGTTCATTACAAGTGAATGCTCAAGTGTATCAGCACCTTAAGACGAACTTACTTTGAGACTTTTAAATGTGTGCCATTTTGGCACAATGTTACAGTGGCATACTACTCGTTTATCCTATTATTTTGCACATAGGTACACATTATAAATATTCGTGGCCAAAATTTTTTTGGACAAATCAACATTATGCGATGCGACCGACCCTTTGCTGACTGTATTACTTTTTCCCCTGGTTACCAAAGTACTCGTCAAGACGAATCAAATGAGCCTAAACTTGATACGGTCATATCGTTTTATTACGGAATTTCTACGGCCACCTTCCAGCTTCATCATCAGATCAGCTCCATGTCATAATAATATTGCATTGATATCGAATTTACATATCTGTGCAAACTTTCAGATCAATCAGAAACCGGAAAGTGGGTCAAATTCAACTTGCAAGATTTGACCCGTTGAGGAGTTCCGTTGGCAATCTGCGGTCTTCTTCATCAGATCCAGTTTACCAAATGATGCTTCAATGCAAATGCTCGACTTGTCACCGAAAATACTAAAATCGCTATACCTACATTTTCCTTGAATTTTTGAGGAGTTCATATTCTCATAGATCCCATCATCAGAATTGGATTCTGGTAACAACGAGACCAACCTTGAAGCATATGATTTCAAACAACGAAAGAATTTTCAGAGACAAAAAACACTGTGTAGAATGATAACCTACTTATGCTTAAAATTATTCTGCTGCCTGACACATGCTGCATGATGCGAGCAATTATATTTTGATCTGTGCAAGTCGACACCTATAACGGATCCTGTACTATAGGCGCATAGGACTTTATTTTAATGAAAGACATTTTTTATTCAAGCTCCTTTATTTCAACCAGGTACCAAGCCTCAAACAATGGCTACCACGAAAGCCAGTTCCAGAAGTTACTCAAATCTTACCCTAATGACGCAAGGTGCATTTTCACTTAACTAGTTACATCGAATCGCATTAAATATACTTTACAATAGCCATCTCTTATTTGAAATGTGAACCACTGTAGCGCTTTTTAATGATGAGTTTATTAACAGGTGTAACCTCACCATTAAGGTCGATTCATATCTAGAGGCGTTGAGCGTGTCAGACACGAGCCGTTTCAGACACCAACAAAATGGGTCAATCAACTTTTTCTTGTAAATTTCTATTTACTCCTTTACAAGTAACTCTGTAATCTCTGGTTAGTGAAACCATGATTTTGTAGTAATTAAATAAACTGTTTATCATAGTGCGTATGTGAAAACCAAAAAAAATAAGTATTTCTATGAAAAAATCCGGTCACCCAGGGGACATACCACTATTTTCATACAAATTTCGGGGGCATCATCGTCCCCTGGGTCACCCACGAAATAGAAGCTAAACGAAATAAAATAAATATGGCAATTATACCATTATTGACTACAACAATCGAGGGTTTTGAAAAGTATACTTCAAATAAGGAAAGATAATCAGTTTTTTAATTATTTCGGTTTTCATAGAAAGTAGCAGAAAATCGTTGACAAAAAAAAGTTGATTGACCCAAATATTCTTTCCGCGCATACTGGCCGCGCACAGCCCGAGTCTGTCGGTATCTGCGCGATCGTGTTACGATAGAAAAGAATTGGGGATGTCTATTTTTTTGTAATGTCAATGTAAAATCGAATACCATTTCGAGATAAATGCTTTTTTAAATTGTTTTCTGTAGTTATTTAATTTTTATATAACGTAATTGCATTTATTACATATCAAAGAAGCAATGACCATCATTTGAAATTGAAGTCAAATTCGTAGACGGTCCAAGTTGTACTTTAATCGGTGTGGAATAGCATTATTTAGAATTCTTCACAATCTACGCGTGGATTAAACTACGGAGTTTGATTTGGACCCGCTGTCTGACATCTAGCACTCGGACAGCGCCAGTAAAGTGACACTAGTTACAATGTACCACTACACAAAAAAATAATTAAAGGGGTTGCCTTATCGTACGAATTTAGTTAGATTTAGAAATTTGGCTGGGTGGGCCCTATCAATTATAATCTGACGTCATCAACCAAGATAGTATCAATGATTAATTTTGAAAATGAAAAAATATTGAAATTAGTTTCTTATAATTGACTTTTCTATACAAAAAAAATATAAAACCATTGGTTTTTTTTTTAGACATTCCCAATTCGTTAGTAGACACCGTATAGTTTTCTATTTTGTCTGCCACGGCGCTTGTCTGGCGCGCTCCGAGTTTGTAGATATGAATCGACCTTAACAGTTTCTTTAACCCGTAGATCCATTTAGACACTGGTCTGGAGGGTGGCAGTGTCTCAAGTCAAAAGACTCTGACCAGTGTGTTTGGCCAGTGATGACTTATGGCACTGAGATGTGGATGAGAAGAAAACTCAAGGTCACTTAAAGGGCGATAGAGAGGGTTATGGTCGGAGTTTCTCAGGGGGATCACACTAGAAATGATGAACAGGAACTAAATTCACAGACATAGCTCGAAGAATCGCCAGACTCAAGTGGCAGTGGGCAGAGCACATCGCTCGTAGAGCAGATGGCCGATGGGGTCAAAAGATTCTCGAATGGCTTCCACAGAACGGTAAACACAGTGTAGGTAGGGCTTCAACAAGATCTGGTTAAGGTTGCGGGAACGCGTTGGATGCGGATGGCGCAGGTCTGTTTGACCAACTTTGGGTGAGGCGTATGTTCAGTATTGGACGTCTTTCGGCTGAATGGATGATAAACCCGTATAATATCTGGTGTGATCATGATTTTTTCCCGAAAAGACACACTCACCCCTTTTTGACGAGGAAAAGACATTTGCATTTGCATTTTGGTACTACTTATGTACTATTTTTTTGTGAACACACTTTGATCGTTACCTGTGACAAAGTTCTACAGCAGGTCACCATTCAAATTTTCCTACTGTATCACGTACCTCCGTTTCATTTTTCAGTTTCATAGACATTTATACATTTTTCACAACAAACAGTAGGTGTTTCTATTTAAATTTAATTCAAAATGTGCGATATAAGCTTTAATTTTATTTGCAAACAGAACAGAAGTTTAAATTGTCTGATAATTTATTACTCGTGCGATATAGGCAAAATTTACCTATTTTAAGAGTAAACAATTTAGTAAGATGTGAAAACTGTTTTATGAACCACAACAATAACTTTACACGTACGTAGCATGCAATCAAATTGGCGATTATAATTAAATTTTTACAGTGAATTTGCTGACACTTAGTTACAGTATAACAAATTAGCTTTTTTTTTAGTTTACATTATTTATAACAAAGTTTTCTATAACTATGAAATGTTGAGACTAGATAATTATATAACTTATACACGTTTTAACAACTAAACTATTTATTATTTAGTATATCAGATTAGTAGCTAGATTAGAAAATAAACAAGGGTAGTATCTATTGTATCAAGTTTACTACTCTACAAAAGCTACATTTCTTGATGAAACTGCCACATTAAAAATAAAATGTTCGATGTTTTGTAAAAAAAGGTCATTTTAAAATACCAAACTAGCCAAATTAAGGAGGCTGACATCAAAATATTTACAAGCTGCAATTTCATTACCTAAATAAAAGAGCAGCCGTGCGAAAAATGGTCGACTATATATCTACTTGCTTCATGAAAGCTATAATGACTTATTAAAAACCTATAGATAACCTACATTTTAGAGTCAAGACAATTTGTCGCACGCTACTCAATAAAAATACAATTCCAGTTTCAGTACATTTTGTTTGATATTTACATCTTTTGAAATTCAAAATCCGGCAAATCGTGAGACACGTTATCCAAAATAAATATTTATATGCTAGCACTTAAGAAAATTAAACACAAATAAGTAAACCTAAAAGGAAGCATTAATTAATCAACTACGGTACGATATCACAGTTCATTTATGCAAATAATGTAATTATAATAAAACAAATTGGATGTAAAATTACATTCAAACTTTTACTTAGCGAACACAGTTTAATTTTTAAAACTGTAATGGCAAAATATACTTTACATTTAACGGAACCATTCAAAAATTGTAACTGCAATAGGACTGTTATTCTTAATTATATTGCACTACCGTTCTGCAATTCATGCATACATTATTTTAATTCAACAATATTTAAAGAATTAACAAGTCCATTATGGTCCGCATTTTTTATTGAACTTGCAATTAATATCAAATATTCTCCGTTCGACTGAATGGCGTGAGAGTGTTTTTATATTTCTTTCGAACTTCAGGTAGGTAAAATACTCAGTAGTCAGCCAGGCACCGGTAGTCGGCATCTTTCAATCTTTCGCACGAGTGGGAAGAGCACGAGAGATGTCTTTCGTACTCCTCACACTCGTATACGGCCGACTACCGGTGCCTGGCTGACTACTGGGTACTGCACTCTATGTGTTGCCACGCATTGTGAACAACTGTTTTAAAATGCATAACACGTAGGTACTCACACACTACATATATTTTTACTAACGATAAATTAATACACATTAATTTACATTTTACAACTAATAAAAATAAGTCAAGACTCAAGGCAAATAAATGCGTCATGAGAAAACAGATTTAACGGTTAAACAATGTTCTTTAATGTTCAAAATAAATAGGCACATGACATTCCACTTGCGATTGTATACTTTAAAGTTACGAAATCAAACGTTCGAGTAGTGAGCAATAACAAGGATGATATAGACTGGATTGGCAGTCGCCATAGTACGGATTGGCCGCGGTTTTTGTAGTTCGATTATTAAATCTAGATGGCGCTGAAACATAGCTAGAGGCTTTGAAGGCAAAACAATAAGACTTCAGATATTTCATATCACTGCAAATGTATTATTATGCAATATTTTTGAAAAATAATACATTTGTAGTAATATGAAACATCTGTAGTCTTATTGTTTTGCTTTCAAAGCCTCGGGCTATATGTCAGAGCCATCTAGATTTAATAATCGAACTACAAAAACCGCGGCCGATCCGTACTAAGGCGACTGCCAATCCAGTCTATATCATCCTCGGCAATAACTACAAGATTCATAGACTAGAATTTTCTATATTTATTTGATAAAATCAATATGGACGAGACAAGCATGTAGATGCTGTTACAACTTTGGTCTAAAAAAATTTTTCTGATCGGCTAAGGGCTTGCATCGGAGACGCATCAAGTTAAATTACGCTTTCCTATTGGCGATTAGATCAGGGTGCAGTGATTTGATTGGTTTATGAATGTATTGAAGAATTAACTAGAGTTTTCGCCATGATTAAGTCGGACAAAGAACCTTCAGTATGTAGTCTGTTAGAAGCGTGGGCACGGTGGGGCTGTTCTCGTTGATAGCTTTTAAAACTGAAACGAAAATAGATAGTTATAATGATATTGAGTGTCTGTTTGCTTTTTTACACTACCTAGTTGATCAAGTTAATCAAGTTAATCATACTAAACAAGAATTACATATTTTGAGCAGTAAATAAAGTGGACTATTAATAACGATCTATTAAAAATAAGTTGACCGAAATTTATTTGGAACGATCGAACTGCTCAAAAATATGTATCGGAATATGGGCTTGACATAACATCAACAAACTCAGAGACTTTCATTAATTCTTAATAAAACAAACTTACTCTTGATAAGAACTTGCAGCGTTTGGTTGTCCGGGGGTCCGTTGTCGAGATGGAAGGGTATCACCGTAGTCAGGTACTGAAACACACAAACCCGATCTTTATTCTAAATTCTTTTTATTTCTCAAATGATCGATATTAACTGATTTAACTGATCAGGAACTGAGAGTCATTATTTATGACCAGAGCTCGGCGGGGGTGAGCTGTTTTCAGAGTTTTCACAACATGGACATGCCTTGTCATTCAATGGTATATGTGGTGTAATTTAATAACTAAAGAAATTATTTTATTTAACCTGCCTTTCCGCTACGATCTTAAAATAAAACAAATGAATTTTATAGTAAGTTTTTTTAGCAAACGTCTTTAAATAATATGTATATCCATATGATACTATTAAAGTTAATAAAGTGATATGAAATGATATCAAACCTCTTTAGATAGGCAATAAATCTGTTTAAGGATGCCATATTCAACTGAGTGAAATATCATGAAAACGTCATTTCATTATTCTATTATTCTGTTGTGTTATTTTGTAAGCAGCCCCTCAATTTGAAGTAAGCGAATAAATAATTAATAATATTATTAAAAGAAAGATTATTCCAATTTTAAGTATGTCGAAAATTAAAGCAATAACAGTCCTAAAGTGGAATCTATATTAATATCTACACTTAACATAAGTGACGTCAAAATGGCTCACCCCTGCCGAGCTCTGTTTATGACCTAATTTAATTCTTATAATTTGTAGCATTTACTTTAGCTATATATTCTATGGGCTAGTCTGATAACGACTCTGATACTATTTTCTTAAACTAAGACATTTGAAACTTCTCACCTTTGGTTCCGAGCCACCGCTCAAGTTGGGCGATCTCGGTGGCGCCCGTTTCTTCTTCTCAGTATGGTACTGCCGACGCTTGTTCTGAACAGCGAGCAACAGGGAGATGAAGGTATTCTTCAGCTCTTTCTCGTACTCGAGCTCATCGCGCAGCGCCAGCTCAGAGATGAGGGTTTCAGAGAATTCCCGAATAAGAACTTCAAGCTCCATGTACGTCTCGTTCAGCTGGGTCAGGGAAAGTTGACGGAGTTCTGGAGAGAGATAGAGAATGGAATTTGTAGACTTTGTGTTTTTGGCCAATTTGTGTGAATGTGAATAACCATAGCAAGGGCAAAGGTAAACCGGACGATACTAGATAAAGATATTTTTTTTTGATAATTTTAGAGATCAGATTTTAAATATACCATTTTTCCTGTTTTACTTAAAAAAAACTTTTGAAATTACTATAAACCCCGCGTGCAAATTGCAGCCACCTCATTCTGAAAGAAGACCAGTATCCAAGATTGGGATGTACGTACACTAATGTACAGACGATGACATTAAAATATAAATCATCGTCATTTTAATCTCACAAGTGATGTCCAAAGTGTTTGCAGTTACCACAGAAACGGTCGGAAACGTACTGTTTTACGTGATTAATGTAGTAAATGGTAGCTATTACTTTATATGCCTGTCGGTAAAGAAATTTTAAGCGCCTCAGCTACTAAAATGGCAAGAATCTTCACTTACATCATACTGACCATAATTACGCGAACATAAAAAACGAATACACAGCTGGCCTGCTGCGACTGACGATCATTTAAAGAGGTTCCCAGGCTACCAGTATGTTTATAATGTGTCACTGAGTTTTTTTTCTCAGTAAGGAATCAGCCGATGATTTCAGATAATATAAAAACAGGCCAAGTGCGTGTACGTCTCGCACAGGGTTTCGCACGCTAAAAACACGTTTCTTCCAGGGAGTTCTCTCTTAAATTCTAGTTTTACTTTTATTTTATGTTCTTATAGGGCTATACTAACACGCACTCCGTGAAAATTTTAGCCTTTTAAGTTTTAAAAGATACTGCAGATAAACTGATAGACAGACAGTGGAAACTCTGTAATGGTCTCGTTAGTACATTTTGGATAAGAAACCTTCCAAAATTGTCCATTATGTATCAGAAAAAATATAAGTCTGCGCCTACACTTTTTATTCCAATGTCTTCTTTGTATAAAAAAAGATATATTCGAATTTGTATTTTTAGATGGTTCTACGTCAAGTTTTCAGAAAAATTGAGTTCAAAAGACGTTAATGTTATAACCTATTTTCAGCACGCATTCTCATTTTTTTATTATTATTAAAATATACTTACTGTCTTCATAAAGAGGTGAATTGAGCACTTCCTTCCCCTTTTCCAGCGCTTCATTATACTCCAATATGTCGCCGTCTGATGACGGAGTTTCTTGCATCATATCATCGATCTCCTGTATCACCTGGAATTACGAATTCATCATCATCAAGGAGTTCATGGCCAATGTTAAATACATCTACTAGTCTGGCTGGTTTGCGTAACACTCAATGGATTGGATTGGATGGATTTCTTTGGCGCGAGAAGCTTTTCGTATACCCCTGTCCTGTGATGCCATCTCAACGACTTTTGCTAACCGCTCAAGATTAGTTATACTTATCATTATGGGACAGTTTGGCTTTATCAAAAAAAGGAGTCAGCAGGTTCCTAAAAAACTGGCTGGTAGAAATCAATGCGAACCGTGTCCAGTAGAAGAGAATTGTAGTTATATTCTCAACAAAAGGTGAAAATGAGTTAAAGAAGAAGTTAAGAAGATAGTTTTAACAAGAAGATTGACGTTAGGACTTCAAAGCATACTAATTCTAATGCATTGCAGCCTAAGTATTTACGTTTACTGGGACAAGGAGGACATAAAACAGTGTTCTACTGCTGTTACTTTGCTACGACGCATGACAATGCGTTGAAGTATTTACTTAGTAAACTCAAGAGAATTTACTTGTGTAGAAAAATCCTCCAGCACGTCATATTTTCTGGGGAACTGAGTACAGTCACCAGCAATAGTATTAAATATGACAAATTATTCGAAAATATCTTATACGCTCTAACATCTATACGAACAGTGTTATCTTATCAGATATTATTGCCAGTGATCGTACTTTACTCACTTAGGTATTATTTGATAAATACTAGCTTTTTCTCGTAACTTCGTCCCACAAATAATATGTATGGTCAACTGCCGATCACTGCCGTGGGGAATTCCAAAACTCCCTTCTTTCCGAACCTAAAGGGATAGTTACTAAGAAATATGGTCCCATTGAATTGATATAAATCCCATTCTTTCCTTAACGCGTGGGATTTCCCAAAATCTTAAAATTAGTTTTTACTGTTATAATCACCTACTTGCATGTCAAATTTGAAGTTTCTGTTTGATAATTATACACAGACGAGCAAAAATAAAGGGTCGGTTACAAAAATGACGATAACTGCAAAACCCGCTGTGATACCTTCTTCGAATAAAATGAGTTTAGTAAAGAGTTTTATTCTTAACAAGAAAAAATTTAATTGAGAATAAAAATCTTTACTAAACTCATTTTACTCGAAGAAGCTATCACAGCGGGTTTTGTAGTTATCGTCATTTTTGTAACCGACCCTTTATTTTTGATCTCAGTATAGTTACGGAGATAGGGCCACGTTGAAGTCAAAATATAAATCCCATTTATGCCCTATCCCGTGGGAATTCCCAAAAATCCTTTCTTAGCGGATGCCTAGGTCATAATAACTTAACAGTATGTCAAAGTTCAGTACAATCGGTTTTCAGTGGTTTGGGCTGTGCGCTGATAGATCAGTCACTAACGGTTGCCTTTTATATACTTATACAGAAAGAGATTAATTCATTTTTGACTTTTACACTCTCACATTAATTATTTAGCTTATGTTCATTGTTTAAACTTGAGACCTGTGTAATTTGTAATCAAATGACTGAAGATTTTTTTTTACTTCATTATTATATTACTTAACACAGGAATGTAAAAGAAAATTAAGACAAAATGTGAAGCCTTTTGTACACGGAATGTAGGTTATATATTTCGTGGTATAGATTTACAACGCATTGTAACGTCAAGACCACTACTTGCGTTATTTATAAACCTTCGTCATTCCGTACCAAGGAATAAAATTTGTAATCACTTGACCAGTCATACATTTGGCTGAAAGCTTGCGTCATTTATTATTTCGTAGTTCAGTTCTAAATGTAAAGGGATGGTATAAAACCATTTATTTTTCAAATACAGCAAGCAATAATTTTCGAGATAATGAAACTATGTATACTCTCGCTATCCCTATTCAACCCTTCATTGTGCTGAAAAAATCCCCCCATCCTTTATTATTTAAACTTTGGAAAATAAACAGCCACTGTTCTACGTTCACACTTCCGTCCCCTTCGTCACGCTCAGGCTCCTTGAAATCTATCGCCCGAGGCGTTCAAAACTCTAATTACAAAAGTAAAACAGCTTTGGAAAAAGAACCATTATTAATAATGTTTTACCTCGTCAGCAGTCTTGACAGGGCATTCGTGGTCTTGGTGTAGTCCTCCCAAAATGAGTGCGTGCATGTCTAGATCCGAAGCTACTGCCTCGTCTTCCGAACTATGGATCTCGTCATCCGGTGTCATTGAACTCTGCAATCATAGACAATCACTCATGTGAACCCTAATAGGTAATAGCGGGCTATTCTCCGCAACTCGGCGTCTATGTGCGCCTATTTCGCGTAAAATAAACACTTATACTGATATCGAGGTACCACATTTTACGGTAGATTCCTGATTATTCACTTTCTCGTGTGACAAATCTACTTCATATTTCATGTTCCCACAAAATAATGAGAAACACCGGACACCGCGCATTTTATAGCGCATGCGTAGACGCTGTATAATGTTACATTACAAAAAGAATGAAAACAAAAGGGGCTCAAAAAAGCCGCACGTCTTTAGTGCAGCCAGACGCAGTGAAATCATACGTTCGTGTTGTCCCATTCATGCTAGCAGTATAAGAAAGAAACACAAGGAAGGACTCTATATTGACTAGTTATATCAACTTATATCGAGATAATAAATAATAAATAGGGCCTGACGCGATAACCTGGACTGGACGTTTATATTTGTATATGGTTCATGCAGGACAAATGAAGCCGTGACGAAACAGGCCATTTGCGCAGTATGTGGCCAATTAAGAATGAATCATCTCGCCACCAGAGACAAATAGCAAAAACAGCAAGCATAATGGTGTATTATAACATTAACGTATAAAATGTAACAGATGTCTTAATAAAGAATAGCAGTTACCTTTTTGTCACTTAAATTTAATGTGGGAATGTGCATCTTCCTTGAGAACGACTTGGTCCAGTCTATCGGCAGAATGTTGCCGAAGTTGCCTGTAATTGTCCACCACATTCTGAAAACAAATATAAAGAAGGTTAAAATTTTTCAATGCAAGAAAATGTATCATAGAATCCAGTTTAAGAAAAAAAATCTTAAAAGAGTTACGTTGCTATTCCTGGACATAAAATTATTATTGCCTTTTGTTAAAGACAAAGGATTAAAGGCTACCCATTGCTAGAAAGCAGAAAACCAGTTTCTTTTCATAAATCTCTGTCATACATAAGCTATTGCCACCATCACAAACGAATTCGAATACAATATCTGACTGAAAAGCGGTCATAACTCCTAAGACACTTTATCAACAGCTCAGCGTTCGTCTATGGACTCCCGAGATTTAATCACGTAATAAATGTGCCGCTAACGTCCATTATATCGGTTTGAAAGTCACATTTTATTTTTATTAAGTCCAACCAACGTGATGATTATCTAGAGTTGACCCAATTTATCAAGTGAGGAATTTCTTGCGTTCAACGGGAGAAGGATTTATTTCTGTTTAAAAATCTTAGCCAACCGGTTTCATCCTGTGTTCTATTTTGGTCCTCGAAGATGCAAGTCTTCATATTTTTAAATAAGTATGTGGTGATGTTTTATAATTTTTCACGAAAGAAATGAAAATAAAATAAATAAGAAAAACAAAAATATACCTAAATGAAAGTATAGATTTTTTTAATATGTGTGCTTTTACACAGTGTAAATATTGCTCACAACCGACATGCGTTTTACTAGACAAACAGGTAGGCCAAGGTCTTCCGCAGCTATTTAGGGACTCCCCTAGGTACCCAGTGCCATTGAGGATAATCAAGCTGATATTAACCATTAACCAACCTATTATGAAAATACTATTCGGTACAAAATTTATATGAATATATTTTTTAATTTTCACTGACTTGAAAGCTCATACAGCCGCAAAGAAATAACCACGTCGAGAAATTTACAATTTAGAAAAGTTGAAAGATGATTAAAAAAGAAACGCGTCGAATCGGTCCATCCGTTTGTGAAATAACGTGATGCATAGAGACACAGAACAAACTTTATTATAAAATCACCTTTGAATCTTTGAGTTGGAAAGGCATGATTGGAATGCAAAGATAGTAGGGATTCTAGGTATGAGTAGTCGGGTTAAGGTTCATATGCCCAGTTAATCAAGACAAAGGACTGTTGTCGTTATCGCAATGACCTTCCTTTCGTGAGTAATCCCGCGTTAAGCTGGGAAGATTCAATTGCGTCCGTCGTCCAATCCGACGCAAGGTCGATGACGCGCGCTCCCGTTCCAGAGTCTTTTAGTTGCGTGTGCGCGGTATGCTGTTTTATGGGGCTCTTTACAGGAATAGTAGGTTGTTTGGCTTTACAACGATGTGAGGCATATTTTTCGTTCATGAGTGGGAAATTCATCATGTTTGCTAAGTCACTAAAAGTAGCGCCATTCATCTAAATAGTAAGATGAAGCAAAACGTTACGTAACACATTGAAGATCTGGGGTCTCCTAAGTTCCAAATTCGGAGTTCTTCACAACAGTCATAAACCATTAAGTTTTGGAACTATTCGAAATTTACTTTCAGACTGAAATTGCTTTCAGCTGGATATTGTCCTTGGGAACTCTCGATATTTTGACGACACATAAATATTTCATCAGAAACATGTCGAATGTAATTAGTCTGTGAATCATGAAAAGAAACTAAGGTTAAGGTTAGGATAGTAAGCTATAATTCCATGCAAAAGTGAGAAAAAAGTACAAATTTGTGTATCCCTCTGATTCATTGTGTTTATGTTGTATGTAACAGAAGAAGAGCAGCCAGAGCTACTCATAAATTTAAAGCAACATAATTAATTGACTGTGTCTAATATGTAATACTCATAAGTTCATTCAATTCCAATCGCGGTCCATAAACTCTAGTTGTTGTATAACTATCATTTGAAAGCGGTATTGAATACTTTCACATGCGATAATAACTTGACCTTCGCAGGCAATCTCTTTCAGCCCTAAGGCATTACATTACTATCCCTCGTAGAGCCGATGGCTGATGGGGCAGTAAAGTTCTGGTAAAAGTCGCAGGAACCACTTGGATCTCAGCGCAGGACCGATCGTTGGGAAACTTTTTGAGGGAAGCATTTGTCCAGCAGTGGACGTCTTTTGGCTAATATGATATGACTCGTTAATTTCAATTTAAAAAGGCCCAGCCATTCAAACCAATAAAAATTAAGGTTACAATTAGTTTAAAATAACTACGTAACAATTTGATTAGTCAGTGCGTCTATAATTATTTAATTAATGAATTTGGAGCTGTGTAGTAGTCGTATAAGAGTGTTGTATGTGTTCTAAAACACCTCATTGAGAGAGTGAGTCAGCCGGAGACTCAAATTGTCGCTAATTCGAGATGTCGCGGCCCTCAATTGAGGAATGTGTCACTTTATATTGGTGAGGTACAAAGATTGCATGCTCATGCATATGCATGACAGTTTTCAATGCAGTTTGTCATTGTTTATCACCGTCTTTGCTTTAACGGTGCTCATACTAATTATAAACGTTTGTTTTAGATTTAAGTATGTACTTCATAATGACAGATTTTTGAATTTGAAATTTAAACTGTCTATAAACTCTGAAGTTTAAATACGAAGTTTCGTAATTCGCTGAGTAGAATTCCATCTCTTTTGAATAGGTAGTTGAAGTGTTACATAATAGCTGTGTGTATTTGCATTAGCATTCCTGTTCCCAGTTTCGTTATGAGATATTTTCCGCTTAGAACAATGGCTTCAACGTGTACCGGTTAAAGTGTATTTTAGTGTAAAATTTAACAATACATCAGATGAACCGTATACTCGTTTGTTGGCTTTCGTGTACTTATACAGGCTTTTGCCCGAGACTTCGTCCGTGCAATCGACTCTTAAATGGAATGAATGTGCTTAATGCATTGGTTAAGTAAGTATTGGTGTAGAACCATCTTCGCGTTATTGCCTTTCAAAGTCTACAACGGACATAGGAAACATATTTTGTATTTTATACAAAACATAAAAATTTAAAGACTACTTATACATAATTTTCGACGAGATATCTACCGCGATTGCCTTCAATAAGTTTCCGAATCTAAAGACTACTTTAATCATCCCGTGACTAATTGTAAATGTATAAACATAAGATAAATGCCCCAGTACTTGACATGCTAATGCCCTTAGACAGCAATTACTTGGACAGTAACCATCTCTCGGACCTCTATCGTAAACACTTCTTCACTATCCTTTCAAGTTATCACAGCCTTATTATTTTTGTTAATTTTCTGATCACCCTCCTATTTCGGCTTCTCCTTTTATTTACCTGATTTTCTCTATTATAAGAAGGTACTCGCATCAAATAACCTTTAATCGGCTCGGCAGCTGACCTTTCGTGCCTCGTTAATTTTCTCGTCGTGGTCGTCATGTAACCTACTCGCACTGTTGTGCAAGTCACTTTTACTCGTCGAGTGGTCTCGTTCTCGATGTACATACTTTGGGACAGAACTTGTCAGAGAGATTACCGAGTTGACTTACATTTTTATTAATGTGTTATGCAAGTGTTACTAGTCTTGAATTTTGTTCAGACATGTTGCTTTTTAAATGATTTATGCAAATGTTCAGATAAAAATTAAAATATAAATAAACTAGTTCCACTGGATTGCTTAATATGTGGAGTTCAATAAAGTTGTATCGTAAATATATAGATTTATTAAAGTAGGTATCCGATCACGAAAATAAGTCAAAATATTGTTTTTGCGTGCGTTACGTACTGATTTGTTTGAAATCAATCTCGATTTCTCCAGGATCCCATGATCTGATCCTGACCTGATGACAATGAAACCCTCGGAAAATATAACTTTTCAAATAAAAAATAATTATTGAAATTCATCCAGCAGGCTTCAAGTTATCGGAGAACATACAATAAACAATAATTCCGACGAACCTGAGAACCGCTTAATTTTTTGAAGTCATTTTAAAAATAAACAAAGGAAAACCTAATGAATGAGAGAAATATTTTAAAACGTTCGGGATAAATCTTTATCGGGAGATGTAACAGCTTTTCTTATGTCTTGTCTTGCTTAAGATGGACGTCTTACAATAAGACCATGATTGACGTCAAGTCAAGGTAGAGACGGGCCATGCTGTTGTCTGTCACCGTTTTTTGAAATTCAAATATAAGAATAAAAAAAGCATGACTTTAACCTCAAAGAAAGCTTAAATACAAGCGAATCTAAAATAAAATTATGTATGTAGCTACAAATACTCGTACAAAGTCATTTGAATGGTGCGTTTACTCGTTGCTTTTTATTAGTATGGTAGTGTTGGTAACCTTACATGGTAGTGTTGTGGTCATGTTGCGCCAAACGAAATGTCAATTGGAATAACAGCGGTTTGGTTGATTGCGTCACGGGCCATATGGCATAATAGCGAAGCTCGAAGATGCAAACTTGCTGGTTGACAACTCCCACTCCGTTTATGTCATGTGGTTGCCATCTGTTCCTACAGATTGTTCATTGAAATAGCTTGCATTCATGGCAAAAATATAGGCCGACTTTTTAAAGTAGGGGTCTGAACGAATCAACTGTACCTATAAGTACTATTTGTCGTAACAACCCTTGAAAATTATTTTAACAAATTACTTAACTGTAGCTATGTACAAATAAATGGTCTTGTTAAAATGGAAATTTATTTTTGGATTGGTATACCTATACTATCGGTAAATAAATAAATAAATACCTAGGTACTCAAAACCAAACTGACGTTGAATTTTTCTGATAGCAGGCAACTAGAACTAATCTTATTTTATAATAACTCATCGTCAATTATTATGTGTGAAAGGCTAAAAAGCATAGTGACTATATGACGCTAAGGAGTAGGTATGTATTTCCGAAATGGCGTGTCTTAGCGCATCGAAGAAAGTTGCCAGGCAGGTTTTTTGGCAGGCAATTAAGGTTGCATGCGGCCCTTATCGAGATTCGAAACCGGTTACAAGCATGTGCAAACTGCAAAATCTGCCAGATCTTCGTAAACGTAAGGGATTATGTACGTTTTTGACTGATTTATTAAAACTTTTTGCTTTCTTTTACTGCCTCTACTTGATTTTTCTTATACTGGTAAAGAAAATCAGGGCTCATGTAGAATTGCTGCGAAAAATTTCGTAAAAAAATTTCAAATTCTGTAAGGTGACTACTCTGACTACTATTTTACTGACAAAAGTAAATTTTAAATGTTACTGGCCGGATACAAAATCATGTCATAATGAGACGGAAACTTGGCTGCGCCTCTGAACAAAGTTTTTTTTATAAGTAGGTACGAGTAGAGTGAAGACAATCCAAATGTGGATTTGTGCCAGTGGCCCAAACCGATTCTCCACTTGATACGGAGCGGGACCGTTACTTATTGTGCTTATTTGATTTTGGAATCAAACGATCCAATGTTTGGCAAGCTTTTATACTATTCTTTTTCTTTTTATTCCTAGTTGAATAGGTACTTAAGTGTTCTGTTTACCTTAACGGCTATCTCAAGCGATCGAACAAGTCTCGAGTGGGTTGTAACCAAATGAGGTGCTAGTGTGACCTCCACAGTCCTTACAAGGTGGTGTGAGGTAAGCAAAAGTTTTCTCGTTCTTTGTGTAGCTAAAATTCCTAACCCAAGGCTTATTTTAGATAGCTTCAACCCGCGTCTTCGGGCGCGTCAGAAATTCACGAGAAACATTTTGAATCTCAGAGTTTGGCTTCAAAAAAATCACATTTTCATTTTAAAACACTACGTTGTCTCGCCGCCATCTATTGATTACAAAAAAAGTTAACAGATCATCTTGAAAGCTAAAGTCAAAATACCCCGACTTTATACTCCACTAGCTTTTGCCCGCGACTCCGTCCGCGTGTAATTAGTAATTTGGATAGCGTATTTTTTTATCCAATTTGCTTCTTCATCAATTATGGTTCTCCTTAGTTCCTCGATATAAAAAAAAATTACCCCCCCCCGCCCCCCCCAGACCCCCCACCATAGAACCCCCTCTCACCCCCCCGTGCACAAGCGTGCCTATAGAAGTTTCACTTCAGAAACCCCCGATTTTGAAACATTCTTCCGCTCCGCTCCGCTCCTATTGGTGTTAGCGTGATGATATATAGCCTATGTCCTTTCTCAGGATCTAGCTAGACTATCTGTGTATCAAAATTCATTTAAATCGGTTCAGTAGTTTTAGCGTGAAAGCGAGACAGACAGACAGAGTTACTTTCGCATTTATAATATTAATAATATAAAATATATATATATATACTATAGTTAGGATTTAATTTAGAATTTTACCACAACAACATTATATTGCGGCTCGTGAACTGTAATCTCTTTACAATTTGTACCAGAGTAACAATTGACGACACGCAAATAAAAGTGACATTAAAACAATTTTATTTTGCGACTATTGTACTGTACTATTTGCTAGGTAAGAAATAGTTGACGAGCCGCAATATAATGACGTTGTGGTTTTCAATTCTAAATTAAATGTAGTATACAACCGCCTCACTTTCGTGGTGAATTTTTTTTCAAATTGGCTGTAAGATTTCGATGACGTTTTCGGTTACTTATCAGATGTTCTGTACTTCTACGAAGTAGCTGGAAAACGTATCAAAATCAGTTGTCTTCTGCCAATTCTACAAAAATGTATCCACGAAAATGATTCCGTACAACATAGAGGAAAACATGTACTTACACCTTCTCTTTTTGTGTTACTTGTTTTGTTTAAGAGCTCTCTTATTTTCAGGTTTTTGTGTACAATAGTTTTAGTATATTTCGTAATAGAAAAGCTTGGTTTTAATATTATTAATAATGCTCCCGTATTTTATGAACACGGGTAGGTAAATCCAAATATTATTGCTGTATTTTAATAATATTACCACTCTACACGTGGAGTAGGTATCGTGGGTATTTAATAAATAACCGCCGTTGCTAAGGAGAATCTACCAGCTCGCTTTCCTGAGAACTGGCTTTCTCATTTTACAGAAAGGTATTCATAAGTTGTTTAATTGATCAGGTATCACTTTTTCTGCAGTCAGTAACTAATATTGTGTGCCAAAGATATCATATTAACGGTTAAAAAGCAAATTGATTCAGGCGGCATCCTGGGAATGTCTAAAAAAAATACCAGTGGTTTTTATATTTTTTTTGTATAGAAAAGTCAATTATAAGGAACTAATTTCAATATTTTGTCATTTAGTTCTCTACTTTTTTCAAAATTAATTATTGAAACTATTTTAGTTGATGACGTCAGATTATAATTGAGGGCTCCCACAGTGCCAAATTTCTAAATCTATCTAAATGCGTACGATAAGGCAACCCCTTTAATTATTTTTTGCGTAGTGGTACACTATACACTGTGTCACTTTACTGGCACTGTCAAAGTGCTAGATGTCAGACAGCGGGTCCAAATCAAACTCCGTAGTATAATCCACGCGTAAATTGTGAAGAATTCTAACCACACAGAATAAAGTACGACTTGAACCGGTCACGCAATTTACACCAATGTCAAATGAAGGTCATTGCTTATTTGTTATATAATAAATTCATTACATAATATTAAAATTAAATAACTACAGAAAACGAGTTAAAAAGCATTTATCTCGAAATGGTTTTCGATTTACTATACATTGCAAAAAAATAGACATCCCCAATTGGAATCTGCATAATGTAGAGGTATATTATTCAATATCAATGGGCTAAATTCAGCCCAACACTGTTTGCGAGCGGTAATTCGATCGTTTGGGAGAGGATAGGAATGGGCTGAGCTTGGGATGAGCTTTATTTTCCTGTTAACTCGCTTTGTAAATAAATAAATAAATAAATAAGGCTCATCCCAATCTCAGCACAAACCTCTCGCAAACCAATGATTTTTGGCGTTCCTGAATAGCAGTTCATCCCTACCCTCTTGCAAACGATTGAATTACCGCCGCAAACCATGTAGGGCCGTTCCTGAATTTAGCCCCTGGGCGATATAGAAGTTATAACCCTAATTGGAATCAGCATCAAATCAATCAATCAATCAATTCGCCTTTTAACCGTATGCAAATGTTTTCTCAAATTAATCAATACAATAGGCTAGACGACTAAAAAAAACTGTTTAGTCCGTCAGTTAGATTATTAAAAAATATTGTACACGTATTTTTTCTTTTGTTTGACAAACAAAAAATGAGGAGGATACAGTGCTTAGAAGTTTCGAGTGACGTCACTATATGGTACAATTTTTACCTAAGTGTGACGTCACAAGCCCCCACTCCGGAAGTTTGATGATCTATATCTTTGTCGTTTTTTAATAATTTGATAAACCAAAAAATACGTGTCCCATATTTTCCCATAATCTAAATGACGGACTAATTAGAATGACCAATTTTTAACCCAGTCGTCATCCCTATTAATACACATGCAGCGTGGTCGAATATTTTTTGTACTAATGTATTGTTTGGTCGAATGATTGTTTCGTACTATTTAAATTAATTTTAGTGGAACCCTTTTTTTTTTCAAAAAATCTATGTAAGTATTTATTTTAGCACGACGATGTTTTCACCTATAGGTATCCGTTATAGACATTGAAACCATCCAAACGTTTTATGCTCTAAGCTGGTTTCATTTGAAAGATGATAATATGAAAATGGTGTTAGATCACTAAAACATTGTATTAGGCACACTTGGTGTATTCATGAGTTGCGCGGACAACGTCGCGGGCAGAAGCTAGTATAAAATAAACTTAATCTAACTTCTAAGTAGCTAGTAACTTTCTAAGCAGCTTTGACATTACGAAGTATTAATTAGAGAATTATAGAGAATTCAGTTTTCATTAGAGAAAAAAATATACATTAGGACAAAACATATTCGACGAAGCAAAGTGCATCCCATCAACACTTATTCATTGAAACCTAGCTCTTATTTCGTTTGGTTGCCAAAACATCCTAAACAAACTTTAAGAACTACTTAGTGGGAATGTTTACACATATCTACTGGTTTGCTCTTTTTCGTCTTCCTGTGTAAATATTTTTACGTTTCTTGAATTTTTGACGAAAGTATTTCGAATTGTAAACTTTCCGTACGATTTCTTTTTCGCTACGAAAACAATTTGACTGTGTGTATGTCACAGAGATAATGAGATAAATAAGGAGGTTAAGTTCACAAAGATAAGTATTTAGTTCAAGAATTTTATTGCATTTGACTATCATGATGCAAGTCAGAGAATAATTCTGATGTGGTACAGTTATTTAGGAGAGCCATGGTGGCCCAGTGATTTGACCTATGGCCTCTCAGGCAGAGGGTCGTGGGTTCAAATCCCACTTGTATTTATTTTTTTACATAAAACTGACCCGTGATTGACCACTATCTCACCTGGTGAAAAGTGAAGATGAGGCCAAAGGTGTACCTCACTGGTTCATTAACAGCCTATTCACTCTAGCCTTGAAGAGACCTAGGTTGTATTTATCTGGAGATACAGACGACGGGAGCGCATTCCATTCCTCAGCAGTTCGCATTAGGAAGGATGACGCGAAGCGCTTCGTACGGGCCACTGGAATACTAATCACATAAGGATGAAGACGCCCCCCCCCCCCGCCTGGATCTCCGTTGGTGAAATGGAGTTGGAGGAATTAAATTATGTAATTCCTCCGCAAACTCACCAAAATATATCCGATAAAAAACAGACAGACAAACTCTACGACGGTGTTCGAGGCTCTGTAGTCTGCCACCGATCGACAGTCTATCACCAATGAGTCTTCGGGCTCGATGCTCCATAAGCCTTACGGTGAAGAGAAACATCGTGAGAAAGCCTTCATATACCTGCGAAGAAATTCAATGGTGTGTGTGAAGTTCCCAATCCGCACTGGGCCCGCGTGGGAACTACGGCCCAAGCCCTCTCATTCTGAGAGGAGGCCTGTGCCCTGCAGTGGGACGTGTATAGGCTGGGATGATGATGATGGTGACAGTTATTTACTGCTGTAAAATATGTTTTCGTTAGGAATACTTACATTGTATTACGTGGCAATGTAGGTATTACAAGTAGGTTTAATCAAATGCCCTAACAGATAATGTTTGTTTGTAAGTCAGTCAAGTAATGTCAAATAAGTAATTATTTGCTACACATGATTTTTTCAGAATGAGCTTGGGACGTAGTTCCCATGCTAAAAAGCCGTGAGTTAATAAAGATTATCGTAAATTTAAAATGTAATTTCGTACTTAAATTCTGCACTAGACGCACTAGCTCATAGGTCAAATCACTAAGCTACTACGACTTTTTTTAACTTATTTAGTGGAAATGGAGTCTGAAAATATTAACGACCAGATTGAGGACTAGGTACCTACCAATTTCTTTTCAATATGTTATTAAGAGTAAGTGTTATAATAATAAGTGCTTTATTGATTTTGGTTGCTTAAAGCCATGTCTTTAGATCCAGTTATGTCAAGGTCCCAGTAACTTTATAGCTTGTATTTTATTCGATATGGGTGTACTGTCGATATATTATGTATTAGAAACATCGCAAGTAACACTGACATCGATCGGGCGCCTCACTGCGGTTTACCCCACTAACCCCGCCATATCGGCGCCATATTGGCACAAAACCTTATAAAGGCAAAACTCACTTACTGCGATTTTGCGAAGTCACTGCTGCACGTACTGGCCACTAGCGAACAATGTTTTTAATTGAACAAAATTCAAACAGCGTTCCTTGCGGCCAGTTCGCTATCCAAAGAAAATAGTTGTTGTTGGGCAAATACGAATAGAGCAAAGTGTGAAGCCAATTAAAACTTTTTCGAACGTTTTATTGTCCATCCAATAGAAAAGTCACCGAAGCGTCCCTCAAACCTCAATCACGTTCTTTAAGCTTACATGAATGGCTAACGGTCAATAAAGCCGACCCCGGCTGGGATTATCTTAATTACATGATCTACTATCAAGATCGGAGTTTGATTTCTATTACGCAGTTAGATTGTTCCAAAATTGTTTTAACAATTTGTCCTCAGCAGTACAAAATACCTACTGTGAAAGCGACGCGGACAAAGTAAACAAAATTACATCTTCTGTTCTCAAAATGAAGTACATGCAATCTGCGAAATAGAACACTGGCATCATATAAATGGTAATGCAATGACATAAAGACCGAAGCCGGGGGAGTTTTAAATTTAGAATTTTATATCAGTCCCGCGCTCGTGTTTTTGTTTTTAATTTCGCCGGGCGATGTCACTAACCGGCCAGTGTGAATGGGGCCGCCGCGAATAGAAATGCCATAATCTCTTGAAGTTGGCATTTACTCCCATTTGAATGCCGCTTTCGAAGACTTCGAGATTCTTTGTACTAATGAACGTGACTATTTCCTTTTGGATACCGAATGCGGAACTATTCGAAATAAGAAAAAGTTTAGATAGAATTTTAACGATTACAAAAACGTGACATTTAGGGGCTGTCTCACCACCCATTGATTAATTTTAACCGACGGATAAATGTGATGCCGTCTTCGTCTATTCGAACAAAACAAACAGAGACGGCAACACATTTATCCGTCAAATAAATTTGATCAATGGATGGTGAAACAGGGGGTTAAAGTAATATTTCATGTAGCACCGTTCAGTTCACTTGTGTGTGTAGTGGTCCCAAAAATAGACCAGTGTTTGTATATTTTTTGTAGAAAGCAGGTGCCATACCATAGAGCCGGGCGTCAGGTAGAATAACCTTATTGCCCACTTCCTTCATAAAAAGTTGAAAATTTAGAGGCGTATGAGCGTATCCCATAACTTTATGAATAGGTAGGTGTAAACGGTTAATGTCAGGGGCAGTTTTATGGAATTTGTGTTTTGGACTATAATTTTACAAACCACTACGTATATATGAACCAAAATATTTGAAACATTTATAGATTTTATTAGGCCCGGTATAATGTAAACAGTTCAAAATAACTAATAGAGATGAAGAAGATTCAACCAAATTTAGCAGCCAGTATTTTAAAGGTTTACGTAAAAAATCCCTTTAAGTATGTTTTTATAAATTTACTAAAAAAAAATACCATTGGATTATAATGAACTTCTTACACTTGATTAATGACTTTAGATTCTTCGCCTTATTTTTGTCCGTTTAATTAAACTAGCCTGTCCTTACATCACGTCTAATTGGGTGATGCGGGAGAAATCAAATTAAGTTTATTTTGAAACCGAAGCGAGGTTGAATGAAAAACACCTCTCTAAAGCGAAGACGTTTGACAGCTATTGAAATGTTTTCGAACACAAATCGAAAGGTGTTTTAAGGTACCTACTTACCTATTTGTTTTGTCTGAGCGGCGAAAGATTTTTTTTACTTCTTATTGGTACTGGCCAGTGTCAGGAAGATGTTTTGGAGTCATAAAAAAAAGACTATCGACTAGGTAGAGTCAAGTGTAAAAACACCAGGCTGTATCTCGAGAACCGTGATAGCTAGAGAGTTGAAATTTTAACAGATGATGTATTTCGGTTGCCGCTATAACAACAAATACTAAAAAAAAACCGGCCAAAAGCGTGTCGGACACGCCCAAGATAGGGTTCCGTAGCCATTACGAAAAAATCAAGTAATATTTTTCTAAGGAAAGAACACATACACACACATACGAAAGTATGTGTACGGAATCTTCAAAGTTAGGTATCGTCAATACTTTGAAAAAAGCTCGTATCTCAAAATCGTTAATCTGGCAAAGTGAACTTTATTACGCGCGTATCAAGGTTCAGTTTTGTTTACATGCTGATTTGAGATACGAGTTTTTCAAAGTAGTGACGGTATGTTTAATACCTTAGGCTACTATTTACTCTTAAACTACAAATAATTCCCAAGCAATCTTAGCCGCTATAATTTTCCTTGTAAATTTAATATATTTACTACCATTTTGAATTTTTTTAAATTTTTCCACCCAACAGTTTAGATTTTAGAGGGGGGGGGGGGGGGACGATCGATTTTAATGAAAATTTTCAATTTAAAGTTGAATATTTCGCAAACAAATCACTGAATACAAAAATCATGTAAGCAACCCCTCAATGGTTTTAAAAGACCTATCCAACGATACCCCACACTATAGGGTTAGTCGAGAAAAAAAAATCACCCCCAATTTACGTCTATGGGAGGTACCCTAAAAAAATTTTTTTAGTTGTTTTTATTTAACCACTTTGTCGGCTTGACTAATATATATATTCATGCCAAATTACAGTTTTCTAGTACTAACAGTCTCTGAGCTTAGCCGCGGACAGACAGACAGACAGACAGACAGACAGACAGACAGACAGATGGACAGACATGGTGAAACTATAAGGGTTCCTAGTTGACTACGGAACCCTAAAAAATGGAATTAAATAAATATTTAAAGGGGCTCCCATACAACAAACATGATTTTTTTGCTCGTTTTTGCTCGAAGTTGATAACGGCAACAGGTAGACACTTGAAATATTCACAGAATATTTAATTATATATTGACTTTAAAAATAAATCATTAAATTAAAATATAAAAATATTTAAGGGGGCTCCCATACAACAAACGTGATTTTTATAGATAATTGTACGGAACCCTTCGTGCGCGAGTCCGACTCGCGCTTTGCCGGTTTTTATAATTGAACTTTTTAGATTGAACAATTGCCTCCTATACAAATGCTATTAGGTACCTGGTCTACTGTTAATCTCTAAATAAATACCTGTAAGACTGATGTCACCGCGAATAAACGTAAGTCCTCGATGAATATGGATACTTACCTGAAATAAAACAAATATTTTTCTTTAAATTCACATAAGTACCTAACAAATATGTTGATTACAAATATCATTAATTTTTTTATGAGACTTAAAACCATACACAAGGATACAAGTATGTCTGTAATTTATTTTCAACTCCCAAACCATATTTATCAATTTGTCAATATATTAAATAGTAAGTAGGCGCATATAAAATTAGTAACCTCAATTACCTAATTATTGACACAAATGTTTCTTTACAGCTGAGGAAAGCGCTTTTTATTACATTTATTGTAATATTAATTAACTACCATTTATCCATAGAAATGGGTAGTTGATACAAATTACAATTCCGAAAGCAATGAAATAATTGTCTGAAATTCTCTTCTCGACTCTACTTGCGTTTTGCAATTTGGACTAAGCTAAGATCCACAAATCCACTTTTAAAATAACGAGTTTCAATTGAATGAACATGTCAGTAATAAATTTATACCTAGGAGTTCAGGTTTCAATTGAACATTTGATTACTGAAATTAATTTAATCCAAGCCGATTAAGCACCAAATGCAATTTTTAAATGACAGCTGAATTTGAATATCGACTTTGATATTTTGTATAGAGATTGAGAAATAAAAACTAGTCATTGAAAGCAAAAGTGTCACCTCTACTATTAGTGTGGGTTGGATCCATTTAGTCACAGTACACATATTTAAAACAGTAGGCTCTTTCAAGCTCGCTCATAATAAATGTCAAAGACAGTATGCAAGAAACATACTATATTATTTTTCTACTTCTGTACTTTTATCTGTTTTTTACATGGTCACAAATAATCAAACATTTTTAATAATAATAATAATTATTATTTATTACATAGATAATATGACTTCAGAAAAGTCTATACTTTATTCCCCATAACGGCACTTGTGTCGTAAAGTCGTTATAACGTTACGGCCAGCTACCACAGATTATTAAATGTAGGTTACTTACACTCGACACTAAAGCCCAGTTTAGACCTTCAAGGAAAACCGTGCAAGGTGTAAACTCGGCTTAAAACAAGCAACTGAATTCATGCGGTTTTTATTAAAAATATAACTTTCCGAGACATTTTTTTTACAGCTAATATAAGAAAAAAATATTTTTTAATATCGAACGTCAATTAAAAACAAAGTTTGCCTACCATAAGTAGACAATCACATCTGTCAAATATATGTCAAACATTTTTATCCATTATTATTATTAGCTCCGCTGTTTGCTTTTGCCATAGTTTGCCATAATTAAATATCTAGAGAAAAACAATTTTGGGTAATTAGTCGCATTTGTAGATACAAATATATTGAAGGTGTGGGACATGACCTCTAGCATAGTAGCTATTAATCAACTAAGTTTTGTCCTGTGACATAATCATATTATAACATCAAATATGTGTTTACGCCAATTTTTACTGCACTAACGCATTTACATACGGCCTTTGGCGCACCCAATTCGACCATCGGACTTACGCCCACCAGTACGCTTAGTATAAGTTTTACTTCACCAAAATACTTCTCGATCGCGTTTACGTAAAAATTTCAATTCTATGGAAACATAGACGCGCGCGCGCGGAGGCGCTGTCCATGTTTCCCTAGTAATTGAATTTTTTACGTAAACGCGATCGAGAAGTATTGAAGTGAAGGAAAACTTATACTAAGCATACAGTCTTTGTACAAGCCTGAGTACATAAGTTGCCTCACTCTAAACTTTAAACACAGTCAACTGATGCTACTGTTTAAGATGCATATTAAATTTAACCAAAGTAATGTTTGCCATGAGTTAAAGTTTTGTTTATTCTGGAGGCGTAATTCATAATAATAAAATGGTTAATCAGCAGTAATAGCCTGTTAATTTAAATACAATGTGACATATCAAAATTAGCTTGTAAACAACAATTATGTTTGACAAGAGTCTAAATCAAATTTCTCGATAGGAGTATTATTACGTAGTACTTAATAAGTTTTTGATACTTTTTGTTAACTGTACGTGCATTGTCATCCAAACGACATTATCTATTCCTATTTTCAAGATAATCCGATTAAAATAAATGGATAAAATTCAAATTGCTTTGACTAACAAACATTGCAAGTTAGATAGTAGCTCACAAAAATATCACTACTAATGTAAAAGATCAATAAAATAGATACCGTAATTTAATCATTACGTTTATTACCTACGTTCACTGCATGCGTAATACTCTTATATGTATAGCTAGTATTTTTTTTCCTATTCAACACCCACGCAAGGTCGCCAGTTAATATTAACCTCACTTTATATTGACTTAACTGTAGGTCAAGCATCTTAAACGAATCGAATAGACGCCTTACAAATATTTGATTTCATAATAAATGGTAATAAAATTCGTAAATACGACGCCTTGTAATTCTTGATAAAACATGTCGCTTATCGATTTTGGTTAGCAGGTTTCAAAATATACGATACGCATGGTAACATATCGGTCTTAGAAGAATATGATAATACTCATTTAAATTTTATGGTTATTTTTTAAAACAAACATCGTATTAAGTAGGTAAGATAAAATGCTACGGTTAAGATAACAGCTATAATTGCGGTTGATTCACAAAATGTTAAAGAACAAATTAAATGTAGGTACTTATTTTGATTTATCTTGTTCCGCAACATGAACTATTAAAAACATTCAAACTCTCAATAACTTTTGTAATGTCCAAAATCTGAAGATTACTAAGAGCGTATAAGACCTTTAATCCATTAGCTTTAGCCCTTCAGGCTACCTAACTCTATCAGGCAAAACTGTAAAACCTACATTATTTTATCAATAATACAAGGTTTTTTGGGAAAAACAAGAGAACACCAAAAGTAATCATCCTATTCTCAAGAAATTATCTTAACGCACACTCCTGTTACAACTTTCTTTACTCCTACTATTGAATCCATTATATCATATTCAAAACTATATCTAGTTTAGGCTTCTAATATGGCCTCTGTCTTGTCACACTAATATACTGTAAAGGACGAGACCTGGTTACGCAAGTGGCCTGATTTGTATATTGTTGGGAGATGCCATAACGTCGTCTACGTACATTATTATAAAACTGAGCTAGAAATGCTAGATCATCGTCATCATTATCTGCTGTCACAAAACATACTGTTTTGTTGAACTGATGGGTAGAGTTTACTTTGAATGGATGATATTGATAAAGTACGATTTGGAAAATAAAGTTAATAGTGACATATCAATGTTTTAAATTATTTTCTCTTATGATTGCCCGTATTTAATACTTACGCAAAACCACGAGTTTGATTATTTGGAAGGTAGACTCTATTTACAGCCGTCACTATTACCGATACGGAATTTTGATTAGAGTTCAGGTAGGTCTTGGTATGATTTAATGGTTACTTATTAATTACTGAATTTTAAAAACCACTAAAATCACCTAATCAAACTAAAAGAATTGGTATGTACAACATAGTTTTACTAACACTGATGTAGCAACGGCGAGTGATCACAATGAGAAAGTGAATATGCAAAAATGCACCGCACCAATCAATCATAGAGCATGAACGTGAGATAGATGAAATCAGTATGCAGTGAAGCGAATGAACGACGAACCCGCACGTGACGCGAGGATTGCGTTGATTAGTGATGAAACTATCGATATCAATCGACTATCGACTTATTATTTAATCGATAGCCCGGAAATAGTAAGTACTCACGACAATCACGACATCGATGGTATAAAATGTTGTTGAATCATAAATGACTTACAATATTACTAAAGATATCGATAGACTTAAACCCATAATATAGTCGCAACGCTTACATAATAATGTTGAACAAATCCACGACATGGATAATAATATATTTTCATCATAGAAAAGCTTTCTAGACCATATCGATACTTTAGCACTGTCACTGACACGATTGGTAGTATTTACATATCTATCTTATTTTTTGAGGTGTCGATTGAAAAACTAACCATCTCTACGCTGCGCAATGTGCACACGCAAGTGTTGATCGTTCACGCCGATTTGGTCACGTGATCGTGGCGTGTGATGAACAGCTTAATTTTGTCATTGACGTTATAAAGACACTTTGTTTGTGGACAAAATTGTTTTCACGCACGATCTACTCCGCTGAACGCTTCCTGTAATCATTCATAGTCATCTTGTTCGAGTGCTATATAGCTTTACAGGTGAAGGCGTTCAAGAGAAAACTTAGAATTGAGAAAGATGGTGGGTATTGTTTCGTCAGACTTTTGTAAACCATTTAAGAAAGAAAAATACTACACAAAATTTGGCACATGCAAACAATTGACCAAAGTTTAATTGTATGTACACCAGTAAAATTTTGACTAATTGATTTCGTCTACACGCTTACATCATCATGCGTTTAAGATTCCTTTTACGCGGTCGATTAATACCTATAGTATTCATCAAGACGCCCATCTCTATCTCGTCGTATCCTACGATAAGAGCCACAATTACAAAATGCTTACTTTTCAGGAGAAGCGTTTTTGTGTTTCTTTTAAAAGATAACTAACAAATTGATAATTTTGTAATTAAATAATGTGTATTAGTGTTCTAGGGTTCTGCTAAAATAAAATTTATGTTTTAAATGGTATATTATATATCGATTTTGTCCTTTAAATCCTTTTTCGTCGGACTAAATGAGTTTTAAGGGGCCATAAGCTACATTGTGCCTTTTATCGGCGAAAAATACGAGGCCACAACTACCATTAGGACCAAAATTGTAGCTGTTAAAATATTTGAGTGTCAACAATTTTTTATTTTTAAAATAAAGTCATCATCATCCCAGCTTATAAACGTCCCACTGCAGACAACAGGCCTCCTCTCAGAATGAGAGGGCTAAAATAAAGTACATATTTTTAATTTCAAAAAGTATATTTCTCGTAATGCAGAAAGAAGTGGCAAATAACAACAATATTTTTTTATTTTTTAAGATTTTTTAAATTATAAAGCGTAGATACCCACAGTAATTTTCTAACACAAAACAAGTATCTTTTATGGAAACAAGTGAAACTAAAAACTTCTTAATTTTTCATAATCTTAAAAAATAAATAGAATTGCACATATTATTTAATCAGTCTTCAGTATTCATTGGAGAACTTTCATAATTCATCCTCAACGTCTGTATCACCCGCAGTAGCAACACCTCCTACCTCATGAGGTAACGATATAAATAAATTATAAGGTACATGTTAATAAAAAGAACTACAAAGTTGAAAATAATTTATACCACGTATTAGTACACGTTATTAGTTTTTATTTAAGTTTAAGTTTAGTATACCTAATTATAAAATACTAACCATAGCAATAAGATTGTAATTTATAACTACTATACTAACACTACTAATACTATGAACTCAAAGTCCGAAATAAATTATTTGAATTTGAATTAAATTTTTGCGTTTTTATCACAGGCTCTATTTTTTGGTAAAAGCATGTTACACCTTTTTTTCTTTCTATTGACAAAATGTAACACGCTTTTATTAAAAATAATTGGGACTGTGATAAAAACGCAATGATTTAATATGTGGCATAAATTGTTTTCAACTTTTTAGTTCTTTTTATTAGCATGTAGGTACCTAATAAAAGCTTGTTTTTAAAAAATATTTTTTCTTTTTTTAATATATTTTTAACTTTTTAGAGTTTATTTAGGACCAACGTACTCACCAAGATGAATTAAACGAGCCTAAGCTCGACGGAGTTGCGTCTTTCAATTTTTTAGTTAAGTTAGTTTATTTTACTTTTAATTATAGTGTTAATTTAACTAAACTAATAAATAACTAAGTATTTACTACAAATGCTTAGGTTCGTCTCATTATGGAGTGCCTATTGCCACCTTTCAGCTCCATCATCACACCCTGGTTACCATCTAGAATCAAAGTACTCGTCAAGACGAATCTAACGAGTCCAAATTCTACGGTATTAAATTCTAAAAGTCGAGATTAAATCTTCCAGCTCCATCATCAGATCAGCATAATGTCATAATAATATTGCATTGTCATCCGATTTACACATGCATGCAAAATTTCAGTTTAATCGGCAATCGGGAAGTGCCCCAGGTGAAGGTAGATAAAAACTTGTAATTGTAATAAATAATAAGTCATTCATGAAATTCTTCAGGAATTATAATATTCGTGCCTATTATTGTCAGACTGACAACAAATTAGAAGGTAAATAGATATAATAATACCAAAATCACATGATTTTTTTCAATATGTACCCAATTTTGTAATGTGACCTCCAGAGAAAGTACTCAAAATATTGAAAATAAAGAAATTTACTCAAAGAAAACATTCCTTAATTTTTGAAAAGAATGAAAACTGCATTCAAATATTTTCGGATATCCGCTTGCCGCACCCGGGAATCGAATCGGCTAAAATCGGGCACCCGGTTCGGTTCCCGGGTCAGGTGAGCGAATTTTCAAAAATATTTGAATGCAGTTTTCTTTCTTTTCAAAAAGTACCTGGGCGACCGAGCTCTGCTCGGGCAGAAACTCGGTACCAAGCGTTTTCCCAGAGATAAGACCAAGCTAGATCAATTTTTCATCCCCGAAAACCACCAAATACCAAATTTTATCGAAATCGTTGGAGCCGTTTCCGAGATCCTGATTATATACACCGGAGGGGTGGGGGGGGGGGGGGTGAGAGGGGGGAGGGGATGCGGGGGAGGGAGCGCGGGGGCATTAAAGGGGGATGAAAATTTCATTGATTTTGCCGTAGGATGCACCGTTTTCAAGATATTTGACAAAAACACCGGAGGGGGTGGGGGGGGGGGGTGAGTCACGTTAAACTATCGTCCGTAAACCGACTTTTACAGACAACCGGCTTTTCCTGTTCTGTGCTCCCAATAGGGAACGTGCACATAGACGGTGCTGCCAACTGGTGCCATAAGGGTGCCATCAATTTGAATGTTTTACCTTGATAAGTTTGTTTTACTGTCCGCATAGTGTCTCTTCTGTCGCATTAGTGCTGCCGCCTATAGTTACTGCACGTTCCCTATAATACTTTTTCTAACAAAAAAGTAACTTTTTCTCACAAAAAAGTAACTTTTTCTCACAAAAGAAGAAACTTGACGTTTTCTCATAAAAAATAAACTTAAAAAAAAAAAAACTAAAAATCTTGAAAAAAAACGTGGACTCGAACCGAGGTCGGCTGGATCCGCGACCATCCGATTTCTAATGTGCCATTATGATCTGCTCGAAGTCGGCGAAATTTAGCTTTATATTCTAATGCAAACAAAAATAGCCGGAAAACACGAGTAAAAGCGATTTTCTGAAAATGAAACATAGCTAGATCAGTTTTTCATACCCGAAAACCCCCACATACCAAATTTCATCGAAATCGTTGGAGCCGTTTCCGAGATCCTGATTATATATATATACAAGAATTGCTCGTTTAAAGGTATTAGATTAGATAAAGGAATGTTTCCTCTGAGTAAATTTTCCTATTATCAGTATTTAGAGTACTTTTCCTGGAGATGGCATTACAAAATTCCACCCTGTATATGGCGAAAAAGGCCACAAGTACCATAAGAACCCAAAAAGGAGACATGCAAAATCAGACGTTCAAAATAATTATTGTTATCAAAAAACAATTATGTTCATTCCATAGAGCCGCATTGTTAATAAGCCTACCAAATATATCTTTAAAAAGTGAATATTTAAGCAATAATTCAATAAAATATAATTCGTACATAGAAAAAGGACACTACCGCAATTGTGGCCACACATTCGCTATACAAATAAAATTGAGCTATTCCGCGGAAAAAGGCCGCAGTTGCCGTTCGGGCTTTATTCTCGGCAATACCAACCACTTCATTAAATTCTTTAAATTTATTTATAAAACTATGTAAATATATAAATAAGTGAATTTAAAAATATATACTAAGAAAGTAAACCTAAAAGAAGTAATAAATAGGATCTGAATAATGGAAAAACTTTATAAATAAATTTAGCGTAATTTACTTGGTGTTGTCCTCTTTCGTTCAGCGCCATCTTTTGCAACTATTTTCACTAATCTATGTCTTCGACGATTCATTTTGTTGTTTTCATTAACAATTAACGAAAACAAAGATGATCTTACAAATTAAATAACCATTACGAATGCATGCCACTCTTCCGCCGCTGTCCGCCGAATACAGTAGAAACGGCGCTTGCGCCCCCTCCTCGCGCCCGCGTCGATCCTTTTTGCACGGCGAATAAGGACAGCAGCATACTTGTGGCTTTACTCCACGTTAGAAGTGAGACATACGTAATTGTGGCTTATTAAAAATATTTTTTTACTATTTAATAAAAAAATATTAAAATTATTATATAAAGTTATAAATATGTATCTTGAGGTGTAGAATTCAATTTTACAATAAAAACTATATGGTGATAGGTGACCCCTATGGTGATAGTGGCTCTTATCGTAGGATACGACGATCTTGTAATCCATTGTGTACGCTTGTTTCTTGTCAGACCCTACAGTTAGCCGAGTCATTCTTGGGTCTGTTAGGACCCTATATCGGGGTTAGGGGCGGTTTACATCGTAATAGCTAGATAATTGGATTATTTATTGCTATTGTAACTCGAGATTATGTAAGGTATTGTTTAACTATCAAGATTAATCCACACTATATGCCTCCCACAGCTGGGCATAGGTTTCCTCTTTTAGAACGAGGCATTGAGCCGAAGTCTCAGGAACCAAGTCTACAACTGAAGCCTACTTAACACCAGTTTTGTTTATAATAAACGTTTCGAAAATAAGTAACTAAATAAGGCTAATGTATAGGTGCACTTAGAGAAATACGAGCAAAATGTGATATAGTGATTTACACAATCTAAATTATAAACGTATTTTACGTGAAGAATTTAAACATTAAGAAACTGAGCAAAAACAAACAGCAAATGCAGAACTGCATTTATCAATCGTAACTGCGTTCCACGCAGATAAGGAATCAGTTATCAGCGAACAAAGGAAACGTAACGAGGAATTCCAGTTTTATCGCGAGTTCAATGACCTCTGAAGTTTTTTGTCACTTTGCATAATAAAGATAGCTTTTGTGAGAATGCAGATAATGGTGCGAAATTAAGTCTTCGTGAGAAGTTACGAAAAATGTATTGTTCTTTGAATGGTTTCGTCAGTACAGGAAATTTGATAACTTTAATTAAATAAAAAAAATTGGTTGTATAACAAAAAAACAATGGTAACGCTTGTTAAATTTTAATAATTGAAGATTTTACGATAGCCAAGGCATTTTTTAGTGTATTTGGATTTTACTTTTTATTTGTAAGTATAACTTTGAAATTCAAAAAGATCACTGTAAACTATTTGATTTATTACAACTGAAATAAGCCTTCGAACATCGCTTGATCATCTTGGATATTAAAGTCTCCTTTATGATTCGACAAATAAATTAGAGCAATCTATTTCAAAGCCAATCTGTCGGAAAACGGAAACCATCTATGTATCGAGCCAGCTGGAATCCCAAACAGATCTTTACAAACAAAACAAATCTCTAAAAACTGTTCCGTACTGATTGTTACGTAATTCTATAGTAAAAACCGTTGTTATTATGCCCTAGTTAGACTATTGTTTGTGGTAGCAACAGCAACGTCGTAAAACTTAATGCTTTTTCAATATTAACTTTCCATGTCATTATCTTTTTTAGAGAAATTTATGGGTCTATTGTAATTGAGTAAAAATTGGCTCTAAAAACTAGGTTATTCGAAAGCAGGACGAGGAACCCTCCCTCTCGCACTAAGATGTTAACAGAAGTATTGAAAGAGGAAGATTAATTTCAGAGCCATTAAGTTAATAACCCTACGGCAGTCGGGTAAAAAAATCCGGCCCTGAGGTCGCCAGAGACGCTAACAAGTTTATCCGACACCTCGCGAACAAATTGTTTGGTGTCGGATGACCACGGTCCTAAAGTTTCTAATGCAAGTGCCGCAAATATGTCACTTAGTTAATAATAGACCTTTTTAAAAATATGGAAAATATCTATTTAATACTAAAAGTGATATGTAATTGTGACTATTTTCGCTTAACTAAGTGACCTGATTTTTTTTCTTGTTTTTTCCAGAATTGGTATTACTCCTCACGCCTGGTACCAGGTATTGTCGAGTTTTGGAACAGCCTGTAGAATTGGAAGCCTTATTGTAACACGTTCCAGTTTCCCAAAACTACAGACATGTTTTATTTAAAACACATTTGACTGTCGGAAGAAACGTAAACATGGCCAGTAACATAATGAAATCATCTCAATCACAAACATACGATCATCAATTTACAATGACTAAGTACTCTAGAAGCAAACAATATCATATAACCAACATCAGACCGGCCAAAGAGTTATGTCAATAATAAATTAGCGTCGGGCATGCTCACTGGGTCAAAATAAGCGGATTTGTTGGACATGCTGAACATGATACTCGAGAAAGCTGAAACATGACATACCTTGTCATAATGCTTTAATGACACGGACTAGGGAAGTGGACCGTGAACTTCTAAAGCCAATTGAAAATTATTAGTGATTTCTTTACAGTTTCTTCACAATAATTAGATTGAAATGTGAATCGATTTAATTTTGCAATGTTATGGGGAGATGGTATTGTTGATTTTTATAACTAATGAAATTTTCTAATAAAATTTAGTAAACTAGTGTAGCGGTATCAATAAAGTTAGTAAAATAGACTGAAGTAGTTTTGAAGTTAACAAAAGTGTAAGTACTAAAAAGTGTGTACTAATAACTTACAAGATGTGATATATGTAATTATCTATTAATTAAAATTCATTAACTATCCCCTCAAAGGATGAAAATGAAACTAGCACTTTAAAAGACACTATGCACTATGTTGGGCATGACTATATATAAAAGTAGGATAAGTTCGCCTTTGTACTTCTGTTTCTCTTGTTAACTCTTAATTTCATGTTTTTTATTTACAATAAAGAGTTTTATATACTTGCTACATATAGAGTAGTTTGTAGGTAGTTAAGATACACAAAATGTAATGTCGAGAAGGAGGTGGAGCGGTGCCTCCTGACACAGGCTTTTTTAAGCTTACAAGGAGGCTCCGGCGACTATTTTGTATAATTCTTATTATCTAACTAATAAAACATTTTTCATTTTTTTTTCATTTTTCATTTTTCAAAAGAAAAGGTAATATGCCGTTACAAAACAACATTAAACCATGAAGACGGAAAGTTCCAATTAGTCTACCCTTTGATCTCTTTAAAAATAGCGCACCAGATTTACCTATCACTGAAGAAAGTGTTTCATCTTAATCCAATCACGAAGGGTACACGTTTGATGTTGGGTTTATTAATCATTAACGCCTTGGAAGTAGTTCAAACGAGTTCTTAATTTTCATACAAGAGTTCGTTACGGGAAGTAAAGTATACTCCAGAATCGTTTTAGGTAGTGCTCTTTATTGTTCTAATTTAATTTATTCTATGTAAGTTTGTTTTTGGTTTCTTTGCTACAGTAACCAGCGTAAAGTAGTATTTCGTCACTGCTTTGGAAAAAAAGTTCATGTTAACCGTGTAAAGTTAACTCAGGAAAATGATGAATTTTGAGATACGAATACGAACTTTTTATAGTAGTGACGATTTCTCTTAATACTCTCCAATCCAAATCAAACAATATTGGACATCCTCAAGTGAGCGATATTATTTTTTTAAACAGCCATCATCATGTCATCATTTTATACCATTTGACAGAAAGAAATAGTGATTGCGAAGGCGAACATCAAAAACGTTAGACAATAAGCCTACCAGGTCGTTGATTTGCAGTAAGCGACAATAGTAGTTAATGCTCAAAGCCATAGAAACTCCATTGAGATTAAAGAAATCGTAAAAGGGGGTAAACATGAGCAGTTGATCAGTGCAGTGTGCCGGCTTCCTACACGTGATGGCAGCTTAGTCTGGTGCACTGAATGAAACAAAGCCTATTCTTGCACTACTTACTACGTTCTCTGACAGTAAAAAGTACCTACATAGCAGTTCATAGTCAGTCAGTACCTATAGTAATTCAGTATAGTGGTAGTATAGTGGTGTTTGGTGTTCGTCATAGATATTGTTGCCTATTTTGTGTATTACTTTGGTAGTAGCCTAACCTAACCTACCTAATGTGAACTTCTTTATTCTCATCGTACATAAATTACTGGTCGCCCGTCTTTTTAAGTTTTCTTTTTAAAACCAGGTTAGCTTGAAAAGATCCCTTCTTGGGATAACTTCGCTTTTGTATTTTTTTGTTTTGTTTATACATATTATTTATGCGTTTTACTACTATTGGTACTTTTGGTATCTACAGACATTATTTCTGTTAGAAAAATGAAAGAGCGTTTTTCTCTCTTATTGAACTAGGTAGGTACATATTTAGGAAAAATGGTGTCTCTTAGCACTATAATAAACTGTGTGTAACAGCAAGCTTTGTAATGATAATAATGATGATGGTAATGATGAGTATCTGTGCAAAATATTTCTAATTATTAAATTTCAGACAACTGGTTATATAAAGATGAAACCAGGTCAAGGCGGCGCTTGAACAGGAACGATGATAATTATACAAAACTATAGTGTCGGTTGTTGAATGCCGTTCCTATGTTGAAATCAAATTTAATAATCCTGCAGCTAACCAACAAATAAGCAACATCACATTCATCATCATCATTTCAGCCGTAGGTAGGACGTCCACTGCTGGACATAGACCTCTCCCATTGATACCCAATCATTATTATCAATTATTATTTCATCAATAATAATAAATTTTACTATTAATTAAAAAGCAACATAATTGATTAAAGTAGCAAAATATTTCTCTGTACTATAACTACTTATTATTCGTTGTATAATAACTTAGTAAGGTGATGATATTGCTTTTTGTTGCCTACTCTTAATCACTGTTTGCTTACACGTCCTATTTTCGTGATCGTTCGTCATCACCATCACTTTCTACGGGATTAAGGGCATGCCCCGATTAGAAACTACAACAAGTAAACACAACAGTAATGTGAGTAGGTAATTGGCAATTTTCTTTAGCTAAAGCTAATCTAAGTTAGAATGAATAGAAGAATTGTGGGAATCGTTCTTGGCAGCGAGCTCCAGCTGGCCAGTCACCGTTATAGTATAAATCTTCCCAGGTGAATTTTTCGCTTCGAGCCATTACATTAAATTTGAACCTTAATACTATGACGATACCGTTTGTTTTGAAAGATAAGGGCTCGAAGCGAAAATTTCACCTGGGAAGATTTATACTATACTGTGGCATTATTTTCTTTCTCTCGTCCTTTAAACAAATCTTCAACATAAAAAAAAACATTAAAAACTCTTAGCATTTTATGGGAGCGTCATTGTCTTTTCAGCCTTTTTGGATCTAAAAAATACCAAAAATAAAACTATATATAGTACATTACTGCAGAGGCCGTGAAGTAAGGGATTGATGGACGAGATTTGGGGTATACGGCCGAGTCGTAGACGAGGCCGGATAAAACGAGTCCAGCAATCCCTCTTCCGGCCGAGGATTGTATAGAGCTTTTCTCAAACATGCATCATCATCATCATCATCATCATCCATCCATCCAACCATCCATCCGTCCATCCATCCATCCATCCATACATCCACCCATACAAACTGGCCATCCATACATCCATCCATCCATCCATTCATCCATCCATCCATCCATACATACATCCATACATACATCCATCCATACATCCATCCATACATCCATCCATATCCATACATCCATCCATCCACACATCTATACATATATCCATCCATACATCCATCCATACATCCATCCATACATCCATCCATCCATCCATCCATCCATCCATACATCCATCCATACATCCATCCGTACATCCATACATCCATACACCCATACATCCATCCATCCATACATCCATCCATCCATACATCTATCCATCCATACATCCATCCATCCATACATCCATCCATCCTTCCATCCATCCATCCATACATCCATCCATACATCTATACATCCATCCATACATCCATCCATCCATACATCCATCCATACATCCATCCATACATCCATACATCCATCCATCCATACATCCATCCATTCATCCATCCATACATCCATCCATACATCCATCCGTAAATCCATACATCCATCCATACATCCATATATCCATACATCCATCCATACATCCATACATCCATCCATCCATACATCCATCCATCCATACATCCATATATCCATACATCCATCCATACATCCATACATCCATCCATCCATCACCAGTAGTTTAGGCGGTTTTATAGAAATAAAAGAAGATAGATTTTTTTTAATGTCGTAAGTTGGCTGTATGTAATTTTTACCTTCGTCAGTTTAGTGTTAGTAAGCAAATTTAAAAAGTTACAGCAGCGGACAATAATGGTTTTTCATACTTACTTTTATGGCCTAGGCCAAGAAGTAATGTAGGGAGCCATAAACAACAAACTTCATGGCTTCATTTCGTGACATTAACGCATACATTTCAAAGCATGTTTGAGAAAACTTGATATTTTCACGAAAATCATAATGGCGGGGTAGCAGTAATGTACATATTATTATTTGTAAATAATTCGAGGTTAAAAGGTAAATAAGTGTGGTAGGTAAGGTAAAAGCTTCATAATTTTCCCACGTATCGCATCGTTACCATTACTTAAGCCAGTGAACATGAAAGTTACTTTGATCACGAACACGATTCATATTTACTTTAACTTACTGGCTATAATATATTTTAAACATTGATAAACATGAAGATATCTTCATTGGGTACCACTAACGGAGAGGTTATTTATTCATCGAGGCTTCTAATAATCTCATTACCAAATTACTTCGTTGTTGACGTACCTAAGTTAAGTTTAATAAAGAAATAATTACAAATCTAGGATCCATAACGCAATCTTTGTCAAAGTGGCCATAGAGACCATTTAGTTTAAATTAAAATAAGTATGATCTAACTATACTATAATACTAAAATAATAGTAGCTTGAGTTGGAAGAGACGGCTACGATGTTTTGATTATTTTTACTATCACAAACCTTTGAACTGATATAACCGCCTGCGCGGTCATAAGCTCACATTTGCTATCGCCATATAAATGTTGGCCAGGATTCGCGCTGGCCAAACCGGTCGGTGGAGAATGTTCAATCCAGTTCCACGGAACGACCTGGCTTTCTTTGCTTTATCCTCCTATGGCATGAATTCAACCTGATTCTTATTTATAATCTTTGAGACAAAAAAGGACATCTTGAGGTTCCTTTTTAATTATTCAGCGAAATGTGCCTTCTTTTGTTTTGTAGCGTGGGGTTCTACTTCAGGTTTTGGCCGAAGCCAAAATCAATACATGGTCGTGTTCAAGTGTTTTAGAATTTTATTGTCATCGAGATTATGCAGCAACTAGTGTGCCCAAGTTGAATAAATTTTGTTGCCTGCTCTAACTGTATCTGCTGTTTTATTGAAAATAATATAGCTCCGACAGTTATATCGAATTGATTTTTGAATAACGATTAGCCAGAGCCGAGAGCTTTAGCCGATTTGTTATCTTGTCGGCCCAACATCCGATAGTGAAATTAAAAAGTAATCTTTGGCCGCATGTGGATTGTGGAGCGTTGAGTGATACTAATGTGTCCATGCTTGAATTTTGTAATAATTTGCGTAATATACTGAACATTTTAGAATTAAAAGCAGAATTATTGCAGATAAATTAAGAGCCTATATCAATAACAAAGTTTTTACATCAATGCGTTTTGAAACTTCATTCTTCACTTCAACGAATACTTGAAAGAATCTCATAAATGACAACAATTTTTCCGTGTACTATGCCGTTTTAAATACATATCTCTGTATACCTATGCATAAATATCTATGTATAAGGTAGGTACAGTTGCATGCACCGACACGCGACGGGTAATTGGCGTGGTATTGACCGGGAATTCCTGGTTATTTCAGGGAAGCCGTGATTAGTAAGCTGCCCGGGCTTGGTTAAAAGTGGACTCGTCCATACATAGCCGCAACTCCGTGATTTACGGTGCTGCGTAATAAGTACGAGCGACATGACATTTTACCAGCATGCTCAGAAGGACATGTTTGCTTTAACGAATATTTTATGCAGAAGGATTCTTTAGCTGAACGGGTTGTAGTTTGAGCAGTATGACAGGATCGTGACCGCTTTTACGGGGTACGGATGAGCGCACGGTAAAGGATTAGAAGCGTAAAGGTTCAAAGAGGGTATATAAATAATGTCTTGAGTTGTGTCGCTTCTTTTGTCTCGTTGCCGAGAGCTATTGAGCATGCGTCGCGTCAAGTCTGTAGGGAGGGCTAGGGAGGGAAGCTTTGAGATGGGGCAAGACGATGGAGGCTGTCCTTGAGATATGTTGTTTTGGCAAGGTTAAATTTGTTTGGGGCGAAGATAAATTGCGCCACTATCTGGATACTTTGAACTCATGAACTTAGATAACCGAGCTATAAATCAGCTCGGACACAGTGAAAGCACATTACTTGCATCAATTTATCGTTCAAAACGATACATTTAGCAATGATTTAGCTCTTGAAGTGAGTTGAGGAAAATTTTTGCCCGTAAATGATGCTTACCCAGACCATCCTGCTATAGTTTTAGTCACATATGGACTCATACAAATAAATCCAGATGTTATGACGTTGGTGCGAATCGCGCATTGAGGATAATTTTGTAAACAAATTCCTGCGAATTACAAGTTGCTTTAGTTACGTAAAGGGTTATCAATTGTGTGTGTGTGATTCAAGTGAACCTATTTAAAAGCATGGTGGGTGACGTGATGAGAGAGGTGTGGCTGGACACCTATCCTCACCTTTGTCGCTTTTATGGTTTAGTTAATTAACTAGGTCAACGCAGACATGAACAAGTAGTGTCTGAGTGCTTTGGCCTTCCACAGTTTTTTGTGACAGGGTCGTGGCGAAGAAATGATGTTGCGTCTCATCTCATAGCATTCCCATGGAAGTGGAAATTGATCACTAAGTAAAACTTTTGTCAAACATAAATTGGAATCAGCCAGTAAGAGTATGAGCAACTTAATAGGTATTTCTAGTGACGCGTATAAACAACAAACTTTTCTCGTAGTATTTGACACTTTAACGCGAACGTCTGTGATGTTTGTTATGAAAAATATAACCTACAACAGTACTAAAGCCTCGGTAGATAGAGGAGGGGAAAAAGTAAATTTCTTATAACGTGTTCATCCGAAACTAATCTGAAGACATGTACGAGTATTGCTTGATTATCCATTTTCGTACCAACAAGACACTGCACATTCCAAGAGTGTAAATATTTGTCAACAAACCAGACGAAATGTTTCTAAGAATCCGTCATAATTTCATTTAAAGTTACCCTACGACCTATTCTTAGACCTACCGAATATGGACAAAAAAGTTTCATTAAAATCGGTCAAGCTGTTTCGGAGGAGTTCGATAACAAACACCGTGACACGAGATTTTTATATCTAACTTATTATATTTAAGTTAAATATTAGAAAAGTGCCTCTCTCCGTCTTTCTTGATATATTACAAGAACTTAATTATACTTGTAGGTACTCATAGAATTTCACAAAGAAGGAAAGATTACACAATACCTAGTGTGTAATCTTTTGACAACTGAAGACGTGAGTGGATGAAGGGGTTATGTACATTTTTGCTAAGTCATAATTTATGACTTAGCACCTTCATTTATGGTATAAAACCGAAAATCGGTAAAACGTACATAACTCCTTCATCCACTCACGTCTTCAACTATAATAATTGCTTCTTTGGTTTCTATAACTTAAGAGTTCATTCATTTCTTCGCGGTCCGCCATACCGCTGATAACTGTCACATAACGGTCACCAGATTGAATAAATGCAAAAACCATAGAAGATAGAACATGGGACCATTTGTGCCATCCGTCTTGTGTGACAAAACGCCGCTAGCTGCATAGCGGTACTACCTACCTACCTATAATGGCAAGGTTTGAGACAGATTGTGTTCGATTGTGCATTCGATGCCCTAAGCTACGTAGGTTTAGGATAGGAAACATATGAGTACTTAGAAGCATGAATAGAAAACACAGAGTAATTTTGATAAAGAGTTCAGGAGTAATGAGTCGGATACATAAAAATTAAATCCACTGCTGGATAAGGCCTATGTCTAGGAATCTTCATGACGATCAGTTTTATGCCCGCATTGGCTGCAGGCCTTATAAGGGCGTCCTGCTCACGCTAGTAAGTAGTATTAAATAGGAGAGTGAGAGGTGCGGTACCTACGACACGAACTTCGAATTTCGTAGTAGCCCCCCTGCTTTCTACCAGATCGGCCTTTCAGCTTACAAACACTACACCTTCCGGCACGCGGTCAAAAATCTTACGGTCTGAACAAGTTAAGTTCCATGTTCTGCAAGCAAAGTGCTATACGTGACTATGTATGGAGTGACTATTTGTTGCAACTTTTATCGAACACCTTTTTACAGCCAATAAATCGCCGCGACATTTCTTTTATTGCTGCTTAAACTGGGAATAGATTAAAAGGCGTACGGTACGAGAAATTTTACCGACGGAATACGGTCTTTATTTCTTGAGCATTTGGGTTTATAACGTGTGTATTACACCTACTTATAACTTATACGAACGCAGTGCGAGAGTAGACAGTGTAATGTAATCTATTTTAAATTGATGGAAGGTCACAAGACCGGGTGCGTTCTGTTCTACGCAGTTAACAGATTGCTAGCGGGGAAATGCCTCTGTAAAATACTGGCTTGTTATAAACAAAATTAGTAAAAGGTGTCAAGAAAAGAAAGTTTGAACTGAATTTGAAAATAATTCCTAAACGATCGCTTTTTATTTATGGTTGAGTTAACGCGGTTGAACTTTATATTTATGCTTCTTGAGATCAAATTAAGAGGTGGCCTCTACTATTACCATGATGGCTACGAATGGGGCCTTAAACAGGCGAGTAGTTAATGTTCTTTCTTCTAGTAAAAACCATCAATCATGATTCGTGTTTTTTTCCTTAACATAGCGAAAGCTATTTGCCGAAGTTGATGACAGTAATATGACTACCAACACAATGGCGTTAATTAAATATTTCATATAGGTAATAAGTAGTGTGATTTCAATAGTTAAAACACAATCGATTAGGTATGTTTAACACCAAAGCCTATTGTGAATTGCAGCATGTCTATTCGCGGACGGGACTCGGAATGTACATAACCCTTAAGAATTCTTTGTGTGTTGACCACGATTCCTTCTCACTGATATGAAGCTCTCAAATACGTGAACAGTCGATTTATAGTTGTTTCATCAAAGCTTTTGTTGACGAAATCTGCGCAAGAGCATTGGGCGGTGTGTTGGCGATTCAAGGAATCGCGACATAATACGTCGGACATATGGCGTGAGTGAGAGTGACGTCATCACTGGTCGAGATTATGTTACCGACAACAAGCCGCGCAACATCTGCTTAATATTATAATAATAAACTTGAATTAAACATCAAGTTCATATTGACTTCATAATTTGAAGGAGAACTCTGCTTTAAAACTCACATTTTCGCTGTGGATGAACAAAATTTAAAAATTTTATAACTCAATGCTGTGGTCCTTTCAGAAAATTCTCTACAACTATACTGAGATAGTAAAGATGTAAACTTTTCGTGGTTGGTTTTAGGAGATGTTCCTCAGGAACTTGTAAACCCATTCTTAAAATTCTTTAGCTGACAGAAAGCGTCACTATCCTTGATTAGCATACGCTACTTTTTCGTGTCGCTCGGGAAAGTCTTTGATGATTTTGAAAAGGAACCTCATTCACTTCCGTAGTTCATTCTGAATCGTTGTACATTTGTCGTAACTCATCGAATTCGTCGAACCGTACAACATGTGCATGATCAGATCACACTTAGCCCAACATCTATTCAGTAAATGAAGTCATTAATTGCAATTAACAATAGTCTGAATGACCAAGCGCCATCGTATATCACCTATTCATTCTCGTTAGTAACAAGTGGCTAAAGGATTGTATTCAAAACCGGTTAAGGCTGCATATGGATATGCGATTAGCGATTACAGGGTTTTCAAATTATTTTTAGGGTTCCGTATTCAAAGGGTAAAAACGGGACCCTATTACTGAGGCTACGCTGTCCGTCCGTCCTGTCTGTCACCAGGCTGTATCTCACTCATGAGCCGTGCCACCTAGACAGTTGAAATTTTCACAGATGATGTATTTCAGTTGCCACTATAACAACAAATACTAAAAATCAGAATAAAATAAATATTTAAGGGGGCTTCCAAACAACAAACGTGTTTTTTTTGCTCGTTTTTGCTCGATATTGATAACGGCAACAGGTAGACGCTTGAAATATTCACAGAATATTTAGTTATATATTCACTTTAAAAATAAATAATTAAATTAAAATAAAGCAAATATTTAAGGGGGGCTCCCATACAAAAAAACGTGATTTTTTTGCCGTTTTCATAGATTCGCACTTGTTTTTTTTTTTGGTGTTTAGGATAGGTAACCTTCTCGTAAGCCAAAGAGCTGTGGTTCCTTTCTGGATCCATCCGGGTGGTAGGGCGGAGCAGAGCTTAGACCGGTGCACCTTGGCCATCGGTTAATGATTTCCTGGCCAATTAAGTATAAATATTTATTCATTGGCGGATGACTATAATAATAACCCGACACGAGAGTTTGGTGTATAGAGTTATTTTACCCAAGACCGGCCGAAATGTTTTAGAACTGTCTTCTAATTATTTGAGATTTGAAACTGGCAAAATTGTCCTCCATTGGACAGAGCCATATTTTCTTAAAAGAATAGATAGCTAGTAATTTTTTTTTTTATGTAGCCTATAATATGTCCCACTGCTGCTAAATATTTTTTATTAAACTATTCAGTACCTGACCATTATCAAACTGTAGGTAACTGGTGGCCGATCACATGACATGTGTATTCTCAATTCCGTCATTTACGTCTGGCCAGTAACCTTTGATCTATCAATGTTCTATTTTTTGAAATTGCTTTGCCAGGTATTTGTTTTTTTAAGTCAAAATCGCTCCAAAGATGGCGTGTCACCACATTCATTGCACTGTAAACCGTAATTACTCAAGCGTGAAATTGGCCGCGCCCCTCATTGTGGCTGTTATCAGGTAATCAGAGCAATGGACTTAGGTATACTTAGAGAGCTCACCGGTTATGTACATTTTTTGGCTGTGAAAGTACTAAGCTGTGTCCACAAAATATTATACTTACCGTGTGTATACACATATGTTAAATGCAGCCATAAAAAAGCCTTGTGAGAATAGTTTGGTAAATAAAGTTGTTTACTTTATCGTGAAGATGATGCTAGCATAAAAGTCTGATAATACTTTGTATTTCATTGAGTCTGCTTTCACCAAAATGAAATTTAGGAAAATGGCTTGCTGTGATAAATGTCCACACTGACAGTCTGGGTCTAGGGTTAAACAATTGAATCATTAACCCTGGGTTAGGGGTAACAGTACCTTACACTTTGACACTACTTAACCGCGGGTTAACAGGTAACTCGGGGATATATTATAGTTAACCATGATCCGTGTAAGTCTACCTTAGACGTTCACGAGGGCCATTTTGCTTGCGCAGACCAGGCATTTAAACTCCGAGCTAACTGCTAAACCAGAGTTAAGTAACGACAAAATGTATGGAACTGTCCCTATTCCCTAACCAAGATTTAATGATTTATTTTTGTAACCCTGGACTGTAAGTGGTTCTAAAAAGCATAAAAAACTATAAGCACCTACTACATCTAATCTTCGTTCCAATACACCCCCAGAGATTTATACTCCAGTTGCATTATACTTTAGCTGCTCAAACCTTTTAAAATCGTTTCAGCGGCCTTTTTTAAAATGTAAGCGATATGCTGACAGTTCCGTCTTCGATACCCATTACTGCTTAATCGTTATATAAGTACGTACACAATAGCTTGTTCGACACCCACGTATACTATTAGCTTTATAGCAGTCATAATAAAAGGCCCTTAAACCCATAAACGGGTGTTTCAAAGCATTCACCGGGTAACTCAAGTTTGATGTCGGAGAAAAGGGCTGTTTGTTGATGTTGAGTTGTAGTCAACAATGTCATAGTACTTCTAATAGAGCATTTGCATATTTCATTTGATTTTTTTCAATAGTTTTGTTTTGGGAATCGTGACTTAGGAGATCCCGAAACTATTGTTGAATAAATGTGTTATATTATATTCCTTTTGCAATTTATATTTAAAATGAAAACCGATTCACGGGGAAGTTAAAATTACTTTTCTCAAACATGCTATGAAATATTGACGTTATGTTCCTTATAATACGCCACGAAGGGTCACGTTGCAGGTGCAGGTGCAGCCGGTGGTGGAGGAGCGCCTAGACGAGAGGTCAATAATGGAATTTCATACAACTTTGCTGGCCAAGGCCAGCAAAGTGATCGTCTATTGTTTCATACCATGACGTTTATAGGTCTATGGCATCATAGCATTTAGCCATTAAAAAAAAAACTATAAGCAATATTTGCGTTTTGGTTCATTAAGACATTCTGCCACTACGCTTATTTAAGGTAAGGTAAGATGATGATGATGATGGTGTGGTGATGATGGTGATGATGATGATGGTGATGATGATGATGGTGATGATGATGATGGTGATGATGATGATGATGATGATGGTGAAGATGATGATGATGATAGTGATGATGATGGTGATGGTGATGCCGATGATGTTGATAATGATGTTGATGATGATCATGATGGTGATGATGATGATGGTGGTGATGGTGATGCATGTTTGAGAAAAACTCTATACAAGCCTTGGCCACGAACAGGGATTGCCGGCGTCGTATCTCTAGATGGCCTCGTTAACACTCGGCCATCTATAACTACTCGGCCGGCAATCCCCTATTTCGCGGCCGCTGCAGTAATGTACTAATAAGCAATATTTGCGTTTTGGTTCATTAAGACATTCTGCCACTACGCTTATTTAAGGTAAGGTAAGATGATGATGATGATGATGATGGTGTGATGATGATGGTGATGATGATGATGATGATGATGGTGATGATGATGATGAAAATGTTGATGATGATGATGATGATGATGATTATGATGATGATGATGATGATGATGATAGTGATAATGATTATGATGATGATGGTGATGGCGATGACGATGATGTTGATGATGATGTTGATGATGATCATGATGGTGATGATGATGATGGTGGTGATGGTGATGCATGTTTGAGAAAAACTCTATACAAGCCTTGGCCACGAACAGGGATTGCCGGCCTCGTATCTCTAGATGGCCTCGTTAACACTCGGCCATCTATAACTACTCGGCCGGCAATCCCCTATTTCGCGGCCGCTGCAGTAATGTACTATAGATTTTTATGAGTGAAATAAGTTTGTTAAAATAAAAAATATATTTTAAATTATAATACCACCCAGAATGTTACTTAACACGAACACTTATATTCGTGCGTTGAATCTGTCTTTGACGTCTGTCAGTTTATTGTGGCAAACAAAGTGTCTAATGAATTAATGGTCTTCTACTCACTTAGTTACAGCACTCAATTTTACTATTAACTATTTTGTTATTCACTCTTCTTTCTGAACATCTACAATTCATACACATCTGCTTACATCTGCTTTTATGGGATTAAATTTCAAAGCTACACCGACATTTAATATTAATGCAATCTTGTTAACAACTCTTAAGACACTTCGGTCTCTGAGTATTACAAGATAATGATATACATAATAATATTAAATGTGTTTAAGATCGGACCTTGAGTAACTTCTGACACAAAGTTCAATTTGGATATGGTGCTACATAAATTAGCTCAGAGTTTAGTCTTGGTGCGTGGGAACGTATTAAACACTTAAGACCTCCTGAGGTGCTAACAGGGATTAAACGACTTTCTATTAAGTCCTATCCTATCTTAGTAATGTAGGATATAAATGAGAAAGTCAGTAAGATGTTTGGATGTTTGATTGTTGCAATAACTTCCGAACCGATTAAGATGAAATTTGACATGGAGATGGTTATATAGATGGAGAAGTCCCGGGGAGAACACATGATAGTTTTTATTTTGAAAAATTGCATAATTCACGTGGGATAGCGATAAACGTTTTCGTCCCTAACGAAGTCGCTGGTAACAGTTACTCCTATTAATAATGCAATAGTTTTTAATATTCTCATGAGATCAAAGCCAGGAGCAAAGCTTGAGTGCTACAAGTGACACAGCAATGACGTGCCCACTGTGACCGTATTGTTTGCTACCTCTCGTATTGTACTTTAGTCATAAAATTTCCCGCCGTACCTATGCGTAGCCATGTGACTGCAATTTTCTGTCAGCGGAGTTTTCATACTAGGTATACGTACGAAACACTGCTCCAAGCCAAGCTCCACTCTTCGGCACCATACCCTTACTCATTTAAGTATAAGAACAGTAGAACTGACGATGTAAATTGGACTCTCTGTTTTTAGCTACGAGAAAGGTCAACGCCATAGACAAGCTATGGTCAGGATAATGCGGGTTTTTATTATGTGGGTAGTCGCGAATGCGGGGTCAATATCCTGCCGATGTGCGTGGGAATCGTGAATACGACCGTCTATTACTGTCCGATTAGACTTAGAGCTTAATTATAGCGCTATGGGCTTGCAGCTATGGAGATCTTAGAGTAAGGAGTTGAGGAATGATTTCACTATGTGGACGTCATCTCCGCAAAAGTAAAGCGTAGACAAACAGTCTCAAAGTTACAGGTTTATAAACTACTTTATAAAGTTAGAGATGAAAGTTGCTAATGAATAAAAATAGTTTAGTCATGCACGGCTTTAATTTATGGAGTAAGCCTATTCCCGTGGTGTCACTTGCGTGATCCATTATTATCCAGCAGCAAATGCATTGAAATTACCGGATTTTACTAAGTGCCAAGAACATCATTGTCCTCTTCATTTAAAGAATACCCGTGTAAAATTTCATATTTCTGTAATCGGGGAATATCGGGATTAAAATATTTACTTATTACCTGTTCCAGACATATCCAGCTATCTACAATTACACACCAAATTTCATGCAAATCCTGCAAAGCTATATTATCGTGATTAAGTAACAAACAAACACTCACATGCACACAAAAGTTCGTATTTATTATATTAGTAGGTACTTAGAATTTATCAATTCATTTCATTTCATCTAGTTATTGAAGTTCATTAGCATTGACAATAGCGGTGTGATGTGACGACACTTTACGTGTATCACATCTCGTCGGAATAATTTCATTTATAATCAGATCCAGGTATTGTTTTCTCACTATTATTTTTAGATCAATGTCTATTGTGGTAAACGTTCCTTTTTCATCATCTTTCGTCAAGATCCTACTATTACAGTATGATTTTTATTTGCGAAAAATCTTTTTAACTTTAGTTTTTAATAGTTCATTGATCTAGGCGTTAATTTGCGTAGATGGAATTACCCTTCAGCTAGGTTTATGTTTTATCTTATTAGAAGTTGTACAAAATTTTATGCTGCCTTAAATACCCTCTAAATTGTCTACTATACTAGCTCTTGGATCAATAGTGATGACCCAGGCTACCAATAAAATTGATTAGACCCCTGAAGCTGCGTTTGTTTATAACATTATTTGGATTCCCAGTGAAGTGAAAAGGCTAAGAAATTTCAAAGCTACGGCCATCTGTATGCTTGACCAATTAACGTCACATACAGTTAACACTATCTTTATTGAATCTCCAAACCAGGTTTGATTGAGCAATGAAATTAAATAAGCGTCGTTTTATTTATTTATCTACGTCATCTATTTCTAAACTTGACATTTAACTAAGGTTGTTTTATAAATCTAAAAAAATGGCTCATCTCATGACGTGTATACATACAAGTGTGGAAAGGTCGGATTTTTTTTGTTTTGCTGGAAAAGTAAAACTAGATTTACTTAAATAGTCGTTATACCGATATCGCCGTAGTTAACCGTAATATTTTCTCCATGTAGGTTCATGTTTTCTGAATAGCTTACTATGTAATACATTAAACCTAGTTTAAGCTGTGCAGTTACATAAATTATGGCACTAATAAACTGAGTTTAACCTCGGGTGGGTTTAATTTTGACTATAAAATTTTTAAACTTAAGTCTATCAAAAAAAGTTGAAATTCGCTTCTAAGTACCTAACCTAACCTAACAACCTAACAACTAACCTAACATCCTAAAATTAGGACAGACTTCTAAGTCTGTCCTAATTTTAGGATGTTAGGCCTCTCGAGGTTAACACTAAATCGATAATGATCGAGATATCCCGTTTCTGCTGCACCATAATTTTATTAAGAACTCGGATTAAGACTGAAAAATCGTACCTAAACTACCTATAAACTATAATGGTACCTCATTTTATAGACACTTGGTAAAGTAAATTACTTATTCAGTAGGAAATATTCGTAGTACCTACAATCGTGTAGGAAGGAAAGTGCTTCCAAAGTGAAGTCACTCATAGCTACAATGGCGGAAGGCGGTAAGCGACAGTTTTGTTGTTTTGTGAAGCTATTGTATAAGTTAAGTACTTTATTTATTTATTTAATTCATTACATTTCACAGCATAACAGATCAACCAAAGCACTGTGAAATTCAAATTCAATTTTTACAAAGAATAGATACACATAAGAACAATACAGTTTAAAATTGAACAGAAGAAGGTCGAATATCCATCTTCTCGCAATATCTCATACATTCCTCACACAGTTGTAACCATCTGCTCGCAAACAAATCACAGCCTGGGGTCGATTCGAGGAGTGAGTTCATCTGGTGCAAAGCTCGAACTAGCGGAGATTTTCTGCAGGACACCGTTCGTGCTGCCGGCGCCGCCAACAAATGGCGACAGCGTGGCCAAAAGAGAAATTTAGTAGGCGAGGGAACATACAGACGCAGCAACTGAGCCACCAATTCGGGACAATCAGAATCACCACGCAAAATACCGCTACCTACAGTTAACAGTCTGAAATCTCGCCTCACCTCCAATGAATTGAAGCCTAAGACGCCACGCAAAAATTTGGTTGGGTTTAAAAAAGGATAATACCCATACATCCTCTTATACAAATAACGCAAGAATGCCTTTTGCACTCTCTCCAGAAGCAAGATATAAGATGCTTCATGTGGGTTTCATACAACACAAGCTGCTTCGAGCTCGCTTCTGACAAGAGCTGTGTAAAGGAGCGTTATGGACCTGGCATCCACAAAGTCTCTAGTATTCCGAATGACGAACCCCAGCCTCCTGTAACAGTCAACAGCAAAGGCATTAATATGCTCATGAAAGTTAAGGTTCGCGTCCAGAAAAACTCGCAAATCCCGAACAGTCTCAACCCGAGCTATTGATTCAGAATCGAGGAGATAATTATAAAGTAATAGGGATTACGGGCCCTACTGAAAGTTATGAGCACACATTTTGCAGCATTAAAATGAAGTCTGTTATTAATACTCCACTGGTAAACTCTATCAATGTCATTTTGCAGTGACCTACAATCTGAAATATCCTGCACGCCATAAATTAGCTTCAGGTCATCGGCATAAAGCAAGCATCTAGCGCACTCAGGAACCAAGGCCAGATCATTGACCATAACTCCAAAAAGCAACGGGCCCAATATAGAACCCTGACTGACTCCAGAACGAGTATGGTACGGTTCTGAAACAAAGCAACCGCACTGTACATACTGCTGCCTGTCACGTAGATAGCTAGCAAAGAATCTGAGCAGTTTTGGAGAAAAACCAACACTACACAATTTGCTCAAAAGGACATCGTTATCTACGCGCTTTTTGAAGTCTACTTCTGCGTTTCTTCTTCTGAATAACTAAAAATAGTCTGTGTAGCCTCTAAAATTTAATATTGGATAATTGTGCTTCAAAAAGGAATATGTACCTACACTTCGCTGGTGACGTAATCGAGGAGTTATTTCGCCTATTTTCTACAGACTTAAAAAAAAGAGGAGGTTCTCAATTCGTCTGTAGGTATGTTTTTTTTCACCTCAGCACCTCAAACAAGCAGGTTTTGCTACTAAAAAACAGTGAGCAAAATCCGATTTTGCTCACTGCGTGAGACAAAGTAGCTTTTTAAATATTTTTTTTTAAATGTCGAGGACAATGCCATCATTCATCCTTCCCATGTGCTGAATTCGAAAGATTTCAACTTCAGTTTGATCTGTCACTTTCATTTCGATACGAAAAGAGCGAGAGATAAGATCAAATCGATTTTAAGTTCGATTTCAAATTCCATACCTAGTAGGCCTAAAAAATAAACGAACGATTGAACGTTCGGATACTCATAATACGTACTTAACCTTAAAATTGTAATTCGTCTGTTAAGGTTTTAAATTTAATTATGGTACTTTATTAATAATTGGATTATATTTTTATATAAGTAATCAAATAGTTAAAATGTTGTAGAAAAATACAATGTTTAACATGTATCTATACAATTATTAATAATTTTAATGATCTTGAACATCGTGATAAATATCGGGTGCAGTATCGGAACGCATCTTTAAAAAATAGCGGGATTCAAATTTTAATTATTTTCTTCTTCTGTTTCGCTAGCTGCTGAGTTCGATATCTAGAGTTTGATACACGATAATGGCAATTTAGAAATTATAAGAATAGTAATAAGTACTTATTTAATAAATTTTTGAATATGATATGAGTGAGTCCAGTGACGAAGTCAACAATTGAACACCAGACGAATTAAGGCAGTAATACAAAATGCAGATTTAAGTTTCTTACTTGAAAAGTCTCGCGAAAAATATTTAAAAGCTTATGATATTTTTAAGCAATGGAGACTAACAAAGGGTGCAAACACTTTCGGATACTGTATTGTTATATAGGTACAATTATGGAGTATTTACTCAATGTTGAAAACCACAGCAAAGACAAAAAGACGACGTTTATATACCTTTAACAATTTATTATGTTCTCGCTGCTGAGGTGAAAAGTTGTATGTGTCACACGAGACCAAAGTTTTTTTGCATCTCGTGTATTTGAATCACTCGCGCACTCAGGATTCTAACTTAGAATCACTCGCTCACGCTCGTGATTCAACTATAGAATCCTTCGCTGACTCGTGATTCAAAATCAACACTCGCAGTAAAAACCAACTTTGCTCTCTTGTTGCACAAATAACTATTTTTGCGTGAACCGCTCGATGTACATGATTCCTCCAAAATTGAATATTGCAGAGACTATGTTTTGTTAGTGAGCCTAGGTTATAGTAAGTCAGCCAATGAATCGCAAGAAAAAAGTGTACCTACTTACCTACTATTGCTAGAGAAGTCGTGGTAACGTAGTGGCTTGTCTTATGGCCTCTCAAGCAGAGTGTCATGGGTTCCTGGGCGTACATCTCTGAGTTTGTCGAAATATATACGTGCGAAATTAAATTTTGACATTTACCATGAGCTTTACGGCGAAGGAAAACCTCGTGAGCAAACCAGCACGCACTTGGGAGGAAAGTCAATGGTGTGTATGAAGTTCCCAAGCCGCACTGGGCGCGCGTGGGAACTACGGCCCAAGCCCTCTAGTGAGTGGTGGTGCAGTAGATATATATATAGATGATGATTGCTGGATGACGAGAAAGTTGCTATATTTATTGAAGGAAATACAAACAGTGATTTTTCTATTCCTCGTAAGTTAAGTAAGCTCTGTGAATGTTACGTTTCACTGAAAGTGTAACTGACAACTTCTACGGTTGTCGCGTTTTGCTTTTCAGATGTTGATATGCAAATGAATGTCTGAGTGAAGGGAGTAGGCATATGCTAATTTGTTACATCTAGGGCGTGCTTCCGTCGGGGCTGATAAGTAAATTGCGACACTGCAAAATAAACGAACAACTAGTGCATAATATTTGCTACGTTGTTTTTAAGTGTAAGTATCGTCTCGCGACTATATGGTTGTTTTGATGAACAACGCACAAATAATCTGTACGATGATAGAATGATTACGAAAGACGTAGAGACTCAAGGGACGTTCATGAAAATGCAATGATAGCGACGGTTGGTAGAATGATATAACTCCTGATTATGCAAATAATAAGATAAAACAAGATACTTAGGATACCTAAGCGATCCTATCCGGAGAAACATAAATCTCTTTGGTAGCAAACATGTGTATAAGAAAATTTCCTTCGAAACTTTCGAAATAACTTTCGTGAAATGTATTCTGTTTACAGGTTTAACAGTCTGTTTACCGGCAGTTAGTTGTTCACTGTTAAAACCAAACGGTTAATAAGATGCTAATCTGCAACATGAGAACATGCAAAGTTTCAGCGGAGATTTTATCTTAACAGACACGAATGATGCCCGTAATAAGAAACCATTCTAACGCTTTGGAAAGCTAAGGCTACATCGATTAACTCCGTTATTTAACGATACGATTAAATTAAGACCATTTTTGTGTTTAGAAATCGAAACCGCTTTTTATAATCATTTACGGTTACTACCAGACACGCGAGCAAGTAAGGTCATGCTTATACACGCAATGCTTAAATTTATCCATAGTTCTGATAGGAATAAGTTATTTTGATATTTCGTTTAATTTTCAGATTAGTTCAGTAGAAAGTTGGGACTGACAGATTCTGATAGACAGGTGGATGACGGATGTGGAGCAAAGCACCAGTTTGAGGATAGGCCTGATAAATAGATTGTCGATATTACATTTGACAATCTATCCCATAGAAAGTGAAGGGTACGCGGAATGAAAATATCTAGTCACCTTTCTAGACAAAAATTAGATTTTAATCTCAAAATAGATTAAATATGGATATCTGAAAATAATGATGCATTTTTTTCACTTTTATAGAAATGGTTAAATACTGTAGTACCTACTAAGTAGTTCGTGATGGATGGAACCGCTTTAACTCAAAAAGTAGCTTAAAGGTGACTAAACATGTTCTTTCCGTGCACCCTCCAATTGATATCTACTAAAGATACCTAATCCCTATATTTGAGAAAACATTGAGCGATATAATGTAGGGTGTATGTAGCAATGATAGACGACTAGATTTCAATCAAACGAAAAGCCTGGCTGGTAAAGAGATCTCACCAAGAAAAAAACATTTTCAAGTCGCATAAAAACTTTTCGTTAATTTGACGTCAATGATCACAGATAACACAGAACTCATTCTGTATTCGTCAGAGAGTGCATCGGCACGAGCAAGTGGCGTGTGCCGTCTATCCGCTGTGCATAACAATAAGCCACCAACAAACCTAACGATTTCGATTTACGCAAATCATTCATATTAATACCGAGAAAGAAGGCCACAATAGCCAATAGTCTTTAAAAATTCAAAACGCTTCATCCTTATTGGCTGTTAGAAGACGAGAAATTTGCAAGAAGCGACATTAAACCGCTTTATTTTGGTGGTGGTCTTTAAACGGAACTAAATAAAAGTGTACTGAATGCGAATGAAGACGCGTGCAGCAGTTCATTATCATATCAACTACTGACCAATTATAACATATTTTTCTTGAGTGGTCATGATTATTACAAAGCGGCCACTTAAAGCTACTCAAATACAATGTTAGTATTTAAATGTTGGTAAGTTGAGCAGCAAGGTGTTACCAGATATTCGGCAAGGTGCCCTTCGACGATATTTTGAACATCAAGGTGGTCCCACATCTGCCGTCCGTTTCACAATATCCCTTTACACTCAAATCACGAAAGGAATCAATGCATGCACCTGTCGTCTGCGTGTTTTTTCTTCGTTATTACTTCCTATGACGCGTCCAACTAAGACATTTATCGCATTTTATATGAATGGTGCTTCAATTGTTTTTTTAAGGAATTAACTGTGAGGTGTTTTATTTGTATTCTCTCTGCAATTCGTCAAATCATTCAGAGTTGCTAAAGTTTGCAGGTCGCTGTTCAATTTAATGTTTCCTCCGTTGTCTGGCATTCGGGTCACCTGGATCGTTTCCAAAAGATTCTTGATACGAAAATAAGTAGAGCTCTGTTTACATTTAATGACTGTTCCTGCTGTTATCAAGGTATTGTTTATGTGATTCAGAGGTGACTAATGTGACGAGTGTTCACTAGCTAAACGCATATCAAATAGATACCTCATATCCTTCGTTACATTGTCATCCTGTTGATTATTAAAAGCATCTTTACAAGCTTTTTTTAACTTACAACTGAACATCTGTTAGGTACTTAATTCGGTTTTAATCTCGCAAGTTGAATTTTACACAATGCATAGTCTGGATGTCAAGGTAGTTAGTAAAACACAACAAGGTAGTATTACTAACAAATACGTATACCTATTATTTTGCAACCTTCGATTTCGAAGCTATGGTACCTGTGGTACGTAGGTACTATGGAAAAGATGCATCCATACCATATCGACTACATATTCCACTTCAGTTAGCTCACTTAGTATACATGAAGTTGATAATGCATGCTCATATCGTAAACAATAGAAATCTGCATTGGAAAACAAAACGATGAAAAGAAGCCAAACAATGCTGTAATTAATTAGGCCTCATCAAATTCCCATAAAGATACAAAGAGCATTTTTATCTTTTCTTCGCGGCACAATAGGGAGATATGATGGAGTTTTGCTTTTAATTATCCATTAGAAAAGAAAGTTACGGCCGTTAAAGTTCGTTGGAGAATTTTTTTTAATTTGGGTGTTTTATGAGGCAATAAATTTTCATGACTTCAATGTTAACAATGCAATGGAATCACGTCTAAAAACATCTGCAAAGCAATTTTACGATCTGTGCGAAGTTTCCAATCCGGTCGTATCTGCGGGGCCACTAGAACCCAATGTAAATTAATTGGGAGATAAGGCTTGCACTGTTTAACTAGCAGTGGAAAAATATCAGCTAGTAATTAGTAGACTGTTTAAATACTTAGTTAAAACATCACGAGCTAATTCCATCAGATAGGTCGTTACCCGGAGATGTTTATTCAAATCATTATCTTTTGCGATAGTTAATGACTAATGACTTTCTCAAAATTTGTCGAGAGGTATCTTACAGTTTTTTTAAAGAATTACAATTACTGAGTGTTTGTGATTGAAGGTCATGTTCCTCCTATGATATAGGAAATAATAATATAACTAGGTATACTGTTTTTGAATAGTGTATCGCGATGTGACCCAAAAATTGAACGGTATCACATATCCATATCTAATTAGAATTCATAATTAGTGTCTGTTTTTATGTCAACAGACCAACCAATACGATTGCGGTCAACTTATCGGATCGGATTGGGTGACAGACGTAGTGTAGTACCTACATAATAATGGCATATCGTGCGCTGGTCGCGTGCCATAATAGTGTCGCTGGGGTGCAAGTGGGACAGAGGGCGTGGGGTGAGGATATTGTAGTACGATGCGTCATCGCCACCCTCCCCCGCCCAGCCGATCGATCCTGGGGTCACAAACGCCATGCGCAAAGCGCGCCCTTTTTTGTTTTATTTCTCTTCTTTTTTTGCATTTCCAGCCTGATGCAAAATCTTACAAGGTCGAATGAATAATAGGTGTTAACAAACGGGGTGTTGTTGATTTGATTACTTAGCTTAATTTTATGCTTTATTTTTACATATGACTGTAGTGATGAAGTCATAATTACACGCTCTAATTAAGTGTTTATTAGGTGGTAATGAATAAATACTCACTGGCATTCGTTCATTATTTCCTCCTGCGAGCGAACTTGCACAGGCGCCAACTTCTCGACGCTCTCCTCGTAATTCCCGAAGCACTTGGTGATCTTCTCGTCGAAGGTGTTCACCAGGTCCTCCAGGGAACCGGAGAAAGTCTCCGTGAAATTGTCACCTTCTCCGTTCTGCATATTGTCCTGTTTACACTTCACCGGTTTAGGCTCGTCGTTATCGTTTATTTTATTGGAGTCCGTTTTCATTTTTAACATTTCACTTTTTAGATTTTTTATGTTGTTTAGATGTATGTCGTTACCGTTGATCGTTTTTTGCGGAAAGTCAGCCGTTGAGAGACAGTCGTCGGCATCTTCGATTTGCGCGAGCGGCGCTTCGAACTCGAGTTCGGCCATCCTGCCAGTTGCCGCTTCTCGCATGACCGTACGTCCACCCGCGCCGATACTCGCGCGAACACTACTACTGCTATAGCTAGTAGGTGAGACAGCTACTTGCTCGTGTCGTTGCGCCGCGGCCGCCGCACTCGCTGCTCGCCACCCTAGCGACCTGTTGGATTTACTGTGTCTATGCTCTACACCACTTATTTGTTTATCTATGGTAGAGAATAACTCTCTTGTCTCTGTCTCTTTTCTGCCATGGCCGTACCATTGTGAGCATTGTAAACGTCCCAATTTTATTTTTACATTTTATATACAATATCTGTTCGTGTCGTCCCCGTATACACTTGAATCATATTTCTTCGATTATATATAAAAATTAAGATACTCAATGTGGTTTGTGAATAAACCAAGTTTGGATATCAGTTGCTGTGGTTTGATTCCAATGCCCAGAAGGTGCTAGAAGGTCGATCTCAACATTCGCTACGCTCCGTTTCCCTACGTTCTTATCTCTCTAACAGGTTAATTGCCCAGACTAACATCTTTTAAAGCTAAGAATAGCAGATTCTAGTGGCGTAAGAATCGTATAAGAATGCCTGAGTCGAACGACCGCAGCAACGACCACGTGGGACAGACCAACTTGACCTCGGGAATGTCAACTTCTATAGAAAAATTAAATGGATTGGATAATTGGATTAATTGGAAATTTGCTATTAAAATGGTGCTAACTCTTGAAGGATTGTGGAATTGCGTACTGGGAACCGACACTGACTCGACGCGTGATGCACGAGCGTTGGCAAAATTATCTTTGTCGTGTCAACCAAATTTATACCAAATAATTCGTGAAGCAAAGACCGCTAAGGATGCTTTTGGATTGCTTTCGGCTACTTTCGAAGACAAGGGGCTTTATAGAAGAGTTTTACTACTACGACAACTTCATCGTGTCGAATATAGCCATTTTTCGAGTATGCCCGAGTATATTGAAGGTGTGCTCAAGCTCGTCACGCAGTTATCGGATATTGGGAGAAATATAGACGACGAAGAAATAGCCGAAATTTTACTGTCTGGTTTACCCGAAGAATACAACGTTTTAGTTTCCAGTCTCGAGACAGCAGGTTTGACAACCAAATTATGTAGCGAAGTCGTACGAACTCGACTGCTACAGGAATATCATCGGCGTCATAATGGTAGCAGTGTAACAGATACTTTAGCTTATGTAGCCAGAAGAAAGAAATCACCGTTAACTTGTTCATATTGCCATAAGCCCGGTCATCTTGCCAGTCGCTGTTTCAAGAAGAAGAGGGAACAATCCAGGAAGAAAGAAGCGGAACACACTATGTATGCATCTGCATATTCAGCATCTCATTCCAACGAGTTCATTGTGGACAGCGGCGCTACTTCGCATATGTGTGGGGATCCCGCACTACTACAAGATGCTATAAAGAAGAAGTGTATAATTTCTGTGGCTAATGGACAGCAATTAGATAGTGAACTTATTGGTAAGACTGTTATTTCTTCTAATGTATCTTTGAACAATGTTCTCTATGTGCCAAATTTGTCAAACAATTTGATGTCTGTTAGCGAAATCACCAATAATGGTTATGTTGTTATTTTTTCCAATGATAAGTGTAGTATTTACAGTAATTGTCAAATCACAGGCAACAAAGTTTTAGATATTTTTAAAAATAATGGGCTTTACAAATTAAAAGTGCAAGTGCGACCTGACTCCCAATTAGGTCACTCTATGTCCCTACAGTCTAGGCTAGGAACCATGAGTGCCAATGCTGTAGCCTGTGCTCCTATGTCTGTGTGGCACAGACGTTTAGGACACCTGAATCCTAAAGGTATGTCTTTACTGGGTGGTGGAAATAAGTGTGGTGTCGTTTTTCAGCATGAAGACGGTGTGCCCACTCGCTGTATCGCCTGCCTTACGGGGAAAATGTGTGAAACATCATTTCCTCAGTCTAGTGCAGGGCGTGCTGCTCATCCTCTGGACCTAGTACACAGTGACGTTGCCGGACCGATTCAAGTACCCAGCTGGAGCGGAGCTCGCTATTTGCTCACCTTCACCGATGACCACACTAGGAAAACCTTTGGTTATCTTCTGAAGAATAAATCTGATGTAAGTTCCCATTTCATTATCTTTAAAACTATGGTTGAAAAACAGACTGGTTTGCGTATCAAAATTTTACGCACTGACAATGGTACTGAATACTGTAATAAAAATATGGCCAATTTTCTAAAGAGGGAAGGCATTATTCACCAAACAACTTGTCCTTATAGCAGTGCTCAAAATGGGGTTAGTGAGCGAGCAAATCGCACTATTTTTGAAAAGGCTAGAGCCATGTTGCAGGAGTCTCATTTGTCTGATCGCTACTGGGGCGAAGCTGTTATGACAGCTATTTACTTGAAAAATAGGTCGCCTACCAGAGCATTATCAGATAGAATTCCTGAGTGTGAGTGGACTGGATCTGATATTGATCTCAGTCATCTGCGCGTTTTTGGCTGTCTAGCTTATTCACATGTACCTCATCAAAAAAGGCGTAAATTAGATGCTAAGGCTAAACAATTTATTTTTGTTGGATATGGTGAAACGTGCAAGGGCTACCGCCTGATAGACCCTCATAACCCTAAAAAGGTTTTATATTCTAGAAGTGTTGTTTTCCTTGAGGATAAATTTATGGATAATAATGTATTGCGTGAGGGGGCCAAGCAGAATAGAGCAAATTTTACAATTTTTGATCATTTTATTTATGATGATAATTCTCGCTGTGATAATATTTTAGATAACCGTGATAATAGTTTTAATAGTAACTGTGATAATGATAATAATATTAGTAAGAGTCAGTGTGATATTTTGAATGATAAATCTAATCAAAATTCCTCTGTGGTTTCAGATGTGGAGATGATGTCACCACTGTCTGACCATTACCGCACTTCCGAGGATGTCTCTGAGGATGACGGCGAGGATGGCGTGCTATCTGGCACTAGCAAACCTCTACCGCCCTCTACATCTCGAGGAGGAGAGCAGATTACGTCGGAGTCTTCCGGCGCGTCTATCTCTCGTCCTGTGCGTGGTACTACTTTTGTAGATGTCTCCGAGGATGACGGCGAGGATGGCGGGCTATGTGGCTCCGTCAACACTCTTCCGCCCTCTACATCTCGAGGAGGAGAGCAGATTAGGCCGGTATCTGCCGACGCGTCTATCTCTCGTCCTGTTCGTAGTACTCGAGGTATTTTCCCTGAGAGGTTTAATGATTATCATTTAACATCACTGTTGGCCGCAGCGAGTGCATCCTATGAACCACTAACGTATTATGATGCTATGAATTCACCTGAAAAGGATGAATGGTACGGCGCTATGACGTGTGAGTTCGATTCCATGATCAAAAATGATGCGTGGGAATTAGTTGATCGTCCGCAAAATGTTAATGTTCTCAAAAACAAGTGGGTTTTCAAGAAAAAGTACGATGCGGCAGGTAAATTTACTAGATTCAAAGCTAGATTAGTTGCCTGTGGTTATAGTCAAAAGGCAGGAATAGATTATTCTGATACTTATTCACCCGTTGTTAGACATTCAACTTTGCGTATTTTGTTTGCTATATCAAATCAGCTGGACCTATGTATGGATCATATAGACGTCACCACAGCGTTTTTAAATGGCGCGTTAGATGAAAAGATCTATATGGAGCAGCCAGCTGGTTTCAAATCTGATAGCCATAATAATAAGGTTTGTTTGCTCAAGAAGAGCATTTACGGCTTAAAACAAGCTAGTCGTATGTGGAACATTAGGATTCACACAGTTTTGTCGCAAAATGGTTATAAGCAGAGTAAGTGCGAGCCTTGTGTGTATATTAAGAAAACTGATGATGAGTATATTATCTTGGCATTATTTGTTGATGACTTTTATGTCTTTCACAATGGTTGTATAGAGGCAGTTACATCATTGCTCAAACAGCACTTTGAAATACGGCATCTGGGTAAATTAAAAAATTGTTTGGGTATGAATGTTACTAAGAACAATAATGTGACTGTTTTGGACCAATCTGAGTATATAGGGCGATTGTTGAATAAATACAATATGAGCGATTGTAAGCCAGTTTCCACACCTTTGCCAATGTACTGTAAACTGGAAAAATCCGATAAATGTTTGGATGACAATGTATATGAATATAGACAGCTCTTAGGCTCTCTAATGTTTTTGTCTGTTTGCACTCGTCCAGACATTTCATTCGCCTGTAGTCATTTAAGTCAGTTCAGCACATGTTTTAATGTCAGTCATTGGCGCATTGCAAAGCGTATATTGAGGTATTTGGCTGGGACAATAAATTATGGTCTCCATTTTGAAAAGGATAATAACTTTGAAATAAATGCCTACGCAGATGCAGACTGGGCCAATGACTTAACAGACCGCAAGTCATATACTGGCTTTGTAGTTAAACTTGGTAATAATGTCATCAATTGGGAAGCACGCAAGCAACGATGTGTAGCTTTATCGAGCACTGAAGCTGAATATCTCTCTATTAGCGACGTATGCAAGGACATTTGCTTTGTCAAGAATTTCTTGATGGAAATAATTGACAAACACTTTGATGTCACTGTTTATAATGACAATCAAAGTGCTCAGAAATTGTTGTTAGTTAAAGAATATTCCCATAGAAAGACTAAACATATTGACTTGCGGTATCACTTTGTAAAGGACTTAATACAGGAAAAACTAATTAATGTGAAATACCTATGTACAGAGGAAATGATAGCTGATGTTTTTACAAAACCATTGTGTATTCAGAAACATAAATTTTTTGTAGAATGTCTTAAACTAAAGCCTTTGTCGTAATAAACTATAGAGTTTGTATTTAAAAATGGTAGAGTCACTTTTATACATTAACTTTGTTCTAGTTGAAGTTATGTAGAGTCGTTTTAAAATTTCATTGTATAGAGTCATATAATTGTATATCTAAGTGATGTACAGCATAAGGAGGAGTGTTGGATTTACTGTGTCTATGCTCTACACCACTTATTTGTTTATCTATGGTAGAGAATAACTCTCTTGTCTCTGTCTCTTTTCTGCCATGGCCGTACCATTGTGAGCATTGTAAACGTCCCAATTTTATTTTTACATTTTATATACAATATCTGTTCGTGTCGTCCCCGTATACACTTGAATCATATTTCTTCGATTATATATAAAAATTAAGATACTCAATGTGGTTTGTGAATAAACCAAGTTTGGATATCAGTTGCTGTGGTTTGATTCCAATGCCCAGAAGGTGCTAGAAGGTCGATCTCAACATTCGCTACGCTCCGTTTCCCTACGTTCTTATCTCTCTAACACGACCCGTGAGCGACCCCGAATGTGCCCGAATGCCCCATGTTCCTCTCTTAGATCTGAATTTTATCGATTTAGTTATGATTAAGATGGCTTTATCTAATTGCCGAATTAATTTACCTTTGGTAAAGATTCACGATCATTATTGAAGATTATATCCTGGCACGAATAGGTAACAGTTGAATTTATTGGCAATTGAAAACGAAGTTTATGCCTGGAGCAGAAAAATTGATTAAGAGATTACTCAAATCACTATTAATTATGATTTTCTAACCTAATAAATAGAGCGTCCAATTTTTTGTTTTGACGGTAGCTGTAAAATTAAATTTGACATCTTGTGTAAACACAAATTAAAAAACTCTCATAACGTTTAATTTTAATCGTCGTTTTTTTACAGGACTGAAACAATTTACATTAGCTGTCTAGTGTCAAATTTGACGTTTGAAGAAAAAGTTAACTTCAGATTTCAGGCCCGAACAAAAATGAAATTAATTTCGCAAATAGTATCATGAATATCTTAACACTACATAATATTAGGAGAATTTGTTCAAAATCGTTATGTTTATTCTCAAACGACTCGTTATTAAGTCTTTAAATTCTTACGTGAGATTGTATAGGTGAGGAGCGTTTCTTTGGACATAATATTTTGATGCGTATTACGATTTATTTTGATATCGATATGTCTTGCTTTCAGCTTTGGTAAAAAATCTCATTACGATGTTCTCAATCTGCGTAGAAACTGTACGGATAAAGAGATCAAGGAGGCATTTATTCAGATGAGTAAAGAAGTAAGTACCTCGTTTTGTTTAGCAGTTTCGTAATCATTGGCCGATGGAGTCATAATAAAATAGAACAAATTATTTATCATTATCACAGAATAGAATAGAAAGAGACAGACAGGTAGGTAGTCTTGACATGAATCCATCTTATGTCCGGGCTACACGAGGCTAGTTTTTCAAACTAAGATGGCAAGCTAGTGTTAGTAAGCTAGCAAGCTAGTACGTCTGGCTTTGTAAAGAGTCTAGACAATACTGACTACAGTCAGTTTTGCCTACTCAAAGCCAGAAGTACTAGCTTGCTAGCTTACTAACACTAGCTTGCTATCCTAGCTTAAAAAACTAGCCTCGTGTAGCCCGGACATAAGATGGATTCATGTCATGCCCGGGGGCATTAGTGATTCTGGTTATTGCTACCTACTGCTTGACCTTTCATGACAACCGGGCCCACTGGTTAGAGAACCTGACTAAGAAGCTTGGGGTCCCGGTTCCTCCCAGTGAGGTATATTATTATGTATGGAAAATATGAATGTTTGTTCTTGAGCAGGGGTGTAGCTACTGCCTTATCAGCCGTATCAATGATATGGGGCCCCCGGGCTACAGAGGCCCCTATAGTGTGTAATATTTACCTTTCATTTGGGCCCCCCAACTAATTTTGATACAGGGCCCCTTCAAGGCACGCTACGCCACTGTTCTTGAGCCTTGGGTATTTTATATGTATTTTAGTATGTATCTATCTATGTTTATCTATTGCCTAGTACCCATAACAAAAGCTTTGCTTTCTTTGGGACTAGGATTGATTTTAACCTTTTGAATGCCAGTGTCAGCTACAGACAACAATACAGTAATACAGAAATGTACCTACCTGCATTCGCATAAGAATCAATTTTGTTCATAACAAAAAGTATGTGTGGCATTCAAAAGGTTAAGTATCATGATTATTACGCTGGAGAAAGAATTTTGACTGCTTCCATTCTACATATTTGATTAAAAATGTAATTGGGATGTCTATTTTTTTTTAATGTATAGTAAATCGAAAATCATTTTGAGATAAATGCTTTTTACATTGTTTTCAATAGTTATTTAATTTAAATTATAGTGTAATGCATTTATTACATATCAAATTAGCAATGACCTTCATTTGACATTGAAGTAAATGTTGTTGACAGTCCAAGTTGCACTTTAATCAGTGTTGAATATCATTATTTAGAATTCTTCACAATTTACGCGTGGATTAAACTACAGAGTTTGATTTGATCCCACTGTCTGACATCTAGCACTTTGACAGCGCCAGTAAAGTGACACTAGTTACAGTGTACCACTACGCAAAAAATAATTAAAGGGGTTGCCATATTGTTTGCATTTAGATAGATTTAGAATTTGGCTGTGTGGGAGCCCTCAATTATAATCTGACGTCATCAACCAAAATAGTTTCAATAATTAATTTTGAAAAAAGTTGTGAACTAAATGACAATATATTGAAATTAGTTTCTTATAATTGACTTTTCTATGCAAAAAAAAATTAAAAACCATTGGTAATTTTTTTTATACATTCCCAATTCTGGCTTTCAATCGAAGAGAATATTTTTTATAATTTTGTAGATAATTTATATTAGACAACTGAATCTCAATGACCGTTTGGGCTGTATTTATGAAATTTGGGATTCTAGTTAATCTTACTAGTATCAACAAATAATCCAAATTTGGTGTGTTTGTGTTAAATAGATTTTGAGTTATGAAGGGGTCAAAAGTGGCTCCAAATAGTTTGTGTAATATTACACACGGTGCTGCTTCGCCAGTTCCTTTTGCTTGAATTTATCTAGACATGCTACTGCATGCTACTGCATGTCTAGATATAATAGACAAACAGACTTATACACAAAAAGTAAAGATTTGACTCTGCCTCAAAATTAAATCAAATATTTCCAGTACCATCCAGATAAAAACAAGGATGCAAAGGCACAGGAGCATTTTGTGAAGATTGTGGAGGCATACAATGTTCTGAGTAAAGCCAGCAGCAGGGCTCAGTACGACGTCCTGTCAAGCGCTGCGGCCCACAGTGCTAACAATGCATATGTGTATAAACCCCATGTGCCATACAAGTGAGTATTCTTAGGATGCCTTTTCATCCGATATGTACTATGCTATCTTGTTAGCATAGCTGCATAGCACAGCTCTGATGGTACATAGCGTATTTTAAACGCGCAGATGACGCGTAGATGAAGCCCGTATACATGGTTCAAATGAGATTTAGTTGTATTTGCATTATTTTTTTGAGAAATACCAGTGCCGTAAACGCGCTTAGTTCTTCTCTTATTCTTATTCTTAAATACTCGAAGAAAAATTACCTACGAATTTAGAAGCTGCCATGTAAGATTATAAAATCGAAATCACCGAAACACCAAAATCAAAATTCGGTTTGTGTTTTAGCCAAAACTGTTTCGGTTTCAACCGAAACTGAAGCACAATCTGAAATTCAGTTTCATTTTCAGCCGAAAGTGAACTACAAACCGAAATCCGGTTTTGGTTTTGGTTGCAAATACTAGTTTCGTTTGGACACTAATTACCGCCACGTCAGTGTAGCTTGGTGGTGGTGATGGTTGGGTTTATGTGATTTGTGTGTGTTCGTACAGTGTGGAGGTGGAGGAACTGTATGAACACACATTTCTTGCATAAACGTAATTATTGTAAGGTTGCGGGTGAGCAAAGTAATTATTTTAGTTCACTAATTACCGCACTGTTCAATTTCAGTTTACGCAAGAACCCTCAATATAGTTACTATTATGAAACCAACACTCAAAATGCACAAGAGCCACAGGCGAAAAAGAACAAGTCCTACTATGGTGTCTCCGGTGTTAAGAAAATGCCCAACTACATGATCATCATGTTGTGCGTTGGCTTTGCGCTGGTTGGCATTATAATACAGATGGTTGTTATTAGGTAAGTTAAGGTATCTAAACTGGTGGCCATAATTCAACAGACAACTTTGACAATTCATTTTGCTCAAATGTTGCCACAGACAGGGTAGTGCTGTTTGTGTCGATATTAAAAAAACATTACGGCTTTGGCTACCTGTACGCTTAGTATAAGTTTTACTTCACCAAAATACTTCTCGATCGCGTTTACGTAAAAAAATCAATTACTAGGGAAACATGTGCAGCGCCTCCGCGGCCGCGCGTCCATGTTTCCATAGAATTGAAATTTTTACGTAAACGCGATCGAGAAGTATTTTGGTGAAGTAAAACTTATACTAAGCGTACTGTGGTATTTATTCATTACTTACGGTGATATGATTAAATTAATTTGATACTTTAATTTATAATGTAAGTAAGATATCATTAAAGGAAGTACAAATACCAACCAACAACAATTATTATTAAGTATTTTGTTTTGATTTACCTCACCTCAAATCCGCTACATCAAAATAGGCGAATGATATTATGACCGTCATAGAGTACGCCAACCAAGGTACATAATATTTAAGACAATCATAATCATTTAGTCCAGTTGACACATACTATCGATATCGGCCACATCACTATTTAATTTCGTCTAACCCTGGTAACCCTTTAATTGTCAAGCTTGTCTCTCGAATTATGGCCACTAGTATACACACAATCCCTGCGGCCTTGGTTACTACGAATTCGAAGTTCGTATTGTGTGGTCCCTCTCACTCATCTGTTTTATGCTATTGGCGTGGACGGAACGACACAATACGAAGTTCGAAGATTGAATTTCGTAATACAAGGCCTGGCCAGCGGGTGTTTACCGCTAGGGGTATACTAATATTTTACTAATATCATAAACGAGAAAGATTGTTAAGATGTTTGGATGTTTAGATGTATGAATGTTTGGTCAATCACACAATAACGGCTGAACTGATTTGCATGTATACAAACAGACAAAAATCTCAATTGAGACATAGGGTACTTAATATTCCGCTAATGCGTTCCCGTGGGATAATACATATTAATTTATTTAAAACAAGAATAGAGGTTGCTGTCCAAAAACCTTGAGGTACAGGTTACTGCTTCAGCTACCAACCAATATAAAATGACCCCACACTGCGTACATTTCACTTAGAAGCAGGGATCTACTGACACTGGCTTTTTATAAATTTTAATTTTTTGTTTAGATCCTTTGGTGCGCGAGTCTGACTTGCGCTTGACCAGTTCTTGCAATTTAACAATTTCTATTGTTTTGTAGTAAACTAAAGAACTAAGTCAATTGGTATCTTAGTGTAAACTAGCTCTTGCCCGCGACTCCGTCCGCGTGGAATTAATAATTTGGGCAGCTTATTTTTTTATCCAATTTGCTTTTTCATCAATTATGGCTCTCCTTAGTTCCGCGATATAAAAAAAAACGATAAACGTTAAACGTCAACACAACGTCAAAATCCCGCTGTCATTACATGAGATGTGGTTGTGTGCGTGGCCTCAACTCTGGTGGCGTTACCTATAGCTGTGCCCGCGACTCCCGTCCGCGTGGACTGCGAGATCGTGCCCTCCAAGCCCTATACTACGAAGCACGAAATTCGAACTTCGTTTCATGCCATTCCGCTCACGCTAATGGTATTTATTACGAGAGTGAGAGGGACCACACGATCCGAACTTCGAACTTCGAATTTCGTAGTAACCCCCCTGATGGGACCGCGTTCGGGGAAGGCGAGCGATCGCCAGTCAATTCTTCTAAAAACTGTTCGATAAATTCTTAAAATAGACGTATCTTTCTTATTTGTGAACCGATTCAAATGAAACGAACACTAAATGTTAATCCAAGAAAATGCCAACATATCAGTGAAAACCGCATCCTTCTAGGTTAAGCCGTTTCTGAGATAAGCGCGCACAAACGCACAGACAAACAGATAAACAGACAAACAGACAATAATTCTAAAAATCATTGTTTTGGGTTCTATTGCGTTAATAAATAGCCCTAGTGACAGTTTTTCTCAAATATCTTCAATGTACGTACAGACACCGACTTGTTACAGATTTATTATATGTATAGATAGATAGATATAGATTGTCCTACAATATTTCGTTATTTTGAAGAAAGCTCGTTTCTCATTCTCAAATCAAGATGTAAACCAAACTGAACTTTGATGTACACTTAATAAAGTTCACTTGGCCAGCTTATCGATTTTGACTTACGAGCTTTTTTCACAGTGACGATTTGTTTGTTATATTATAACCTATTTATTATTTATTTTAAATTCTTTGATCAATTATAACTGAAGATACACATTGCCGAACAAAATCCCCTTCAAAGAATGTCCGAACTTTTTTATTTGTTTGCATAACAATTAAAATCATCACCTACACAGAAATTTGAACCTAGTCTTTACTTCATTACAGTCGAATTTCGGTTGACACTTGACAGCTAAACTTGACAATTTCACGCAACGTACTGAGAAAAAAGAAGGCCACTTTTATCAAAGTGGCGCTCATTTGGCTCGGACATTTTCGGGCGCGCGACTGTGGATCTACAGTTATAATTGATCAAAGTTTAAATTGTTTTATTTTTCTAGACAATCGTTTATAGTACATCGAAACACTGTAAACGAGAGGTCCAAGATGCTAACTGAGGAGTTGGAGAAAGTGCGTGCTGCGGCCGATGCAAATAGCAATGAGGTAACCATGCCACTTTTATTTGTGTGGTTAGTAAGTTGTTAAAAACTTCATTTTTAGGGTTCTGTACCCTAAGGGTAAAAACGGGACCCTATAGGGAACGTGCACATCGACGGCGCTGCCAACTGGTGCCATCAATTTGAATGTTTTACCATGTCAGTCAACATTTGAAATTTACAATAAGAGTAAATAAACATATTTTTATGAGTGAAAATACATATAATGTAGCTAATCATAATGTATTGTTGCATTACTGGATGTACTAACACATCAAAAAAACATAGTAAATCAAATAGGGTAAAATTTTACTACTTTCCAAGGAATAGTACTCACATGCCAATGCCATGGTTACGTGAAAAACGGCAAAAGTGGATAATCGTAGTAAAGAAACATACGTAAGTATGAGATTTAAAAGCATTTTAAGATTACCAATGATATTATTAGTGAAAATAACTAAGTTATTAGTTTGTAGTTAATACGATTTTTTTATGTAAACATAACCTTTAAATCTGTTTACAGCAAACATTGGAATGATTGGCTTCCATCTAAAAATACAACAATATGAAGTGCTCACTACATTGGCAACAAAAAAATCAGAAAATCCTAGACATCCATTATAAAATATGTTCCTACAATTTTCCCTGGTGAAGAAAACAATCCACAAAAATATATACAAATGTACAATACATAAATAGAATGAATAAAACGTATACTTTGAAAAACATAATACATTTAATAAATGAAAACGTCATTCAGAAAATATTTTGCCGTTATTTTCACGTCGTAAACAATGGAAATTTTTGTCTGTGCGAAAATTTTACCAATGATCACTGTCTCATTTTTCTCATCTGTTTTCTCTTCAACATCTAACACGTGGCCGGCCTTGAAGAGCTTTTGACCTTTTAATACGTTTTAGTCACGCAGTCGATCATTATTAATTGATCTGAACCCATATTTTGTAATTTTAATCATGATATAAAATTATTTTGATCCTTGTTTACATTCTTGATAGAACGATGACAGATCTGATAAGTTTCTTTTTCTGTCCGCATAGTGTCGCTTCTGTCGCATTAGTGCTGCCGCCTATAGTTACTGCACGTTCCCTATTACTGAGACTTCACTGTCCGTCCGTCAGTCCGTCTGTCACCAGGCTGTATCTCAGGAACCGTGATAGCTAGACAGTTCAAATTTTCACAGATGATGTATTTCGGTTGCCGCTATAACAAAAATACTAAAAAACAGAATTAAATAAATATTTAAGGGGGCTCCCATACAACAAACGAAATGTTTTTGCTTGTTTTTGCTCGATATTGATAACGGCAACAGGTAGAAGCTTGAAATATTCACAGAATATTTCGTTATATATTTACTTTAAAAATAAATAATTAAATTAAAATAAAACAAATATTTAGAGGGGGCTCTCATAAACACACGTCATTTTTTGCCGTTTTTATAGATAGATAGTACGGAACCCTTCGTGTGCGAGTCCGACTCGCACTTGGCCGGTTTTTAAACAAGCTTTTTCGCTGACTTTACTTTTTGTTGATGCATTGTCGTTCAACTTTCATAAGTGTATACCAAATCCCAACTGAATCCGACCACTGGAAGTGGGTCAAATTCGACTTCTAAGATTTGACCCGTACATACCTACATACATTGCAAGTTAAATAAAAGCTTGTAAAAAAGTATGGAACGGTTGGAATTGCTAACTGGCTAGCTTAGAGTGTGATGGAATGAAAAGCGTTGCTGGGATTTGCTGGCAACACAATTCGCACCTTCAGGACTTTATTTCTCATTTCAAAACTAAACCTTTTGTTCTTTTAGCATTAAGTTCAATTTTGAAAAGAGAATACAATACGTTTACTTTTAGTTTACCACTGACAGATGGCTTGCCTTCATTTCATTTCCAACTTTAACACCATACAAATAAAGTAGCTATTACAAAATCTGCAAACGTGGGTAACAGTATTCTAAAATTGGCTTTATTTGTAGGTCGTTAAAGTTAAATATGAAATGAAGGCAAATCATCTGTCAGTGGTAAACTTTATGTAATTTTACTGTAATTCCTATTGGGTCAGTCTCGTCCTGAAGGCGCGACATGATTTTAAGGGCCTACGCTAGCTGACGCGGACGCCCGCCGCGAGCGCCCGCTCGCAGGTCTAAAATGTACCGAAAATCCGTCGCACGCGCCCGCGCCACTTAGCGCTGTTCATACAATTTCTTATTAGACGCGCGCACGACGGGCGTCCGTTCCGGGTAATCCGCGTCAGCTAGCGTAGGCCCTTAGTTGGCGGGTGAATATACAAGAGTTCTGATCGCTCGGTTATTCATCATTACCATCCCACTATTGTAGTGAAATACACGCGACCGCCACGATATCCACGAAAGCCGTGGTGGCCTAGTGGTTTGACCTATGGCCTCTCAAGCAGAGGGTCGTGGGTTCAAATCCCGGCTCGCACCTCTGAGTTCAACGTTCTCTACCTCTGAGTTCTTCTTGAGGAAACCTGCATACACCTGCGAAGAAATTCTATGGTGTGTGTGTGAAGTTCCCAATCCGCACTGGGCCCGCGTGGGAACTACGTCCTAACCACAGAACAGAAAAAACTATAGAAGTGTTATGCAGTCATGTCGAGTGTGGCACAATTATGCGGAGTTCCGCATAACTTGCGCGCAACCGGCTCAGTTGCGCGCAGAGGCTGTGTCGGGCGATTGTGCAATCTAAACGACAATTATAGTCAAAAGTTGAGGAAATATGCCTTATTGTTCAGTTTTAGAGTGTAAAAATGATAGCCGCACCAAAAACGTCACTCATTGTGGTATTTCGTATCATCGGTAAGTAGTATTTCATTTTAATTTTGATTAATTTATATTTTTTCTATTCCGTAAGCCATTTTTTTAGAAATGCGTAATATAAAAATAGACTTTATTTTATTACGATAACGTCGATTTTTGTCTGTGTCACAGAACTTTGTGAGACCGGAACATTCCGCTACTCGCGAAGGGCGGAGGTGTTGTCGATAAAATTATCGATGTTTATTTTTGAGTATTAAGTGTTAAGGCCACAACAAACCGGGAGCGCAGGGCGCTGACGCAACAGCGCGGTTAATAACAGTGAATCAAATACAGTGTTCCACGCTGCCAGTGTGTGTCACCGTATATTTTATTCCCGGTTTGTGGTGGCCTTTAGAGTTGAATTTTCATTCCGTTTCCTAGTTGTCGGGCATAAAAATTAAAACTAATCTACACGGTGTTTTCTTGTGTCTTAGAAAAAAAACCGGCCAAGTGCGAGTCGGACTCGCATACGAAGGGTTCCTTACCATCCGTACTTAATATTATAAATGCGAAAGTGTGTCTGTCTGTCTGTAACACGCTTAAACCGCTGAACCGATTTAGGCATATGGGCATATAGCGATAAATGAATTATTTGCAGACGGAGTTGCGGGCAACAGCTAGTTATCTTAAAAAAAACCGGCCTAGTGCGAGTCGGACTCGCGCACGAAGAGTTCCGTACCATCTATACTAATATTATAAAGCTGAATAGTTTGTTTGGTTGAACGCGCTAATCTCAGGAACTAAGTACTGCTCCGATTTGAAAAATTCTTTCAGTGTTAGATAGCCCATTTATCGAGGAAGGCTATAGGCTATATTTCATCACGCTTACACTAATAGGAGCGGAAGAATGTTTCAAAATCGGGGGTTCAGCGGCTTAAGCGTGAAGAGGTAACAGACAGATAGACATACTTTTGCGTTTATAATATTAAGTAGGGATTACGTGAGCTCTCACATTATACATGCATAGATTTTAACCATGACTGAACAAAATCGGATTAAATTGTAATGATATTAAATAATTAACCAATTTAAGAGGAACAGCTTAGTAAGACCCGGCGCACATTATCGGCATCGGCAAGGAAAAAGATCCTTCGGCATCCCGATTTTCTAAGAACCTTCTCCTGACAATAACGAACTCAACAAAACAAGCACTAGCGAAATCGGTGCAACCGTTCGTGCAAGGGAAGTAGGGATTCATGTTTATATATAGAGATTATTGACCTATGAATTACATCGATATTCTAATAAATGCACTCCGCCCATCTCTAATACTTAAGATTTATGACGTATAATATTTTTCACTCGTGTTGAACCCAAACCCTATCTCATAGAGTTCATTATTCAATGGAATATTTTAACGACCTCTGACGGCGAGTAGCGGCGAGTAGCGGAAATTTTTTTTGACACCTGTCATTTTAATTCAGCTACTCGATGAAAGACGGCAGCACTTTGTATGCAATTTTACTTACGACCCCGTGTAATGTACTCTCAACGATATACCGTGGTAGTAAAGTTTAAATTGTGTTACCGGATTCAGAAGTTATGACTTTTTTGAATAGAAGCTACGACCAATGATTGCTAAGATTTCAATGTATTGCAAGAGTGTGTATGTGTGAGTTTTGCCACACCTGGTTTCGATACAAAACGGGACTCATGGCACTTCCACTAGTTTTTTCTGTTCCGTGGTCCTAACCCCTATCATTCTGAGAGGAAGCCTGTGCCCTGCAGCGGGACGTATATAGACTGGGAGGATGATGATGATGATGATGATGATGATTATGATGATCCCACGATTATTACCACACGCAAGTCGTAAGATCTTTGATCAAACTAGATTTAGCATCGGTACTGTTTTAATAAATGTAAATTACAGTCTAGGAACGCTCCAAACAAAAAGGAGGGCGCCATTTTCATTTCAACTAGCAAATTTATTTTATGATAGTTTCAAAAATCGTGCGTGCAGTTCCTCCCCGCGGAAGAAGTGAAACTTCGTAATGTGGAAATGGAAAAGGCACTTATACATCAATATGGACCTTATTGCAATAACTTAAAGAACTAAATTTAACTTAATATGCAACTATGTGTTTAAATTACTCACTAGATGGCGCTGTTATCAAGTCTCATACAAATTTGCACAGACAGTATGAGTTCTGCATCGCACTGTCGAAGTTTTTAATATCCGTTAGTATATATACAATGCGAGATTACTAGCTTCGGCAGTACATATACTAATGCTTTAACGTTTAACGCGACCTTGTTGGAAGTCGCATTAGAAGTTTCACTTCAAAAAAAAGTTTGCGTATGGCAACAGCTTCGTAGTATGGTTTAGTTAGGATTAGTTAATCCGCACTGGGCCAGTGTGGGAACTAAAGCCCCAAGTCCTCTCATTCTGATAGGTGGTCTGTACCCAGCATTGGGATGTATTTGGGCCGAGATATCTCTTGTAATTGATCTTTAAATATAAATGAAAATGTTCAACTATTACAAGCTCTTCTTTACTTGTTTTTTTTTTATCTTCAGATACAGACGCAGCTGCTACTCGAAAAAATCGTAAACGCGGCGAACCCGTCAGTCGCGACGGCATCCCTGGGGCAGGCCCTCGCCAGCGAGAAAAAGTGATTCAACTTTATTAGCATAATGATCAGACAGGAATTTACAGGGCAAAATTTAAAGACAGGTATAGTATAAATCTTACCAGGTGAATTTTTCGCTTCGAGCCATTACATTAAATTTGAACCTTAATACTATGATGATACAGTTTGTTTTGAAAGATAAGGGCTCGAAGCGAAAAATTCACCTGGGAAGATTTATACTGTAGGGTGTTCCTTTATCGATAAACCCAACTATCGACGCTTTTCCCACATGGTAGTGGTCGCACCCAGCTTTGATTGAAGTTTGTATTATTTTGTAAGTCTTATTTCGGAGGCAAATATGATAAAGTTTACACAAAGCAAATTTTTAATGTTAGCTAGGTAATGCGCTATAAAATATTAACAATAAACTCGTAAGGCCCAATTTGCTAAATTGAAATATGTCAAAGCAAATGTCAACTTGTCTTGATTGACAAGAATTTTCAAATTATGATAGTCGAAATTCCAAGATTTATGAGGATAAAGAAGAAGAGAATTGATTTATTATTTTGTTTCATTTGTATACTTTCTATAAAATTATATTTTTACAAAAAAAAAACTTGGAGCGATCAGTAGTATGTATACGGGAAAAGCGTCGATAGTTGAGTTTATCGATAAAGGAACTCCCTACCTGTCACTAAATTTTGCCCCTTAAATTCCTATGTGTGATAATTTAGTCTCTTTTTATCGGGCATAAAGGTCCTATGGCCATGGCAAAAGTTAAAGGTCTATAGCCAATATTTTTAGTCAAGTCTGCATAGGCGTGTGGCACGCCTGGCCAACATTAGGTCCATTTAAATAAATCTTAAGTACTGACTCTAAGTTAGACTGAGTTAATATTATGGCCACAGGAGAGACAACTTTTGTTTCTTACGCTGTTTATGACCCATAGGGCCTACGCTAGCTGACGCGGACGCCCGCCGCGTGCGCTCGCTCGCGGATCTAAAATTTACCGAAAATCCGTCGCACGCGCCCGCGCCACTTAGCGCTGTTCATACAATTTCTTATTAGACGCGCGCACGACGGGCGTCCGTTCAGCTAGCGTAGGCCCAAAATCGTGACTGAATACAAACATTTGATTTGTTGAAACTCAAAAACAGTAATTTAATTCTTCGGTTGTTGATTTCTTGTAAGTAGCAGTATGTAAATACAGCCACAATATATTTCGAATAAATAATATACCTACAGCATTAAATTAAAAAACAAAAAAAAACACGATGTCAGCCACAATTTTATAATTAGGTATGTATTTAAATATTTAAATATCCTCTCTCACTAAGTATTGACGGTACTTCTATAAAATTTAAAAAACGATAAATTATAGTATTGTAATAATTTTTAGTAGTTCAAATTTTAACGACGTTATTATTTAATATTATTTTGTCACTATACGAGTATATTAGAAGTAGTTCATGCTTCTCAGTAGTGTAAGTAGATAACTATTTTTCTATTAGCTACCTCAGCCAATTTTGTAAAATGTAAATATTTTTGTAAATTTACATTTGTTTAGATTGTTGTATATTTGTATTGTACAGTTGCTATTAGTAAAATGTTAATGCAAATAGTTAGTTTTATTTTATAAAAATAAATTGTTCTATGGAATTGAGACGGTTTCCTCGCTTCACTTTTGCAGTTTCGTGTAGCAAATAAAAATCAGATATTAAAAATTCAAAAACCATTTTTGCCAGTGTTTTTTGCGAACGTAAATGGCGAAATAACGTTTCTTTTTAGCTGAGACCGTTTCAGTTACTATGTACTTACTTTCTTCGTAACTGAATTTTGCATGAAAAATTTTTAGTTCCTCTTATATTTTATACTCTATGTTGTTGGTCAGTGACATAGTAAACGCATTCATTGACTTGAACACTTATACCTAAGAGCTTTTCTGACTTTCAATTAGTGCCTTGAAACCATGTAAGAGTTCATACATTATGAGCACTTAGTCTAGTGCCTTGAATTCTATTTTGAGTTCATATAGGTAAATCGCCAATAACTGGCCACCTAATACTAAAAGTGAACTCTATTCACCCATAATAGAATTCATTTTTAGTATAAGATGTTAATAAAATTACTAATGATGATGAATTAAAAATTTTAAAAAATAAGTCTATGCCCATTATAAATGCGTCTAAGATCCCTCCCGCAACTAACAAAAGAGCTGATAACTTAGAAACAGCTGAACCGATTTTGATGAAACGTACCTAAGAACCATCGCCAAGAAACCTGCTTTCTGCTAAAAAAAAACCGCATCCAAATCGGTTCACCCGTTTAAGAGCTATGATGCCACAGACAGACAGACAGACACACACATAGCGGTCAAACTTATAACACCCCTCTTTGTGTGTCGGGGGTTAAAAACAGTTATGTTAAATACTTTAGATGTAGGTATGTAAAGAAGGCCGCAGGTTCAAGTTGGATGCAAGCCGCTTCCAATCGTAATGATTGGGTTTTCATGAGGGAGGCCTATGTCCAGCAGTGGACGTCTTGCGGCTGAAATGATGATGATCAGTGGCGTAGCTACCGTAGGGCAAGCGGGGCGGTGCACCGGGGCCTCCAAGCTCAGGGGGCCCCTCGGACTCTGAATTACAAACTATAAACGCGGACCTATGAGAAACGCGGTTATAAAACGCTACTAGTGAATTTACAAGCGCACGAGTCTAGTGAATTTAAAGTGCATTCATCCTTACTTGTCTTATCATGTAGGTAAACAAACACGGGTTGGGGCCCTAGTTTATTTTTTGCCCCAGGGCCTTTGGTTAACTAGCTACGCCACTGATGATGATAATGTAATTAATTAATAATTGTAGATCTGTTTGAAAAAAAAAAATTATACCTTGTTGAGTTTATTGCCGGATTCTTTTCCACAGGGTTTTCCGAACTGGGGCCTGTTGCATAACAAAGTACAACTAATATTACAAGCGGAACTCTCGCTTCAGTTATATTAACTAGAAAGGGAGTTCCGCTTGTAATATAAGTTGTACTTTGTTATGCAACAGGCCCCTGGTGGTAGATTTTTTCGAAATTTATATTATAACGCTTGATAACCACTCACATGATTTGGGCAACTATGGTTGCAAATTTATTTATTTATTTCAATCAAATTTGTTCCTTAAAACAATATTAACATTGTTTGAAATCACTTGTCAATAAATGACAGCAAATGTTTTTTTAAGGGTGAAAGTTAAGTGAACGCTTATATGCGTTGAGGCATTGAGCGAAGTCGCCCACTTGGCAGAAGTTCGGGTAAAAGTGCATACAGTGAAAGCGTTAAAATTATCGAATTAAGGCTGCGTATCCACCGGAGCTGTGCGAGGATGCGTTGCGAGGGATGTGTTTGTCATGAACCAATAGAAACACTTCATTTAAAAGGTCCTAAGTGAATGAAGTGTTTCTATTGGTTCATGACAAACACATCCCTCGCACATCTCTGGTGGAAACGCAGCCTTATGCCCCAATTTCTTTCAATATTATAGATTAAATAACTTTGGTAAAGCCCATATGGAACGTCTTGTTTGTATGTACGCTAGTACGCTACTACATGCAAGAGGGGCTTTACTTAAGTTTTTTAACTTAGCTTTATCTACCTACCAGGGAATCGCCTGAAGAATCTTTGCTCACCGAGTACGGAGTGGGAGAAGGGGCAAACGACTGGTACAAGGCTACCTTTAAAAATAATAATATGAAGGTATATATTTTAACCCTTAGAGTCAAAAGCAGTTCTCGAATGCATACCTGATAAAGTAAAATTAGCTAGTCGTATTTTCAATAATTACAATATTGTGACGTATTATAAAAGCAATAAGGTTGAATTTCCAAAGCAATGCAAATCGCCTCTACCTTTTTAAGGGTACAAAAATAGACTCCGAATTGACGATGATTGATGGCCAATGGGGCCAAAAGGTTCTCCAGTGGCGTCCACGGACCGGCAGATGCAGTGTAGAATCAGAATCAAAATCAGAATTTAAACCAGTTCTAGATTTAAGATTAGATGCAGTGTAGGTTGGCCTTCAACAAGATGGAGCGACGACCTGGTTAAAGTTGCGGGAACGCGTTCGATGCTGATGGCCCAAGACCGGTCCGTTTGGCGAACCTTGGGGAAGGCCTATGTTCAGAAGTGGACGGCTTTCGGCTGTAATGATGATGAAACTTCGAATTGGGTGTGTATGTATGAGAGCGCCTTAAAATACCTACTTATAATCAAAGACTGGAATGTTCTGGGCGCTTTTGTACTGTCAATGACTTCACATTTATCGACTTCCGACATTCACCCACCGGTAGGTTAAACAAAAAAAAAATGGGTTTGGGAAACGTTATTTTAATAAAAAAATATATATGAAAAAATTGAAGTGGTAAAGTATGCCATTTCTCACGCCCTTCCAATGCCATTTAGAAGGTAGGAGACGTGACTTATGATCAGTGATCGGAATTTTGGGAGCTAAACTTTAACAAAACTTGTAAAGCTGACATTAAGGAGAATTTACAACCAAGAAAAATAAGAATATTATTGGCAGATTAGTGTTCAATTTAACTCTATATCGAAATCACAGATTTTCAGTAGTTTATTAATATTTTCATGTCTGTAAGCACTGTTTCATGCCCGCTTGGCAAGTTTTGTTAAAGTTTAGCTCCCAAAATTCCGATCACTGCTTATGATAGTTTCGATAGATGGCACCACGCGGCACTATTATTGACGTAAGCAAACAAGGAAATGATTGGGTTTATCGGGCACTCTATGGTGCAACTCGGACGCCGTTACGTAGATTTGCGCCAGATTTAAGGCTATCGTTTTGTAGTTTACTTTTAGTTTGTAATATTATTGATATTATTTGTGACAAACGAGACTATAGCTCAACTGTTTAAATGAGTCTTCGCCCGCGCGGTACAGGGGCTGGGGGTATGACGACAAAGGGGGCTGGGAGAGGTGCGGGCGGCAGGCACACGAGGCGCGCTCGCCGCCCGCATCTCTCGGCCCCTTTGTCGTCTTACCCCCCAGCCCCTGTACCGTGCAGGCGAGGACTCATTTAAACGGTCTATCTATAGAACGCAGGCTTTTTTACTTCACGGCGTATAGTATAAATCTTCCCAGGTGAATTTTTCGCTTCGAGCCATTACATTCAATTTGAACCTTAATACTATGACGATACCGTTTGTTTTGAAAGATAAGGGCTCGAAGCGAAAAATTCACCTGGGAAGATTTATACTATACCTACGAGGGGTTGACTTCAAACGCGGATAAATCCAATTAAAGAATCCAATCCAACATAAAGATTTTGATATTAAAAGAAAAGTTAAATAAGGTAGATAATCGTTTTCACCCATTTTTAACACCAATTATTATGAGGGCTTTTTGTAAATCATATCGTGCAAACAAACCTCCCCATAAACAGATTTTGACGCAGTGGCTTAAGCAGCAGGATTATCATGAGACTGAAATGCTTCTGACTGTAACACAGTGACGAAGACTGGTCGTACCTTGGTTTATCTTGTCCCCGGTGGCCATCATGTTGGTGTCCATTTTGTGCACACAAATTCACTCACATGAACATCCACGCATTCACCCTGTAATGTACACTCACACACGCGCAGTGGAGAAATAGATATATGTTAATTTTAGGTTAGATATAAGTAGACCTAAATGATTAGCAAATAGTTTTGTATCTTTATATTCACTTTTTCTGTACGATGTACAGTGCTCATTATTTGGTGTTTTTTTTTTACCTGGATCTTGTAACACAGGGACCCCTAGCACAGGATCCAGTGTCAACTTCGATCAACAATGATCGAAGAGTGTCAATGATTCTTCTTGTAAGCATTTCTCGTACAATAAACTTTTATCATTTATCATTTATCATTTATCAATCTCCTAAAACGGTAGAGTGGATTTATCCGAGTTTGATGTTAAGCGAGACTCAATTAGATAATAAAACGAGTCTTATTGTAACGTAACATTAAAAATTAAAAAAATATTTATATTTTCAGGTTAATCCTCTGGGCTTCTCTACGGAAACTTGGTTCGACTAAATTAAAAAAAATCGTGAATGTGTATGTAAATTGTAAATAATGCAAGAACAATTACAGATTTTTTTATTAAAATAAGATATTAATTTTATTAAATATATTTTAAGACAATTTAGATTTTATACTACTTATTAAAGTTTTGCTAATATTTGTGTATCTATGCTTATTGATAATCGTCTATACAAAAACAATCTTATTATTATAAATTATAACATTCAAATAATACCTAAGTATAATTTAAAAATATAAGTACCTACCTACAAACAGTTAAGTAATATGTTGTTATGGAACGGAAATAGATAGACGATGCTATCTCGAACAATCCCACACGAACATAGAAAAATTAAGAATTTTCTAAAATACACAGTTTAACAACAGATTTTGTTGAATAAAAAAAAAACTGTTTTTTTCAAAAATAAAAAACGACTAAAAACTTCTTCTTAAGACTTTTATCCTAACTTTCAAAGATTTTAATGAATCCAATTGCAATTCTCCGAGGATAATTGAAGACGTGAGTGGATGAAGGGGGTATGTCACAAAAACATTATTTCGAGTAAATCGCAGTTAAAGGTTTTTACGTTGTAATTTTGTTTTTCAATTGAATAGGGTATTGTAACTTTTATAAAAATCATCCAAATAGCCTGATCTTTTTAATAAATGCTTTTAAAAAACATTTTTTTATATAAAAAAGTACATAACCCCTTCTTTCTCCTTTAAGCTGTTCTGCAAAGAAAATAAGTTAAATAAATGAAAGTGTTTATTGTAACAAAATTTATTGATTTAGTAGAATTTCTTCGTAAAAATACCTGCATTCAGAGTTTATAAATTTTAGGTGATCCCTAATGTTTTCTTTTTTCTTGGGATATCGGATATGTCAGAATAAGAGAAAATAAAAGTTTGTCTCATAACATGGATGAAGGAGCTTAGTGCGTATATGACACTTTCTTCTGTTACATTCACTCGCAAACTGGTAACCACTTCTAGAGTCATGTGCCCTTAGCACCTTCATTCACGAAGAACGTAACTTATTCTTGAACATAGGTCCTATACACTGGGTTTAAAGCTGTTACAGCTTAAAAACATGAGAACTGATAGCGTCCGGTGTTGCATTATGACTTAGAATCTTCATTTGTGGCATAAAACCGAAAATGAAAAAAATGCGACATACCCCCTTCATCCACTCACGTCTTCAATTTTACAGCTGACTTTAATGGTAGAGCTTGTCTAATTTAAAATGACGCGCGCCCAACCACCGCATTTACGCACATCTGCCAAGAGAAATATTTCTCTATTGTAGCTTAAATTGAGTTTTAAATCCTGTGCGTAAATGCGGTGGTGGGGCGCGACATTTTAAATTAGATTCGGCCGCGGCCGAAACGTCGCGTGACTCAGCGCTCGCGACTCCCGCCCGCGACCCGCCCGCCGCCAGCCCGTCGGCGCCTGTCGTGCCGCTGCCGCCCGTCCGCGCTCCGACGCGCACCAAACATCGCCACACGGGGGCTTCATTTCGGAAGACATCAGCTGTAGTGAATGCTCCTAGGGTTCCTGCTGAGGATGAAGAGGGCTTCATTGAAGTCCAGAGAAAGAAGAAGAGTACGCGTCGCGGTACTCCGAATCAGTGCGGCACCGCAGTCTCCGGGCCCAGCCACCAGCTGCGCGTCGAGACTCCGACGACGGCACTCGACCTGTCTCGCCTGCACTACACAGTGACGGCGAAAGATGTGGTGGAGTACATCCGGAGCGCCAAGCAGTACACCATGAGGGTCCAGCTTTTGGAGTCGAGCCATGAACGAACGTTTAACTCGTTCGTGGTGTTGGTTCCGACGAAGGACTGGGGAGCCTTGACGATGGAGCAGTTTTGGCCTAAAGGAGTAGTGTTCCGGCGTTTCCGTGGGCGACCTCGGGTCTCCGGTGCTACTGACGCGACACCGGCTCTGCGGGTGTCCTGAGTGTTTGATGTGTGATGTTTAGTTTTATGTAGTTTTAAGTTTTAAATTTGATTATGTATGTTACACTGTAAGGTATTTATCTATGGGCCTATGCAGCCTGAATTAAATGTTTATTATTATTATTATTAGTGTACTCTACTATTATAAGGCAACTTATTTTTAAATAATTGGACATCTTAAGAATTAATATCAGCCATCTTATATGACAAATAGAGTTTTTTTAATGGGTTACAAATTGATAATTGTGACTATACGTGCTATCAAAACAAGATGACAGTTTGTGGGGTAATCTAGGGGTAATAGAACTACAGGTAAATTGAGACAGTGAAATGATAGATAAATACATTATGCATGGCGCCATTTTAACCTGTTTGAAATACTTTCATATTTTTTTTAAGTTTCCTGTCATTTCAATCAACAATACAGGATTCTAACCAACAAAATAAATCTTTAACTTAAATTGAGCTTAAGAGTCTAAATTAATCGAATAACTTTTTGATGTTAACCCTGTCGTCGACGTGCGGTGGTTCCGGGACCAATATCGGTCGTCCGTCCATCTTAATGTCTGTGTACAAGGCCTTGTACACATTAGTGTAGCCAAACCTCTTCGCGGCCATCGCGGAGTAGGCACTTGAGGTGTCCAGGCGTATCAGTCTGATCCCTCGCTGCGCTGTGGCTTGTCTGAAAAAAAAAAGTAAATAGTCGTGGTAGCCTCGTACTTTGAGCTATGGCCTCTAAAGCAGAAGATAGTGGGTTCGAGCCCACGCACCTCTGAGTTTTTTTCAAAATTTATGTGCGAAATTACATTCGATACGTGAGCATTACGGTGAAGGCAAACGTTGTGAGGAAGCCCGCAAACCTGCGAAGAAATTCAATGGTGTGGGAGAAGGTCCCAATCCGCAATGGGCCCGCGTGGGTACTACGGCTCAAGGTATCTCATTCTGAGAGGAGGCTTGTGCCCTGCAGTGGGAGGTATAATAATAATATGTAAGTATAGGCGGGGATGAGTGAGTGAGATGTGAGGTAATAGTTCAGAGTCTGATCATAATAAAAGTACCTAATTATGACGGACGGCGCGGGTCCATTGATGGCGTAGACTCTACTTATACTTACTCCATTTAATTTAGAATTATAAACCACAACAACATTATATTGCGGATCGTGAACTATAATCTCTTTACAATTTGTACTAGAGTAACAATTGACGACACGCAAATAAAGTGTCATTAAAACAATTTTATTTTGCGGCTCTCAGACTATTGTAGTACTGTTCTATTTGCTAGGTAAGAAATACTTAGTTGACGAGCCGTTAGTAATAATTTGTTCGTTTTTAAAGAAAATAAAAGTCTATCACGAATAATTATTGCAGTAGACACATTAACTTATATATTAGAACAATTCGTATACACCACATTTTTAATTTTCATTCAATTTTTATGGAATAATCGAGAAAAACTAACAAAAATGCAACTGGCAACGTAGCAGGTATAAACGCTCTTAATTTTATTTTCAGTATTTGTGTTAGCGGCCACAGTAATACGTAATCCGTGAAAATTTCAATAGGCTAGACGACTAAAAAAAACTGTTTAGTCCGTCAGTTAGATTATTAAAAAATATTGTACACGTATTTTTTCTTTTGTTTAACAAACAAAAAATGACGAGGATACAGTGCTTAGAAGTTTCGAGTGACGTCACTATATGGTACAATTTTTACCTAAGGGTGACGTCACAAGCCCCCACTCCGGAAGTTTGATGATCTATATCTTTGTAGATTTTTAATAATTTGATAAACCAAAAAATACGTGTCCCATATTTTCCCATAACCTAACTGACGGACTTAATAGAATGACATATTTTTAACCCAGTCGTCAGCATCCCTATTGTCTAGCTATACGGTTCAAGAGATAGAGCCCTCAGACAGACGGACAGACAGCGGAGTCTCAGTGATAGGGTCCCGTTGCACCCTTTGGATACGAAACTCTAAAAACGCCATTACAGTTAAAATTGAATATTACTCGAAACTCACTCAGTCCTGTTCAGCAATTCGTTCATGATCCCTCGCCGCCTCCAACCGGGGTCTGTCGCAGCCACCATGATCTCCACTAGGCGTTGCTCTTGAGGATACTTCTCCCAGAGACGAGCTCCCGCCTCCCTTCTAGCTAGGATGTACAGGATCTTTTGGAATTTCGGGTTTTTGCATCGCTGTGCTTGGCTTAGGAGATCGTTGCCGTTTGCGTCCTACAACAGAATAACATAAGTTAATTTGAGTTTTATCTTATTTATAAACTGATGTAAATAGTTAGTTGAATTCAGCATTACTTTACGATGGTTGATAATTGATAACCTGCAATAAACTAAAAGTAATGTTTTTATATTTTTTTTGTATAGAAAATTCAATTATAAGAAACAAATTTCAATATTTTTTTCTTTAGCCATCTTCAAAATTAAATTTACCATCATCATCATTTCAGCCGTAGGACGTCCACTGCTGGACATAGGCCTTCCTCATTGATACCCAATCATTTACGGTTGGATGCGGCTTGCATTCTAAATAATTCTATTCCACATAGAATAAATAAGTACAACTAATATTTCACGACATATTATTATATTTCAATGTCAAATGAAGGTCATTGCTTATTTGATATGTAATAAATGCATTAAAAACAAAAAAAATAAATGCAAAATTAAAAACTACAGAAAACGATTGATAAAACATTTACCTATCGCAAAAAATAGACAAATCCCAATTTGTCCTTGCTAGTCCGCGAGTTGCGGTTATGTTTCATATAGGTAACGCCACCAGAGTTGAGGTCACGCACACAACACGTCAAGTATACTAGGTGCCAGATAACGCTGCCTAATCTGTGTAATCTAATAGTGAGAAAATGTTGACAATTTCTGCAACGACCGCAAGTGAACTCAACCCTGTACCACGATAACCGCGTAAAGTTGATTTAGCGATAATTTTCATACATTTAGCGACAGTCGTTTTTAAATTTGAGATAACATAATACTTGAGGAGTAATGAACTTTTAAGCAGCGTTATCTGGCACCTAGTATAATGACAGCGGGATTTTGACATTTATTCGTACTTACCGATACGATAGCAAGTTCAACAGACTCGACATAGAATTACAAGATTGACTAAAAATTTCTTCAACCTATTTCGTTAAGAATAATTTAGGAAAATACATCTAGTTCAAACAAAACGGAAAATAAAATATTTTAATCCATTTAATTTAAATCAGATAAACAAATTTTTCGCTATTTATCAATACAGATTTTTTTGTTGCGATTATTTCTTATCTATCAGTTTCAAATTGTTTTATTTCAAAAATAGGTTAGGTATATGAAAAAAGAAAATTTATAATATGCATACTATTGCGTAGATATATTTCATCATAAAATCATATTACTCACATTTTCATTCACTCACTAATTTCATTCATTCACTACTTTTTTGTAATCAGTACTTTATGTATCTGTGTGTGTAATCATTCGCCTCAACTCTCGTGGCGTTACCTATAATTAAAAGAAGCATTAGGGAGCCTTTAAAAGGCAAGTGTACCACTTATTGCATGGCCGGCAGTGCACCAGCAGTCCCAATGGTACTAAAGGTGTTCATGGGCGGCGGTGATCACTCAACATCGGGTTAACAGCAAGCCTGTTTGTCGGCTTTCGTATGTTTAAAAATACTTAGAGCAATGCATAGTTGTTCATCTCACATTAATATAAAACAAAGGCTTACCTCTTTCAGGGGTATTATTCCGCTGATCATAACCCCCACTATGTTGTGTTCGCTGTCCACCGCTTTGAAGGATAGCCCTTCCATCAGAGAATGTGTGCAGTACTCCTCTAGTTCAATGCATGTTTCGTTTTCTGAGGTTATGAGATTCACTGCGGCGTTTAGAGGCTCGTCTATGAAGAATGTCCTGCAAAAATTGTTAATAATGTTGCACTCTACACTGTTTATTGATATGTTAGGCTAAAAGCCTGCATTACACGGTGTCGGTCAGAGGAGCCCCCAGGCAGAGGAGCCCATCCCGGGGCGGCCAGTAGGAGGGTCGTTGTAAAAAAATTGTACATAATTAAGGGCTTAATGAAAACAAAATGACGAACGCATCCTTTGTGCACGAAAGTTAGTCATACAAACTAGATACTAGGTGCCTGATAACGCTGCCTAATCTGTGTAATCTAATAGTGAGAAAATGTTGACAATTTCTGCAATGACCGCAAGTGAACTCAACCCTGTACCAGGATAACCGCGTATGATTTAGCGATAATTTTCATACATTTAGCGACAGTCGTTTTTAAACTTGAGATAACATAACACTTGAGGAGTAATGAACTTTTAGGCAGCGTTCTCTGACACCTAGTATATATGGGTAACTTTCGTTACACAAAGGAATTACTTAATTAAGCTTTGTTTAATTAAATTCCTTAATTTTTGAAGACTCAGGCGTCGCTTTGTCCCGTGCTCCCGTGGCGTTCAAAATGGTAACGAGGAAATTCGTGAGGTTTTTAGTGGGTACGCCCCTTGTGGGAGAGCCCCACATACCCTCTCTTTCTTCGAACAGAGCTGGATGCATATAGGCGCATCTTCCGCACAAAAAAAAAGTTCAGGGTAGGTAGGTCAAATTTTAAATTACGCATATTCGTTACGCGATATTAGGCCGCGCGATTTGACTGTTGGAAGCTCATTAAAGGTAATCGCGGCTTACATCTCGTAAAAAAAGTTTAAATTATCAGAATTTGAACGTTTTACGAATCGTCGAATCACTTGTTCCTGATTTGTCATATTCCTGATTGGACATATTCCTAACTTGTCATATTACTTCCTTTCCGCTCCGCCTTAATTAAATTATTGTCTAATAACCGAAGTACAAAGTGCAAAATGAGCCTACAATATCTTCGTGAGAGCGGTCTTGACCATCATCACGCGGCGGACACGACGTACAAATACGCGTTCTTGAATCTACATAAGCACGACGACGTCTGTACACGCGTACGCCTACATACATCGCGCGCGCACTCTCTCTGTACGCTTAGTATAAGTTTTACTTCACCAAAATACTTCTCGATCGCGTTAACGTAAAAAAATCAATTACTAGGGAAACATGGACAGCGCCTCCGCGGCCGCGCATCCATGTTTCCATAGAATTGAAATTTTTACGTAAACGCGATCGAGAAGTATTTTGGTGAAGTAAAACTTATACTAAGCGTACTGTACGCTTAGTATAAGTTTTCCTTCACTTCAATACTTCTCGATCGCGTTTACGTCAAAATTTCAATTCTATGGAAACATGGAAGCGCGCGCGCGGAGACGCTGTCCATGTTTCCCTAGTAATTGAATTTTTTACGTAAACGCGATCGAGAAGTATTTTGGTGAGGTAAAACGTATACTAAGCGTACAGTATGCTTAGTATAAGTTTTTACTTCACCAAATACTTCTCGATCGCGTTTACGTAAAAAATTCAATTCTATGGAAACATGGAAGCGCGCGCGCGGAGTCGCTTCCATGCTTCCCTAGTAATTGAATTTTTTACGTAAACGCAATCGAGAAGTATTTGGTGAAGTAAAAACTTATACTAAACGTACAGTATGCTTAGTATAAGTTTTACTTCACCAAAATACTTCTCGATCGCGTTTACGTAAAAATTTCAATTCTATGGAAACATGAACGCGCGCGCGCGGAGGCGCTGTCCATGTTTCCATAGTAATTGATTTTTTTACGTAAACGCGATCGAGAAGTATTTTGGTGAAGTAAAACTTATACTAAGCGTACTATACGCTTAGTATAAGTTTTACTTCACCAAAATACTTCTCGATCACGTTTACGTAAAAAAATCAATTACTAGGGACCCATAGACAGCGCTTCCGCGCGCGCACGTCCATGTTTCCATAGAATTGAAATTTTTACGTAAACGCGATCGAGAAGTATTTTGGTGAAGTAAAACTTATACTAAGCGTACTGTACGCTTAGTATAAGTTTTCCTTCACTTCAATACTTCTCGATCGCGTTTACGTAAAAATTTCAATTCTATGGAAACATAGACGCGCGCGCGCGGAGGCGCTGTCCATGTTTCCCTAGTAATTGAATTTTTTACGTAAACGCGATCGAGAAGTATTGAAGTGAAGGAAAACTTATACTAAGCGTACTGTACGCTTAGTATAAGTTTTACTTCACCAAAATACTTCTCGATCGCGTTTACGTAAAAAAATCAATTACTAGGGAAACATGGACAGCGCCTCCGCGGCCGCGCGTCCATGTTTCCATAGAATTGAAATTTTTACGTAAACGCGATCGAGAAGTATTTTGGTGAAGTAAAACTTATACTAAGCATACTGGTTTCTGGCGGTTTCCGGCTATCTGCGCCTTGAGGGGTGGGGTAATTCGAATCGGTGCGGGGCGGACCGTTTCCATTCTGTACGTCAGTACTATTATATATTCTGTGCCATTGTTCTGAGTCGTTTCTGGTGCAAAGGTTGTCCATTGCCGTTTAAGGGGGCAATGCGGCTAGTGTATTGGGCACCTTTGCGCCAGGTACGATCCGGGGCGGGATTATTAGGCAGTTTTTTTAAATTGTATTTTTTATCATATTCAATTTATTATCTTGAAATTCTTTATTGTATTAAATGTTGTCATGAAGATCTTAAAAGGTAGGTACAGCTTCAACATTCGCATTAGCCTTAAAATTTATTTATTTACAACACAATACTTTATATTATATATTATAATATATATGTACAAGTATCCTAGACTACAAAAAAGTATATTTAAATTGAATAAGAAATGTTTATATGTAAAGTAGGTAATAAATGATTTTCGACTTTTGCCAAAGTTTACTTACTTTTTGAGCAGTTTCATGATATTCTCTTCATCTCCTTTTTCGACTGGCTCCACTGTGTACGGCGGTTTTGACATATTTGCTGTTCCTTCAAGGTTTTGAAATAGAAAGATGTTAGAATATTAAAGCACAATTAATTAGGTACCTATATAAATTGTAGGATATACATAGTCGCCATGATATATATATACTATCTAGAATAGTAGGGTGAGGATTAAAATAATGTCAATGTCGTTATGTTTTTGACGGCCGGATAGCCTAGTTGTTAGAGAACCTGACTACGAAGCTTGAGGTCCCGGGTTCGATTCCCGGTCGGGGCAGATATTTGTGTGAAAAATACGAATGTTTGTGCTCGAGTCTTGGATGTTTAATATGTATTTAAGTATAATATAAGTATGTTTATCCGTTGTCTAGTACCCATAGTACAAGCTTTGCTTAGTTTGGGACTAGGTCAATTGGTGTGAATTGTCCCGTGATAAAAAAAAAAAGAAGTTAGTGTTTTGTGCTCTGAAAATTTAGAATTTGCATACATCATTGCTTCCGTTTTTTGTTTTTTTCCGGATAAATACAAATTAGAGCTATTCGATGCAATAACCAGTGAGCTACATTTCGGCCTCATCTGCACTTAGTTACCATCAGATGAGATTGGGTGAATCACTGGTCAATATTAACTAAATAAAAAAATGAGACAGTGACTGCATAGTTCTTAAATTATTAAGAAAAAAACTCGTATTAATTAAGACAAAGTTAGTTAGTCCAATAGCAAGTACGATGGGCTGCAAAAGAGCATGAACATCTCGGGGCGATAATCGCGTGAGCAGTGTTTGATCGTTTGAAGTTATTAAAATACCCGCGCGCGCGCGCGCGCTCAAGCGATTATCGCCCCGATATGTCTATGCACTTTTGCAGCCCACCGTACCTACCTAACCAAAGGCGGAAACTTGGACCCTTACTTGAAATTATTTGATGAACAATCACAATCGATACAATCTTTAATAAAAAAAACTGTCCGTTTTTAGGTCTATGGTGAATTAGCATTAACTAGGCAAGCGTGCTCCATCGTCGACCTCATCTTCGCTTGCCACCAGGCGTGATGTGGTCAAACGCAAAAGAGTGGTTGGTTGATTCACTCAGTCCCATAGAGCTTAATACACATAATATGCCCAGGTACTAACATTTAGATATGCTATAGGTACTATAAATTCCAGCTTCTTAGTAAATGCTCTACCGGTTTATCTTCAATTCTTCTATACAGTCAAACTGTACCTACATAATAAGTCCTGCACGAGATGTATTGTAACGAACGCCTCTCAGTCTCACTCGTCGTTTCCAAGAACAATCGCCTCAGTTTTTATTGCGATACGGTTAATGCCGGGAAATTAGAAAAACAATTGATTCTTTATCAAAGTAATGAGACACGGCCTTGGTAATAAGTTTTACGCTGAATAGGTACATTAGTCGTAAACTAAGGCTGTCTTAGTAAATAATGTCAACGATACGATATTGTATGTTAATGAAACGGAATGCGTCTTAATATTTTTATGGCCACTTGCTGGAAAAAAAGTCGTTTTGATCGTTAAATTTAGCTAAAGCTTCTTTAAATTTCAAAAAATTTGATAGGTACTTACTACAATTGTTTTCCACCAAGAGACCATTCAAAATGTAATGTTTATTTTATTACAAAAAACATTATTTTCGTTTGCTTTGAAATTGGATTTTGAGTTATCATTAAAATTTTATTTCAGAAACAGCAAAACTTACAAAATCACAAGAACGCAAATAACTTATATAAATTCTGAAAAATGGTCACTTACACTGAAATCGTAATGACTTCGTTGTATTTAATGCAACACACGACTGATTTAATCAAATAAACACAAGTTATATTTTAAGTACTTATCAATATCTAATCAGTAAGTATCATCAACCTAGATGAGATACGTACCTGTTCAATATCAATCAACATTTTTACTCTTACGCAAATTATCATCAGTAGGTACACTACAAAAAAGAGCTCTACTACCTATTTTTAGAAAAATATCAGAGGTTATTTTAAAGATCACTTGATTTAGAGCTCAGTGGCATTGTGTATTTATAAAGTGGTTTTTCTCAACCGGTTTAGTAATTGAAACAAAATGCATACCTAGTTTCCAGTACTAGCGTATCTTGGTAGCAAGAAGGAAGTATTCACATTGTTTAACGTTACTTTTTAAAGTGTAGACTATGTTAAGTCGAACCGCATGCGCGCGAGTGACTGTTTAGACGCGAGGTGCGCATTTACATATAACGGTTATGATATAAATATATGCTTACCAGTGTGGGTTATGAGCTTATGCCCACAGATAATTGTAATATAGGAATATTAGGTAATAATATAGGGTCTTACTGTGTTATTGATTTCTTTGTCAAGCAATACATTCGCATTATCCCGTTTTCTGTAAAAATGGGCTTACAGTTGGTCACGATTCTGTTGGTTCGATAGTACATAGGGGCATCTAAGGGCATCAAACTCGCTGGCCTTATCATGTAAACAAACATGACGTATTAGATGGTCATTCATGCTAAGTACAGTACGTAACGATTTATAAACAACTTTGAGTATAGACAGTCTAGATATTTCGTACCTATGTCAGAAGTGTTCCATTCATTTGCATTGCGATTTTAAGGAAAATCTTATATCTAAAATGGTGTATTTTTAAGTCGTACTGTAGGTTCTTGGAATGTAGTATCTTTCATAAGACTAATATTATATTTGAATGGGTTTTCCTGTTTATTGAAGACGCATAAAAGAGATTTTGCTACTGAATCGTGTTTGTAAAGGACAAAATTAAATAAGTCTGAACAGATAGGTGAAAAATTCAAGAAACTTCTTGCACATAGCACTTAGTTAGTATAGCTTGCATAAGTACCGAACTGATATGGAAATTATGTCACTTGGAACTTTACATTAGGTATCTGTGCGGGCGTGTTACTAATAACCACAAGGAAGGGGATACTTTTTAATTAAGTTTTTTTAACTAATAATATATCTAGCACTGTTGCCCGCTACTCCGTTTGCGAGGAATTCGTTTTTCGCTATCCCGTGGGAACTATGCCATTTTCAGGGTTAAAATATACGCTGTGTCCTTCCCAGGGTGTCAAATTATCGTCATACCAAATTTCATCTAACTTGGTTCAGCGGTTTGAGCGTGAGGAGGTAACAGACAAAGTTATTTTCGCAGTATTTTTTAAGTTTATATCGAGCTTACGGGTAATTTAGTTACGAAACGTTATCCACCTTGATCAATCTAATTTGACTTTTAGAAAGGGATCAAAAATACAACTCGTAAGCAGGGCTAAGCAGGTCAACGACCGAAATGTTATTGTTGTTGATGTTGTATAATACATCTGTGAGAAAGCAGAAAGTAATAACGATGCAGTGCTGTGCTCTTCAAATAATCGAAGTGAGAGGAATTGTTATCTGTCCTACCAGAAAAACAATACAATTGCTTTCACAATTTCAGTGATAGAGGACAGAGTAAATAGAAAATGATCTTCCTCCATGGCAGATTTCCAAATTGAAGAACCACGCGAAATACCAAAAATCAACAGATTAAATCAAATTGAATCAATCAATTTGAATCGAGTCTGTGTAGAAATTTATCGCAGTAAGTAAAATAAGATAAAGATCTACTTACACCAAATCTACGTAACTTATCTACCACAAACCTACCTACCTAGTTACCTACTGTAAACTTACTGTACTTCTATACTAATATTATAAAAAGGAAGGATTTGATTGTTTGATTGTTTGTTTGTTTGTTTGCATTGAATAGGCTCCGAAACTACTGGACCGATTTCAAAAATTCTTTTGTCGTTAGAAAGCTACATTATCACTGAGTGATATAGGCTACTTTTTACCGCGGGAAAATACCTTTACCTACGGGAAAATCAATTTAACGCGGGCGAAGCTGCGGACAGAAGGCTAGTATTAAATAAATTCTAACTTCTTGACCTAAAAATATAGGGGCGGCGTATCCTACACTAATGAATTACAACCAGGGGCCTGTTGCAAAACAAAGTACAACTTATATTACAAGCGGAACTCCCTTTCTAGTTAATATAACTGAAGCGAGAGTTCCGCTTGTAATATTAGTTGTACTTTGTTATGCAACAGACCCCAGGAAGTTATAATACAATTATAGGGACTCCATCCATCCATTCCTTTATCGTAGGCCTCATCTTCGCTTTCCATCAGGCGTGATTGTGGTCGAACGCAAGCCTATATATTGTAATAAAAAAATGTGTGTAAGGCAGACAGTCGGCTTAGCCTTCTTAAGGTACGCTGGGGCCCTTACACAAGAAATAAGAGGCCTCGCCGGAAAGGATTAAAGTGAATGTAGTTTTCTCAAACATGCTATGAAATATTGACGTTATGTTCCTTATAATACGCCACGAAGTGTCACGATGCAGGCGCGGCGTGGTGTGCGGCTAGAAGAGAGGTAATGGAATTTCATACAACATTGCTGGCCTTGGCCAGCAAAGTGATCGGCTATTGTTTCATGTGACACAGCACCATGACGTTTATAGGTCTATGGCATCATAGCATTTAGCCATTTAAAAAAAAAAACTATAAGCAATATTTGCGTTTTGGTTCATTATGACATTCTGCCACTACGCTTATTTAAGGTAAGGTAAGATGGTGATGGTGATGGCAATGGTGATCTGCCTAGAGAAATATTTCACCATCAACAACACCATCATCATCATTATATCATCATCATCGTCATCGTCATCATCATCATCACCATCATCATCATCATCATCATCATCATCATCATCGTCATCATCATCACCATCACCATCATCATCATTATCATCATCATCATCACCATCATCATCATCATCACCCACCATCACCATAATCACCATAATCATCATCATCACCATCATCATCATCATCATCGACATCATCATCATTATCATCATCATCATCACCATCATCATCATCATCATTATCATCATCATCGTCATTGTCATCATCATCATCACCATCACCATCATCATCATTATCATCATCATCGTCATTGTCATCATCATCATCAACATCATCATCATCATATCCCACCATCACCATAATCGTCATCATCATCACCATAATCATCATCATCATCAACATCGTCATCATCATTATCATCATCATCGTCATTTTCATCATCATTATCATTATCATCGTCATTGTCATCATCATCATCACCATCAGCACCATCATCGTCATCGTCATCGTCCGTCATCGACATCATCACCATCACCATCATCATCATCGTCATAATCATCATCATCATCATTATAGGCATCATAGCATTTAGCCATTAAAAAAAAACTATAAGCAATATTTGCGTTTTGGTTCATTATGACATTTTGCCACTACGCTTATTTAAGGTAAGGTAAGATGATGATGATGATGATGGTGATGTTGATGGTGGTGATGGCGTTGATGATGATGGTGATGGTGGTGATGATGATGATGGTGTGATGATGATGATGGTGATGATGATGATGGTGATGATGATGATGGTGATGATGATGGTGATGATGAGATGATGATGATGATGGTGATGAATCATCACCATCAGGTGATGATGATGGTGATGATGGGTGATGATGATGATGATGATGGTGATGAATCATCACCATTAGGTGATGATGATGGTGATGATGGGTGATGATGATGAAGATGGTGGGTGATGATGATGATGAAGATGATGATGGTGGTGATGGTGATGGTGGATGATGATGATGATGGTGGTGGTGGTGATGGTGATGATGACGACGACGGCGACGATGATGATGATGATGATGTTGATGATGATGGTGATGGTGGGTGATGATGATGATGATGGTGGTGGTGATGATGATGATGGTGGTGATGATGATGATGATGACGATGATGATGATGATGATGATGCATGTTTGAGAAAAACTCTATACAAGCCTTGGCCACGTACGGGATTGCCGGCCTCGTATCTCTAGATGACTTCGTTAACACTCGGCCATCTATAACAACTCGGCCGGCAATCCCCTATTTCGCGGCCGCTGCAGTAATGTATTTACTATTTTAATTGTAGTTTTAATTTAATTTAAGTTATTATATTATGTATTGATTTTAATTTTGAGTAAAGTGTGAAAATATCATTTTCGTGTAAACGAGTAGGTATACGACTTATATCTGACTTTCGTGGCACTGAGCATGGACCCCGTGTGCCCTTATGTTAAAGACATTACTTATAGCGTATAGGCGCAAAATCCAATAAGCCGTACAATTGGTAGAACCTAACATTATTAAACGAAATATTTATAGAATTTTTCCTCAAACTATCAATATGGCGAATAACAATAAGAATATTATTATATTTTGCATAAAGTTGTGAATGAAAATCCTTCTAATCACAATAATATATTAGCAAGACCGATAACGCGAATGTCAATGTTCCCGAAGCGCCGGGGCCTGAACGGGTTAAAACGTAATTAAAACCACGCTTTAATAATAAATTCATAAAACAAAGCAATTAACAATAACAATAAAATAACAAATAATAACACAAGACAATGCTCACCGCTGTGCACGTAACACTCTACAAAAACACTGCAAAACACGTGTAGTGTGATCATAAACAACATCTTTACACTCATTAGTACAATAAATCAAGAGCACTGACATGTCAATGTACGTTTCAGTGGGTTATCTTAAAAATAGACAAGTTTGCTCCGGATATTTCACTAGGCGTTTGCAAAATTGCTGGGGATAACAGTTGTTCATAAAGTTTACTAAACTTGTTTTAAGCTAAGTGTTCTGAAGTTAAGCTAGGATATTTCCAGAAACTAGATGCTTGGATTAGTTAGAATGAAAATTCATGAACTTACACGTTTTTTATCACAATTTTTGACTGAAAATACAACCAATTCTTCGATGCGGTAGGTACAGTTTGAACATCGACCTATGAAAAGATTAGTCAACCACTATAAAAAAACTTGGAAGTATTTACAGGGGCGCTTAGCCAAAGTACCTCAACCACCTTCTAAAACACCCCAAATGATTTTAAAACATCTTATATAGTTTGAAGGTTTTTGTCTTGTCTGTCTTGGTTATGGGAATGAGCATCCGTAGGGAGGAAATTTAAAAGTCTATTAAGAATAGTTTATACTCGACGTTACTCTTCGCGTACGTAACGTAGGTATAATACCTGAACAGCACAATATGGTGTACTCATACTCCTATAACAAATAAATAGCAAACTTTTGTTATCATAACTGTGCTCAATCATGGACTTTAGGGCCTAAGCACACGGCGTATTTTTAACGCGCCGTCGACGCGCGTTTTCATCGATACAAACGCGCGTCGACGGCGCGTTTTTTAAAAAACGCCTTGTGCTAGGGGCCTTAAGGCTGTTCTAATGGAATGAAAAACGAGCTGTAAACGCGCGTTCCTAAAACGCGCGTCGATGGCGCGTTCAAAAAACGCCGTGTGCTTAGGCCCTTATACCTAACCAGGACTGAGTACACTGCGATAAAAAAGTGGGGCCGAAAAAAACAAACCAGAGAGTTGCATCTCGTTCTAATTAGGGTGATCAAGTATTGGTGCGAGTGAGACACAAATCTCTAGTTTCTCTAGTTTGTATGTAATCTCTCGGACCGCTGTCTCTAGTTGCCATTATTAAACTGTATGGCTTGGTAATATGGGTCACTTTTGATTGACTAATAAAAGTTAGTACTCAGTCCATAGGTATTAAGTCCATGACTGTGCTTTAACCTCCTCGTACTATTCGTACTCGCGGATCTGCGCCGAATTTAATGCTGTTCTCTATTTTTATTTTATTTTGTGAAGTTGGTAACTTCTACTTGAGACAAATGAAACAAGAATGTGAGGGTTTTTTTCTTACCCCATACGAGTGATTAAATGTATGCAAGTACACGTAAACGATCAAGTGGCAGTGGGCAGGGCACATCACTCGTAGAACTGACGGCCGATGGGTCTGAAAGGTTCTCGTGTGGCGTCCGCGGACCGGAAGACGCAGTGTAGGTAGGCCTCCAACAAGATGGAGCGACGACCTGGTTAAGATGGCGGGAACGCATAGGATGCGGATGGCACAGGGCCAATCTGTTTGTCGAGCCTTGGGGGAGGCCTATGTTCAGCAGTGGGCGTCTTTCGGCTGAAATGATGATGATGATGATGAATGACACCTATGCGATTGCTTGCCTGTATATTTACTTTAGCTAATGTTTTATAACATCCCACGACCAACTCGGGGCCGAATTTGTGCAAACAGACAAGAGAGGAGAGTATATACCTAATAAAATAAAACACTCAATTTATTTTATATTGTTTAATATTTTACATATGAGATTTTTTAAACATTTTATACGCTATATGGCATGATTCTACGTTATGCCTTTTTAAAATTTTGAATTATTATCAATAGTTCTCAAAATTGAAATTTTTGTTCTTTGTATGTACTTAGTTAGTTAATAATATGTGTATTGGTACAAAGAGAGAAGTGACAATTACTCCATCTACAAGAGTTCAACTCTTAACTGATGATGATGATAGTAATATCAATCAAATAACATATCAATGCAAAGTGTAGACGATGCCAAAGAAAAAAACATCTTACGAAATAAATAGTTACATAATTATCACGTTTATAAATTCCTAATTAAATAATTGGTAACTTAAAAAACATAACTGCAAAAAAATGTTAGAATATCAGTTGTTTCAATAAAAAATCAGGATATTTTCTTTATGCTGCCGTAATTTTAAAACTTCTGACTCGATTTCTTCTTTCTAGTTATGTTTTGGGTACTTACAATCTAAAGGAACCACTACTATATTAAATAAGTAGGTATATATGGTAATTATAAGAAAAAGGTAATTATTAATTTTGCAAGTGTCATACTTAATATTCTATGGAAATGAACAAGTAATAAACTAAACAATTATGTATCGGTCAAATATCAATCACTATCACACGTCTCTCAAAACAACCAAATTAAGGTCTAATAGGTAACTATTCTTATGTAGGTACCTACAATTTGAATTTACCTGACTAATAAAAAAGCGGTAAAGTGGTTCGTAATTACATAAACATAAATATGATCTTGAGTCTTACAGATAAATAGATACATACACAAAATAAACTTTAGTAGCTTTCGTGACTGCTGTGCTGGGTGTGTTATGCGACATGAAAATAATCTTAAATCGATTGGAATGAAAGATCACTTTTTAATTGACTAGTCGATGGAATTAACATATTTACGTTATTACCTTAATGTATCACACCTTCATTTTTTCTAAAATCACTTCTGGTGCCTTTACTGTTTGTATACCTATACTTAATAGTTTTTGGTCTCTCAAGGCCTAAAAGTTTTACATCAGTAGGTACCTAAATTATATTGCTGCCGACAAAATCCAATGGTGCTAGAACACTGTCCCGCGTTTCTAGTGCGATACACATTTTTGTTATATTGATAATTAAATTATTAATGTTGTCTTTAACATCAACAACACCAGAAGACGCAAAATCTAGTTATTGCCTCAAGATTAGACTCTAGTCCTACACTAAAAGACGCTGATCCCTAATGGAACCCTGCTAAGTCGGACAAGGTTGTGCATATACGTGTCTAGAATTCTTGTGAAGCTACTGTAACGTCTTCTTGCATAGTCAATTAATGGTCACCGACTTCTGTAAATAGAGAAATAGGTTTTAATATGAACGTCAGCAGATTGGTGACTTGAGAATCTAATTGGCTAAGTAAAGTTTTTTGAAGAGGTGCTAATTATATTTTTTTTCGACAGTCGGCGTTCTGGAGATCGAGAAACTGCAGCTGTTTTATTTTTATCTCCTATTGTTTACTGGAAATATTTTTTTAAGTGTTCGAGATGACATTTGTGAGATTTTATGGCTGATAAGCCGTACGTGCTCAGAACTTAGTAGAAACAGAAAAAAAACCGAAGTGAGCTGTCACTTCTGTCAATGTCAAATCGTTTGTGTTTCGTTTGCTTTGCGTTTTGGTGTGCTCAGTGTGATTTATGGACTATTTTTATCGACCTCCGCATAAAATCCGGACTTTCAATTTTACCGCATTTCTCCACGACCTATGCACGATAATTGGATCACGATTGAATACTTTCGATCACTATTTTGGAACTGCTTCTTGGACAACGCAAAGCAAACGAAACGCAAACGGTTAGATTTCATTTGACATTGACAGAAGCGACAGTTGACTTCGTTTTTTTTTCTATTTCTTCTTAGTACTGAACACGAACCGCTTGTCAGCCGTAAAATCTCACAAATGTCATCTCGAACACTTAAAAAAATATTTCCAATAAATAAAAGGAGATAAAAATAAAACAGCTCCAGTTTCTTGGTGTTGAAGTCGACCACTGTAGAAAAAAAATATAATTAGCACCTCTTCAAAAAACTTTACTTAGCCAATTGTGCCGGGCATTTCTACTTAGTTAGACATTTTAATCCTAGTAATGATGGAAGCAATAAAAGAAGAGTAAGATAATAACGAAGAAGTCGCTGCTGCTGGAGTAGAACTAAACTATAATTCTTTTTTTTTTATTAGAAAAAAGGTAAACAAGGTTGAAGAGTCTTTTTATTGAAAAAACGCTTTTATAAAATAGTAACTATTATACTTGAAACCAAAATAATGTAAATTACCATAATGTCCTTGCTGAAGGTCGGCGCAGACCAGATGCGTGTGCTTGTTATATCACGCACACGTACCAGTTGTCGTGAATGGAGCTGTGGGAGAAATGGCACACTAGATGCGTGCACATGGTGTGCCAACTTTCTTACAGTTACATTCATTACAACTGGTGCGTGACACGCACACGCATCTGGTGTGCGCCGGCCTTAAATAATTGTTAAATATTTGCTGTGACTTATTTTTCAAAAGTATTTTGCAATAAAAAGACGCGTGAAGATCGCTTACCTTATTTCTAATGCTAAAAAAACGAAAAATATTTAGCCACAGTACAAAGTACGCTTGTCACAATTAGCTACCGGATAATTTGTACAAGAGCTCGAAAAAACCTTTACTGGGGTTGTCTTTAGAATGGTAATGCTACTACTGTATCAAGCACAGTTTCTTGCACCTCACGGTACTCACTTCACAAATCTTTGATGTAAACCCTGGTTTCAAGATGTGGCGATTCTGGTTGCGGTGCGTCGGGCAGGTCTGCGTACAGAACAGCGTAAACGCTGCGGAAATGGAGTCTCTCGGCGGCGGCGGCGGAGTATGCCGATGTGGTGTCCATGCGGATTGCGGTGGCGCCGATGGCACGAGCAACTCGTCTGAGGACGACCGGATATTGTTGATAATCATTACAAGGAATCAAGTGGATAAGAACGCGTTCAATGACTTTTTACGGATCCTGATGTACCAAGCCCTCTTCAGGTCTCGCGTGAACTTCAATTCTGCCCGTTCAATCAAATTAGATTACATTAAATAATCAGGTGCGGTTAAAATGCTTAATGAAAAACAATACTCCACGACCTGATAATTCAACCACACAGGCCCGCGTGGGAACTACGGCCCAATCCCCCTCATTCTGAGAGGAGGCCTGTGCCCTGCAGTGGGACTTATATAGGCTGGGATGATGATGATGACAATTCAAACCCATAGGTGGCATTTCCATGAATGAGCTTTTGAGTTATCAGGTCGTTTAGGCGAAAAGCTTAAATAAATGACCTGTAATATTATGTACAGTAAAATTACATAAAGTTTACCACTGACAGATGGTTTGCTTCATTTCATATTCAACTTTAACGACCTACAAATAAAGCCAATTTTAGAATACTGTTACACACGTTTGCAGATTTTGTAATAGCTACTTTATTTGTATGGTGTTATAGGTGGAAATGAAATGAAGGCAAGCCATCTGTCAGTGGTAAACTAAAAGTAAACGTATTGTAGTAGCAACGTGTCCGTATAAGCAAATTGACGTTCCAAATTTGAAAAATGGCCTAAGCTCCATATCGATCTGTGCACTACCTTACTACATACAACAAGTCAGTCATCATTGATACCGGGTCGAAAAATACGGGGACGTGAACCACACCCGAATTATAATCAATAGCAAACAATATTTGTTGTGATTTCTGGTTTTGAAGATATGGAAACTAATTATCAGTGCTAGCAACTTTTTTTAAACTCTATTACCCTAGCTAGAACTTGCTTAAATCTACAGTTCGTTAATTTTAACGGTACTAAAATAAGTTTGACAATAAATAGAGATTAAAAATTGAAGAGCTTAATACTATAATGTCTTGGCAGTCTCGATAAGTACTTGTCCAGGCGAGTTATTATTTTATAAGTTGCGTGGTTTTTTGCACTCAAATAATTTATTCTTGAACAAAAGGAGAGGCAAATCTGACAAATACAGTTGTGGCCATATAATTAAGAACGATTATTTATTGAGATGATTTTTTCAAAGTAACAAGTATAACTAATTGCCCGTATTTTTTTTATTTCTCTCGGTATTGCAAAACTTTTCCGTACTACCGGTACATTCATTTATGCAACATTGTTGGCTAAAAAATTAATAGAGAAACTTTATACATTCGATCTGAACCTAGTATTAGTACTTACTGGCTGGTCACGTAATTAAGAACGCTGAATAATTTATTATTTTTTCAAATTTAAATAGAGAACACTGTGTGGCTCTGTGGTTGTAGATTATTATTCGTATAATTTTGGCGCCATTTCGTGCTGTTAAAGTCTTAAAAGTGATTACTTCGTATAAAAACAATGGGGAAAAATAAAAGTTGTGATAAATCTACAAGAGAAGTAATAATAAAACTTCGCGAGAAGAATTGGTCGTATAAAATGATAGCCGACCATCTGCAATGTTCAAAAACAATGGTTTTCCATGCCGTAAAGCATTTTTCCACGTATCAAACTACTTCAAACGTTCCGCGTGGACCTAGACAGAGAAAGTCATCTCGTCGAGATGATCGAAATATCGTTCGTTTGGCAAAACAAAATCCTTTTAAAGGGTCTAATGAGTTGAGAAAAGAATATTTTAGCGAAAACAACCCTTCAGCAATCTCTGCACGCACTATTCGAAGGCGTTTGGTAGAAAATAAGTTGAACGGAAGGATAGCAAGGAAGGTGCCTATGTTGAAACGATGTCATAGGCAAGCCCGACTTGCATTTGCAAGAAGGTATGAAAACTGGACAGTCAGACAGTGGAAAAACGTTCTTTTTTCTGACGAGACAAAAATAAATAGGGTATGTTCTGATGGAAAACGATATGTACGACGCCCTCCGAATAAAGCATTCGACCCAAAGTACACAAAAGTGACATTAAAGCATGGCGGGGGAAATGTGAAAATTTGGGGGTGCTTTTCTGGACATGGCGTTGGACCTGTTAGGCTGATAGAAGGAAACATGGATCAATTCCAATACAAAAATATACTGCAAGAAACAATGTTACCATATGCCGAAGACGTGCTTCCGGTTATTTGGACATTCCAGCACGACAATGATCCAAAGCATACTGCACGCACCGTTAAGGAATTCCTCACATCACAATCAGTTTCAGTCTTAGATTGGCCAGCCAACAGCCCAGATCTTAACCCAATAGAGCATCTTTGGTGCGAAGTCAAGAAAAAGGTTTCAAATCGACAGTGTGGCAATTTGAGAGAGCTGTACGACGTTTTCTTAGAAGAATGGAACTCTTATTTCTCTTGCGAAATGTCAAAAATTGATAGATTCAATGCCTCGCCGGTGTAAAGCCGTAATTAAAAGCCGTGGACATGCTACTAACTATTAATTTTAGTTCAAATGTATTAATTTGCTTTTTTTTCTATACCAACTTCACATTAATATGATTTATTTAATCTAAGTTTCATATAAAACAACTCTCGAGCAGTTTAATAAATCGTTCTTAATTATTTGTCCAGCTTCATTACTATTTGAATTTATTAGTATAGAGAACAAATAAAATTTGTAAAAAAGAATGTTAGCAATTATACACTATTATTATTAATCCCGTTTGCTCTATCCATGTGGCTATTTTATAACATAACTTGTTACTTCTAAGAAGGAACACAACTAGACATATGACATGATGTAGATAAAAAAAAATCGGAAACTTCAAATCGTTCTTAATTGTATGACCACCACTGTAAGTATACAAAAACTAACGGACTTAATCTAAATCATATGTATGTACCTATAGTAATAAATATAACCAATCTCTATAACGTGATTGGTAATATTATAATTGTAAGTGTTTTTTCTGTCTTTCCGTCTTATTAGTTGGATTACGTCGTCGTGTTTGAAAAAAACTGTCCAAGTGCGAGTCAGACTCGCGCACGAAGGGTTCCGTATCATTATCTATAAAAACGGCAAAAAAATCACGTTTGTTGTGCAGCTTAAATATTTCTTTTATTTTCATTTAATTATTTATTTTTAAAGCGAATATAAAACTAAAAATTCTGTGAATATTTCAAGCGTCTACCTAATTACCTATTGCCGTTATCAATATCGAGCAAAAACGAGCAAAAAAACGTTTGCTGTATGGGAGCCCCCTTAAATATTTATTTTATTGTGTTTTTTAGTATTTGTTGTTATAGCGGCAATCGAAATACATCATCTGTGAAAATTTCAACTGTCTAGCTATCAGGGTTCATGAGATACAGCCTGGGGGCAGACGGACAGACGGATGGACGGACGGACGAATAGCGGAGCCTCAGTAATAGGGATCCGTTTTTACCCTTTGGGTACGCAACCCTAAAAGTACTAAAAGAATGTTCAACAATTTTAAAAAGAAATATTTTTTACGGTATGTAGATAGGCCACGATTACCTTTAATGAGTTCTCGATATTTTACCTAACTTATCTACCAGCGTCATGGTCATGTTCACGAGTATACCGTTGAATTTGTGTGTGAATGTTGGGAGAGTTCACCCGATTATTTATTTATTTATTAATCAATATAAAATTACAGCATTGCACAATAATACCAATGCGCTGTAAAATTCAAACATAAACATAATTTAGATACATAATATAAAAACACAAGAAACTATTTAGGGATTTTTGAAGTAGTCTTCGTCGTTTCCGTCAAACGAACCACACCACACCCTCCAGCCAGAAGTCGGAGCGCAGGAACATTTGCTCGTGCTTGGCAGGCACTTGGAGTCTAAAGGAGCTGAAATTATTAGCCCTTTGAGACTCGAGCACATAGACGCAGTCCAGCAGAGAGCAGAGAGTACAGTTGACGCAAAAGAATGAAGGTAGACAGAGCGCGATCTACACAATATTAACATCAACGCAAAATAAAGGCTCAGAGGCGCTCAACGAGCTATGGAGAGAGTCATGCGCGGGGTTTCTCTACGCTACGGGATAAAATCAGGAATGAGGAGGTTCGTAGAAGAAGAAGAGTCCCACATAGTCCAACGGTTTAGCTCGTTGAAATGGCAATGGGCAGGCCATACAGCAAGCAGAACATCTGTTCTGTCATCTGCCATCTGGCCGCTGGGGCCGAAAAGTCAAAGTCAAAGTCAAAACTCTATATTCAATTTAGGCATCAATTGATGCTCCTATGAACGTCGATGAATCTACCACCGGTTCGGAAAAACCCCGTTGGGACCACGGACTGGCAAGCGTAGTGTGGAACGGCCATCAACGAGAAAGACAGATGATTTGGTGAATGCCACACGTTCACGGTGGATGCAAGCTGCTTCCTACCGTAAGCATAGAGTAAGCATTGAGTATCAATGCAATGAGGGAGGCTTATGTCCAGCAGTGGACGTGCTATGGCTGAAATGACGATGATGATGATTATGTAATAAATAATTCTAAAGTAATGTCGACGTGGATTGACGTTATTGCGAGAATAGCAGGCAACCAACAGATGCAGGTGGCAAGTTGTCGTTCATTGTAGAGTTCTGATGATGATGGCGAATATTTAAATATAAATATGAGAATGATCATAACAATTCGAGCACTGGCTGAACCGAAACAAAACAACATCCCGAGGAAACCCACATGCTAAACCTAGCGTACGAAAGAGGCTGCCCAAAAAAATATTTGGCGAGGCGTAAAAAATTGCAACGCTAATCAAACATGATTTGACAAATTCACACTGTAATTATTTTTAGCCTCATTTAGGCACTTGACGGTTCTATTGTGTCAGCTGATCAAGGAAGTGTACACCTGCCCAGTAATTATGTAATTGTTTCCTTGTACTTTAAGATTTTCAATTGCTCCTTTTGTGTTTGTCCCCGACCCCGGAAGACGCAAGTGGGCAATAAAATCACACAATTACGAGTTTGTCTGTGGTTTCTGTTTTATGGTTTTACTTTTCGTTTTGGTCTAGATTGGAAGTATTCTTGGTTTATTTATAGCATAGCAATGAGAGGCGGTTTCTTTTGGTTTTATTTTCAAGCAATAACTTGTTTGGTTTCACGTACAACATACCTATTTTTATAGGTAACATCTCTCGGTAAAATCTTACAACGACCTAGCTTAGATCTCAATTCAAATTCGGCATCTTTCAGGAATCGATTCGTTCAACTAATTGTAAAATGCTGGATCCATCGCTCACCTCTCAAGATTAGCTTTTCCTTTTCTTACACATTTTAACTAAACCTGATATGTTTATATTGTTTGCTTTACTGTAGTTTTATTTTGTAGTGTACCTACGTCTCTTAACATGAATGATGCTAGGCTGTCGGCATGCCTGTTAATGCATTAACGGATTAACGGGGACCGTAACTTGCAATTTCATCATCTGAAAATTTTTTTTATATGTATATAAAAGTATATATATATATATATATATATATATATACTCGTACTAATGGCTTGTCTAAATAGATAAAAAAAAAAAACATAAAATTGGTTCCTTGCAGTTCTTCATCGTACAGTCAAAGCGTAATAATTACAAATAGTGCGGTAACTCGGGCGTCTAGACAGGACAACTAAAAGCGATGCAACTTTCAGTGCGCGCCGAAACTCAACCGATTGTAGGCCGAGACACAAAACAGACAGATCGAACACACAGACAAAACACAGACAAAAGTTCGCTCACTGTTACGGTCTATAGTATACTAGATTTCGATCAAAACTCTGTCAAGAATTCGTTTATTACTATCCCGCGTGAACTATGCAATATATCGAGGAAAAAAAAATTCGAGATAAAATAGTAGATTGTTCAACAAGGGACTAAAACAAGCCATAATGACACGAGATATTTAGCCACCCGAGCGATAGCGAGGGAGGCTATAATTCGAGTTGTCATTATGGTAGTTTAGTCCCGCGTTAAACACTCTACTTTTCACTTTGAATGCGAGGAAAAAAACGACGTACAAAATTACTTTTTTACAACGTATGCTCAATACGAGCAATGGACATCTGTTCAAAATTCAAATAGCAAAAAAAAATACCGCTGTCTTTTCTTTTCTTTTATATTTTTTTTACTTCTCATGCTCTTAAAATGTTACTTTAGTCTCTGCATATCGGGACTAAAGCTCTTTTTTGATCTCTAGGGATTAAAGTAAATTTTTTTTAATTGACTATGGAAACCCCTAAACTGCCAATCACGGTGTTTGTGAATGGAGGATTATCGCCATTTTCAATAACTGGGTATAGACAATTTAAAAGCTTTCCACAGACCGAAGCGCGCTGCGGACGCACTGTAGCGCCCTGCGCTTCGGTCTGTGGAAGCCTTTAGGGCGTGGAAATAACCTCAAAATGACAACTGTATAAAAAATATTTAAAAAATAATAATTTCGTGAAACACATTGAATAATTACGAATATTAATCTATTTAATTATAAAATATTAAAGATGAATTCATTTTATTTTGCATGTAAAGAAAGATTTCCTTTAGCTTAGGTGTTTTTTAATTTGTTTTTTTTTAAAAACACTGTCGGCAAAGCAGTTCCCTGCTCTGTCGATAAAATAGCAATCCGCACTGTCGGCAAAGCAGTGCTGGAGTTTACGGTAGATAGAGCAGTTACGTTTGAAAGTTAATATGGCGTGACTTCAAAATGATGCGATGTCAGTTGCATTTAATAGTAAATAGAAAGTATAATTAGATATAATTTAACAAAGAATTGGCATATAGAAAATAAACTTAAAAAGTCGTTTCTTTATTCACGGGTAAGTGTTTCAGTTAACAATATATTTTGTGTGTGAACTTAGATCAATTAGGTTAATTTATTTGTCGATTCTAATGAATGAACAATTATCATTCTTACATGCATAGTCCAATTAGTTTTAACATAGTCTTTAAGTTAGAATTTGTTGGCTAATTATGCAAGTATTAAAAGCGTCACAAGCGTTTAAAAAAAACAAATTAAAAACACCTGAGCTAAAGGAAATCTTTCTTTACATGCAAAATAAAATGAATTCATCTTTAATATTTTATAATTAAATAGATTGATATTCGTAATTATTCAATGTGTTTCACGAAATTATTATTTTTTAAATATTTTTTATACAGTTGTCATTTTGAGGTTATTTCCACGCCCTAAAGCAGCGTTTCTTAACCTCGGGTCGCGACCCAAATTTGGGTCGCGGGCGGTTTTGGGATGGGTCGCGGGTACGGTTCCACATTCTCCTGGAATCTCCCGGCTCCCGGAAGGAGTTTTAAATAATCGAAATTCTCCCGAAATTTTAAATTTACGCGAAAATTTGGGTCGCGGACTTCAAAAATATTTATAATTTGGGTCGCCAGCCAAAAAGGTTAAGAACCGCTGCCCTAAAGGCTTCCATAGACCGAAGTGCAGGGCGCTACAGTGCGTCTGCAGCGCGCTTCGGTCTGTGGAAAGCTTTAAAATTGTCTATACCCAGTTACTGAAAATGGCGATAATCCTCCATTCACAAACACCGTGATTGGCAGTATAGGGGTTTCCATAGTCAATTAAAAAAAAATTACTTTAATCCCAAGAGATCAAAAAAGAGCTTTAGTCCCGATATGCAGAGACTAAAGTAACATTTTAAGAGCATGAGAAGTGAAAACTATCTTAAGACCTTCTCAGGGTCTCACACTAACTTCATACCACATCTAAATCGGTTCAGCGATTTAGGCTTGAAGAGGTAACAACAGGCAGACGGGATACTTTCGAATTACAGTCAGTAGGTAGTTGCTGATATGATATCTTCTGGTTCGTACCAGAAAGCCCTGACGATAATTGTAGTAAATGAATGTGGTCAGAATTCCTGTATGCCGTAAGTAGTGCTAATTACTGTGGTCTTAATTAAACGGTATCACGTTACATTATGAGTAAGCCGAGTAAATGTCGATGTTAGTCATGCTCTCTGATCTCCGTTTGTTGTCTGATAAGAATTGCTCTCGGTACAAAATTCGCTTTTGTCTAAAAACCATTTTTACAGGCGTAAATGTTTCACTGCTCGGCAATGGCCTCCTCTCAGAAAGAGAGAGCTAGGGCTGTAGTGCCCACGATCGATTGGGAACTTCACACACTATTGAAGTGCTTCGCAGGTGCATGCGGCAAAACACCTCCACAAAATTGTTATTTTCTCACAAACAAAAATAAAATTTGATATGAAGTTTTACTACTTTATACATATTGGTTTGGATTGATTCAGGTGTTGCTTTGCCTTATGAAAATATTTGCGCTTCATACTATCACTATTTATTTTTCAGTATCTTGTGGAAAGATATGTTTTAACTTATCACTTGAGTAGTTGATGACGGAAGGTTACTGGTTTAACAGGTTATGATCGGGTTTTACAGTTGCTTCCAGCTTTTATTGACTTGTTTATTAAATACAAGAAACAATTACGTACTGAGTCAGATATGAACGCAAGATTAATAAGGATACTTGATCAAATTAAATAACATGTCAACGGTTTTTGAAAACGCAAGTTTCATGTCTGTCTACCTAGGTTACATGTCAAAATCTATCTAAATTTTTTTTTCAAATGGCGGGGTTAACTTGTATGACATCCATACCAAATCGATAAATATTATAAATACGAAATTAACCATTGTGCCTGCCTCCGTATGTTGGTTTGATATTTGTCCACGGCAAAACCGCTTCATCGATCTTGATGGTCTGAATTTGGATGAATGAAATAGGCTACTTTTTATTCCGGAAACCGGCGAGCATGTATGAAAAGATAAATACCTCCATAGACCGGACTGCTTAGAGCAGGTTGAGACCAACGGCACGAGAGCAGTCGTACCTACTGCGTGCGGTTGGAGTTGACTTCAACCCCAATGCTCTGAATTTTGTATTGAAATGAAACTGCAGATCGCCCACGGTCACTAGCGGTCGACGGACTAATGAGTGTTGATGAAGCGAAAGATATAGATAGATAAGATTAGGATCGTATAGCAGGTGGAAATAAATAGTCTCTGCCTATCCGTATCCCAGACGACCGGATAGCCTAGTGGTTAGAGAACCTGACTACGAAGCTCGAGGTCCCGGGTTCGATTCCCGGTCGGGGCAGATATTTGTGTAAAAAATACGAATGTTCTCGAGTGCTCGAGTCTTGGATGTTTAATATGTATTTAAGTATGTATTTATCTATATAAGTATGTTTAACCGTTGTCTAGTATCCATAGTACAAGCTTTGCTTAGTTTGGGACTAGGTCAGTTCGTATAGATTGTCCCATGATTTAATATTATTATTTTTATTACTATCCCGTTGCTGGGAAGAAGGTGTGTACTTACAAAAGTAGATATGTGAATATGTGTATGTTTATTCTGGAAATTCTCGTAATTTCATTGTATACGACTGTCAAACTTTTGGTAGGTAGGTATTAAGTTATTTAAGGGAAAATTTTTGCTCCATGCATATTCGCCATTATCTATTCCATGCACGTGCAGTCAATTATACCTCATCTTAGCATCTCTGAGATGCACATGACATTGTGTGCGCTGAGTTATGTGTTGCATAACAATCGGCGTATTGCGACGTTAATTGTTACGGTCTTATGAAACGACGTAATACCTACTGCCAACTGCTGACTTTATTCGGTTGGTTTTCTAAGAGGTGGAATATAGCTATATGGCGTTAAAGTCAAAGGCAAAGTTATTTATTGCCAGAACATAGTGTACCAATTAACAAAGATCTAACGAGTTGGTATCATGAAGTCCGTTTGCCGTTACAGTTACTTGCTCAATTAGTTATAAACCAATCCCGAAAGTGATACAAAATTAATTGTCAAAGTTGTTAAACGGACCTTACGGTACTAGCACCAAGTTACGGTAAACGTTTGACAAAATGAAATAGTGAATCCGATAGCAAGCGTCCGCGCCTTAGACAATACGGCCTCTGGCTGGACTGGACTTCTATGTTCAAAATTTCATTGGAAATGAGTAAGAAATGATGTACCAAACGTACGATGAATCCAGTTCGGCAACATTATCGTTTTAAAAACATCTTAGACTCGTTAGTTAAGACATTAATTGCATTCAATTGCAACGTTTTGCCAGACAATATGACGTCGTGTCACATCAACAATTCTATTGAAATGTCGCATGATGATGATTTACTCGTTGTTATATGGGACAGCGTTGCATTGGCTGCATGTTTACGCTGTGGAACCTTTTCATAATAATTGCTCTACTCCCTTGGTAGATAATATAACGATATCTTATTGGAACAAGGCTCTGCAAGTAAATGAACTACGATTCAAACTGTATGACTAGTTTAGTAAGTGGGTATACATACTTCTTTGTGTTAAAATAAAAATGCAATGATCCACCCTATTTATGTTCCGCTGCTCGACACAGACTTCTCAGAACAAGAGGGCTTGGGGTGTAGTTCCAACGCGGGCTTAGCGTGGATTGGGAACTTCACACACACCCATGAATGAGGGTTTTGACAAGTGGAATATTAGTATTATCAAAGCGCGTTTAGAAAGTGATTGAGCTCATATGTCATTTTTGAACTAATACATGATATGATATTGTCAGTGGTAGAGTGTGCAGACAAATGGAATTGTTATTTTAGTACCTTTGATCAATTATAACTGTAGATCCACAGTCGCACGCCCGAAAATGTCCGAGCCAAAATGAGCGCCACTTTGATAAAAGTGGCCTTCTTTTTTCTCAGTACGTTGCGTGAAATTGTCAAGTTTAGCTGTCAAGTGTCAACCGAAATTCGACTGTAATGAAGTAAAGACTAGGTTCAAATTTCTGTGTAGGTGATGATTTTAATTGTTATGCAAACAAATAAAAAAGTTCGGACATTTTTTGAAGGGGATTTTGTTCGGCAATGTGTATCTTCAGTAATAATTGATCAAAGTTTAGTACAATGAAGTTCTAAAGCAAGGAAAAAAACATCAAATTATAGTACTTAAATAAAATACAAATTTTGTAAATAATTGCTTAAAATGGCCATTAAAGTTTTCAGAAGAACCTTCATTATCTTTTTCTTTATTGAAATATGTTAGTACATTGCAGATAATTTGTCGGCACCGACCGTTTAATACTTTACCACGATTCATCTATATATATAAAAGAAGAAACTGACTGACTGACTGACTGACATATCAACGCACAGCCCAAACCACTGGGCCTAGAGATTCCAAATTTGGCATGTAGGTTCCTTATAAGGTCTAGGGGTGCACTAAGAAAGGATTTTTCAAAATTCACTCCCTAAGGGGGTGAAAAGGGGGTCCAAAGTTTGTATAGGGAAACAAGATTAGTTCGACTATTTTATTCGAAATTTCACAGAAGTACTCCTAATGGTAAATGAGTAAACACCTGTTTCAGGTTTTTTGAGAATTCAACCCCTAAAAGGAGGGAAAGGGGTAACAAAGTCTGAAAATCAACATGGGTGTTGTTTCTATGGTTTATTGGGTCGCTGGTTATGAAAACAACAACGGTTTTAAAATCCGACGTGGCGGACGTAAAATACTATCTCCCTGGATGGGGTGCGATGGGTTTGAAATGTCTAAATAAACTAAATGACTGTTGATATATCAACGCACAGCCCAAACCACTGGATCTAGAGACATGAAATCTTGCATATAGATACCTTATACAATGTAGGCATCCACAAAGGAAGGATTTTTGGGAATTCCCACGGGAACGGGAAAAAACGGGATTTATAAATTCGATTCCGAGTGACCCTATCTCAGTAACTATAATAACTAGACTCTTCAAATTTGATACACAAGTAGGTATTATATTAGTAAAAACATTTATTTCAGAATTTTTCAAAATTCCCACGGGATAAGGAAAAAACGGGATTTATATATTCAGTTCAACGGGATCCTATGAACTATAATTACTAGACTCTTCAAGTTTGACATAGAAGTAGATAATTATAATAGTATAAAACTGTTTTAAGGATTTTCGGAAATTCCCACGGGATAAGAAAAACACGGGATTTTTCGTTTTAGTGGTCGTAGAAAGCTGAAATTCGGCATGTAGGTTGCTTGGGGAGTGTAGAAGAGGATTGAGAGAGGACTTTCCAAAATTCCCACGGGAACGGGAGAAAACGGGATCTTTCATTTTACTGGTCGTAGAAAGCTGAAATTCGGCATGTAGGTTGCGTGGGGAGTGTAGAGAAGCATTGAGAGAGGACTTTCCAAAATTCTCACGGGAACGGGAAAAACGGGATTTTTCGTTTTACTGGTCGCAGAAAGCTGAAATTCGGCATGTAGGTTGTTTGAACAGTGTAGAGGAGCATTGAGAGAGGACTTTCCAAAATTCCCACGGGAACGGGAAAAACGGGATTTTTCGTTTTACTGGTCATAGAAAGCTGAAATTCGGCAAGTGGGTTCCTTGGGGAGTGTAGGGGAGCATTAAGAAAGCATTTTCCGAAATTCTTACGGGAACGGGAAAAAACGGGATTTTGCGTTTTACTGGTTGTAGAAAGCTAAAATTTCAAAATTCATAAGTTTATACTGTGAGTAGGCCGCAAAGGGCTCTTTAACCGACTTCAAAAAAAGGAGGAGGTATGTTCACCGATTTCTCGGTCAATTGTGGACCGATTATAAGGCTTGCTTGCATCTTGCTTGCATGCTTGCTGGCATGCTTGCATGCTTGCTTGCTTGCCTGTATGCTTGCTTGCTTGATATCTTTGTTCTTTGGAATACTCTTGGTACACGCGAGCGAAGCCGCGGGCAAAAGCTAGTCTATATATATAAAAGAAGAAACTGACTGACTGACTGACTGAATGACTGACTGACATATCAACGCACAGCCCAAACCACTGGGCCTAGAGATTCCAAATTTGGCATGTAGGTTCCTTATAAGGTCTAGGGGTGCACTAAGAAAGGATTTTTCAAAATTCACTCCCTAAGGGGGTGAAACGGGGGTCCAAAGTTTGTAAGGGGAAACAAGATTCGTTCGACTATTTTATTCGAAACTTCACAGAAGTACTCCTAATGATAAATGAGTAAACACGTGTTTCAGGTTTTTTGAGAATTCAACCCCTAAAAGGGGGAAAAGGGGTAACAAAGTCTAAAAATCAACATGGGTGTTGTTTCTATGGTTTATCGGGTCGCTGGTTATGAAATCAACAACGGTTTTAAAATCCGACGTGGCGGACGTAAAATACCATCTCCCTGGATGTGGTGCGATGGGGTTGAAATGTCTAAATAAACTAAATCTCTGTTGATATATCAACGCACAGCCCAAACCACTGGACCTAGAGATTTGAAATTTTGCACATAGATACCTTATACAATGTAGGCATCCACTAAGGAAGGATTTTTGGGAATTCCCACGGGGACGGGAAAAAACGGGATTTATATATTCGATTCCGAGTGACCCTATCTCAGTAACTATAATAACTAGACTCTTCAAACTTGATACACAAGTAGGTATTACATTAGTTAAAACATAATTATCAGGATTTTTCAAAAATCCCACGGGATAAGGAAAAAACGGGATTTATATATTCAGTTCAACGGGATCCTATGAACTATAATTACTAGACTCTTCAAATTTGGCATAGAAGTAGGTAATTATAATAGTAAAAAACAGTTTTAAGGATTTTCGGAAATTCTTACGGGATAAGGAAAAAACGGGATTTTTCGTTTTACTGGTCGTAGAAAGCTGAAATTCGGCATCTAGGTTGCTTGAAGTGTGTAGAGGAGGATTTAAAGAGAACTTTCCAAAATTCCCATGGGAACGGGAAAAAACGGGATTTTTCGTTTTACTGGTCGTAGAAAGCTGAAATTCGGCATGTAGGTTGCTTGGGGAGTGTAGAGGAGCATTGAGAGAGGACTTTCCAAAATTTCTACGGGAACGGGAAAAAACGGGATTTTTCATTTTACTGGTCGTAGAAAGCTGAAATTCGGCATGAAGGTTGTTTGGGGAGTGTAGAGGAGCATTGAGAGAGGACTTTCCAAAATTCCCACGGGAACGGGAAAAACGGGATTTTTCGTTTTACTGGTCATAGAAAGCTGAAATTTGGCAAGTGGGTTCCTTGGGGAGCGTAGGGGAGCATTAAGAAAGCATTTCCCAAAATTCTTACGGGAACGGGAATAAATGGGATTTTGCGTTTTACTGGTTGTAGAAAGCTAAAATTTAAAAATTCATAAGTTTATAAGTAAGTAAGTAGGCCGCAAAGGGCTCTTTAACCGACTTAAAAAAAGGAGGTTATGCATTCCACTTTATGAATTTTTTTAAATAATTAATTGAATCAGGCGTTACTTTGCGGAGGTCCATATTAATGAACTAAACAATTACTTTGCTCACCCGCGACCTTACAATAGTTACGTTTATGCAAGAAATGTGTGTTCATGCAGTTCCTCCACCCTGTACGAACACACACAAATCACATAAACACTACCATCACCACCACCAAGCTACACTGACGCGTTTCGAACTCAACCAGAGCTCATCTTCAGAGTAACCACAACCGTATGCTATGCTACCAAATGTTAAACTAACAAACCAAAACAAATGTTTTAACTTGTCACTGTAACTTCACAAGTACCCACTTTATTTTTCTTATTCTCAAACTACCCCACAAAAATTAACTTTTATTGACATATTATAAAACTACCTTAAATTTTTTTTATTTATTTATAAGGCATATTTTATTAATACTAACTGTTCAAATTAGACCCAAGCCGCAGTAAAGGAGAAGATACTAATTTACCTGTTCATTAATAATAGACCCCATAGTATTGTACCTAATTATTTCCATGCATTCCAGAGCATCCAGACGCAACCCCTTGCCGCAATAATGTAACACTTCATAAGAATCTGAATCTAACAATGAATGATTTGATTCCAACAAATGTTTTGCAAAATTCGATCTATCTGGAGGTATGTTCATTGATTTCTCGGTCAATTGTAGACCGATTATAAAAATTATTTTTTTATTCGAAAGAATACAATATACTTCTGAGATGGTCCCATTGTCAACATATCAGGATCTGATGACGGGATCTCAAGGAAATCGAGGGCAACCATCAAATTTTGTAGGCCCGCATTACGTTTTACATATATTTTCTCAAGCTATTTAAGTGTTTGCGTCTGGTAGACATCATCTCATGTTGATGAGCTGATGATGGAAGGTAAATCTGCTTAACGGTTAGGAGTTCAGGATAATTTTTCAAATATTATAGGTACATATAGACCGATTTTTGTATTCTTTCAGGTTATCCGGGTGAGCTGATGATGGAAGGTTAAACTCCTTAACGGTTAGGAGTTATAGGAAGTTTCTTTAAATATCATAAGCACGTATAGATCTTTAGTTGTATTCTTTCTGGTTATTCAGATGAGCTAATGATGGAAGGTATAACTCCTTAGCGGTTAGGTCACACAACACCTTTACAAAATACTATAGTATGTATAATATCAATGCTAAGTAGGTACACAGCGCTTCCAGTTACTCAAGTTTCCGTAGAAGGTAAGAAAACATTGAATTATACCTAATGCAGGACAGGGGCTTTATATTATTAACAAGCCTGGTTATTTTAGTGGCCGCTTCCGAATTAGTGAAAAACATTGTATCTACCTGAATTTGAGTCGGCCTTGCTTGCACGCTTGCTTGCACGCCTACTTGCACGCTTTCTTGCACGCTTGCTTGCTTGCGTGCATGCTTGCTTGCTTGATATCTTAGTTCTTTGGAATACTCATGGTACTCGCGAGCGAAGCCGCGGGCAAAAGCTAGTATTTTATACATACGTATTTTATAACAGCTACGGAAATTTGATAACGCGAAAATGATGTGAATTGGTGACAGATTTGTCAGATTATGATATTATATTTTTTATAAAATATATTTTATTTTATTTTTTAAAAGCACTGATGGGAGGCAAACGTTCAGCATTTAGTTTTTTGTCAAAGTCAAAGTATCTTTATTTAATTTACGCTATAACAAGCAAGTGAATGTTGAAAAATCTCTACCTCCGGTTCGGAAAAACCAGGGAAGGATCCGATAAAAAACTCAACAATGTAATTTTTTTAAACAGATCTTCAATGTTCAGACTCTGGTCTGATGTTTAATATTATTGTATTTGTAAATAGGTATTGCCTTTAATCTTCACTAAGTATTCATGTCCATTTATGTAGTATCTAACGTAATAGGTGTTATACTATCGCTACTGTAAGCCTGTTATTGTGTTGAATAAATAATTAAATGTTATTTAATTACTTAAGTAAGTACCTACCTCCACGGAGTAGGTATTCAGTATGTATTCAGGATTTAGTTTGATAAAGATTCTTCGCAGGAAGACGAATAATTAATGAAGTAGGTATGCATATTTACAATTATAATACAGAAACGACACACTCTATATTTTTACAACGGAAGTTTAATTTTAGCACAACTTAATTTTTTGTGTTCTTCCTAACAAAATAAATAAATCATTCGAATAATGTTTCTAAAATGCTCTTTATTTTATGTTGAGTACGTACGTAAATAAAAAATAAGTATTTTTAAAACGGAAAGAACGTCAGATTTGCAAATTTCAAATTAAGTTAATTGCTTTAACTGATTTTAAGTGATTTTTACGGAATCAAAATCGTACGAGGCATAGCAATAAGGATTTTACTGAACTTTTTTTTTTACATTTGTGTAATAAATTTAGTTTATCAGGAACTATTTTCAAGGTTGCTATAAAATTTTATTTTATTTTATTACGTGTGCAATTGGTCGGATCGCGACGAGCGCATTTTTGCGCAAGGTCGGTAGGTTTGATTAAAAAGTGTCGGTCGGTCGGTCGCCGGTTTTTGAATGGAGCTGCCTTGTCCTTTGGTTAGGTTAAGTTTAAGGTTACTGCGAGCGCACGTGGTGACGTTGTAATGTTCATCATTCATTTTGTTTTACAGTTTTTGCAAGTTACGAAGGCTTGCGGTTTATATATGTGGCAAACACGTAGGTAGGACACGTGGATAGGATCTGTTGTGGTATCTATCTTACCGGGAATTGAACTGGTCAAATAATTATGACAAAAATAAAAGTTATGTTTTTAAGGTGTTTTGTTGAGGCAGACAATTTTTCAAAAATCTATTCATGAACAAATAAAATGAGACTCCATTGCGTACAATTTGCTATTTCCAATATTTAAGGTAGCTGTGGTCCATTTCCCGTGTGGGGGTGAAAACAAAATTGACACGTAATTGTTAGTACTTACTGTTACTACTTACTTACTTACTTATTGTTACTACTTAGTAACGGCAGTACCTACTTGGTTACTTTTATTTTAGAGCTATTTGTGAGAAAACATGATAGTCTGTTTGTTCATTATTTACATCCCGGTCTTCAATTGCGTGTATGACGAACACCTTTTTATTTCCTGTCTCTAGACTTAGCTGTTAGAATTTGGGATTTTTCATGGATCACGTGGGAATATCGGGATAAAAAGTAGCCTATGAGTTATTCTAGTTGTCCAGCTACCTACACTATCGAATTCATCCAGTGAATAACCGTTTTAGCGTGAAGGAGTAACAAACACAGATACACACAAACTTTCGTATTTGTAATAGGTATTATTAGGATTTAGGTTACGCGACCTGAGGCCGTATTGTATAATGTCGTCATCGCTTTCACCATCTCTTTCTGTCCCCATCTTTCCCATTTGACAGAAAGAAATAGGAAATGGGATAGCAAGCGTTATAGCGTAGTTATACGCGTAGCTTTAGACAATACGGCCTCTGGTTAAGATGCGGGAACCCGTTGGATTCGGATGGCGAGGGGCCGGTCTGTTTGGCGAACCTTGGGGACGTCTCTGTGATTTTTTTCTTTTTTTTTATTATAAGAGGGAGGCAAACGAACAAGCGGGTCATCTGATGGAAATGGATTGCCGCCGCCCATAAATTATCAACAACTCAAAGAGAGTCACTGTCTGTTGCCGCCGTTGCCGGCCTGTAAAAAAGGAGAGGGAATAGGGTCGGGGGACGGGGGAGAGGTAATGGGCCCGGCGCTCTCACTGACCGTACGAAACGCAGGAGGAGTACTGCTGCTTCACGCCGGTGTTCTGTGAGAGGGTGTTAATGCCCCGGTCGAGCCGGCCCATTCTTGATGCAGCGGCTAGCTACAACATGGCTCTACCACTACAAAAAATGATTTAGGTAAAACTTACTCTGTCTCCTCGCAGAGAATCCTCATGAGTCCGCGCCCGCGCCAGTCGGAGTGCGTGGACGCTATCCTGATTTCCACGACCTTGTTGCAGTGCTCTGCGACCTTGTCCCAGATCCTGGCTTCGCGGTCCAGGTGCCCCAGCACTTTGAGGATCCGCCTGAACTTGAGGTTCGAGCACTCTTCGGATTTGTCTGTGTAATCGGCTTCCTGTGAAAAAAAATTAAAATAGTAAATTGAGAAATTAGTAAGTAGAAATTAGTATGACAGACGACATCCTGCCAGCCGGGAAAGATATGAAAAACTACCATTTAAAAAAGCGATGTGAACAAAAACCAGCCAAGTGCATGTTGGGCCACTCGTAGTTTAGGGTTTCGTAATCATCTTGGGCTGTAGTTCCTAAGCAGGTCCAGTGTGGAAAAGTGAATTCACACACACCATTGGCTTGCCTCGCTGCGAACGTGGTAAATTTCAAATGTAATTTCGCACATAAATTCCGAAAAACTCAGATCACGATCGTCTTCTTGAGAGTCCATAGGTCAAAAAATTAGGTACAAAGATTTACCCAAATATATTAAAGTTTCACTGAACTAAATTGTCTAGAGCTCTTGGCTCGGTCATTTGGTGTGTCGTTCTACAGGCAGGGCCCACTCAATATTCACTCCGTGACCCACCAGTGGGTCGCAACCCATAGTTTGGGAAACCCTGGTCTAGAGTCAAGGGGATATCAAGTTCATAATGTTGATTAGGTATAATACATAATAATATGTGTCACTTTTTGTTAGTTTCTCTTTTTAATTATGAGGGTTTTGGACAGGTAGAATATCGCGAGGTCCGTTTTAAGTTAGTTTTATAAACCAATTCCAAACGTGACACAAATGTCAAAGTTGTCAACCAACTAGCCTGTCACAGATACCCTTTAAAGGTCAGGTATGTCTTTGACACACTGAATCATATTATTAAGTAATATTTAAAACCTTGATTGGCGTAAAACCTAGTTATACGGAAACAGTTGTACGATAATCTACCTGCTTAATTATAAATAAAGCCTTATCGTGATTAAAAGTGACAAATGAACTTCTTGTTTCGCATTTATTTTACACGATACGACAGCAACGGGAAAAGAACGGCGTGTGAATTCAACAAACGTTTATTCGATTTTTTTTAATACGAGATGTACATTTCGGGGTGCGTAGGTTCTATGTTTGCTTGTGCACTTTCATAGCCATCCATGTACATCAAAATAAAGTTTAGTTTGGTTTATTAAAGTGCTGAGTAATGTAATCCAGACGGATCGATTTGTTTTAAACGGCAGTAGACCGGATCAAGCGGTAGAGCGTGAAAGCCCTTCTTTTTGATCCTTGACCCTTTCCTAGTACTAAGTAGGTGATATAGGCACAAGTTTGAGCAGAAGTAGGTTTAATTATTACATACCTGAGTTTCACTGGTATTTCAATAGCTTTCAGTATTCTGTCGCGTACATTGAAGAAATGAGCCACAATTGGCTACTTTCCTAACTAGTCAGTCTTTTAGATTATCAATAAATATTGGACACGTATTTTTTATTTTGTCAATTAAACAAAAAATTACGAAGATATGGCGCGTTGAAGTTTCGCGTGTTCCTACACTTTGTATGGGCGTTTTAGGAACAAGTGACGTCACGCCTCGTCACGCGGAACTTCAACGCGCCATATCTTCGTCATTTTTTGTTTAATTGTCAAAAGAAAAATTACGTGTCTAATATTTTTTGATAATGTAAAATACGGACTAATAAGAATTATTATTTTTTTACCTAGGAAACATCCCTATTAGCGGCAAGTTTTTTTAAAAGTATATACTTAGTGTGCTTACGGTACAAATCTAATTTACAATTTCATACTAACGCGTAGCTCATAAAGCTCATTTTTCGATGTATGTGACAGGATATTGATCGCGGTTGAAACGCTAGCAGAACTACCCATACGCTAGTAAATTTCGATCAGAAAGTGACAGTAATACAGTATTTTGTCGAGTACTTCCTATCAGTTCGATTTCCACAGGAATTTCGTTAGGCATGATAAAATTTTGGAATTCGCATCATCATCATCATCCCAGCCTATATAAGTCCCACTGCAGGGCACAAGCCTCCTCTCAGAATGAGCAGGCCTTGGGCCGTAGTTCCCACGCGGGCCCAGTGCGGATTGGGAACTTCACACACACCACTGAATTTCTTCGCAGGTATATCCAGGTTTCCTCACGACGTTTTCCTGCACCGTAAAGCTCATGGTAAATTACAAATGTAATTTCGCACATAAATTCCGAAAAACTCAGAGGTGCGAGCCGGGATTTGAACCCACGACCCTCTGCTTGAGAGGCCATAGATTAAACCACTAGGCCACCACGGCTTATTAATGGTAAAATTTTGGAATTCGCATGCAGCGCCAATATTTCTGGATCGATTCAACATATAGATCTACGAAAACGAGCCTATTTCGTGAAGGGCGCAACGCATCCGTAGTTCTATTTACGTTATGGTTGTCTATGAGTGGGTGTTTGCTTTGCTTCAGGTGACTCGTCCTGGTTTGCCGCCTATCTCATAAAAAAACTCTAGATGAAAATCCTGCTCTTATTCTTTTGATTTTTAATTTGCACATAATCTTGTCTGTCATAGACTAGTCCTAGGATTTAATCATAATAACTTTATGATCATTAGCCGGTTAGACTAAATCTGGACTTAGACGTGAAACCTACTTTATGACAAACATTTGGATACTGCTGAACTGAGCTTAGTAATATCTAAATCGAATTAAATCGATTTTTTCCAGCAAGAGTCCATTTACGATAAAAATGCCCGAGATAACAGTGGAAACTTCTGGTCCATTTTTTTAAACTGCTTCAATAAACAAATTGTAATTTTCCCAACATCAAAACAGACTTTACTCTCCCCGTTTCTGCGAACGACATTAAATCAATATGCAATAATAACAGGTAAATTCAGTTGACGACAAGGTCGCAAAATGGTTATACCTTTCGCCCTCTTAGGTATTTGCGTGCTGAAATAAGATTACGCAAAAAAATGTACTATGCTTGGGGTGAGTTTTTCGCTGTAAATTACAACATTAATCATTCCTTTATGCTCTCTTCCCCATTTACAAAGTGATGGCAAAGGGATCCAGTTTGGTGGCACAAAAATTTTATGCATAATTCATCATTTGGCAGAACTCTTTTTTTTCAGAAATTATTAATTATTCAGTAATTTTGAAATGGTTATTCTGCAGGACTTTATAGGTTAGGTTAGTTCTTTGAGAAAAAAAAAAATAACTGAAATGATGTATTATGCCAAGTGATGAATTTATGAGTAGGTTTTTTAATGCGATCCAACGGTGAATGGGCTGATCAATTGGTCTGCTTCTTGTCATTTATAATGTACCTTATCCGTTTACATCCTTGATATCAGGTCACACCTGCGCGGAAACTACGCGCACTGAACAATGGACTCCAATCATGGTAGGGCTCACATGAGCTGAATTCAAAATGAGTGGGAAAGTATGATACACCACGCCTGTTTGCTTTTGCCTTCCCCCAATTATGATTAGGCCATATAAGCTACAGTTGGGAATAGGTTTCCTCTCGAATGAGAGGGCTTTCGTCTGTAGTTCTTACACGGACCAAATTCGGATTGAAAATTTCGCACACGCCATTGAATTGTTTTCATGTGAATGCTGGTTTTTTCATGATTTTTTTTATTATGAGAGGGATGCAAACGAGCAAGGGGGTCATCTGATGGAAAATGATCACCACCGCCCATAAATATCAGCAACTCAATGAGAGTCACCAATCTGTTGCCGGCCTTTAAAGTAAGTATAAAATAAACCCTTTTGCTGTTTTCCTTTACTGGAAACCTCATGGTAAATTTCAAATATAATTTAAAAAAAAAAAACCGGTTGTCTGTACCTAAAGTCGATTTACGGACGATAGTTTAACGTGACAACGTCATAACAAAACATTCAAAAAACAAAAATGAAACCCCTTTAATACTGCTGCACCTCCCCGCACCCCCCGCACCCCCCCACCTCGCATTGTACATTCTGGCGCGCGCTGCTCTCTTGTACATCCTGGCGTTCACTGCTCTCTCCTGTACGCGACATGCACGTACATGTACGTTACATTGTGTCATCCTTTTTCGTGGATGCAGCCGGCGTTCATCAATTTATTAGACGTTGTCACGTCAAAAATTAGATTTGCGAGCACGGACTCGAACCCACGACCCTCTGCTTCAGAGTACAGAGTACAGAGACTAGGCTAATTATTTAAACCTATAATGTTCCAATTAAGTAGTTAAAAAGTTTCTTGAACACATCTTATTAGTCCTGTCTGAAAAAATTTTATGTGACTTTAAACAAAAGTCTTTGTCTTAAAAAATTGTCACGACAATTCGATGGCCCAGACGAATAAACGTGTAAAACTCTTACAGGAAAAATAAAATCAACTTTAACAGAGATCTGTTAAAGTTGATTTTATTTTTCCTGTAAGTGTTTTACACGTTTATTCGTCTTGGCCATCGAATTATAAATTTAAATTGGTATACTAAAAGCAGACAAGTGATTCACATATCTCAAATTTTGCACACTTCGTGGACCGAACCTATGTATTTTGAAATAATTTGACAACCATTGAACGTCAATGAACAAAACGAGATTATTGTTATTGTTATTAAGTATTAAAATTTTCTTTTATCTCTACAAAACTATGTTTTTCGACGTTATTCATATTTCCATATAGCGACAGACAAAGAGCGTTTGTGAATACCTAACTTTAGGAAAATGTGATACAGAATCAGCTTAAAAGTAACTGCTGGTTTTGTTGTACCTTGTCACTTTACAGCTTTGTATGTAACTCCAAACCGGATTGACGAACATGTTAATGATATAAATTTAAAAAATTGTCCGCTGTTTTGGATCCTCACTGTATCAACAGGCGGCACCTACTTTTTGTGAGCTGTGAAAACACGATGACTCCATAGATTTTGCATGGCAAGTGCTAGTTACGACTTCACTTCTATGCCAACTCAATAAAGTAACTATATATTTATTTGTTTGAAAGCAGCTAAAAATCAAATTGCCTTGGAATTATTGTTTTATGCAGACAGGGCACATCGCTCGTAGAACTGATGGGCGATGGGGCAAAAAGGTTCTCGAATGGTTTCCACGGACCGGAAGACGCAGTGTAGGTAGGCCTCCAACAAGATGGAGCGACGTCCTGGTTAAGGTTGCGGGAACGCGTTGGATGCGGATGGCACGGGACCGATCTGTTTGGCGAGCCTTGGGGGAGGCCTATGTTCAGTAGTGGACGTCTTTCGGCTGAAATGATGATGATGATGATCCCTATACTCTACCAATGATAGTCATGGCAACGTGTATTAAGGCAAGAAATATTTATTCGATTACCAGCTGACCCATTCGGCAAACTTTGTTTTGCCATATTAGGGGCATTTATTACCCTATTACACCTATTCTCAGACCTAAGTACCGAATATAGAGAAAAAAGTTTCATAAAAATCGATCAAGCCGTTACGGAGGAGTTCGATTACAAACATCGTGACATGAGATTTTTATATATTGATTAAGGGGCTGTTTCACCACCCATGATTAATTTTAACTGACGGATAAATGTGATGCCGTCTACGTCTATTCGAACAAAACAAACAGAGCCGGCATCACATTTATCCGTCAAATAAATTTCAATGGATGGTGAAACAGGGGTTAAGTCTAATTTTTGGAGTTCCGGACTTTGACTTTATTACCAAGCTTCCGCTATCCAGATCAGTTTTCTACAGGAATGTATCTTGTGCCGGACAAAAAGACACTGCTTAGTTTCCCACACGTTATCCACCCGCGAGATGGACTCGATAGGCATTTAAAAATTTACACCAGTACGCTTAGTATAAGTTTTACTTCACCAAAATACTTCTCGATCGCGTTTATGTAAAAATTTCAATTCTATGGAAACATGGACGCGCGCGCGCGGAGACTCTGTCCATGTTTCCATAGTAATTGATTTTTTTACGTAAACGCGATCGAGAAGTATTTGGTGAAGTAAAACTTATACTAAGCGTACTGTTTTCTAACTCCGCTATGTTTTCACTCACCTCCCTCCTCACGACACCATTGACGACCACCCCAACCATCTCCCCCAGGTCGTCGAAGGCGGCGACGGACACGCCGTCAGACAGCGACGCAGACGCATAGTCCTCGAGCTCGGGGCAACGGGTCTCGGGAGTCTCCAGCAGCTCCACTGCCAGATTCATGGGTTCATCGCGGAAGAAAAATCTGGGGAAATTATTACAGCTTAGTTAATGCCATTCTTACGGCCTGGCCACGACTTCGTGCGATCGGCGGCGCGGCGAGCATGTCGGCAAACTTAGGCGCAAGCCACACAGTAGAGACGTGGGACAGGGGCGGAGACACGGCCTGCGAACAAACGACGCGGACTGCGACGCGTCCCCGTCCCACGTCTCTTCTGTGCGGATTCACAAGGTTACTGAAATCCTTATACTAATCCTTACGACTACTGGCTTCTCAAGCAAATTACATCATCATCATCATCCCAGCGTATATCTATGTACATCCCACTGCAGGGCACAGGCTTCCTCTCAGAATGAGAGGGCTTGGGCCGTAGTTCAGAGTTAGTTGGGTCCAAATCCGGACAAGCTCTGAGTTTTTCAGAATACATATGTAACATCGTGAACCTACGAAAAAATTCAATGGTGTGTGTGTGAAGTTACTATTGCGCAGTAGCCCGCGTGGGAGCAACAACCCTTTTTATTCTGTGAGGAGGCATGTAGTAGAACGTATAAAGTAAAATTAAATTACATTATTTTATTGAAATCGTGAGTTTATTATTTAAAATGGAATTATTAAATACAGCTATAGATTGTTCATAAGAGAAAAAGATAGAAGAGAGTGAGTCAAAGAATGAGTCAAATGATTTCATTTAAGGAACCAATGAATTTCGGTTTGAATACCTTGTATGGTTTATCATCATCATCATTTCAACCGAAAAAAGTCCACTACTGAACAAAGGTTTCCCCAAGGTTCGCTAAACAGATCTTTTCTGCGCCATCTGTGTCCAACGGGTACAATAAAATATATATAATACTTGTATAATTAAACACTTACCCCCTGTTTCACCATCCATTGATCAAATTTATTTGACGGATAAAAATGTGATGCCGTCTCTGTCTGTTTTGTTCCAATAGACGGAGACGGCATCACATTTATCCGTCAGTTAAAATTAAACAATGGGTGGTGAAACAGCCCCTTAGTCTCTCTCACCGTCTTAAGAACGCAAGCGTGATTTCTTTGTCGCTGGCAGAGAGCTTGCGCAGTGTGTAGGCGGGCTTCTGCATGCTGCGCGGACGCAGGCCAAGCTCCGAAAACTGCGCCGGCAGTTCGTCTGCCAACTGCAACAGACAGACAAACTTATTAAACATGGGGGTCTATAACTGTTTTACACACATCCATCTTAGCCTATAGGGTATGTATTACAATACCGAAGTACGAAAGACCGAATGTAATAAAACATCGAATGGGTCAAAAGACCGACACGATTTTTTTCTGAAACCGGCATCATACAGAACCCATTAGGTTAGGTTAGGTTTGTTTTATAACAATCTTAAAAAGTTAACGGTTTCAGAAAAAAATCGTGTCGGTGTTTTGACTCATTCGATGTTTTAATACATTCGGTCTTTCGTACTTCGGTATTGTAACACATACCCATAATAACTGCCACTACGATAGGATGAGAGGGCTTAGGCAGTTCCCACGCAGCTCAGTGCGGATCGGGAACTTCACACGCACCTTTGACTATCTTCACAGGTGTGTGCAGGATGGCTTAAGACGTTTTCCATCACTCGAAAACTCGTGGTAGATTACAAAATAATGTTACTGCGCACATGAATTTCGAAATTCAGAGGTGCGAGCTCGGGTTTGAACCCACGACCCTCTGCAAGAGGCCATAGGTCAAACCACTAGGCCACCCTGTTTTACTGGGTCAATTCATTATTCGAGCATTTCAACCGCCTCATCGGCTGTACGTTTCTGATGGCGTTTTCGGTTATCCTTACAAGTACCTACCAGATAAATGGAAACTGTATCACAATCTTCTGCACAAAAACGTGTCGACGGAAGTGATAAGGAACGATTATTTCACATTTTGTCTATAGGATAATAGACAACGATTGTCCCGATCACTGGTACCCCCGTAGAACCGTCTACTCGTGAACATGAACTGGCAGATCCTTGGAAATATTGGCGGCTTATTAAAGGTAATTACGATATTTTACCATCACTACTACGCGCTACTACTTCGCGTAGGAGCAAAATAGGTATTCCATTTCTTTTAAAATGGTACTCCGCAAAGTAACGCCTGGATCTACAATGTGTTATAGTAAAAATCTTCCCAGGTGAATTTTTTGCTTCAAGCCCTTATCTTTCAAAGCAATCGGTATCGTCATAGTATTAAGGTTCAAATTTAATGTAATGGCTCGAAGCGAAAAATTCACCTGGGAAGATTTATACTAAGATACCATATTTTTTTTTATTAAATATCGCGAAGGCGTCTGCTGGTAAACTGAGTCGTGTGAGACTAACAGTAGGAAAATTTACAATGCAAAATTCGCGTGAAGTCGAGACCCATTGGTCATGCTTCATATTTTTGTTGTTTTTATAATTTATTTGATAAATATAGACTATTTTAAGAAACTAATTTCGTCATTTTTGTTTTTGATGAATACTATCTACATTAAAAAAATATATTAATTTATTGCTGACGTGACGTCATCAAACGCACAAAAAAAAATTACAGAAAAGTCTATGGTAAAGTCAACGTCAAGGTGATAACGTCACTAGGGCTTGCAGTACCGGGTCCGGCTCCAAGATTTCTATTTCCCGGTTCTAGATGCGGTCGGAACCAGAATAGACAAGAATTGCTTGGAGCGGGTTGGGGGCGGGTTGAGAGCGGGTTGGGGGCGGGTTGGGGGCGGGTTGGGAGCGTGTTGGGGGCGGGTTGAGAGCGGGTTGGGAGCGGGTTGGGGTGGGTTAGGAGCGAGATGGTGGTGGGTTGGGGGCGGGTTGAGAGCGGGTTGGGGGCGCTTTGGGAGCGAGTTGAGAGCGAGTTGGAGGCGGGTTGGGGCGGGTTGGGGACGGGTTGGGGGTGGGTTAGGAGCGGGTTGGGGGCGGATTGGGAGCGGGTTGGTTTATTATGAATTTTCACTTCTTCCGGAAGGAACTAAGGAGAGCCATAATTGATGAAAAAGCAAATTGGATAAAAAAATAAGCTGCCCAAATTACTAATTCCACGCGGACGGAGTCGCGGGCAAAAGCTCGTAAATAATAATAAAAAACAAACATTTTAATAAAACAACTGAAAACATCCAATAATACACATCATAACACATACATAGATAAGTGATACACAATATACTTGTAAATAAATGGACTATAATACAATTTTCAAGCACAGGATAATAGATAGTGTTGCTTAAGCATAGATTTAAAAATTGGCAAAGATTTAGCACGCCGTAGGTCTATTGGTAGGGAGTTCCATAACCTAATATTACTTACTTACTACTTTAAGACCGAGACTTCTCGGTACTGCTTGCACAGTTGACATTGCCGGCAAATATTTTTTGAATAATTACAAAGGACCATATTGACAAGTCATGAATATTCTGGCTGATTAAACAGCGGCTTGTCCACGTGTTTGCAGCGGTAAACAATATTTTACAAGGTTCTTTAAGCCGTTCCCAGATATTGGTACATTGTTGAATTGCTTGCTGCTTTGAATGTCCCTTGATGATGATGATATTGTATTAGATTAGAATCTACAAACGAGCAATAACTGATACACCCACTACTGTTTTCGACACGTTCGCATCGTTAGGTTTGTCTATAAAACATTGTTCACAATTTACAGAATCCCTTATCTTCTATTCTATATCTACACTAGCTGACCCGGCGAACTTTGTTCCGCCTTAGAGTAGAGGCAAAAAAAATGAAACCCCCTTTAATACCGCCGCACCTCCCCCCGCCCCCCTCACAACCCCCCCCCTCATTGTACATCCTCTTGCAACGCATTCGCCGCTCCCTTGCAACTGGCCCTCGCGGCTCATGTACTTACATTGCGTCATCCTTTTTCGTGTATGCAGCCGGCGTTCATCGATTTATTAGAAAAAGTTAAGGGGTGAACCACCCTTAACATTTAGGGGTATGAAAAATAGATTTTGGCTGATTCTCAGACCTACCCGGTATGTACACAAAATTTCATGAGAATCGGTCGAGCCATTTCGGAGGAGTTTGGTAACAAACACCGCGACACGAGAATTTTATATATAAGATTAGTAGCTGTTACGTATAGTTTCTCATACTTCATCAAAGAACATGGAATAGCCATACTTACATCTGTCTTTACAATTCATGCTCATACTTCATCTATATACTGGACTGGACGCGCTCTATCTATTTTCAATACCTAGTTGTAAATAGTTGTGTCAACAATTTCTCTCGAATAATCACGTTACAATGAACGACCGCCATTACTTGTGCTTAAAGCTCGCCAGAATTTAAATAATTGCATCTGGAATTAGGTTAAAAGCTCTTTGTTGCATTCTGTGGTTACCATGTCCGGTTAACTTGCCTTAAAGTCTATGCGATAAATAGTATTTGCTACGTCATAGTAGGCTGCTAGTAGCCCTGCTTGCCGTGACTTGCCTGGTTTTAGAACACAACGGACCCTTCTCTTCCTGTGAGTGTCTTGAAATGTGACTAAGAGACCAGCAGGCTTACTGTCTAACGTTACTGACGCTTGCCTTCGCAATCACTATTTCTTTCTGCCAAACGGTATAAAATGATGACAGAAAGAGATGGTGAAAGCGATTACAAGCGGTCGTACGTTAGACATAATATGAAGGGTACACGGAAAGAGCATAATCTCGTCACCTTTTTTGAAAAACCGGCCAAGAGCGTGTCGGACACGCCCAAGATAGGGTTCCGTAGCCATTACGAAAAAATCAAGTAATATTTTTCTAAGGATTTCGTATGTGTACGGAATCTTCCAAGTTAGGTATCGTCAATACTTTGAAAAAAGCTCGTATCTCAAAATCGTTAATCTGGCAAAGTGAACTTTATTACGCGCGTATCAAGGTTCAGTTTTGTTTACATGCTGATTTGAGATACGAGTTTTTCAATGTAGTGACGGTATGTTTAATACCTTAGGCTACTATTTACTCTTAAACTACAAATAATTCCCAAGCAATCTTAGCCGCTATAATTTTCCTTGTAAATTTAATATATTTACTAACATTTTGAATTTTTGCAAATTTTTCCACCCAACAGTTTAGATTTTAGAGGGGGGGGGACGGTCGATTTTAATGAAATTTTTCACTTTAAAGTTGAATATTTCGCAAACATATCACTGAATACAAAAATCATGTAAGCAACCCCCCAATGGTTTTAAAAGACCTATCCAACGATACCCCACACTATAGGGTTAGTCGAGAAAAAAAATTCACCCCCACTTTATGTCTATGGGAGGTACCCTAAAAAAATTTTTTTTAGTTTTTTTTATTTAACCACTTTGTCGGCGTGACTAATATATATATTCATGCCAAATTACAGTTTTCTAGTACTAACAGTCTCTGAGCTTAGCCGCGGATAGACAAACAGACAGACAGACAGACGGACAGACATGGTGAAACTATAAGGGTTTCTAGTTGACTACGGAACCCTAAAAATGAGATTTTAATCTAAAAATGTAGAGTTAACAAAGCATTACATGTAACTTACCACTGGATTAAATATGAATATCTAAAATAACGTATATTTTATCCATTTTTAGGGTTCCGTACCCAAAGGGTAAAAACTGGACCCTGTTACTGATTTACGCTGTCCGTCCGTCCGTCTATCCGTCTGTCACCAGGCTGTATCTCACGAACCGTGATAGCTAGACAGTTGAAATTTTCACAGATGACGTATTTAGGTTGCCGCTATAACACAATTAATATCGTAAGCTTATCTTATAAAGAACAAATCGATGCTTTAATTTGATAGTGACACAACTCAAAATGAAGGGAGCGTTAAAATTGAACTTTAATTGAATAGTGACATATATTATATTGAAATATATTTCAAAATGTACTGCCCTAGAATTTTGAGTTGTGTCACTATCAAATTAAAGCAGCGAAATCCATTAAGAATACATAATGGTTGAATAATTCGTGTGAAGTACCTAAGTACAAATTGGTATTAATAAAGAAGTAATTTAGCTGAGTAATTTCGAAACTTACAAAACTGGAGACTCTAGTATTAAGTCTTAAGCTCAAAATAGAATGAAAGAAACTCATGATATCCAGATTTCATACGTGCAAATGACCCTTCGTCTATATGTATTTCTTACCGATCCTAGAAACTTTTGGTGGAAAATTCAGGTTTTCTATATTTGATCTAAATCTGCGTCAGCGGTAAAGAACATAAGTACCTTTGATCAATTATTTTGATAAAAGTGGCCTTCTTTTTCTCAGTACGTTGCGTGAAATTGTCAAGTTTAGCTGTCAAGTGTCAACCGAAATTCGACTGTAATGAAGTAAAGGCTAGGTTCAAATTTCTGTGTAGGTGATGTTTTTAATTATTATGCAAACAAATAAAAAAGTTCGGACATTCTTAAAAGGGGATTTTGTTCGGCAATGTGTATCTTCAGTTATAATTGATCAAAGATAAGTACATGTTGATTTTCTTCCCGAAATAAACAACTTCTAAAGGTTACCTTAAAACGAATTCCACTTTTAAATCATTTTGTTTATCATAAGAGAGTTTTGATGAACACTAAAAAACCCGAACTATGAAATAAGAGTTGAGGGTATCAGCTGTCGTTATATCAGTATAGCTTCAGAGTATCGCTAAAAAAAACATTATTTAACTAAATATTAAACCTATCGGGTGTTAGAAAAAAGAGAATAAGAAGGAAATATAAATTAAAACGAAGTTTCCCTCGGAGTATCCACAGTCATCATAAAATCTCATTGTTGCATAGTCATATATCATAAAACTTAGAGAAAATAGACGTTCAAGTCAAAGTTAATGGTCAATGGATATACTCATTACATATCGTGGTATGCGATATTATATGGTCGCCTGTAAGTCGTTAAGAGTTTCGCTTTTATTTTGGCGTACGTGTCCTTTATTTACATTGATATTGCGATTAAACTCAGTTAGAAAATAACATAGATAAAATTAAACCACTTGGGCACGTTTAATGATGCGTTCGTGTTGCAGGAAACAGCTGGTATATCTTGATTGGATTATCATTATAAGTATGTCTTTTACTATTTACTTCTCTGTTGAACGCAGTGACGCATATACCGGATGCATTGCCTGACTGACCGAGGGAGGCGCGGTTATCGTAAAGTAATTCATCCACATATTTTTTCCTTTCCAATTCCGACAGAGCCTCTAGCGTACCTAAGAATTTGAAAAAAAACACACGCCAGTGGCGATCCTTACATAGAAGCCCAAAAGCCGGGCTTGCCTTATAAATCTCAAATCAAAATTAAAAATAAAAGCCAAACCTCGTCCAAACGAAAAAAGTTCTAATAAAATCACTTTCATAATAACGCGCTTTATTTTACGTAAAATACCAAGAATTGCATAACAAATCCGCTGCGCGGCCCAGCGGCGCTGTACGCGGCCGACGCGGCGATAGGCGATAGTAGCGACGTTATAAATAGCAGACATCTCGCTCGCTCTTGTGGGCTTTTACGGGGCTTCGAAACGCTCTCTTCATACTTAGGAAAACGTTAGTTTTGCAAATATCTATGTATAGCTGCATATATAGCGCTTTCTTTGCAATTTTGAATCTGGCTTACGGTGTGAAGTTTGCTGCGTTTGGTTTAGAACGCGAGTGCGCGGGCGAGATGAATAACTTCACGATTGTTTATATCGAATCGTGGGCCATACCATGCAAGGCGTTGTAAAATGCGTGAATTTATGTAATTACAAAATAAATAGGTATTCTTGTTTTAGTGCGTTGCGTGTGAGAATGAGTCTGTAAAATTTAAAATTCTGTCTAGTAATAGAATGAAGTGTGCTTTGGTAAGCTTGCCCAAACTGAGTAAAGCGGCAACAAGATGGATTTACCTACATTAAATTATAAAAAAATACTAAAACATATCTCTCGGCTTGCCATAGCCTGATACCCTAGGCACGCCACTGACACACGCGTAATGGTTTATAATATAATGTCTTAAACTTTCGCAATTCTCAGTCATAACTAATGTTTCTCGTGGCCTTATCAATTTTAAACCTCGACGTTTTGACCATATTGCTGCGGCTGTGGTCACGATTCGACGAAACGTCGAAGTAATTTTAGCAATTAATAAAGTAACTGGAAATATTAGCGTTTTTTCAACAAACTCTTCTCATATTATTTGTTTATTTGACAATTAAGATCTGGCTCAGGCCATAGAGGCGCATTGTATTCGGGTGCTTTTAAATGAGCATCGATAGCTAAATAACTTTTTGTTAACAATTTCATTTTCAATGCAAGCTTTTTCGCTGACTGTACTATTTGTCTATACTAATATTATAAAGAGGAAAGATTTGATTGTTTGCATTGAATAGGCTCCGAAACTATCGGACCGATTTCAAAAATTCTTTTGCCGTTAGGTAGCTACATTACCACAGAGTGACATATGCTACTTTATACCGCGGGAAAATACCTTTTCCTACGGGAAAATTAATTTTATCGCAGGCGAAGCTGCGGACGGAAGGCTAGTTGACTATACTTGCATTTTCATCTAATCTACATAGTATACCAAATTTCAAGTTGATCCGAGTAGTAAGTGGATCAAATGCAACTCCCGAGATTTGACCCGTATATACATTGCAAGTGAAAATAAAAAACTTTAAAAATAATTGTACCTAGGTGATGAGAGTCTTTTAGCAAGAAATATCTATGCCTATCGTAGTCTTTGTTAATATTTATGCGACAAACAAAGCCCTTTTTGGATTACAGATAAGTAGGTATATATTTATTGAACCAAAGCTAAGATTATGCATTTTACGCTTTGTCGGTTACCTTCAAGCTACATCTACAGTCATTTATAGTTATTTAATTGTAATGCTTTACGATATCAATTAATTCATATCGTGCAATAATCTGCATACTATGTTGTCGAACGACAGATTGTACACAAATAGGTAATTTTTTGCAAAGTTTTATATATTGCAGCTTTTTTGCATTGTAAACTTATTATACAGGATGTACGAAACTCAACGATAACTCGTGGTTGGTTGTGGATTCAGCGTTTGTACAGCTTTTTTTTCTCATTACCATTTCAGCAAATGAAAACTGTACCGGTGCTGAGTCTAGTTTGATCAAATTTCGTGCGACTTGTCCTTTGGTGGTGGCAATAATCATCGAATAGTAATGAGGTTTAACCGAACAGTCAAAACGCTCGAATATTCACCCGAGTACACACAACAAATCTGGATAAAATAATAAAAAATCCTTTTAGTGTTATAAAGATATTTTCGAAAAAATATCTATTATCGCTTAACTAAGTGATATACTTACTTACTTACAAGCTGGGCGCAGCGACCCAAAGTTGGTCTTGGCCTCTGACACCAGACTACGCCATGCTTTGCAATCTTAGGTCAGCTCTTGCCAGCCTTTGACCAGCGCAACAGCCCCTCCAGCGGTAACTGGGACAACCAACCGGTCTACGTCCACTCGGTCGTCCCAGGTACCACTGGAGGGACGAGGTCCACAAGGTCCACAAGAATCTCGGGATCAAAGGCTGGCAAGAGCTGACCCAAGATCGCAAAGCATGGCGTGATCTGGTTTCGGAGGCCAAGACCCACTTTGGGTCACTGCGCCTAGCTAGTAAGTAAGTATAATTACAGCTCGATCCTCTCCCTATCGTTCCACGTGTCCAAGCCATCGAAGTCTGGACGCTTTGGTCTTTCCAATAACATTGGGCTCGGATACTAGGTCTTTAATCTCCAACTAAGTGATTATGGATTTATTTTTTATTTTTCGCAGAACTGTTACATATAGCTTGGCCTTTCGGTCGGTGCCAGGTTATTTATTTATTTATTTTAGTTATCGTTATAATACCGTTACAATAGTTATCGTTGGTTGAGTTTTGGTACATCCTGTATATCGTAAGAAATAAACGTTTTTTGTTTCGAGTTTCTTCATCCAGTTCCTCACTCTAGATCGCAAAAACTAAAGATTATTGATTTGCACACTTCACTGATTGGCATATTTAAAGTATTAATTGTTTAATACTTAGTTTGAAATGTCATTGCAAACTATAAATAGAATTCTTGTTCAGTATTATAAAAGTCTAATATTTGGAGACCAGTAATGTAACGTATTAAGAAGCGGGCGATTTTGAAATGTTATGTGTTGTTGTTTACATTGGTAAAGATGTATGTTTGTGTTGTGGGTATAATTATTATTAGTAATTTAAGAAAATTGACATTAATTATATGAAAAAATTCATCCACAAGATATAATAAAAATTATAAGTACATAATTATGAAAGATCGATATTCTGTATCCTAACATCATCTTGTAAAACGGTATCCTATTATCTAGCCTCATTCGATTTTCGTTTAATTCTTGTTTCGTCTCATTCTGTATTCGTCTTCGTTATGTTTGCTATCCGTCACTATCTTTTTTTGGTCAAATTCTGCAACTTGTCTATTTCTTAATACGTCTTATTTGTTTTTCGTCACGGTCTTCCTTGGACTCATTCGTTGTTTATATTATTATATCTATATCTAATTGGCTGTCTGGAAGAGATCGCTTTTGAGCGATAAGTGCTCTTATTGACACCCTGAATTTTTATTTTTGTAATGACTCTGTACTGTTTCTTGTGATGTTCATATTAAATATGGTATTTATATCGTAATTATAGAAGAGTAGTTTGAGCTGCGGTCTCTGATACAGAAGTTTTTTTTTGCCTCCTTTCTGGTCTGGACATAACTCCCGTCCTCGACATTTTGTTATGATACTTATGATACTTCGTTATCATTCAGTCGCTAAATAGAATGATGTTTGAATAGTCTCGAACAGCTGCGGCCCTTTAAGCTTCTGTGAGTGACCCGCCTGGCTAAGAAATTATATTGATTTCTATCCATTTGCTTTTTGCTGTTGTCAATTTTAACGGGTATTCTAAATCGATGTTATAGCCCTATAACATTGCAATAACACATTAGTGTCATATACAAAAAAATGTTTAGTATGACTGCTCTAGAATGACCAATTTTGACCTTTTTAATTCTTTTTCTTTTGAAATCTTCTTCGCCCTTCTTCTTTTGTTCTCCTTTTTTTATTTTCTTCTTTCTTATTTTTTTATTTGGCTTTGATAGATCAATTACGAGAAGGTATCAGGACAGCAGGCAAGTTATTCTCGTTGTAGAATAATTTATGTCAAACTCAAAAGTACTCAGCACTGCAGTAAATTGACACTGCAAATCACTAATTTGAAACATTTCAAACTGTTCCCGTGCCTATTTACAGCAATAAAGTTAAGGGTCAGCTTGATTCTACAGTACATTGTACAGTACTTGAATGTGTATACATTCACATCATCAACATATGTATTAACTTTCAAAATAATGTAATTGTAAGATTAGCGACATTAGCAACATCTTGCCGGGAATGCCGGGTTCTATGTCAATAGTAGGTACTAACAGTTTACCCTTAAACCATTTGACAACCCTGTCAAGACATTCGACTTTGGACCGTAAATGTTGCTAATTATACTGCCGGTATCGATTTAAGGGCTAAGGTATACGAGTATACAATACAATACAACAACTCTTTATTGTACGCCATGTTCATTAAGCATGGAGTTAAAAATAGGCAAGGCTCTAAGCGAGCTAAATCCTTGTTGCTTAAAGTGGATAAAATTAAAATAAACTGCTTTAACATTTGTTCAGTGCATGAGAAAATTCATAGATTGTTAACTGAATAGACTACTGCCATAAATCCTATTGGCTCACTTATTACGACTGCAGTCACGAGTCATGACAGAAACGTGCATAATTCTGCATTTGCAATGGACATCTGGCTGATATTTTGCAGTTCTATTTATTATATCCAGTGCGTTTAAAAATAAAGCCTAATGACAAAGATACACGGGTAGATATTGTGAGCAACAATTTTAATATGCGATGTTGTTAAATTGAAGGAGCAATTTATTTGTGTTATTATACGTAACAATTAGCCTTCTATTGTTTGTTGGAATAATAAAAACACGTTGTTTGTGACGCTGTTATCACGACATATTACCACGGACTTCCTATTGTTTGGGTTCGGTATTTGCTATTCAGTTAGGGAACCCTAAGGGATTGATTTTCGGGGCCGTTATTAAAAGGGATTATTTACGAATTGGTAGAATCTAGGATCATTAGAACTACGTAAATACTTGGCTTTGCTTTAGTGTTGCCTATAAATTGATACTTAAGATAAATCAATAGTATCGATAGTCTATCGATATTATCGCCACGTGTCAATACTATCGATAGTGCTATATAAGCAAAGCAATACTATTGATAACGGCAATACAATCGATACTATCGATAGTTTTATGTCCAATAGAATCAATGGTATCGACAGTATTGTAAAATCAGCCAATAGTACAACCAAAACAATCGACATTATTGAAAATTCGATACCTATCACCGATGGCAAAAAACTATCAATAATATCGATACTCTGTATTTTTATCCTTACTAATATTATAAATGCGAAAATAACTCTGTTTGTCTGTTACCTTCACTCTTAAACCTCTAAACCGATTTAGATGAAATTTGGTATGGAGATAGGACTATAGGTTGGTTTTTATCCCAGAAAATTGCGTAGTTCTCCTCCTCCCTGCCTCCTTTCTGCCAAATATCAACCCCACGTTTCAAGAAGTCAAACCAACTGGTAGAATGCATCGTAAAATAGCAAGATAAGTATCCTTGAAGACTAATAAGTCTTCAAGGATACAAATTTTCTACTAACTAAATTTTAGCCACGTATAGACGCTTATAGAAGATTTTTTCGAGAGTCATCACGAACCGTCTTGCGCGAAGGCTCGACGAGTTCCAGCCCCCCGAACAGGCCGGGTTTCGATCGGTATACGGCACCATAGACCACATCCGTACAGTGCGGCAGATTATACAGAAGACCGAAGATTATAATCGGCCCCTGTGCTTAGCGTTTGTGGACTATCAAAAGGCCTTTGACTCGATCGAGATCTGGTCTGTTCTGGAATCTTTGCAGCGATGCCAAGTCGATTGGCGATACATCCAATTGTTGAAAAGTCTTTACAACGCCGCTACTATGGCCGTCCAAGTTCAGAATCGGCAGTCTGAACCTATCCCCTTGCATCGTGGTGTGAGACAAGGGGACGTTATATCCCCCAAATTGTTCACAAATGCATTGGAGGATGTGTTCAAGACGCTGGACTGGAAGGGACGCGGCATTAACATAAATGGCGAGTACCTCTCACACTTGCGATTTGCAGATGATATCGTCATCGTGGCGGAAACGCTGCAAGATTTGCAACATATGTTGAATAGCCTAGCTGATTCTTCTCAACGCGTTGGTCTTCGGATGAACCTGGATAAAACCAAGGTTATGTTCAATGAACATGTAAGTCCGGAACCGATTGCAGTTCAAGGCAATATTTTCGAGGTTGTTAAGGAGTATGTTTACCTCGGGCAAACTATGCAATTAGGTAAAAACAATTTCGAGAAAGAGGCCAACAGAAGAATACAGCTGGGATGGGCAGCGTATGGGAAACTGCGTCAAGTCTTCACATCGCCAATTCCACAGAGCCGGCCATATAACCCGAAGAACCGATAACCGTTGGGGTTGACGAGTTCTTGAGTGGAGACCACGGATCGGCAAACGTAGCGTGGGACGTCCTCAGACTCGGTGGAGCGATGATCTTCGCAAGGAGGCTGGCAAAAGCTGGATGAGAGTGGCCGAGGATCGTGCTCAGTGGCGTGCCATGGGAGAGGCCTATGTCCAACAGTGGACAAACATAGGCTGATGATGATGATGATAGTTTCATTTCGAAACTTTTTTGTCTTTGTTGCGCGCGCGGGGCCTTTTGGCGACGCGGGACTCCTAAGTAGTTCCCTACTCTATCTATCTATCTACAGCCATTGTCCGTCCACTGTTGGACGTAGGCCTCCATCATATTGCGCCAAAATTCACGACCCTGGGCTTCCCTCATCCACCCACTGCCAGCTGTCCTCCTAAGGTCATCAGTCCAACGTGTTGCAGGGCGTCCCACACTACGCTTTCCTAAACGTGGTTGCCTACTCTGCCTAATGGTTAATCCGGCCCTGTTTGTAGATAGAGTCGCGGACAACAGCTAGTAAGCTATAAAAGTAACTGTATAAAGGATAAACCTTGATATGCCGATATATCTAAGGCTACATAACTTTACTAATAGCAAATAGCTATTGTCGTGCTTTGCGGAAGTTGTTCTTGTTTCTTTATAGGTACTAAAGGTTACAAATCTAGATTTATGCTTGGAAATATGTGCTGTTTTTTATGAGTTCTCCAGCGAATACGACCGGAAGTATGTAACTTAATGCAATGATGCATAACTGAGATATTTTTACTACATTGTATGGTCGGTTTTACTATACAGGGTGAAATTTTGAACGTAATACAAAATTAGTGTTTAAGTTTACAATAGTTAATGCTGGACAACATTATTAAATTGAAATTAATTGAAATTATTTATTTCAGATTAAATGCATAGGTATAAAATAAGTTAGAAACAATAAAACTTACAATAAAAAATTAGTAACCAAAACTTATATCCCCATTGCTAATAGTGTACTATTATAGGTATTATTTTGGATGAGGCATTTTAATACTTAAAACTTTTAATATTTCTTTTGTTAAGGTAATGAAAAAAACTAAATATTTTAATGCATTTTACCATTTGTTACTAAGTTATAAAACGTAATTTAATGATGTCTGCATTGATTCGAGCACGGCGTGACAGTTTGTAGAAGTGGGTTATTGCAGCACAGCCAATGAATCTTTATTATCAGTCATAACATTTACGCGGTATCATTATTGCGATAGTTCATTTTTACAAACTTTTATTTAACTTGCAATGTTTTTTAGTTTTTGGTAGGTATAGTCGACTAAGCAAGCCATTATGACAGTAAGTATTATCAGAACAAAACAATAAGGCCGATTGACGCATTGAGTTGTAGGTGAAAATAGCATTTGAGGTTTTAACTTTGAGCTATACTACTGACATTGAGGCTTAGGGTGGTAAAGGAATTTCTTGGTGTCTATACACGAAATGTGTCAAACGAGGATCATTAATATCTCTATACTGCCTATACTGTCCGTCCGTCCGTCTATCACTGGACTGTAACTCAAGAACTGTAATAGGTAGACAGTTGAAATTTACGTAATACTTAATACGTGCTAGCTCAATTTGGCCTATGGCTTTAGAAGCAGAGGGTCGTGGTTTGAAACCCGGACTTGCATCTCCGAATTTTCGTAATTTATATGCGAAATCACACTTGATGCTAATGCGTGAGCTTTTCGGTGAAGTAAAACATTGTGAAGGAATCCTGCATACACCTTAGATGAAAATTCAACGGGTGTGTGAATTTTCCAATCTGCACTGGGGGTCCGCGTGGGAAATATAGCTCAAGCCAGACGGCTTCACTCAAGACAGTTGTGAGAGGAGGCCTCCGCACAGCACTGAGAAGAGGATAGGCCCAGAATGGGCATGATGATGATCGGTCGATTTGCACGTCGTTGTTTCGCTTCAATTTTAACCAGTTTAATTACCAAGTAGCCTGATTGATTATTTTCAACGGGTCTCATATTTTTTGGTGTTCTAGGGCCCTGGTATACCCTAAGACGGCTCTGCCTACATGCATGCATCTGAATGCAGGAAGTACGAACCAGTTTTGCAAATGGCAAACCAACATGTACCATATAAGTGTACGAGTACATGCTTAAGTATATGCAGCTTACTAATATTTATGACTTTAAGGGCTGTCGACACAAAGAATGAGGGTTTCTGTGACAGGCTAATTGCCGCTAGTATCGTGTGGTCCGTTTGAAAACTTTAACATTTGTGTCACGTTTGGGATTGGTTTACTTATAACTAAATGAGCCAAGCTCAAGCAAGACCGTGTAGGAGTAGGCCAGAATAGAGAGATTTTGGTCCAGACAGATGTTTTGCCTGGAGACGGAGGTCCGAAGGAAGAGAGTTGGAAGTTGTATTTATGAGTTCAGAAACTTCGATAGCGCGATGTTTAGAGGTTTCTCTAATTGACAACTAGATGGCGCTGGAGGCTGTCGAGGCGCTACAACTGTAACGTCAAACGGACCTCACGATACTAACGCCATCTGTCCATCTGTTAGAAATCCTTCATTAAGAGACAGTAACAAAAAGTGACTCATAATTTTATTATATTCAACAATATGAAGTTGATATCCCCTTGATTCTAGATATTTTCGTTCAGTGAGACATATCCGTGGTAGCGTAATGGTTTGTTGACGGCTTCTCGAGTTTTTTGGTATTTATTAGCCTATAAAGTCAAGGCAGAATATCTCGTATTCTATTATCTAATTGGCTAAGTAAAGTTTTTTTAAGAGGTGCTAATTAATTTTTTTTTCGACAGTTGGCGTTCTGAAGATCTAGAAACTGCAGCTGTTGTATTTTTGTCTTCTATTTTTTACTGGAAATATTTTTTTATGTGTGCGAGATGACATTTGTGAGATTTAATGGCTGGCAAGCCGTTCGTGCTCAGTACTTAGTAGAAGCAGAAAAAAAACGAAGTCATCTGTCACTTTTGTCCATGTCAAACCGTTTGCGTTTCGTTTGCTTTGCGTTTTGGTGGTAGGACATCAAGCGTCACTTGTTTTTCAGTCCCGATTCAGCTTTACGTGTAAAAATAGATTTTTGTTCACGTCGTGTACCTATAGTTAAAGTTTGTAAGTAGGTCTTTGTGTATTGTATACGTGCAAATGAGCCGACGAAAACACATTACGCTGTTATTGGCTTAAATGGAAATAGGGACCGATTACGAAATAACATCACTCGAAAACACCATTCGAACGAGGGTTTTCTGCCAGGTGGAATATCGCAAGATGGCGTTAATAAACGTGACACAAATGTCAAAGTTGTCAAACAGACCTTACGATACTAGCTCTAACCACAAACGTAACACAAATGTCAAAAATGCCATTGGTTTATAACGACATGAGCCAATCGCAAGCAAGACTACCTACCTTACCTGTGCTGTGACAGCACAGTAACTGTCATTTATGTACAATATCTATGTAAAAACAAATAGTGCAAAACTTTGCAAATTACTTTTGAAGGGCCATGCAGGGCGAACTTTATTTTGTACCGGTGGTCTTTAGTCTTATTTTCATCCAATTTAAAAAAGGAAGAGGTTCTCAATTCGACTATACATATATGTAAAAATACACCTTGTTTTTATTTACTTTAACTTTAAGGGAACATTCAATAGATCAAATGAACTTTATTTCTCTACGACACTAGGTACCTATTGTGTCCATATTTGCTCTTAATTTATGACGTCAAAATTAAAAATGTCTTATTTGACACATTCTGCTTGTAACTCTAAAGGTTCTTGTACAACGACTGTGAACTCGATATTTATTTATTATGCATGAAAAAGTTTTTCTTCGTTTTTTCCAGAAACATTACTGGGTAGTTTCTATCAATGTAGGTATAGTCGGGGTAAGTAAGTAAGTAAGTAAATCTTTATTTGCTAGAATACGGTTACAAGGTCTTAAGAGTAATAAATAAGTACAGTCACAGTATTCAGTAAGAAAAGGTTCGTCACTTTTCGACTCTATGTCAATGAGTTAAGGTCGAAAAGTGACGAATCTTTTCTTACCCCGACTATACCTACTAAGACGGTGTATATTTACGATTTCTTATTAATTTCAACAATTGGTCCCCGCGCGTCACTAGCTAGATACTAAATAAGTATTAGTTTACTTATCTAGATCTGTTATATAATATTACAATACGTTACATTAGCAAACTGACTTCCTCAGTTATGCAGACATTCATTCTAATAGCATTTCAATTTACATATTTTTTCAGTGATATAAAAAATGGTACAATTCAATTAGGGATTTAGATAATCGCGAAACTACGAGTATGTTAATTGTTAACTTGCATAAATAATTAAAACTTAATGTTATCGCCTAAATTTATTATTTTTTGACCACAATCAGATTTTTTTCGTATATCAATAAATGTAATTTTTTAGGGTTCCTTTTACCCAAAGGGTGCCAACGGGACCCTATTACCAAGACTCCGCTGTCTGCCTGTCTGCCCGTGTGTCACAGGACAAAAATACACTATTCCAGGTAAACATGCGCTTTTTAAAATTCCACGCAGACGAAGACGCAGGGAACAACTAGTTAGATATGATGATGATGATGATCCGATCCGGCCGGTTTCGACCATGGCAACAGCTTTAACTCCGTTCATGTCGATCATCATCTGTTTGGTTAACTATTAATTTCATATTTTTCTGTACAATAAAGAGTTTTACATGCATACATACATTTCAAGAATTCATTGACTCAATAAACAACACAAATAGAAACAGGTACCTACATAGACTGCTAAAATCATTACTCATTACACTTCCTTCTGGCTTTGCCGTAGTCGTGTAATAAGTTTTGTTAAAAATTTCGTTTTAAATGCAAGCTTTTTCGCTGACTGTACTTTCGATTGACTGTATTTGCTTTGTCATCCAACTTATATACTTAAATATACCAAATTTCAAGTGAATCCGACCACTGGAAGTGGGTCAAATTTGACTTCCAAGATATGACCTATACATACAAAGGTAGGTACATAGATACATTGTAAGTTAGTAAAAAGCTTGTAAAAAACGTCAAATCTCTAAAAATATAACATAGAACGATAACAAATAAATATGACTTAATGATTCATTAAAATAAAAACATAATGACGATGACGGTAGCATTGGCAGCGAAAGGCGAGCATCGAACTATTGGCCTTGGTAATGATCACGAATGCGGGTAAGGTTGCGCGGGCGCACGCTAAATAGCGGGTAGAACGGCTTAATACTTAGGGCCAGGGGTATGTATTACAATACCAAAGTACGAAAGACCGAATGTATTAAAACATCGAATGGGTCAAAAGAAAATGATGATGGGAATTATTTGAATTTGAATTTGAAAAAGACCGCCACGATTTTTTTCTGAAACCGTAAACTTCTCAGAATTTATTAAAACGGCATCATACAGAACCCATTAGTTTAGGTTAAGTTCGTTTTATAACAATCTTAAAAAGTTAACGGTTTCAGAAAAAAATCGTGTCGGTCTTTTGACCCATTCGATGTTTTACCTAATACATTCGGTCTTTCGTACTTCGGTATTGTAATACATACCCAAGGGCCAGAGATCGGAATTTTCACGGAAAAATATAAGACTGTCGCAATCAAGCTACTGTTTGTTAGAACCAATTTTTTTTATTGATATCGATAGTTGCACAACTGTGCAATAGAAGAAAAAAACGGTCCACTAAATAAAAAAAACACATTTAATACAGAATTTTAGGTCAGGTGAAGTACTAAACAGGCTACTCCCAGAGAATGTTGAGAAATTAATGATTATCTACCTACTCCTATCACTATCACAAATCAAATAAAATGTCATGTGCTGCTGTGTGTACTGACGCGGTCTTCGAAGGAGAAATTGCATCTGTCTCTATATAATTTGTACAAACCTGACCTAAAATTCTGTACCTATTAAATGTTTTTTTATTTCGTGGACCGTTTTTTTCTTCTATTGCACAACTATCGATATCGATAAAAAAATAGTTCAACACTAGCTTGATTGCGACAGTCTTATATTTTGCCGTGAAAATTCTGATCTCTGCAAGGGCCGGCCGATACGGACGGACTGCATTCTAACTGCAACGTAACTGTCAACTGCCGACTGCCTACCTATACTTTTTCCATTGTAGTTGCATTGCAGCCGGCAAAATAGCACGTAAACTGCACGCTAGCTGCGACTGGAATGTATGGGCGATCGCAGTTGCAGATACGTTGCAGTTAGAATGCAGTCCGTCTGTATCGGCCCTAAGGGTCTTTTTCACATATTTCTGATAAGATCCTGATACTTTACGTAAAATAGATACATATCTTGTACAGTCAAGGAATTTAATCCGTTACCCTTTTCGTAAAAATGTCGTTAAACATTCGCAACGCATTAAGGTCGAAATGTCAAATGCGACACGTCAAAACCTCCGTACCTCACCGTATCGCACCGTAGCTAGCTCATGGTGTCAGTTTGCTGTACGATATTCAAACTTAGGTGGGTCGGAAATTAAATTCCTTGACTGTACCTCTAGAATGGAACTGGGTCATTCTTCATCCTTTCTACAATCTTTTCCTTATATATGCTTAATTGTTTGAAAATAGGGTTTAAATCTAGTCAAACCAATGATTGACTGTGAATCATCACCATCATCATCATCATCCCAACATGTACAGGGTGAAATAAATGGTGATACAAAATTAGTGTTTCTTACTCAGTTAATGCTGGACAATATAATGCACTAACTCATTTGTTTTAATTTTTTACTAGGACTATTAATCAATTTATTAATTTTTTTTAAGATGTGCTTATTCTAATAGGGCACTCCAAAACCACCACACAATAGATCCAATACTTTTGCCTTGTCTCTATTTAAAAAAAAAAGTGATGATGTAATTCTGACGTTGAGGTTGTTATCAAATTTAATATTATTACAGCTCTTTTTTCTGGTGAAAAAGGCAAAGAAAACATAGTTATCTATTCTGTGGTAGTATTGGTAAATTCAGATAAATATTTTTTTAATTTCTTATGTTTTTTTTAAGTATGGAGAAATAAATTATAATAAATATTTTCCGTGTTCAGAAGGCAAAACTCGTTCGATTCCTGTAGTAATTTACAGATGTCAAAAAAATTAAATCTCGTCAATTACGTACTCTTATTTAATTTGAGGTGTTTGTTTGTGATTTCATTACAACAAAATATGAACCTCCCAAATTTTACCTGACTAATTTTAACAATTGAGTTAACGCGTTATGCTACCTAGCATTAACAGAGTTAGAACTAAAACACTAATTTTGTGTCACCATTTCGATTTCACCCTGTATAGGTAAATAGAAGAGACGGGGCGGAGACGCGGCCTACGACCTAACGACGTAGACTGCGACGCTCCCCCGTCTCACGTCTCTACTGTGTGGCTTGTGCCTTTATATGACGTACATTTTGTTTCGCGACTGTACTATACATACTTAACAGTAAAATTCGCGCCAGTATTGCAGTATAATTAAAGACAGTGATCTAAGTTGTAAAGATGAAGGTCGGAGAAAAAGATTATTAGCAGGAAATCATGCCTGGATCTGCAGGTTGGACGTTATCTTTTTAGTTCGTCACGTCGCAACCTTGCTTTGTCTTGTAAATAATACAGAGAGGATTACGAAACTTTTAACAGAAAAACGAAAAAAAAACTATCAAAAAAAAAAACTTAAGCAAGCCTATTTTATTGAGGGGCATCATCATCAATCCAGCCTATTATAGGCCCTACTGCAGGGCACAGGCATTCTCTCATAATAAGAGCGCTTGGACTATTTATGGTTCCCACGCGGGTCCAGTGCGGATTGGGAACATCACACACCATTGAATTTCTTCTCAGGATTATACTGGTTTCCTAACGATGTTTTTCTTCACCGTAAAGCTCATGGTAAATTTGAAATGTAATTTCGTACATAAATTCCGAAAATGTCACAGGTGCGAGCCCGGGCTCAAACCCACGGTTTACTAATGTTTCGCAAATTACGCTTCCCAAACTGATTCATTTGGCAAATGTTTCATTTCCCAAATGTTTATTTTTTCTGAAACTGTAAACTTTTCAGGATTGTTATAAAACAAACCTAACCTAACCTAACCTACAGAATAGTCCTGAAATACATCCTGAATAGTTTATTAAACATTTGCATCATCAGTATCTAAAAGAAGTCATAAAACTGATTAAAATAATAAGGCTACTTTTTTTCTTTATAAAAATGAATATTGCTCGTGATTCTGAGTAAGAAAACGCCAAAATCTTCTCCTTTTAAAAAAAGTTTTCTGCGCCATTTAATAGTGAAAATGACCACTAAATACCTACGAGTAGGTAAGCTTAAAAACTTCTAAGAAGATTTGAAATTATTATGAATACGAGTAAGTATAATGCAACGATATAGTTATCCAATCGCAAACAAGTATACGAGTCATGATTTTGCAACTAAGTTTAAAACAGACCGTACAAAATTAGTATTGTCATGATAAATTCGCTACAGTTTACCACGGGCAGCCCATAGCAAATGTTGTTGTTTTAACTGTTAATCAACCGTTAAATTTCAACAAACTCATGATGTTTTCCTGTTTCTGCTTTGCTGAATGGTGTACGTTTATAAACGTGTCAACGTCTGAGTATTTTATTATGGTAACTCCAACTTCCTATGTCGTCTACTACATCAGACAAGTACAGTCGCCATCATGAATATTAGAGCATTCAAGTAAGTCAAAAATATCTGAACATGACCCCATTGTCAATCGCGTACGTGCGGGTTCAGATATTTCTGAATACCTTGGCTCCGATGTTTATGATGGCGACTGTACCTTTTAATTTAATTATCTTTAATCCTAGCGGGCCAGTCCACATCCTCAGCTGATCTGTCAGCCTTTGTGCCTCGACACACTTCTGGTTTTTGAAGGAAGTGTAAACAATATGCAAAAGTGATGCAAAAAAAGTTTCGGACATTCCGTGTCCATTGCGTCAAACGCCTTCAGGAACTGAGTGCCAAATTTTAATTAATCCAACGTCAAAGTAATATCGGATCGGTGCATGTCACGACAGGCCGGAGTCAAGGCTTGTCAAGGTTAGAAATGTGGGTGACAATCGGTGTTATTCTATTTATAATCATTGTATCGTAGTTTCAAAGTATTTATAATAAACCTGCTTTTGCCCGCGACTTCCTTTGCTCAGAGACCATCCATAAATTACGTCACAACAATTTCGATCAATTCAATCAAACGACCCTTGTCACTTATTACTATAAAAATCGCAATTATTTTGTTCTTGTGTCACAGGTCGCTTGACCCCCTCCCCCCCCCCCCTAAATGTGTGACGTAATTTATGGACAGCCCCCAGAGTTCTCAATCCCGATGGAAATTCCGAAAATCTCTTACTGCACCTCTACGATCCTAAAAAATGATATACAGGGTGGAAGAATTCTATGGGCCCTGAAGGGGAAATACCTTAAATCCTTTACTGAAATTCCTTTGAGTAAAATGAGCTATACTTTGTTTAATTTAAGGTTTGAATTAACGGTCAAATTGTAACACACGTTTCTCAGTATTTCAAACACAAATGGACTTAAAATACCTACATGCTCATTTATTAGCGGTATTTATAATGTTTTCAGTATAGAAGTTAACACAATTTTAAATAGTTTCGTTGTTTCATTTAAAAACGTGTGCAAATTTTACCGTTAAGTTTCAAATGTTAAAATAAATAGAGTATAACTAAAGGATTTAAGGTAGTTCCTCTCCAGGGTCCATAGATTTTTTCCATCTTATATAACCTACCTACTCAATCTTTATCAAGTGGAAATTCCAAAAAAATCCTGAAATAAGTTTTTTACTGTTATTACCTACTTGTATACCAGAAGAGGCTTGTAATTTCTATTAGAATCGAATACATAAGAATATCCCCTGTATTCCTTATCTCGTGGATTTTTCCGTTAGAACCTTCTGCAGAGTATCAGAAATTAAAAAAAAAGTTGATTGAAATTGGTAACGTCGTTCTCCAGTTATGGCGTGACCAAGAGCCCGCATCCAAGTGATGCCTTTTTCAGATCCCCGGTTCATCTTGTTGGGGGCCTTCCCACAGTGATACATTACTAAACTAGAAATGTTTGGGTACTAAAATAAATGTAAACAAACGTGAACAACCAACAGTTATGGCGTCGGATTAACCAGCCTAATGCAATATTTGTAATTGACATTCACGCGTCGCATTATCGACGTACTCTTTAGCTTAGTCACATGATATTGTTATATTATTATGCGACTAAACTAAAGAGTACGTCGATAATGCGACGCGTGAAAGTCATTTCATTATCGACGATCATAATTACCCGACGCCATAACTGTTGGTTGTTCAGGTAGGTACGTGCAATATGGCCATGGTTCGCCGTTTGACCATTGTTAATCCTAGGCATCCAGATATAATATAATTTTCTAGTTTGCATCTGATAAGGAAGACAAACTGGTGATAAATTATACTTTTACATTTTTTTTCTCATTGTTCACACGTAAGAAACAATTTAACACATCGAGCCCATGTGAGAACAGCCCAAGCCTTCTCAGAGGTCTTCGCCCAGCAGTGGGATGTACCTATATACGCCAGAGATGAATATGATGATAGATATTTATTAACACTTTATTTTTATTTCCTACCGCTAGGGAATCAAAAACGACTGGCTGAAAATCAGCGCCGGGGTGCTTTAAACGCTTCAGCATTATGCCGAGCCAGTGTCCGATTTGCAACCGCAATGACACATTCTATATCTTATGGAAGGGTCGCGTGACAAACGTTATTTCTATAGCTCTAGTATTTTATCGCTTAGAATGCGTAAAATGGAATTATGATTCATATTCAGAATGAAGCAAGCATTGTATAAGATACCTAACGATCTTATTACGACTATTTTAGCGAACCTATAACACTTCCGCGCTGTAGTTCTTTGAACTCATTAAGTAAACGCAGAAGACCATCCACATTTGTGAAGACACTGAGAAAGATTACTCTTGTTAAGTATAAATTAAGACGCATATTCCTCATAAAAACCGGGCAAGTGCGAGTTGGACTCGCGCACGAAGGGTTCCATACCATCTTAATATATAAAAGAAGAAACTGACTGACTGACTGACTGACATATCAACGCACAGCCCAAACCACTGGACCTAGAGATTCCAAATTTGGCATGTATATTCCTTATAAGGTCTAGGGGTGCACTAAGAAAGGATTTTTCAAAATTCACTCTCTAAGGGGGTGGAAAGGGGGTTCAAAGTTTGTATGGGGAAACAAGATTAGTTCGACTATTTTATTCGAAGCTTCACAGAAGTACTCCTAATAATAAATGAGTAAACATGTGTTTCAGGTTTTTTGAGAATTCAACCCCTAAAAGGGGGGAAAGGGGTAACAAAATCAAATCAACATGGGTGTTGTTTCTATGGTTTATCGGGTCGCTGGTTATGAAAACAACAACGGTTTTAAAATCCAATGTGGCATACGTAAAATACCATCTCCCTGGATGGGGTGCGATGGGGTTGAAATGTCTAAATATCAATATGGGTGTCGTTTTTAAGATTTTTCCCAAACCACTGGACCTGGAGACTTGAAATTTTGCACATAGATACCTTATACAATGTAGGCATTCACTAAGGAAGGATTTTTGGGAATTCCCATGGGAACGGGAAAAAACGGGATTTATATATTCGGTTCCGAGTGATCCTATCTCAGTAACTATAATAACTAGACTCTTCAAATTTGATACACAAGTAGGTATTACATTAGTTAAAAAATTAATTTCAGGATTTTTCAAAATTTCCACGGGATAGGATAAAACAGGATTTTTCGTTTTACTGATCGTAGAAAGCTGAAGTTTAGCATGTAGGTTGCTTGGGGAGTGTAGAGGAGCATTGAGAGAGGACTTTCTGAAATTCCCACGGGAACGGGAAACAACGGGATTTTTCATTTTACTGGTCGTAGAAAGCTGAAATTTGGCAAGTGGGTTCCTTGGGGAGTGTAGGGGAGCATTAAGAAAGCATTTCCCGGAATTCTTACGGGAACGGGAAAAACGGGATTTTCCGTTTTACTGCTTGTAGAAAGGTAAAATTTTAAAATTCAAAAGTTTATACTGTAAGTAGGCTACAAAGGGCTCTTTAACCGACTTCAGAAAAGGAGGAGGTTATGCATTCCACTGTATGTATTTTTTTATGTAGGTATGTTCACCGATTTTTCAGTCAATTGTGAACCGATTTAAAATTTCTTTTTTTATTCAAAAGAATATAATATCCTTCTGAGATGGTCCCATTGTCACCAAATCAGGATCTGATGACGGGATCTCAGGGAAATCGAGGGCAACCTTCAAATTTTGTAGGCACGCATTACGTTTTTCATATATTTTCTCAAGCTATTTAAGTGTTTGCGTCTGGTAGATATCATTTCATGTTGATGAGCTGATGATGGAAGGTAAAACTCCTTAACGGTTAGGAGTTGAGAATATTTTTTCAAATATTATAGGTATGTATAGACCGATAGTTGTATTTTTTTAGGTTATCCAGGTGAGCTGATGATGGAAGGTTAAACTCCTTAACGGTTAGGAGTTATAGGAAATTTCTTTAAATATCATATGCACGTATAGACTTTTAGTTGTATTCTTTCTGGTTATTCAGATTTTTAGTGCCCGCTTCCGAATTAGTGAAAAACATTGTCTTGAAACCTGAAGTTTAGTCGTGCTTGCTTGCACGCTTACTTGCACGCTTTCGTGCACGCTTGCTTGCTTGCGTGCATGCATGCTTGCTTGCATCTTGCTTGCATCTTGCTTGCATGCTTGCTTGCATGCTTGCATGCTTTCTTGCTTACCTGTATGCTTGCTTGCTTGATATCTTGGTTCTTTGGAATACTTATGGTACACGCGAGCGAAGCCGCGGGCAAAAGCTAGTTATCTATAAAAACGGCAAAAAAATCACGTTTGTTGTATGAGAGCCCCCCTTAAATATTTGTTTTATTTTAATTTAATTATTTATTTTTAAAGTGAATATATAACTAAATATTCTGTAAATATTTCAAGCGTTTACCTGTTGCCGTTATCAATATCGAGCAAAAACGAGCAAAAAAATTACGTTGGTTGTATGGGAGCCCCCTTATATTTATTTTATTCTTCTTTGTTGTTATAGCGGCAACCGAAATACATCATCTGTGAAAATTTCAACTGTCTAGCTATCACGGTTCATGAGATACAGACAGACAGACAGACAGACGGACGGACGGACAGCGGAATCTCAGTAATAGGGTCCCGTTTTTACCCTTTGAGTACGGAACCCTAAAAAGTGACTTAACAGATAGGTAGACAGACATATGGACAACAAAGTTCTATTATTACTTTTCATTTTAAGGTACAGACCACTAATAAAGATTAATCAAAGTGTCAAGAGGATCACGCACATTCAATACTATGTTAGTAACTGAGTTTGCATAGCAGAACTAACCTACCCCAATAAACAATAAAAGAGCAAAGGTTCGTATGTTGTCAGTTTGTCTTAGTTGTATTAGTTGTCTAATAGAAAAAAAACATAAATTAAGGTCAATTATTTTACGAACTCAATTTTTTTACCTTCTCCACTATAAGTTCGTTTTTTTAAGCGTTAGAAAGAAGATAAGCGATCTTGACTTGTCTTTTTAATCAAAAACAATTTTGAAAAATAAATCAAAGCAAATATTTAACAATTACAAACGATACATTAGTAGGTATACAATACAATATTGTAAATAAGACATCGTCAACATATCAGCAAAAAAAAAGGTAGGTTAGGTTATGTTAAGTTTGCATCGGCCCGAAGGGACAAAAGCACACAGAAAAAGGAGCACCGCATGAGCGGAGCTCCGTCGACACTGTTTGTGTATCAATTCAAATTGGGAAAAAACGCTACTGTCAAAATAAGCATCATTAAAAAACTATAGTGAGAAAAAAAGCATTTGGGAAAAATGCGACTGGGAATTTTGCTTCGCGGAACAAACAAGTTTGGGGAACTGATCTAGTTATAGGTAACGCCACCAGAGTTGAGGTCACGCACACAACAACACGTCATGTAATGACAGCGGGATTTTGACATTTATTCGTACCGATGATAGCAAGTTCAACAGACTCAACATAGAATTACAAGATTGACTAAAAATTTCTTCAACCTATTTCTTTAAGAATAATTTAGAAAAATACATCTACATAGTTCAAACAAAACAGAAAATAAAATATTTTGATCTATTCTATAGTTTTCGCTATTTATTAAATTTTTTATTTCAAAAATAGGTTATATGAAAAAAGAAAAATTATAATAGGCAGAGTATTGTGTAAGTATTTCATCATAAGATCATATAACTCACATTTTCATTCACTCAGTCATTTCATTCATTCACTATCTTTTTTGCAATCAGTACTTATGTGTGTAATCATTCGCCTCAACTCTCGTGGCGTTACTCGTAGTTTCGTTAAGTGACATCGCGTTGACGGGAAAATCGACTTAGGTCTCACGTCGAAGTTAGTTTAAGAAACTGACTTGTCAAAGAGGTTTAAGACTCATAGCATAGACTAAACCAAGAGTAGGGTGACAATGATTTTAATTCAAATGTGATTTTCCAAATAATCATTATTTAAAAAAAATACATTTCTTTCATGTAACTGCGACTTAAACGTGGTCGCCACAAAATACTGATCTAGAAAAATCGGTTCCTGATCACTGATAAATAATTCATCGCGATAAAAGATAATCTTTTACATCCGAAGTTAATAATCATGTTTTAACGTAATTAACGGTATTGACCGTTCATCAATAAAAACTGGTGATGTAGATAAGAGCCAAGAGTTGTAAAAATTGTTTAACCTAGGTTAAGACTAAAGATAGATACTAAACCATACTTTATGGTATTACTTAGCTTCGGAGCTAACTCAGATTAGCAGTTAATTCAGGCATTATGTTTAACTCTAGACCGCGTAAGCAGCCTTAAATAAAAAATCTCCTCGCACCTCGTAAAATTTTCGGAATTCATGCGAAATCATATTTGGAATTTATGTCGAGCATTACGGTTAATGAGGAAATCGCGAGGAAACCGCGCACACCAGCGAATCAATTCAATGGTGTTTATGAAGTTCCCAATCCGGGTTAGGCTCCCGTGGGATCTATAGCCCATGCCCGTGCCCAGCAATGGGACGGTATACATTTAGATACCTAAGCGTAACAAGAAATGTGTAGACACGACACGATAAATATATGGGAATTTCTCTTAACTCTTTGACCTAACCTAACCTAACCTAACCTACACACAGGGTGTGCCAAAACCAACGATAACCTGCTACCGGCCGAGAGATCAAGTTTATACCACATCTATAATAACTTTTTCATCACACTTGCTCGTCAATGGTGTTATTCCATGCCTGTATACTAAATGTCAAAGGCCTAATTTGTTCTTAAGGGAGTTATGGATTTACGTACAGTTTTTCTTCCCAAGGGAGTTCTAACTTTAGTTTTAAAATTTTCAAACAGACTAAGGAGGTTTCAAGTCAGCCAACGTTTCATTTATATGTTTAAAAATTAGCTATAACCCAATTTTACTACACAAAACTTGTCTACGCTTCATAAAACTTCGTTATTTTTACATTTTAAATTTATATCAAATAGTTTTGCAATAATTTTAGTAAGTATTTTTTTAACATTTTGGCACAATGTGGCCGTATGGCCATTCGAATTCTAAACACAGTTTACTTTATCTGTGGTAGATGACTTGAAAAAAGTGGCAATCTGTATTGGCGGGTAGCCATTATTTATTTAATTTAAGTGTTGAGACAAATTAATTTCATTTTTGGATTTTGTTTCCTCGCAGTGTGATGAAAATCATTGTATGTATCACGGTCAGTATAGTAATCCCCTACTTACGGCCCTTGATGCACAATGTACTATAATTTCAATACTAGAAGAAAAAAAACCCGCCCGTATAATTCCCGTTCCCATGGGAATTCCGAGATAATATTATCCTATGTCACTCGCGGAACTGTGACCAATGTAATGATTGAGCCGTTTAGGCTGCAGGTCGTGCCAAATAATGATAAAGTATAAATCTTCCCAGGTGAACTTTTCGCTTCGAGCCCTTATCTTTCAAAACAATCGGTATCGTCATAGTATTAAGGTTCAAATTTAATGTAATGGCTCGAAGCGAAAAATTCACCTGGGAAGATTTATACTATACATACATACATACATATATTTACATACGCTCGAAAAACATAACCCTCCTTTGACAGTCAGGTGAAAATACCAAAAAAACATCCATTTCACTTAGTTAAATGATAATAGACATTATTTAGAAAATATGTAATAGTACTAAAATACTAGGTACTAAAACTTGAGGCCTTGACCTATCATTGGGACACTAAAACACTAAGAAAAAAAATACAGGTAAAGTATAATAGGTATAGGTTTTTAGGTTTAGATTAAGTTAATTTAAGTTTTTTTTATCTGTGTCTTTTAAAATACCTATGTTTCTGTAAATATGTATTATATTGTGTAAATAAAATTGATTATTATACCCTAGGTAAAGTTAAAATAACATTGTGGTTTTGCATTAGTCTTGCATTGGTTGCACGAATTCGCACCAATGTTTATAACAATGTACTTTCTTACGTAATAGGTTAGATTAGATGAATTAAATTAATTGGGCTTTCTCGCGTTATATAGGTACGTAAACAATGGATGATAAAGAAAAATAAAGATTTAAGGTTTTCCGAGAAAACTAAGTATTTCCGCAATAATTGGTGTACATTGTTAACTCGAATAAAGGGGCCAGTTATGAAAATAGAAAATTTAATGGCGTCAGTCCACGCATACATTCACACATTAAATAATTAAATAAACAAGTATAAATTACTAGCTGGGCCGGCAAACGTTGACTTGCCATATATCACCTAGGGATATAAAAAATAGCCTACGAACTATTCTCAGACCTGCCGAATATAGGGAAAAAAGATTCATAAGAATCGGTCAAGCCGTTTCGGAGAAGTTTGTTAACAAAACATCGTGACACGTGATTTTTAAATAAATTTTGATTTGTAAATCTCGTGATTTTTATATATTAGACTAGCTGTTGCTCGCGACTCCATCCGCAAAGAATAGGGGTATAAAAATAGCTTAGGTACGACCTATTCTCAGACCTACAAAAAAATTCGTAAACATCGGTCGACCCGTTTTGGAGAAGTTCGATAACAAACACCGTGACACGAGATTTTTATAGATTAGAATAAGAATATATTTTTAACGACACGTAATTATCCATAAAGCGGCTGTTTAAATAACGATCTCGTTGCATACATGTTATTGTGAGTGCACTAAGGTAGACCTGATTCATTCATAAAAAATACAAATTCCTAATCATAGAAAAACTCACCGTATATTTATCGATCCGAGCATTTTCAGGTTCGAAGTGAGACTTCTTCAAATTCACAATATTCCTGGCACCGGTAACTGCCATTTTGTACTTAAAAAAGTAAAAATTAAAAACAAAACGTTCTGTCACTTTTCACACGCAACGGTTTCTCCCGCGGCAATGGTGGGACCGCGCTGAGATTCAAAGTTGGAATGGTTGCGAAATAGCGCGCTTCTTTTATATACCACAGATGCAGTTCTAGAACCGAACGCGCCCCAGCGCCTGCTTCCTTTCATATCCTTAGATGTTGGCTATATTTATTTTTTCCACTCCATCGATTCTAGAGCTTTCGGGATTTCTTGGGGCGTCGGCTTTTGTTTCGCTCCCATTTTTAGGGTTCCGTAGTCAACTAGGAACCCTTATAGTCTCGCCAAATCTGTCCGTCTGTCTGTCTGTCCATCCGCGGCTAAGCTCAGAGACTGTTAGTACTAAAAAGCTGTAATTTGGCATGAATATATATATCAGTCACGCTGACAAAGTGGTTAAATAAAGAAAAGTAAAAAAAAATTATTAGGGTACCTCCCATAGACGTATAGTGGGGGTGATTTTTTTCTCGACTAACCCTGTGTGGGGTATCATTGGATAGGTATTTGAAATATGGGTTTGCTAAAACCATTTTTTGATTAAGTGAATATTTTCGGAGATATTCACTCCGAAATTTCAAAATAATGTGTCCCCCCCTCTAACTTTTGAACCGCACGTCTAAAAAATATGAAAAAAAATCTTAATAAAAACTTTCTAGGAAAATTATTTTCAACTTAATCAGTTGAGCAGTTTTTATGTTTTTGTTTTAAAATATTTCTAAACTAAGATTGTAATTTAACCGCCACTGCAAGTATTTTTTTTAAGTAGGTACCTATAAGATCACGCTAACAGTATCTTCTTTCAAATAAAAAAAAATCGGTTCATATAATAAAGAATTAAATCTGAAAAACCATCAACATACAATACTAGTTCTAGTAGTCTGCAGCTTAGATTAGTTACTCAATTCGCCAATAGATGGCGTTGTACCGCCAACGTTGAAATTATATTGCGCTGTTAACCCTAACGCGCGGTGGGAGTTGGGACCAAAACAACCACATTAATAAAGTATGCAAAGATTTTTTCGTACCTGCTACGGAACAAAAAATACTAATATGCCAAAAAAAACTCAGGAGTACATACCTGAGGTCGTGTGGTCTAACGCGCGGGCGCTTGCCTTCGCTTTCACCATCTCTTTCTGTCACCATCTTACACCTTTTGACAGAAAGAAATAGTGAATGCAAAGCGGCCAGATAACATAAATAAACTGTTTGACACATAAAAAAATACAAATATACAAATACAAATAAAAAAATAAAACAATATATAATTATTATACTAAACGGGACTTATCACGCAAACAATATTTAGCTCGACGTTTCGGCCACATGCAGCAGCCATGGTCACGATTTGACTATAATAATTATGAGTGTAAATCACGAAAATTTAAAACAGTATAAAACAATATATGTATACATTACAATTTCGGAATAGAAGGGCAAATTTTTAATACAGCACGGTCATCATTATCATCGTCTCAGCCAATATGTATACGTACCACTACAGGGCACAGCCTTCCTCTCAGAATGACGGGGCTTGGGCGTAGTTCCCACGCGGGCCGAGTGCGGATTGTCAACTTCATACATACCATTGAATTTCTTCGTAGATATGTGCCGGTTTCCTCGCGATGTTTTCCTTCACCGTAAAGTTCGTGGTTTTTTTTTTATGTTAGAGAGGCCAGACAAACGAACTAGTGGGTCACCTGATGTTAAATGATCACCACTGTCCATAGACACCCGCAGCGCTTTACGCGATGCCAGTGCGTTGTCAGCCTTAATTAACTTTTTCTTCTCTTCTCTTCTTTTTCAGGCTTTTTCTATCCACTGCTTGATGTAACCCTCTCCTAATCTCCTCCACTTCGTCCTATTCTCCGTCTTCCTAAGCCAGTGCGGTCCGGCGTAACTTTTAATGTCATCAGACCATCTCATCTGGGGTCGTCCCACACTTCTTCTTGTGGTCCGCGGTCTCCACACCAGCACTCTATGGGCCCACCGGTTATTAAATAACTAATTATTTTTTATTAATTTCGAAAAACTCAAAGATGTGAGTCCGTGGTCGAACCCACGACCCTCTACTTGAGAGGCCATAGGTTTTACTACTAGGCTACCACGGCTTTAAACATCACTGTATCATAACTCGTAGTTAAATAATAATAGAACCAGATGGTACTGGGTAATTCCAAAAAAAATAGCACCTTAACCTGTCTTTCCGTTTTTGAATAGAAAGTATGCTCAATTTGCTGTTTTCAGGAAAAATAAAAATATTCACAGGTAAACACCAATCATATAGACCGAGGCCAAGCCTTTCTTATAAATTTTAATTTACCAGTTTAATAAAAAAAAAAATAGATAGTGCCGGTTTTTACTGTAACCTGTCTTGTCCAAACGCGACACTCTTCCATTAAATAATAAATAAATAAATATTAGGGGACATTCTTACACAAATCGACCTAGTCCCAAACTAAGCAAAGCTTGTACTATGGGTAGGTACTAGACGACGATAAACATACTTATATAGATAAATACATACTTAAATACATAGAAAACATCCATAACTCAGGAACAAATATTCGTGCTCATCACACAAATAAATGCCCTTACCGGGATTTGAACCCAGGACCTCTTGCTTCGTAGGCAGGGTCACTACCAACTAGGCTAAAGCGGTCGTTATTCTTAGTTCTTTAGCTTATTAACGTACAATTTTATTAAAAAAAAATACTGCGCTATGTAACAACAGGTATATTCATTTATCGTCGTCTAATACCCATAGTACAAGCTTTGCTTAGTTTGGGACTAAGTCGATTTGTGTAAGATTGTCCCCTAATATTTATTTATTTATTTATTTATTAGATTTATGTTGCACGGATTTTATATATCATTTTTAAACAACAATATTCAGTGACGAAATTTGTCCAGCGATTTTTTCACTGTAACCTGTGTGTTCACATTATTGCATCTCACTCACAAAAAGATAATCATATTCAGACCATAATCGCGGCAAAACATTCGGTCAATATCGGGCTAACTACCATGCAGAGCGTATAGGTTGAACTGCTATAGTTTTGTGGCAATAGGTGATCGAAGGTGGAAATCTGGGTTTTGTAACAGGTATGTTAACTTTTACTTGTCTCAATTATTTTATGATATTGGTATGGGACGTTATTTACTTATATCATTTAAATGTTCCATTTAGTCATATCTAGTTATATACTAAGATATATAATAAGTATATACTAAGAGTTATACATTCATATAATTAACGGTTTTGGAGTAAACATCTAGTATACCTACTTTTCTCTGTAACCTGTGTAACTTTAACTTGTAATTAATATACAGGTTAATGTGACTATTGGCAGGGTAAAGAGTTTTATGCCCAGAGGCAATTACAAAAATAGTGGCACCGACAGGTTAAAGTTTTTTGTAAAAAAAAATGGGTCGGTTATACCAACTGAGTATGAAAATATTTTTTAAATATTATAATTGGGGCATATTTGTAAAGGGCATGGCAAAATTCATATAAATATAGAAATTGTGGAGTGTTGAAGTTTTGGAGATACAGGTTAAAGTTACATTAGGCAGGTTAGTAGAGAAAGAATTACAAGTTAAAGTTAAATTTACAGATTATGTACAAAATAGTAGTTATCAGTATAAAGTGTAGTAATTAAGTTCTTGGGCCTTTGATGACCCTTAGAAATAAGCGTACAAAAAGATGTTGATTAATTCGTTAATATTTACTTATTTTTTGGGATATTTTATTGTGATTTTATCAGACTGACTATACATATATATCATCTCATAGAAATAAATAAGTACCTATATAAAAAAAATACTATTTCGTTTTATATTGAGATTTGTAATTCGACTTGAATAAAAGAGTTACTTTTATAATAATTTAATTTTGAAATTTATCAGACCGACTGTGCCGGGTTTATATAATTAAGTATCTTTTTCTGGTTGTACCTAAACAAATTACTAAATAAAAAAATATTGATTTATAAAAAAACTAGCTTTTGCCCGCGGCTTCGCTCGCGTGTACCATGAGAATTCCAAAGCACCAAGATATCAGGCAAGCAAGCATACAGGCAAGCAAGCAAGCATGCAAGCAAGATGCAAGCATGCATGCACGCTTGCTTGCTTGCGTGACAATGGGACCATTAGTATATTATATTCTTTCGAATTAAAAAGTAATTTTTAAATCGGTCCACAATTGACCGAGAAATCGGTGAACATACTTACAAAAAAAAATACATTAAGTGGAATGCATAACCTCCTCCTTTTTTTGAAGTCGGTTAAAGAGCCCTTAGCGGCCTACTTACAGTATAAACTTATGAATTTTGAAATTTTAGCTTACAATCAGCAAAACGCAAAATCCGGTATTTTCCCGTTCCCGTAAGAATTTCGGGAAATAGTTTCTTAATACTCCCCTACACTCGCCAGGAAACCCACTTGCCAAATTTCAGCTTTCTACGGCCAGTAAAACGAAAAATCCCGTTTTTTCCCGTTCCCGTGGGAATTTTGGAAAGTCCTCTCTCAATGCTCCTCTACACTCCCCAAGCAACCTCATGCCGAATTTCAGCTTTCTACGACCAGTAAAATGAAAAATCCCGTTTTTCCCGTTCCCGTGGGGATTTTGTATAGTCCTCCCTTAATGCTCTTCTACACTTCCCAAGCAACCTACATGCCAATTTTCAGCTTTCTACGACCAGTAAAACGAAAAATCCCGTTTTTTTCCCGTTCCCGTGGGAATTTTGGAAAGTCCTCTCTCAATGCTCCTCTACACTCCCTAAGCAACCTCATGCCGAATTTCAGCTTTCTACGACCAGTAAAATGAAAAATCCCGTTTTTCCCGTTCCCGTGGGAATTTTGTATAGTCCTCCCTTAATGCTCTTCTACACTTCCCAAGCAACTTACATGCCAAATTTCAGCTTTCTACGACCAGTAAAACGAAAAATCCCGTTTTTTCCCGTTCCCGTGGGAATTTTGGAAAGTCCTCTCTCAATGCTCCTCTACTCTCCTCAAGCAACCTCATGCCGAATTACAGCTTTCTATGACCAGTAAAATGAAAAATCCCGTTTTTCCCGTTCCAGTTGAAATTTTGTATAGTCCTCCCTTAATGCTCTTCTACACTTCCCAAGCAACCTACATGCCAAATTTCAGCTTTCTACGACCAGTAAAACGAAAAATCCCGTTTTTTCCCGTTCCCGTGGGAATTTTGGAAAGTCCTCTCTCAATGCTCCTCTACACTCCCCAAGCAACCTCATGCCGAATTTCAGCTTTCTACGACCAGTAAAATGAAAAATCCCGTTTTTCTCGTTCCCGTGGGAATTTTGTATAGTCCTCCCTTAATGCTCTTCTACACTTCCCAAGCAACCTACATGCCAAATTTCAGCTTTCTGCGACCAGTAAAACGAAAAATCCCGTTTTTCCCGTTCCCATTGGAATTTTTGGAAAGTCCTCTCTTAATCCTCCTCTACACTCTCCAAGCAACCTAGATGCCGAATTTCAGCTTTCTACGACCAGTAAAACGAAAAATCCCGTTTTTTCCCGTTCCCGTAGGAATTTTGGAAAGTCCTCTCTCAATGCTCCTCTACACTCCCTAAGCAACCTACATGCCGAATTTTAGCTTTCTACGACCAGTAAACCGAAAAATCCCGTTTTTTCCCGTTCCCATGAGAATTTTGAAAAGTCCTCTCTTAATCCTCCTCTACACTCTCCAAGCAACCTAGATGCCGAATTTCAGCTTTCTACGACCAGTAAAGCGAAAAATCCCGTTTTTTCCTTATCCCGTGTGAATTTCCAAAAATCCTTCAAACAGTTTTTTACTATTATAATTACCTACTTCTATGCCAAATTTCAAGAGTCTAGTAATTATACTTCATAGGATCCCGTTGAACTGAATATATAAATCCCGTTTTTTCCTTATCCCGTGGGAATTTTGAAAAATCCTGAAATCAATGTTTTAACTAATGTAATACCTACTTGTGTATCAAGTTTTAAGAGTCTAGTTATTATAGTTAATGAGATAGGGTCACTCGGAATCGAATATATAAATCCCGTTTTTTCCCGTCCCCGTGGGAATTCCCAAAAATCCTGGATGCCTTAATTGTATAAGGTATCTATGTGCAAAATTTCAAGTCTCTAGGTCCAGTGGTTTGGGCTGTGCGTTGATATATCAACAGTCATTTAGTTTAATTAGACATTTCAACCCCATCCAGGGAGATGGTATTTTACGTCCGCCACATCGGTTTTTAAAACCGTTGTTGTTTTCATAACCAGCGACCCGATAAACCATAGAAACAACACCCATGTTGATTTTCAGACTTTGTTACCCCTTTCCCTCCTTTTAGGGGTTGAATTCTCAAAAAACCTGAAACACGTGTTTACTCATTTACCATTAGGAGTACTTCTGTGAAGTTTCGAATAAAATAGTCGAACTAAACTTGTTTCCCCATACAAACTTTGGACCCCCTTTTCACCCCCTTAGGGAGTGAATTTTGAAAAATCCTTTCTTAGTGCACCCCTAGACCTTATAAGGAACCTACATGCCAAATTTGGAATCTCTAGGCCCAGTGGTTTGGGCTGTGCGTTGATATGTCAGTCAGTCAGTCAGTCAGTCAGTCAGTCAGTTTCTTCTTTTATATATATAGATTGCTTGTTTTAATATTAAATAACATTTTTATACTGATACCTACTATTTTGTACTTAATCTGTAAAATTTAACTTTAACTTGTAATTTTTTCTCTACTAACCTGCCTAATGTAACTTTAACCTGTATCACAAAAACTTCAACACTCCACAATTTCTATATTTATATGAATTTTGCGATGCCCTTTACAAATATGCCCCAATTATAATATTTAAAAAATATTTTTCATATTCAGTTGGTATAACAGACCGATTTTTTTTTAACAAAAACTTTAACCTGCCGGTGCCACTATTTTTGGAATTGCCCTACTACATTTCTAGAACTGAAACAATTACTTTGCGACCTTACGTTACGATAGTTACGTTTATATAAGTAATGCGTGTTTATGCAGTTCCTCCACCTCCACACTGTACGAACACACACAAATCACACAAACCCAACTATCACCACCACCAAACTACACTGACGCGATTCGAACTCAACCAGAGCTCATCTTCAGAGTAGGTACTACAACAGTTCCCTGCGTACCTATGTACGTATGTACGTTGTGATGTGGAGAAACTGCACGAACACGCATGCTAGCATAGCGAACGGTTTTACCCTTAATATTAATTTTAACAACGTCTTGTATCGCAGGAACTGTTTTCAATGGCAATATTATTATGAATAGACCTCGTTATCTCAGGACAGTGACGTTAAAATAGGGAGACATGGGGGCAATTGGTACCTACAGTTTGATATTTATTGTTATTAAAGTAATTGACAACCTTTAATTTTTTTAACACCTGAAAATTACTACAGGAATCGAAAGAGTTTCGTCTCCTGAACACGGAAAAATATTTAATTATTATAATTTATTCCTCCATATTTAAAAATTTAGAAAACATATATGTACTTACCAATACTGCCACAGAATATATATGTTTCCTTTACCCTTTTCACTAGAAAAAAGAGCTGTCATAATTTTAAACCAATAGATCCGCTGAAACGATAAATTTTATGACAGCTCTTTTTTCTAGTGAAAAGGGTAAAGGAAACATCTATTCTGTGGCAGTATTGGGTAAGTATATATATGTTTTTTAAATTTGTTGAATTTTTTTAAATATGGAGAAATAAATTATAATAAATATTTTTCCGTGTTCAGGAGGCGAAACTCTTTCGATTCCTGTAGTAATTTTCAGGTGTTAAAAAAATGAAAGGTTGTCAATTACTTTAAATACAATAAATATGAAACTGTTCCAATTGCCCCCATGTCTCCCTATTTTGACGTCACTGCCCTGAGATAACGAGGTCTAATTATGAATAAGTAGATATTTAATAAGTTACAAAGTTGTCTGGGAGTAAATTAAGATATAAATTATATCAATTCCTTAAAGATTCATTTTATTCAATTAAAAAGAATATTTAAAATCTCACGATTACAGTGACATATAAACTTCTTAAAATTAATTCATTTTAGTTTCATAATTTCTAATGTAAGAAACATATTTTTTAAATTAATTTAGCATAATATCCATTTAAAATAGGATAATGTTTGCATGCCAATGAACTTGGTTAGACGTATCTGATTACACTGATTAGTACTATATTTGTACAAAAACCGGCCAAGTGCGAGTCGGCCTCCCACGCCGAGGGTTCAGAACCCTGCTTCTATGTAAAATGTACGCGGTGTGAGATCATTTTTGTCATACTTAGGGAGAGTTTCGTACACAGCCACGCGTGTCGACGACGACGTGTGTACGAACTACGAACCTCTATGAGTTTGTACTGCGGTAGTCGCATAGGGACTAAAATCGTCGGGTATCGAAGATTTGCGTTGCCTTGTGTACGGAGGACCTTGCACTTAAAGGCGTGTCCACATTTGTGACAATTTGCCGAACATTATCCCGTGACCGTATCAGATACACGCGTCAGGCCTTATACTACGAAGTGCAAAATTCGAACTTCGTATCGTGCCATTCCTCTCACGCAAATAGTATTTAATACAAGAGCGAGCAAGACGATGCGAAACGAACCCAGTACCGATAATGTAGACGTATTTATGTTACACGAATAATTGTCACAAGCTGCAGTACGATTTAATTCATTTCGAACAAAGACACCACCGACCGACTCCTGTAGCGATGCCATGCCACGCAGTCTAGTTCGGTAAGCCTCCAACAAGATGGAGCCACGACCTGATGAAGGTGGCGGGAACGCATTGGATGCGGATGGCGCAGGGCCGATCTGTTTGGCGAGCCTTGGGGGAGGCCTATGTTCAGCAGTGGACGTCTTTCGGCTGAAATGATGATGATGATGAATTTGATGACGTGATCGGGCTGAGTTTACCACGTTGATCGGCGTCCTTACTCGGTATCGGTACTGGCAGAATATCAGCGCTGCGACTTACCGCAGCACAATTATTTATTATATACTGAGCCAGCACCTTTTCTTCAGTACTTACATGGCTTCTCATTTACGTGTCTGATGTGTTTAATTGTTTTTTTTTTTATAGCAAGTACCTTGTTTTCGGGCATAATTTTAAGTCTTATTACTCTTTAGTTACTAAACCATGTCTTTGTTTTGAAGAATAATGATTATATCTACCTAAGTATCTTTTTACCTTGATGAAAGGGACTTTGTTCCAAAATTAAAGGGTACGTAAATAATTTATTGAATCAGGCGTTACATTGCGGAGGTCCATATTAATTTGCTTTTATTTTTTTTGTGTCCTTTTTATAATACTCAATTGATTAATCAAATGTATGATGTTATTAATTTTAAATTGATTCACTGACTGACTGACTGCCGCTCTGGAAGACGCCTTCAAGTTCCTGGAGTGGAAAGGACTAGGCATCAATGTCAACGGCGAATACATCACTCACCTTCGGTTTGCCGACGATATCGTGGTCATGGCAAAATCGATGGAAGAACTCAGCACGATGCTTGAAGACCTCAATCGAGTCTCTCGACGGGTAGGACTCAGAATGAACATGGACAAGACGAAAGTTATGTCTAATGTTCATGTTGTCCCTGCCCCCATTGTGGTCGTGAACTCGGTTCTTGATGTTGTTGACGCATATGTATACCTAGGACAAACCGTCCAGCTAGGTAGGCCCAACTTCGAGAAGGAGGTCAATCGGCGAATCCAACTCGGATGGGCAGCGTTCGGGAAGCTCCGCAACATCTTTTCGTCCAAAATACCTCAGTGCCTCAAAACAAAAGTCTTTAATCAGTGTGTGTTGCCAGTGATGACAAATGGATCCGAGACGTGGTCCTTCACTATGGGCCTGATGAATAGGCTCAGAGTCGCTCAGCGAGCTATGGAGAAGGCTATGCTTGGAGTTTCTCTACGGGATCGAATCAGAAACGAGGAGATCCGTAGAAGAACCGGGGTCACCGACATAGCCAAACGAATTAGCTCGTTGAAATGGCAATGGGCAGGCCATATAGCACGTAGAAACGATGGCCGTTGGGGGCCAAAAGTTCTGGAATGGAGACCACGGACTGGCAAGCGCAGCGTGGTAGTCCACCAACGAGATGGACGGACGATTTGGTGAAGGCCGCAGGTTCAGGGTGGATGCAAATCGCTTCCAATCGTAATGATTGGGCATCAATGAGGGAGGCCTATGTCCAGCAGTGGACGTCCTACGGCTGAAATAATGATAATGATGATGACATAATGCACTCCAGGGCCTCAAGATACATACAGGCTTAGCCAAGTTTGGGGTCCGCCGGACATTCCACTTGTGCTCACTTTTAAATTAAAATAAATGGTATATATTACAAAACTGTAATGTATTTTAAGGACTGTAAGAAATAAATTATAATTATTAATGAATTGAAACAATTACTTTGCTCACCCTCTACCTTCAAAAGTAGGTAGGTAGGTAAGTAGGTAGGTTTAACGTCCCGGGTGAGCAAAGTAATTGTTTCAGTTCATTAAAGGGTAAAATATAAAGCCGAACCATACCGCCAATTAAGTAATGGAAAATTATATCTATAAGTCAGCTGTAAGCGTGATGATTGCATTATCTTAATTAATTAAATTATAAGGCCTGCTGTCTTTTTATTTGCCTCTTGTTACCGTAAACCCCGAATACTTTAGTTGCGTTTAAGTAGTATAAAAAGTAAGTATAAAAATGCTATTTTAAAGTGTTTGTCTGTAATCCATACTTCCATAATACTAATCCATACGAATGTTATAAATGCGATAGCGTAGCGTAGCCACACAGTAGGTGCCAGTCTGTCTGTCTGTTACCTTTTTAAGCTTAAAGCGCTGAACCGATTTAGATGAAATTCAGTAAAACTATGACAGTACCTATTGTAGCGTAATTTTATAAAAGAGGAGGAAACCACTACAAACCACGTAGTAATTTATGATTTCATGAATCACAGGAACCAAGATTAATTTTTTCGAGAGATCTCTTATTTTTTTCACCGTCATCCACGTATCGCCCAAATCTCTCTCTCAAGCTCACATACTTTTTTACATGTCTCTATTCAAATTCAAACTGACAGCGAAATCAGCCAGACCAACAACGAGACACAATATCAATGAAAAAGGTTACACTAATAAATTTGTAGCATATCAATTGCTACACTATGTTTTAAAAGCTTTAACCTGTTTTCTACTAACACACCTGCATAAAATGCTGACCTAGAAAGTCGGGTCGGATCAAAAGCAGTTTGTTTGCTTTCATTTAAAACTCTTTCAACGCTGTGCAAGAGGGTGCATCCTCCCCTTTTCATCCCCTGAAGCTACATAAAGAAGTTACGAAGATAAAAAATATTTAAATTTTATGCATCACTGTTCTCTGGCATAATATATTATTATGATTTTACTGCCCTAAATTCCCATTCCAGCACCGAAAGGATGAAACAATTTGTATTTTTTTCTCCGTGAAAATGCATACTTACCTGGAGAGTCCATGGTAGGAAGTAAGGACCTTTAAGGTACAATGTAGGACTAGGGCTCATCAAGGCTCGAGTAAACCAGCTGTCACGGAATTAGTAATTTACTCCGGTCATATTTCACTTTCCATTAACTGAGATAGGTCAGATAGGGTTTGCTGGTCAGATATTTGTAAAGTCTACAAAGTCTACATGCATAATATGCATTGCATATACAGCTGGATTATCAAATGATCCCATTTGCTCGTTCGCCTTCTACATCTCATAAAGATTGCTAGTTTTAGTTCAGTTGTTAACAACTTTTCTTTTGTTTTTCATTAATTTAATAGATGTGTTCTTGTGTTCAGTCAGCCCGCCAAGCGACTCGTTGTGTTTCGGTCTGTTGCCTACAGTAGCATTCTAGACGAAGGGGCTGAGCAGTATCACTCAAAACTGCCTCTTTCTGCTTATAGGTAGGTACCCTTTTACTAAGATGAATGAGCATTTACTAGGCAAGCGTGATTTTCCATCAGGTGTGATTGTGGTCAAACGCAAGCCTGTATTGTAGGTATAAAATAGATGTTCTTATGTATTTTAATTAATTTTCAATAAATTATAAAAAATATTGGAGTGATGAATTGCTGAAATATTCAAATTAGTTTCTTAAAATGCTCTATATTTTCGATAAAAAAAATAAAAAGGGGGGGTTAGAAAAAATGAACAATCCCAATTTAACGATTAGGAAGTCTTTGAATAACAAGTTTTGCTTGATATCAGATTCAGACTTGAATTAATTTCGTGACCTAGGTTAATGGATAACTTCAGACCACCGTCATCTTACTAATATCAAGGATGATATAGACTGGATTGGCAGTCGCCATAGTACGGATCGGCCGCGGTTTTGGTAGTTCGATTATTAAATCTAGATGGCGCTGAAATATAGCCAGAGGCTTTTAAGGCAAAACAATTAGACTACAGATATTTCATATCACTGCAAATGTATTATTATGCAATATTTTTGAAAAATAATACATTTGTAGTAATATGAAACATCTGTATTATGCCAATCCAGTCTTTATCATCCTTGCTAATATTTAAAGGCTAAAGTTTGTATGGGTGGATGTATAGATATTTGTTAACTCATTCACGCTAAACCGATTTTTTTTTCTTTTTTTTCTTTATTAAGGTTCACCAACAATAGTTTACAACAATGCATTGCATATATTTTTACAGAATGAACTTATAAGGAATATTGTAACTATATAGTACAATAGTAGTAGTTACAATATTCCTTATAAGTTACAATATTATAACTATATAGGTAGTTACAATATTCCTTATAAGTTCATTCTGTAAAAATATATGCAATGTATTGTTGTACCTTAATAAAAAAAAAAACTGTTGGACAGATTCTGATCAAAATTGGTACACAGATAGTTTATAGCCTTGTTTAACTTGTAGGATACTTTTATCCCGGATAATTGCATAGTTCCCGCGAGATAGCGATAAACGAATTCTTCGCAGACGGAGTCGCGGGCAACAGCAGCAGCTAGTTTAAAAATTACATCTTATAACTTATTATATCTTATAACTTTATCTGTTTCAGATAAAAATCAAATGGCTTATACAGGTAACGCCACCAGAGTTGAGGCCATGCACACAACCACATCTCGTGTAATGACAGCGGGATTTTGACGTTGTGTTGGCGTTTAACGTCAACACAACGTCAAAATCCCGCTGTCATTACATGAGATGTGGTTGTGTGCGTGGCCTCAACTCTGGTGGCTTTACCTATAAGTACAATAATATCAGGTTAGTTTTAAGCGAAATACGGACAATACTGGTTACTAAAGCAATGAACTACCTCAAGATCCACGGTATTCGGTTCAGATTTAAGTTTAATAAAACCGTAGTACCTACACTAGTGCGCGTTTGGCAGCCGCCGTGACGTGCGACTCCAGAGGAAGAGCTACGGATTAGCCCGAAACATGTCGAGTTAAACTCGTTTTAAGACGTGAGAGATCCGTTTATTTTCACTATGAGTGAGTCTCACGGTAGTTTCATGTTAATAAAACTGGTCAATGTCGCACAACGCAAAGCGTAGGATTCTGTACTTATTGATGTGCGACAAATATTATAATTATTTTAAGTTTTGATCGACTATCAGCCTAATAATCTCTGACAGTTTTCCTTTTAAATTCGTATTCTATATCTACTTTTCATATTTCTCGAGCCAGGGGCTTAAGGGTGCTATGCAGCAATGCTGCGAAGATGTGAAAGCTACGTTACGAAACTGTGCGACCGTTTCCACCAATGCTAAGCTATGTAGCTGTGCGAGGTAGATGCGCTATGTAGATGAGCAGCCGCGAGGCAGCTGTGTGAAGGAGATGCAGCTCGAGCTATGCGATGTATCGACAGGGATGCGTGGTGCGGCAGCGCGGTGAGGGGGGAGACGCTTGCACCATCCGTGCTATGGATGGTGGATATAAGACACATCCATAGCAACATAGCGTAGCACATCTCTGGTGGAAAGGCATCCTTATACACGCGGGCGCTTTCTATCGTATTCGCTATTTCTTTCAGTCAAACGGTATAAGATGGTGACAGAAAGAGATGGTGAATGCGGTAGGAAGATTAAGAAGGGCCTGCACGTTAGACTATAGGTACCTAAGTGGATAGAGGCCGTCTTGTCTAATGCGCAGACGCTTGCTATCCCATTCACTATTTCTTTCAGTCAATCGGTATAGCCGTGGTGGTCTAGCGGTTTAAGCTATGGCCTCTCAAGCTGAGGGTCGTGGGTTCAAATCCGGCACCTCTGAGTTTTTAGGAATTTATGCGCGAAATTACATTTGAAATGTACCATGAGCTTTACGGTGAAGGAAAACATCGTGAGGAAACATACACCTGCGAAGAAATTCAATGGTGTGCGTGAAGTTCCCAATCCGCACTGGGCCCGCGTGGGAACTACGGCCCAAGCCCTCTCATTCTGGGAGGAGGCCTGTGCCCTGCAGTGGGACGTATATGTCACAAATGCTCACGTCAGTCGCCACCTTTAGACAATACGGCCTCTAGCCGGTGCTTTAATATCCGCCTCCATTTTTAGTACCTTTAGGAACACTCGTATTCTCTTTCGTCTGCGTTGTATGCACCGCTGAGTGCAATCATAACATTCCGCTCTGTATACCTTTACTCCCCCTCCTTGTTTATGTTCTCCGACAGAAAATTTGCATGTTTATTAATACCCTATACCTATAGATACTTTACCATAGACACATTCACAGATTTTAATTTCCCACACAACCCTTTGGGTATGTATTATAATACCGAAAGTACGAAAAATCTATGAACGGAATGCCGAAAATTAAAACGTCGAGTGTGTGTATGACCGAAAGTTCCCGGCTCGCGCCTCTTAGTTTTTCGGAATTTATGTGCGAAATTACATTTGAAATTCACCATGAGCTTTACGGTGAAGGAAAACATCGTAAGGAAACCTGCATAAACCTGCGAAGAAATTCAATGGTGTGTGTGAAGTTCCCAATCCGCATTGGGCCCGCATGGGAACTACGGCCCAAGCCCCTGCCTGCCAAGGCCTGTGCCTTGCAGTGGGACGTACATGGGCGGGGGTGCTGCTGAGTACCTTCCAGTCTCCTGATATGGGATATCCGTTGTCAAAGAGTCTCCTTTATCTGGCGAGGATAAAGGTAACGCCACGAGAGCTGAGGTGATGATTACACACACAGATACATAAACATAAAGTACTGATGGCAAAAAAAGTAGGTAGTGAATTAATTAATTTTTTTTTATTTATTTATTCATAAAATACAAAATATAAACATGAACATGAAATAATCTTAGGTCTAGATAGTAAATTTAGTTTAGTCTAAGCTAGGTTACAAGTGTAACCTGTGTTATAGACAAAAGGAATCTAAAGAAGTAAAATACAACTCAGAAATGAGTGAGTGAATGAAAATGTGAGATATTATGATCTTATGGTGAAATAACTACGCAATACTATGCATATAAATAAATAAATAAATAAATATTAGGGGACAATCTTACACAAATCGGCCTAGTCCCAAACTAAGCAAAGCTTGTACTATGGGTACTAGACGACGATAAACATACTTATATAGATAAATAAATAATTAAATACATAGAAAACATCCATAACTCAGGAACAAATATTCGTGCTCATCACACAAATAAATGCCCTTACCGGGATTCGAACCCAGGACCTCTTGCTTCGTAGGCAGGGTCACTACCAACTAGGCTAAAGCGGTCGTTAATATGTTATAATTTTTCTTTTTTCACTATTATAGATGTATTTTCCTAAATAATTCTTAATTAAATAGGTTGAAGAAATTTCTACTCAATCTTGTAATTCACTGTTGAGTCTGTTGAACTTGCTATCGGTACGAATAATTGTCAAAATCCAGCTGTCATTACGTGACATGTTGTTGTGTGCGTGATCTCAACTCTTGTGGCGATACTTATACTACGCTTTATCCTACGTTGGGTTTATAGCCTACAGGTTAAATACACTAGCTGGAAGTCTGTAAATTTGTGTACATTCTGAGTTCTGATACTGCCAAGGTTCTGTATGTGACTCACAACATTATCTCGTCTAGTCTATTGACCTTACACTAGATCGATCGATATATTTATCAACTAAAACAAAACTTACATTGTCAAATGGATATTGAAATGACTTCAGATTGGCGTGCAAAAATAGATAGATAAGTGGGACACATAATTAATTAACTTTGGGATTTAATTCGAATACTTACACAAAATATACATATTTACAGAAACATATTTTAAAACACAAAAATAAAAAAAACTTAAATTAACTTAATCTAAACCTAAAAACCTGCATTTACAAATGTCTCCCAGATCGTTGCTAATGGGCAGGGTGCCCATAATGCTGGCTGCGTTTCCTCGTTGTATGGCAACGCCAATACGTTGACCGAGGAAAGAGCCAGCCTTATGGTAACATGTGGATCGGACAAGTTTACTTTTTAAAAATTTTAAAAATTTTTGTGCTTCGGATCCCCACGGCCCCAGAGTCTCAACAGCAAAAGCCGCAAATATGTAGCCGTCTGCTAAGTTTGCATATTTGCGGCGTTTTGCTGTTTCGGCCGTTGCAGCCGCCGCGCCCGCCTTCAATGACGTAGTAGCTAAGTGGGACGGTGCCAAAGTGTCCACACAAGTGGCGTCCCAAATAAGCGGCCGTCCCATTTGCCAAGGTACTAACGTCATTTCGTCAGGTCTCTTGCCGTCATCACGTGCTAGCCCAACCGGTTCCAATGTAGACGGTACGTTGATGCTGGCAAGAGCCCGACGGATTATGTCGTTGAGGCAATCGTGGAGAGATTGAGATTCGAATTGAATTGGTTTGAATAAGACGCCAGCGTTGGCAGATCTCCCAATAGGAGGATGCTAATATGGGTAGTATACAGTTTCCTTAATTTTTTATTGGTTTGGTTAGTATGCCAAATTTAATGTCTCTAAACGTAGCGGTCTAACCGTGGTGGCCTAGTGGTTTAACCTATGGCCTCTCAAGCAGAGGGTCGCGGGTTCAAATCCCGGCTCGCAGCACCTCTGAGTTTTTCGGAACTTATGTGCGAAATTACATTTGAAATTTACCATGAGCTTTACAGTAAAAGAAAACTTCGAGAGGAATCCTGCAATACACCTGCGAAGAAATTCAATTGTGTGTGTGAAGTTCCCAATCCGCACTGGGCCCGCGTGGGAACTACGGCCCAACCCCTCTCATCTCAGAGGAGGCCCTGCAGTGGGACGTATACATATATGCTGGAATGATGATGATGAAACTTAGTTGGTTGAGACGCGGGAATATCGGGTTAAAAATCAGCCTTTGTATTTACTAGACGTCCAGCTATCTAGGTACGGTCAGCATCAAAAGTAGCTGGTCACTTTTGTACTTTGTCGTAATAACACCATTGTCAATATCAAGTATGACGTTTGGCACCTAACTGTAGAACGACAAGGTACAAATGTGACCAGCTACTTTTGCTGCTGACTGTACATGCTAAATTTCATCTAAACTCGTCTAGCCGTTTTAACCGTGAAAGACCATACACACATACACACGCACGCACACACTCACAAGTTTTTACATTTATAATATAAGAGAGGATAGTAGTATGATTGTATCTAATTTAAAAACACTTCCGATTAATTGCAATGTTATAAAATAAACGACCCGATCATATCCTTAGGTAGGTACATTGTTAACATAGCCTATTATATATTAATCGGTTTATAATTAAACTGGTCTAGTATGGTAGTACTAAGCCCTGTTATTGAAATAGCCTTGTTGAATAGGAAATATCTATCAATATCACTTCATAGGTATTCAATTTACGTTTAATAATGTCTGACACAAATCTATAAAGTTTATAATAACAAACGGGCTAACATTAAGGCTCTATAATGCAAAAATTGAGTACTAAACTTAAATAAATAGACACATGAAATAATAGTTACTTTATAGCTGGAAATTTAGTCAAAATATACTCTTGTTAGAGTTACGTAACCCCACGAAGAACCCTTATGTATCATACTAATTATAAACTGAAACATGGATGCACAGAAAAACCCAGAAAAAAGACCAATTGTGGTGTAGGGGTTTAGCACGCAGCACGGAATGCTGAGAACCTGGTCTTTTTTCGGGATTTTTCTGTGCATCCATGTTTCAGTTTGTATTTAGTATGATATATATGGATTTCACGGGATAATCGTAAAAGTAAAAGAAATTGAGTTGAAAAATAAAAATACAAAAAGACTCCAAAAAACCAATCTCGAGAACCCTTATATAAGTAGTTTCGCCAAGTCCGTCAGTCTCTCTGTTCGTCCGCGGCTTAATTTAGAAAATGTTATAAGCTAGAAAGCTATAATTTTACAAGACTGTAAAATTAACCATGCCGACAAGAAAAAAACATTTTTGGGAGATATCCCTTACACATAACGCTGCTTATCTAAAACAACGGCCTAATTCGAAATGATAGGCTGTGTAATTATACACCTTATTTGCAATAATTAAAGTATTAAGTTGCACACCGTAGTATTTTGGATTAGGCCGTTGTTTCAGATAAGCAACGATAAATTAGGGATGATTTTTTTCTTACCTGAACCGGATCATCATAGATAGGTCTTTTGAAAACATTGTAGGTTTGCTAATACCAAGTTTCGATTCACGAGTCCTTTTGCACAATAATTATTTAAGCTTTAAAGTGCCATGCTTTAGAGTCAAGTGTCCCTTCCTTCTATTACTAGCGAAACCGTTGACTTGAAAAGTCTTAAATATCACAACGGCAGTTTACGTACACAACGAATTTTAAAAGTAAAATTATTACAGCTTAGTCAGCTATAAAAGTTAACGAGTAATGCTCGATCAAAACTTAATATTGAATATTTGCCGCATATTATACTGTATGCTTAGTATAAGTTTTACTTCACCAAATACTTCTCGATCGCGTTTACGTTAAAATTTCAATTACTATCGAAAGTTTCCATAGTAATTGAAATTTTAACGTAAACGCGATCGAGAAGTATTTGGTGAAGTAAAACTTAACTCTACATTTGCACATGGCTCGACTCTCATTTCTATAATGTGTCTTGTTCTTTTACTCGAAGATGTATGGGCAGAGGCTATATTTTGCTAAAAAGTTGGTTAACAGTCGTATAACTTATCACAATCGCATTAACTATTGTTATCTTTTTGCCGCCATTTTCGGTTTGAGAGATAGAAACGGTTAACCTCTTAAGTTTTAGCGTTAGTATTCGGCTGTCAATTTTCATCAATCCGTAAGTACACAATACTTCCGTGAACCATACGCAGAACTTATAAATAGCTATTATCAACCAATCAGGCTATGTCAGAGTTACTTGTAATCAATTCTACGAGAGTATTCTATTTCAATCGATAAGTAAAGTTCCGTTCATATTGACGCAAATCCTAAGTATTTACATTAAAAAGTTTGACCATGGGAATTTACATTCGGTCTAGGTGTTATTATTGAATTTAAATTATGGTACGGTCAAGGACTTTAATTCATGAGCCACCATGGAACCATATTTCACAGTAAACGTCATAGTGACATCGCATTAATTAACAAGGAAAATCGTAATGACTATTCCTTTGAAAAGTTTCCATGGTAGCTCATGAATTAAAGTCCTTGACTGTACATTGTCATATGGTTGGTTTTAGCTGGGCACCCACATTTTATAATTTTTATTCATCATCATCATCATCCCAGCCTATAATATACGTTCCACTGCAGGGCACAGGACTCCTCTCAGAATGAGAGGTGGCTTGGGCCGAAGTTCCCACGCGGGCCCAGTGTGGATTGGGAACTTCACACTCACCATTGAATTTCTTCGCAGGTGTATGCAGGTTTCCTCACGATGTTTTCCTTCACCGTAAAACTCATGGTAAATTTAAAATGTAATTTCGCACATTAATTCCGAAAAACTCAGAGATGCGAGCCGGGATTTGAACCCACGACCCTCTGCTTGAGAGGCCATAGGTCAAACCATGAAACCACTGGGCCACTATAATTTTTATTGGACCTTTCTATATTTACCTATGTGGTTTTCACAAAGACCAAAGTTACCCCCCATTGGGATCAAAGTACCCCGACCATTTCGACTCTTGCTTCGGCCATTTTGCCATTTTGGAAACCAAAGGTTTGAAACCAGTTTAGAAAGCAGAATTATTTTTCTTTTTCGGAAACCTGGTTTCGAATGAAGAAAAATAATTCTGTTGTCTACTAAAGTCTAAACTGGTTTCCCATACAGATTAAAGAATCTTCTTTTGAAACTCATTCACAAATCTATTTGTCTGTTTATCTGTTTGTCTGTGCGTTTGTGCGCGCTAATCTCAGAAACGGCTTAACCTAGAAGGATGCGGTTTTCACTGATATGTTGGTATTTTCTTGGATTAACATTTAGTGTTTGTTTCATTTGAATCGGTTCACAAATAAGAAAGATACGTCTATTTTAAGAATTTATAGAACAGTTTTTAGAAGTAGTGACTTGGGAGTAGGTACGGTGGTGAATGTGAACACGGGTGTGCGGGGGGAGGGTTCGTTGGGGGGACGGTGACGGGGGGGGTTGCGGGGGGCGGGGTAATTTTTTTTATATCGTTGAACTAAGGAGAGCCATAATTGATGAAAAAGCAAATTGGATAAAAAAAATAAGCTGCCCAAATTACTAATTCCACGCGGACGGAGTCGCGGGCAAAAGCTAGTTTATAATATGTAAGTATACAAAATACTTGATCAGAAACAATTTACTGGCCTCTTAGAAATATTTTACAACAATGACATGACGTCATTTCACTATCAATAGGCGAGTGATAGAACTGATAGATTTCAAGAGCAGATTATTTAATTTATAATTTCACACACAATTATCTGAACGTCTTAGTGAAGTCCTTATTTCTTGTGACTTGGATTGTCAACGCTATAACAAAATAGTTTTAATGCATGCATATCCTAAAGCCATATTTGTAACGTGATTTCTAAGGTCTCAAGTTACATTCTCCAGCTAACTATAGCCAGAGAATCAAAGAGACTTTAATTAAATTAAATAGACTCCCAGGGCGCCTTCTCCTGTTTATATGACTTCAAGAAAAACAACAAAAGTTTATGCTGTAAAATAATGGTTATTTATTTAAAATAACATGACAAAATACACCTTTAACTGTACCAGTATTAATGTTATGTTTACTCAAAACTATGATGCCTATCACTCCAGAATCGGAAGAGTATCTGTACCTACTACATTTAATTTTTTTTTTAAAGTTCGCATTATTATGCATTATTAGCTCGAGGCTAAGTAAGGATTGAATTTAGTTTATGTATCAAAGAAAATCAGTTAACGCCCTCTGTCAGGGACCTAGAAACACATCCGACAATTGTTTCCTGGCGGGATACGTCTCTACCCTGATCAGATTCAGTACTTTATTTGAAAAGAAATTATGTTAAGTTGTTAAAGAATTAGATCTTGAGAATATACCTGGGATTCAGAACGTTATTACGTCTGTTTGGTACGCACTACATAATGTGGAGCACGGCTAAATGTACGGAACCCATGACACGGCGCTATTTCTTTTGAAGGGGTTAAATGAATATAATTGCAGAACGATGTTGAGCCAAGGATGCAACCAAGGATGTTGTTGCCAAAAATTGCTTGATCTAAATATCCATGAAAGAGTTTCAAAAGAAGATTCTATATTCTGCATTGGAAACCAGTTTAAACAACAGAATTAAATTTCTTCATTCGAAACCAGGTTTCCGAAAAAGAAAAATAATTCTGCTTTCTAAACTGGTTTCGAAACTTTGGTTTCCAAAATGGCCGAAGGGTACTCAGTCGTCACTTAAACTAAAACCATGCTCAACACTTAAAGAACACAGAGGCCTTATGGTCTAACGCACTCGGAATCACAATTGTCTTCGTTTTTCTGTCACACGATAGGACGAGGGCAGAAAGAGATGGTGAATGCGATCGCGAGCGCCTGCGCATTAGACAATGCAGCCATTGCAGCCTCAGATTTAAGATTAACCTTCCGCGATCAAATCATACTGCGCTTCGATAACTTGTTTTCATTACGCTCGTAAACTTGTATAGTCTCAATAGAGGCGGTTTAAGATAGGTCAGTTTGACTGGCGAGGCCATCAAAACTGTAGCGTCAATTTGTGACTTCAACTTTGACCAATGTGTCTTCTGGTTCGGTCGCACATACTTACCGCGATAGCACGTTACTCGTTTTGTCGCGACGTATGTAGCCGTATATCCGGGAATACTTCGGCAAATCGAGCGAAGCGCGCGCATCAAAACGTTTTATCGCGATTAACTTCGCTTGCGCGGGCAAACTTTTGCCGTCAGGCGTAAAAAGACGTAGCGTAGGTATTTCAAATTATTTACTAGCTGATGCACGCGGCTTCCCTCCCGCTGAAGAAGATTAAAACATGTTTTCCCGTGAGAATGAGATATTTTCCCATGGTAAAAAGTAGCCTATGTGACTCTCCAGCCCTTCAACTATGTCCATACAAAAAATCACGGCAATCCGTCGCTCAGTTTCGACATGAAAGAAGGACAAACAAACAAACACTTTGTTTAATGGATTAATAAAAATTGTGTCAAAAATACCTATAGAATTTATCTAAATCTAAATAATTATACCTACTTCTTCATCTATGAAAAGTAATCATCCATTGTCGCTTTTCATTGCCTTTTCTTCTTATTTTTGAGTGAGCCAACTTTGGGGGCGGCAGGCGTAAGCGTTTGCCTTTGGAATCCAAAAGTTTAATGGTTACTTGACCTGAAATGTGTTTTTAACACAATCATTTTTAATTATTGTGACATTGGAAGACATCTCCAATATTTTTTTTTTTTTGACGGTGGAAGCATTCTACACTTCCACTTAACGTAGATTTAGTTAAGATGTAGGTATTGTTTTAGTTTTTTAACTAAGGGACCCAATACATCCCTGTATTGTTTTTTTATATAATTATTTTTTTTATTTACTTAATTCTATATTTGTATGATTTTTTTTAATTTGTAATTTATTATATTTTGATTTGAAAAGATGACTTTCTGCCAAGTTTCTTGCGGCGCATTCTTCTTGGCAATGATGGTCCTTACGAATGCGCTGGTAGTTTAAAAAAATGACATGTAAAAGAGCCCTTTGCGGCCTACTTGCAGAATAAACGTTTTGATTTTTTGATTTTTTTTCACACTGCACAAATGCAAAATTTCAGTGTCATAAAATGAATAGCGATAGCATCGCCTATTTTGTCGCGATAACCTACGCGACATTGCTCTGCATTGCAGCGAGCCCACGACCCTCTGCACTGCTTTAGAGGCCAAAGGGCAAACCACTTGGCTACCACGAATTATAGAATACTTACACATTATTTTTAAATTTCAGACGTTTACCAATTAAGGTTCTTGAGATGCAGCCATGTGACGGACAACCTTGTTTCGGGTATGGAACCCTAAAAATCAGGCCACTTGTCCATCAAATCTGCTACCTTTTACATTGAATACTTTTTTTGTACCTGCACCACAGCTATAGTAAGTATGCTGACGCGATTTTGTACAGTTTCTTTTACGTTTTTGAACAACTGTAGGGGTTCATTGAACCCTCCGCAAAGTAACGCCTGTAATATATGTTATGTGTAACGCGGCGTCATGGGCCGTTTCCGAATACAGCCCCGGTATCAATCAATCATCTAATGGGAGTTGATTGATATTCAACCAATTATATATAATCTTTAGCAAGCATCATAAATTGCACCAGTATGAACGCGAGGTGAGATCATGCAAAAACGTAGCGATCTAAGATCTGGTTACAAGACAATAGGAACTTATTGCGAACGTTAACGCGCGACGCAAAAAATCATGCACTCAAACAGGTTCCCGTCCTCTATTGAAAGTGACCGCCGCGAGCGCATAGCTGACGCATGGTCCACTGGCAGTGACCCTGTCTATGTAGTGCTGAATTGGTGACGTAGGACTACCCCCATTTTTGCACGTCATCATACACGTCCCAGTACTGCACACAGGCCGCCTCACAGGTTAAAAGGGCTTGGGCTGTAGTTCTCACGCGGGCCCAATCCGTATTGGAAACGAAAACCGTTCAAATCCTCCGCAGGTGTAAATGCTTAAAAATAAACAGAAAAAAATTGTTTTAGTCAGCACTGCTCTTAATACGAATAAAAAACACTGGCCTAGATTTTCCGGACAGGTGGAAAGGCAAAGGGTATTCATCATCATCATCATCATCATTTCAGCCGTAGGACGTCCACTGCTGGACATAGGCCTCCCTCATTGATGCCCAATCATTACGATTGGAAGCGATTTGCATCCACCCTGAACCTGCGGCCTTCACCAAATCGTCCGTCCATCTCGTTGGTGGACGTCCCACGCTGCGCTTGCCAGTCCGCGGTCTCCACTCCAGAACTTTTGGCCCCCAACGGCCATCTGTTCTACGTGCTATATGGCCTGCCCATTGCCATTTCAACGAGCTAATCCGTTTGGCTATGTCGGTGACCCCGGATCTTCTACGAATCTCCTCGTTTCTGATCCGATCCCGTAGAGAAACTCCAAGCATAGCCCTCTCCATAGCTCGCTGAGCGACTCTGAGCCTATTCATCAGGCCCATAGTGAAGCACCACGTCTCGGATCCATATGTCATCACTGGCAACACACACTGATTAAAGACTTTTGTTTTGAGGCACTGAGGTATTTTGGACGAAAAGATGTTGCGGAGCTTCCCGAACGCTGCCCATCCGAGTTGGATTCGCCGATTGACTTCCTTCTCGAAGTTGGACCTACCTAGTTGGACGGTTTGTCCTAGGTACACATATGCGTCAACAACTTCAAGAACCGAGTTCTCGACCACAATGGGGGCAGGTACAACATGAACATTAGACATAACTTTCGTCTTGTCCATGTTCATTCTGAGTTCTACCCGTCGAGAGACTCGATTGAAGTCTTCAAGCATCGTGCTGAGTTCCTCCATCGATTTTGCCATGACCACGATATCGTCGGCAAACCGAAGGTGAGAGATGTATTCGCCGTTGACATTGATGCCTAGTCCTTTCCATTCCAGGAGCTTGAAGGCGTCTTCCAGAGCGGCAGTAAACAGTTTCGGAGATATTACATCTCCCTATCTTACGCCTCTTTTCAAGGGAATCGCCTTCGAACTCTGTTCCTGCAATCGAACCGACATAGTGGCATTTTTATACAAACACTTCAACACTTTGATGTACCGGTAGTCAATATGGCACCGCTGGAGAGACTCGAGCACCGCCCATGTTTCGACCGAATCAAAGGCTTTCTCGTAGTCCACAAACGCTAGACATAGCGGCAAGTTATACTCTTCGGTCTTCTGTATAACTTGCGGCAGCGTATGTATGTGGTCTACGGTACTATAGCCTTTTCGAAACCCAGCTTGTTCGGGAGGCTGGAAGTCATCAAACCTGCGCTCAAGACGATTTGTAATGACCCTGGAGAACAGCTTATAAACAAGGGTATTCAGGTAGCCTCAAAGTGTCCAAAACGGGTTCAGAATTCACCAGAGATCTGCTCCCAGGCGGCAGAGCAGAACGATGGTAGGTCGAGAAGAACAGCGATAGGATGGAAGCTGGAAAGGAAGGTCTGTATATACATTAATGACATGACAGCCCTTAATAATTCAAGTACCTCGGTAAAGAAGTCTTTTTACAGAGTATACAAAATATATAATTTACTTCTCAAAAGAAATCTTTCGGTAAACAGTAGTGCGAATCGATAATTAAGAATTTTATTTTTCTGTAAGCGGCCAGTTAGCTACTGAACAAATGTCAACCGATGGTATATATTCCAACCTCGACATTGGCGGAATCATCGTTAGTATCGATTAAGCTATATTTTAAAAATCGAATTGAAAAAAAGCGGCCAGTTGCTCGCCATAGAAGTTTGCCATGTTTCAATTTTATTGTTAAAACGTATTTTTTCTACTCGCGTAGAATACCTATATCGCTATCGGTAGTCCAATGAGGTGCATTGTGTGATCGCAACTTTGACATTTCATTATGAAACGTTTCACAATGTTCTTTTACACACTGCAAATGGCGGAAATTAAAATAAAAAAAAATAAAAAAAAGTTCACTGGTTTATTGTCTAATGGCCAACAGCCATTCTATTTTGTTTCAGTACTACTTAATTATTGTTAAATCGACTTTATACATTAATTAAAATATGTTTACATAAACAATTATTAAATAATGAATACTTAAGGTGGAACGGCACGCTCTAGGCGCGAAATTCAAACTTTTTACAGTTTTTAATTTATTGTGGGTAAACGGTGTAACTGTTTAACTTCATATGGTATTTGCGCTTGTAAAACAGTGTTCTTTATATTATTGTGTAAAGTTTTTTAACAATAAAACTATTAGCTTGAAATAAAAGTTGTCAAAGCGTTGAAAGTCCGAATTTCTATGTTTGACAACTTTTATATCAAGCTAACAGTTTTATTCATAAAAAGCTTTACACAATAATATAAAGAACACTGTTTTACAACCGCAAGTACCATATGAAGTTAAACAGTTACACCGTTTACCCACAATAAATTAAAACCTGTAAAATTTTTGAATTTCGCGCCTAGAGCGTGCCGTTCCACCTTAAATAACGGACAATAAATGAATTTTAAAGTTATTATTAAATATGAATATTATAACATCATTCAATTTGGCTGTATGACCTAAAGTTCCCTGGTCCATTCTAAAGTTGTGACTAGTAAAAAAAAAACGTTTCAAAATAGCGGGAATTTGTTTTGCTTTTGCACGGAGTTCTTTAAATGACTTTTTATCTATGAGAATGTGTGACTGGTGAACTACTAAGTGATGCAGAAATGTTGACGCTGCCAGAAATAAAACAGGCGGCAATGGAAATGAGCAATAATTTGCTACTTATAAAATCAAAAAAATCAATTATTGTCCGTTATGTAAGTATTCATTATTTAATAATTGTTTATTTTGAGCTCATAGAAAAAGTGATGTATGCAGAACTATTCATAATCGTCCATTGAGACACTCATGCGTATCTATTATGAATTTATGACATTCGTCTTCGCCTCATGTCATAAACTCGCACTCGTGTCTCAATGGCCCTTATTATGATACAGTTGCATAAAATACTATTATAGGTCTGCCTTGATAGTGGCAGCTGCGACTGCTGTTGTCTCATTTTGTTGGAGTTTATTATCAGATGTGTGAGCTCGGGCTTGAACCCATGGCCCTCTGCTTGAGAGGCTATAGGTTAAACCACTACACCACCCTGTTTCAGGTCGTATCTAAGAAGATAAAAAAACATGATAACTAACTTATGAATAAATATCGAGCTATCCAAGATTAAAATGTCAATATTTTAATTTCAAATAACGTATACTTATACAATTTTATTAGTGTCATATTATGAGTCTGATAATTTAGTATACCTCGATAGCAATGTTTACGAAATACCTAGGTTATAAAATTTACAATCTTAAAATTACCAAGGCCTTTCCTATTCGAATTATGACAACAAACCTTGTATATCTCTATTAATGTGAATTTAGTTTAATTAATTTCTTTTATGCGTTAGTTAATATACATTTTTAATTATTTTAGGGCATCTCACATTAGGAAAGTAATTCAAAACCTATGTATCCGGCATATTTGACGACTAGATGGCCTAGTGGTTAGAGAACCTGACTATTCACTTATTTCTATCCCGCCCCCACGTTCTATTCACTTATTTCTATCCCGTGGGAATTTTGGATTTTCCCGTAGAAAGTAGCCTATGCCAATCAGGGATATTGTAGCTTTTAAATTGTAAAATATTTACCTTCCGTCCCGTACGTTCCTTCGGTCCGTAACCGCTTGAACTATAGTTTTAATGTCATATAATTTTGTTTTAAAACATTCATAAAATCATAACAAGTTAAATATTAGATAGATAGATAGATAGATTCATTTATTTCTGATTGAAAATTACAATTATATCCAGCATTCAGCAGCAGCAGCATTATGAAAAAAAATGGTTTTAATAACTCGGTTGTCGAAAAAATGAGACGACTTTCGTTACGTTTTAGACACAAATATATTTTTATAAATTTTTTGAAGAAGTTTAAATCAATTATTGCAATTGCGACCTTGACAGTTTTTGTCGCTTTATATACTAAAATTTTTTTCAAACCTCTAGGTGTCACCAGTAATTTATAATAAGCTAGGTAAATTTGAAACAACCGAATTGGTCAAAATCCGCGGCCTTACCCAAATATACTTATATAGATAAATAAATACTTAAATATATAGAAAACATCCATGACTCAGGAACAAAATATTCGTGCTCATCGCACAAATGAATGCCCTTACCGGGATTCGAACCCAGGGCCTCTTGCTTCGTAGGCAGAGTCACTACCAACTAGGCTAAAGCGGTCGTCAAAGTATCGATGGATTATTTACTTATTTATATTACTTTTATTTAACTTGAAACTTTCGTATAAGAACGTATGTATGTAAGTCGTCTTCAAAATTTCACACGATTCACACAAAAATATGAAAACGACATGCATCTGCATCAGTCATTTTCCTACAGAAGTGTCAAAATGACATCACTTTTATTCAATCCATTCGTGCCAGCTCTTGTGAATCGACCTGCACTCATAATGCGAATTTAATTTTTTCCAGATAAATGCAAATGCAGTCGATGTGCACATCAAGGATTGCTCCAATATTACAACGATACAATCTCCCCCTGGCGGTTTCAAGGAATTTATTAATTTTGAATCCATCATCATCATCTCAGACCATATACGTCGCAGTGAAGAGCACAGGCCTCCTCTCACAATGCCCGATGCAGATTGGGAACTTCACACACACCATTGAATTTATTCGAAGGTATGTTGCAGGTTTCCTCACGATGTTTTCCTTCACCGTAAAGCTCATGGTAAATTTAAAATGTAATTAATTTCAGACTTATACTCAGAGGTGCGAGCTCAGTCTCGAACCCACGACCCTCACTTGAGAGGCCACAGATCAAAGCACTAGGCTACCATGGCTTTTCCTCTCCAGGTAGGCTAACGTATTCACTCCACGCTACTGACAGGGATACTACTGAAGTCAGTAGGTACAGTCGATGACGACTACTCTCGGTCCTTTCTCTTGACATTTAATTTACTTCACTTCACTTCACTTCCTTGATTATTTCATTGTTTACACCCAGTGCGCTTACAAATTAAGCAACTGTGACATTTTTATGACAAAACATACCCGGAAAGGAAGAAAAATTGCTATAGGTCGATTTATAAAACACTAGCTGTTGCCCGCGACTCCGTCCGCGTGGAATTAGTAATTTGGGCAACTTATTTTTTTATTCAATTGGCTTTTTCATCAATTATGGCTCTCCTTAGTACCTCGATATAAAAAAAATTACCCCCCCCCCGCACCCCCCACCCCCCGCACACCCGCATTCACATTCTCCATCGTTCTCCCAAGTCAAGCGTGTCTACAGAAGTTTTACTTCAAAAACCCCCGATTTTTAAACATTCTTCGGCTCCGCTCCGCTCCTATTGGTGTTAGCGTGATGATATATAACCTATGTCCTTTCTCAGGCTCTAGACTATCTGTGTACCAAATTTCATTTAAATCAGTGCAGTAGTTTTAGCGTGAAAGCGAGACAGACAGACAGAGTTACTTTCGCATTTATAATATTATATAATAATAATATAAATAATATAATAATATATAATATTATAGGATATAGGATAATAGGATGGCACGAATGAATTGAACGAAAGTAATGTCACTTGTTACTGTTGAGTGCCGATCTTATATACAGATGCCTCATAATATTTTGTAAACAAGTACATAATACTTCGAACGAAATTCTGGACGATTAGTACGCTCCTAGGCCAGCATTATAATTCAAACCATTATTTTAGCATATGCATAAAAAAATACAATAATTGATTGAATCAGGCGTTACTTTGCGGAGGTCTATATTAATGAACTGAAACAATTACTTTGCTCACCCGCGACCTTACGATAGCTACGTTTATGTAAAAAATACCTATTCATGCAGTTCCTCTACTTTGTCCGCACACACAAAAATCACACAAACCTAACTATCACCACCACCGCAACCATTCACTGTGCTACCCATACGTCGCACTCCAGCGGGCATTTTGGGGGCAAGGTAAGGCTTACAAAAAAAATCTTAACTTACGAGTATTTTAATGTACTTAGTATTTGTAACATAGTTAATTAGTTACCCGTTATCATTTATTAGTCTTTAATGTATAGATACTCTTTGAAGTGATAACTGATAGAGAGAGAGAGAGAGAGAGAGAGAGAGAGAAAGAGAGAGAGAGAGAGAGATGTTTATTTACACATATTCGATACAAACACAGAAAAAAAATACATTTGACAGGAAATTTACAAATAAAAAAAATATATCGAATAGTATAAATTGGGCCCCACTCAGCATAATGTTGTGGCAAGCCACAACGCTGTTTTTCAGCGGGTTTTTCATAGCCCATTTAAGTGGCCACGATAAATATACCACATACTATTCAATCTTATTTTTATTTAAAATTGAATTGATATAAAAAAAATAAACACCTAACTACCTACAGCCTTAGTTTGCTAAGATATTTGGAATTTCACTTTACAAATACTAGGTACCAAATACTAAGTACAAATACCTTATTCTGACTACTCGAAAATGAATTGATTGATTTGTGAATCTTATCTAGCATTCTGACATGCCACCACTTAAATGGGCTATCAGTTATCACTTCAAAGAGTATTACGTAGGCAATTTAAGATTTATAACGAGTATGTTGCAAATACTAAGTACATATACTCGTTAATTAAAATATTTTTTGTAAACCATACCAAATGACGTGCCCCCAAAATGCCCGCTGGAGTGCGACGTGCTACCAAATGTTAGGTCGCGGGTGAGCAATGTAATTATTTCAGTTCAATAAAAATATAATAAGTTGCCAAGAAATTTGAAAGAAGAAAGAAGCTATTTCTAAATAAGTTTGTTTAAAAGTAAACTGATTAAACTCCTTACTCAAAAATTTTATTATAATGTAAAGGAATTCCTCTCTTATTTCAATAATACCCGAGATATTTGTATACTAGTATTATATAGTACAAATAGCAGAATAAGTTACTTATAGCCACATACCACCTAATACTTATTCCATGCAAATAGATATTCTATTCTGAAAGGTAAATTTTACGGTCCCTACGAATATATTTTTACTATCATTGAATGTCCGCAGTTCATGGCGTTAGTATGCAAACAAGGTGATGTAAGTACGTAGTGTTTTGTTTGTAGTTAACTGTATTTTTACTATATATTGCGTCTTAGGATTTTTTTATTGATTTTTACTATATTTTACGACTTAGGATTTCACTACTGACTGCGGATTCAATGTTACGGAACAACATCGTAGTTTCCACCATGATTGAACATTTTTTTGACGTGACAACGTCTAATAAATTGATGAACGCCGGCTGCATACACGAAAAAGGATGACGCAATGTAACGTTACATGTATAGGTAACGCCACCAGAGTTGAGGCCACGCACACAACCACATCTCATGTAATGACAGCGAGATTTTGACGTTGTGTTGACGTTTAACGACAACACAACGTCAAAATCCCGCTGTCATTACATGAGATGTGGTTGTGTGCGTGACCTCAACTCTGGTGGCGTTAAGTATAAGTACATGTACGTATGCTGGGGTGCGGGGGTGCGGGGGCTTCCGAGGGGGGATGAAAATTTCATTGATTTTGCCGTAGGATGCACCGTTTTCATGATATTTGTCAAAAACACCGGTTCTTGTCCGATCACTCGGGCGCAGTCAGTACTTGGGTGGGTGACCGCCTGGTTTCATTTTTTGTTTTTTGAATGTTTTGTTATGACGTTGTCACGTTAAACTACCGTCCGTAAACCGACTTTACAGACAACCGGTTTTTTACATTGCTGGGTGGTTACGAGACGAGATTGTCTCAAAACACGATTATAACTTAATAATCAACCTGTATTCAACTATTTTGTGATGCATGCATAGACATTATCATTCACTCATTCGTGCTAGTTTTTGTGAATCGACCTATACCTACATACATTGCTTATAGCCGTAACATAATATCTGCCGTGCTATACGAAATTTTTCACGTGTGTTCTTTTATGCAACGTTAACGAAGGTCACCGTGTAATTTTTTGGATTGTGATGGAAATTTTGTAAAATTCATAAATTTAAGTTCTACTATGCCGAAGATTACGTAAGTAGGTTATTACATATTGAATATAAAAGATCTGCAAGAGAAAGTTGCCTACAGTTGAAGTTAAATATATTTGATATGTGATTTATACCCTAATAACCTTTGATGAACTCGCAATATTTCGATACATCTTGATCATATCCAAGTCAGCAAAAAATATAAAAGGAATTGAATGGTACCTTTAATGATACGAGTAGGTAAGTATATCCTTTCGAGAACGCAGGTTTTTTCCATGATCTGCACATCTTAAGTTAATCAGACGGTAAAAAAAAGAACCGATGCAGTCGCAAGAAACTGTCCAAAAAACACGGAAAACAAAGTGCTAAGTAACTGGGCTAATTATTTCCAGCAGCTTCGTGGTCATGGTACCTAATATCATTGGTAATTGTACGTACTTTTAGTATAAATAATGCAAACAATACAAATATTCTTTATTGAACACCAACAGTACAGGAACATTGCTTACAAGAATAAAAAATCAGGCAGACAACAGGCGTTTTTATCGGTCGAAAGCGATCTCTTAGAAACAACTAGGTAATTAGAACTGAAATAAAATAAAAACTAACCTAAAAATAACCTAACTACATATTATATACAACTCGTCGCCTAAAAATCTAATATATCTAATAATATATCTAAAAAAATCTAATATACCTATCTAAAAAAGACCTCCGAAAAATAAGAACAGGCTAATGTACTTAGGTGGCGGAAACAACAGACAGGAGAACCACAATATTAGCATTCATTTCGTTTCTCAAGTAAGGTGAGTTCTGAAGCATTTCAACCGCCGTATTTCCATTGTGTTGCGAAAATCTAAAGAGGAAGGAAGGAAGGAGTCATCTGACAGAAGTCTAAAAATTCTGAAAGCTTCTAATTTGTAATGTATTAGCAGGATCGTCTGCGAAAATTATAGCACAATTGAGTAATTTTTGGCTTGATGTACGTTTTTAATGTAAGTACCTAGATAAGAAAGAGTAGGTTCTTTGTAGTGGTAGAGCCATGTTGTAGCTAGCCGCTGCATCACGAATGGGCCGGCTCGTCCGGGGCAGTACCACCCTCTCACAGAACACCGGCGTGAAGCAGCAGTAATTCTGCTTGCGTTTCGTACGGTCAGTGAGAGTGCCGGGGGCCCAATACCTCACCCCTTCCCTCTCCCTCTCCCTCTCCCACTTCCCCTATTCCCTCTCCTTTAGGGCCGACAACGCACTGGCATCGTGTAAAGCGCTGCGGGTGTCTATGGACAGTGGTGTTCATTTAACATCAGGTGACCCACTAGTTCGTTTGTCTGGCTTATCTAACATAAAAAAAAAAAAAAGGACACTAGGGACTCTCTGATAAAAGTAAACAAGAAGTAATAATTAGCTACAAATCTCACATATTGAGTCTAATATTATAATTATAAATGTGAAAATTTGGAAGTTTACATGTCTGGATGTTTATTTTACTCAAAAATGTCATACGGAAAATGTCTTTATCCCGCAGGTATAGGTACCTAATTGATATACTTATATTTTTTTATTTACTCATAAACAAAAAAAATTATGTTACTTAGGCGGACTTGCACAGGACAAAGTTAACTATTTTAGATTTAGATTAAATTTTGTATGGAGATAGTTTGTGACCCTGGAAAGGACAAAGGATAGGTTTTTATCTCGGGAAATTGCATAGTTCTCGCGGGATAGCGATATACTTACGAATTCTTTGCAGACGGACTTTCTTTCAAAGTAGCGGCGCTATAAGTAATATAAGTTAAGTAGTGTCAAAATGTATAGAGCTGTCATTCATACATAACATAACCCAGGTTTCAAGTTTTAATTTTACCCTTGAGTGTTGCGCCCTAAAGCATAAATTTGCTCTCTTTCGCGTCTTGTAGGATGACCATTTTTAGGGTTCCGTAGTCAACTAGGAACCCTTATAGTTTCGCCATGTCTGTCCGTCTGTCTGTCTGTCTGTCTGTCTGCGGTTAAGCTCAGAGACTGCTAGTACTAGAAAACTGTAATTTGTAACTGTAACTGTAATTTGGCATGATGATTAAATAAAAAAAACTAAAAAAATTTTTTTTATGGTATCTCCCATAGACGTAAAGTGGGGGTGATTTTTTTTTTCTCGACTAACCCTATAGTGTGGGGTATCGTTGGATAGGTCTTTTAAAACCATTGGGGGGTTGCTTACATGATTTTTGTATTTAGTGATATGTTTGCGAAATATTCAACTTTAAAGTGAAAATTTTCATTGAAATCGACCGTCCCCCCCTCTAAAATCTAAACCGTTGGGTGGAAAAATTAAAAAAAAAAATAAAATGGTAGTAAATATATTAAATTTACAAGGAAAATTATAGCGGCTAAGATTGCTTGGGAATTATTTGTAGTTTAAGAGTAAATAGTAGCCTAAGGTATTAAACATACCGTCACTACTTTGAAAAACTCGTATCTCAAATCAGCATGTAAACAAAACTGAACCTTGATACGCGCGTAATAAAGTTCACTTTGCCAGATTAACGATTTTGAGATACGAGCTTTTTTCAAAGTATTGACGATACCTAACTTGGAAGATTCCGTACACATACGAAATCCTTAGAAAAATATTATTTGATTTTTCGTAATGGCTACGGAACCCTATCTTGGGCGTGTCCGACACGCTCTTGGCCGGTTTATTTATTTATTTTGTTGTAATGTCTGCTCAGAATCACGAGCTCTTACGATCCTACTAGGAGAAAAAAAGTGTCCCAAGTTCTTTTTCCGTACCGTTACCATTTTTCAAAGACTTGTATGACCGTAACGGAATGGAAGAATTGAAAATTATTATTATGAAGGTTTTGGGACACTTTTTTCTCCTAGTAACTAGGATCGAACGAGCTCGTGATTCTGAGCAGAAATCACATAAAGTTTTCCGAATTAAAAAAAGTCAAAGGGTACAACAAAATAAAAATTGGCCCAGGTATAACGTAAATGTATGCGTAATACACGCTTCCTTTCTTGCGGTCGCGTTTGTTCGAGCACTTGTGAATGCAGCTACAACCGCTTCTACGACCTTGGGCTTTAAACATAGGTAATTCGTTTAATAATTAAATGTAGTTCGCGAATGATCGAGACGGGGACGTAGGGCGTAGATCTAGATTCCATATTAAGGTATCGGTAATCATGAGTGATGACTTGGACTTGAATTAAAAAATAATAAAGCTCAATCGATATACTATCGATGATTCTGTCAATGGCGAGGTTGACAAAAACACTATCGGTGTCGGTGTCGGTTGAATTACGAGATTTCTAAAAAAGTGGTGACGATATGTCTCAGGATAAAAAGTTCTTGTGTGATTTTGCCAGACCTTAAATTGATGTTCATGTTATGACAGTCTATGTATATTTAACTATAATCGCGTCAATGAAGCCGTAAAACAGGCAATCTTCGAAAGTCCTTAGAAACAGCTCCGATATTAATCATTTTTTTTTTGATATTTTTGTTTTTTTTTAAAAATAAAAATAAAAAAAATAAATATCACGGGACAATTCACACCAATTGACCTAGTCCCAAAGTAAGCTTAGCAAAGCTTGTGTTATGGGTACTAGGCAACGGATAAACATACTTATATAGATAGATACATACTTAAATACATATCAAACACCCAAGACCCGAGAACAAACATTCGTATTTTTCATACAAATATCTGCCCCGACACGGGAATCGAACCCGGGACCTCAAGCTTCATAGTCAGGGTCTATAACCACTAGGCCATCTGGTCGTCAAAACCATATATTAATTAATTAAAATCAGAAACCTTTTAAAGGGGGAAAATAATTATTTATATTGTTTAAACAATATGTATGATTATTAGATAAATAGGAAAAAATGTTTCGCTTCATTATTTTTTATTAAGATTACTATTATTAGGTTATTTTCTATATTTTCTACCTTAGAACTAGGGTCCTAAGGGTTACGGTTTTGGAGATATGATTGTTTAAATGTTTTTTCTAAAATTTCCCGAAATCCCACCTTTAAACGAACGTAACTTTTTTATTAATGTTTGTAAAATTATTATTTTTTGTATTTAATACTTGGCAATACATGCTTGTTCCACAAAATTATTGTTTGTGTGAAAAAAATCTAACTTTGAAATTCAATTATTAAAAAACTAAAGACAATTGAGAGCTTCATTTTCTTTAAAATACTTCTTTAGCTTATGACCTTTCTAACGATATGCTACACATTGATAAAAAATAAATCTGTGTCAAATTACGGGGATATTCCGTCAAGGGGCGGAAATTGTTTGGAAACAGCGAGTAGAGCAGCCAACTTTATTTTTATGATCGTTTTTTTTTTGAAAAAATAGTTAGACAAACTGGGTCATTATTCGAGCGTTTCAACCGCCTCACTTTGGTGGTCACTTTGTCTAACCATTTCAACTTTTATTTTTTTCACACAATCAATAATTTTATGGAATAAAAAACCTCGTACGTCCCTTTGAGACTATCAATTAGAATACAAACTATTACTATTTGAACAAGCATGTATAAGAAATAAAAAGATCCGATGTAAGGAACCATGTCACCGATCTTAGTGACATGAAAAAACTGCATTCATGTCTTAAAAATGAAAAAAAAAATTAAAAACCCTCAACGAAATCAAAAAATATACACAAAAATAAAGTAAATGAGTCTAAGATCCCTTCTGCAGCTAGTTTCTTTGAAACGGCTGAACCAATTTCTATGGAACATATCTGAGAACCATCGCCAAGAAATTTGCTTTCGATTAAAAAAATCCGCATCCAAATTGGTTCACCCGTTTAAGAGCTATGATGCTACAGACAGATACACACACACATAGTGGTCAAACTTATAACACCTCTCTTTTTGTGTTGGGGCTTAAAAAATGTTTTATTTTATAGTAGGAAAGTCAAAGTCAATATAACTTTATCCAATTGAGGCTTTTGTGCTTGTAATCACTTATGAATGAAATTTTTAGCCGTAGTAACTTAAAAAGTGCACCTAACGAACCCACACGTATCTACCTAACTACTTACAAAGTTTTGCATTCATAATTTTAAGTACCTACCTAGTAAAATTAGCACCTCCATCTACAAAAACTTGTGCAGGAAACTATATTTTAAAACATCAATTAAGGATAATTTAAATTCTGTAAATTAATTACACGTAACTAAATTTTATTGTCAGTCAAATAATAAAATGCACTTAAGCGTACAGAATTCATATATATTTTTTACAATTAAGGACTTAGCGAAAACAAAGTCACGATCGCGTCCTTTGTGTAACGAAAGTTAGTCATACAAACTATATGGGTTACTTTCGTTACACAGTGGAATCAATTAAGTTTTTTTTTAATTTACAGGTACTAAGTTGCGCTCCTATAGCGCACTGAAAGAAATTAAGATAACAATACTACCAGAACGTATGGTAAATATTATTCTAGTATAAAGAAACAGAATTAAGTTATATTTACCAGATTGACTTTTAACAACAAACAATCGTGTTTTAATAAATACCAGAATATTCTAGTAAATTCATTTTAGTAAACAATACCTAAAGTTATTTGTAAGTACATTTTGATATTGCAAAGAGAACAAAATTTTAATGATGTGTACCAGTGATGTGTACTGTGCACAAATTTTAATGATGTGTACCAGAATTATGTTTAAGTGTGCTAGATATTCCTGTAAGCTATTACTAGATTTTTCTAGTATACTCAAAAAACAGTCTAGATGTCGTATATATTACATGACAATCTGGTTAAGTTAATTTTATTCTGGTTACCTAAACTAGAATTTTCTCTCAGTGCGTTCGTTTTTTCTTCCCTATATAGTGAAAATAGTGAACGTTTAAAATATTATATATGTTTAAAAATAGCTTCGTAGAAATAGTTTTCGTATTTGTTGATATCGATCGAATATAAGTGCAACTTGATTGGAATCAATGGGTAACCCCAACGGATTCGAGGAGCGGTTACGGTTGTTAGAAAATGACGCAGACCGGTACAATGCCAGCCGGATTCTAGACGGACACAGTACGTCGATCCGGATATACTCGTAGGGAATCACGTTATTTTATGCTAGTTTGATATGTGAATGTTAAAAAAGCTGGACGTACCTACTGGTAAGAGTTAAAAATGGTGTGAAAGGTTCGGTTGTTCGATAGAAAATTTTATTATACAGGTTGCGTGGGTGATTGGTTTCATTATGTTGTAGTTTTAGTTAAATTATGAACCCCTGTGACAGGCTCATGTGTAATGGCTGCGGCCGAACGCAAATTCATGCGATGGGGGTCTTTCTTCAATATAAATAAATGCATCAACGTCCCTTCAGAGTCTTTAAATTCCAACCAAATTGATCACAAAGAACTGGTAATCCAGTACATTCGGTTAAAAACATTCAGACGATGTAATAGAAACAAATTAGATTAGATTTTAGATTTCGGTTCTCTTAACTCTTCATTGAATGCCTACTCTTGTTTCTGATGTCCTGTCAATTGTTCTAAGGTTAACTGGAAGAGATTCCGTTAAGTGATAAGTTTACCTCTGTACATTTGTTTCCATGTAGACATTCATTTTTTTTCGGTTGTTGTTCGCTTCCTAGTTGTTAAGATTATGAATTGAATAAATTAAAAAAAAAATGTGGTTCGTGGTTGGTAACAAAAAAAGAAATTTCAATACAAATGAATCTGTTTTAGTTAGGTTTAGTTGCATTTACGCTACTTACCTGTAAATTTCTATGCAATTCGGAGTCCAAAACTAATGTACCTAAGTACAAATTTTTTGAGAAATGAGACATTTAAAAAAATGCACACAATTAAGGGATTTAATTTAAATGAATCTTAATAGATTCCTTTGTGTAACGAAAGTTAACCTTAATAGTTTGTATGAATAACTTTCGTTACACAAAGGACGCGGTAGGTAGGTAGTGGTTTTGTTTTACTGAGCCTTTAATTACCTATGTTTTGTTTTTTTTTTTTAAAATGACTCGAATGTTATAATGAATAAAATGTAGAAATAATTCTTAGAAGAGCTTGTCGAATTTAAAATGACGCGCCCCACCACTGCATTTGACATACAGGATTTGAAATTCTGTATGTCGAATGCGGTGGTGGGGCGCATCATTTTAAATTAGACAAGCTATACTTAAGTAGATACCAGTGAAATAAAATAATACAGACAGTAAACCTCATTCGTAACTTCATGATTGTTTGTCTAATAATAACTAAAATTATCTAACCGGGAAGTCCTTCAGTTCAGTCTATTGAAATAAACAAAGTAACGTCTAGCTACCTAGCTAGTTACTTGTAAGTAGTTCAATACCGTCAATGAGGATCCATTGAAGTTTAATAACGACTGAGAACTAAATTGATATCAGTTAGATATATGTCTTGTCATCCAATATGTACAGGAATGTCTCAAGTCAAAAGTCTTTGACCAGTACCCCTACCATGAGTTTACACTGGTTTACAGTGACCGTACTCGCTAGCGACGGCGTAAATGATTTGTATGGAGAATTGTACAGCGCCTCTAGCGGTCACTTACGGAAGTACAATTCTCCATACAAATAATTTACGCCGTCGCTAGCGAGTACGGTCACTGCAAACTAGTGTAAACTCATGGTAGGGGTACAGTGTGTGTTGCCAGTGATGACTTATGGCACTGAGACGTGGCCGCTAACGATGGGCCTCATAAGGAAGCTCAAAGTCACTCAGAGGGCAATGGAGAGGGCTATGCTCGGAGTTTCTCTGCGGGATCGTATTAGAAATGATGAAATCCGCACAAGAACTAAAGTCACCGACATAGCTCGAAGAATCGCCAGACTCAAGTGGCAGTGGGCAGGGCACATCGCTCGTAGAACTGATGGCCGATTTTTTTTTTTTTTATGTTCGAGAGGCCAGACAAGCGAACTAGTGGGTCACCTGATGTTAAATGATCACCACTTTCCATAGACACTCGCAGCACTTTACGCGATGCCAGTGCGTTGTCGGCCCAAAAAGGGAGAGGAAAAAGGAAAGGGAATAGAGGAGGGGGAGAGGTATTGGACCCCCGGTGCTCTCACTGACCGTACGAAACGCAGCAGGAGTACTGCTGCTTCACGCCGGTGTTCTGTGAGAGGGTGGTGCTGCCCCGGACGAGCCGGCCCATTCGTGATGCAGCGGCTAGCTACAAAAGCTACAAAATGGCTCGGCCACTACAAATGGGGCAAAAAGGTTCTTGAGTGGCATCCACGGACCGAAAGACGCAGTGTAAGTAGGCCTCCAACAAGATGGAGCGACGGCATGGTTCGGCATGGTGCGTCCGGCATCGCGTTGGATGCGGATGGCACGGGACCGATCTGTTTGGCGAGCCTTGGGGAGGCCTATGTTCAGCAGTGGACGTCTTTCGGCTGAAATGATGATGATGATGATGATGAGATATTTGTGATGGTGTTGTCAGTGGCGTAGCTAGGTAACCCAAGACCCCGGTTCAAAAATAAATGTGGACTTCAATTATTTGCAGGTTTTATTCAATAAAATATTATCATCATCATCATCATTTTTTAGCCGTAAGACGTTCACTACTGAACATAGGCCTCCCCCAAGGCTCGCTAAACAGATCGGTCCTGCGTCATCCAATGTGTTCCCGCAACCTTAACCAGGTCGTCGCTTTATCTTGTTGGAGGCCTATCTACACTGCGTCTTCCGGTCCGTGGATGCCACTCGAAAACCTTTTGGCCCCATCGGCATCTGGTCGGATTTACTTGAAATTTGGTATACTTATATAGGTTGGATGACAATGCAAGTACAGAGTTAACAAAAAGTACAGTCTGCGAAAAAGCTTGCATTGAAAATGAAATTTTTCACAAAAACTTATTGAGCAACAAAAGAATGTCGATAAATATTAAAGGTTTTAGGTGGGCCTTTGAAGCATTTCAACCGCCTATTTATCTGGACACATTTTTTAAGAAAATGGCTGAAGATTCTGATACAGTTTTCAGTTATATGGTAGACGTACAGGACCTCTAATATATAATCGAAAGCCCCATCAAAATCTACAGCCATTTCTTAAAAAAACGTGACCATGGGTGAATATTCGAGCGTTTTGACCGCGCGGTTAAACGTCATTACCATTCGACGATTATTACCACAACCGAAGGACGAATCGAGCGAAATTTCATCAAACTAGATTCAGCATCGGTACTGTCTTAAGTTTTCATAAAAAGTTAACCCTAACCATCATCATTTTTAATAATTTCTGCTCAAATGGTAATGACAAAAAAAACCGCCGTAAAAACGCTGAATATTTACCCCCAGATAAATGAGGCGGTTGAAACGCTCGAAAAAATGCCCTAATAAGCTAAGCTATTGTCTCAATACCAACGTAATGATTTTGACGCATAAGAATAAATAATAACAGAGTAGAAGGGAAACTCCCGCTCCGGCCGGACTCAAGGTCACGATATTAGAGTACTCTTTAAGAGAGAACTCAGTCAGGGTGTCACGGCCGGCGTCGCCGCACGCGCGTTTGGCTGTTAATTGTTTGCGCGTTCGTTTTATTGGAAACAAAAATAACAATGACGTCAAGTTATTGTGGTGTATTTGGGTGTATAAACAATTCAAAAACGATGCCAAATCACCTTAAATGGCTTCATTTGGTATGGCACTTGTAATAACTTCTTACTTAGAAGTACCTACCTACAATATGTAGGTACGTACAGTCAAGGATTTTGATTGTTGGGCCGCTTGCCGCTGTTCGTGTTTTGGCCGTGTAATGCAAATCAGCAAATACGAGTTAGTAAATACGAGTAATAAGTAATAAGTGGTCATTGTGTACCTTGTCACTTTAACGTCATGTTTGAAATGTCATACAAAATTGTCAAACGATTGAAAACGACAAGGTACAGAAATGACCGCTTATTTGTGCTGTTTACTGTACCTAATGATTTATAAATCTCATATTTTGTAAAACTAGAATAAAATAATGATTTCAAAGTAAATAAAAACTTATATTTTAGCGATATTATATTTAGACGTAAGTAATATTTAACAGTAAGCAACCCTAGCAACACGCCTGGGCGACAGAGGGGTGTAACGACGTGAGGGGGGAAGTAGGCATATAAATGGTGGCGTTTTGGACGCGGTCAAAAGAGATTCCCTTCTACTCTGTTATTATTTATTCTTATGTTTGACGTAAGTTCTTATTCTCTGCAAATACATATTCTATTCTATTCTATACGTAGATAAGTAAAACTGTAACGACTTCTCGATTTTATTAGCATATTATTTTCATGAAACGGTGTTAAACGGTGGTAAATGTATCATCAAATCAATGCTGCTTACGATTATCGATGCCATAATCACGGCCTGCAGGCTTATTGTCTAACGCTTCTGTCTGACGCTTGCCTTCGCAAGCACTATTTCTCTCTGTCACGTCTGACGTTTGTTTACCGTTGTATAAGATGATGACAGAAAGAGATGGTGAAAGCGAAGACAAGCGTCAGAAGCGTTAGACATTACGGCCTCTGTTTCTATTACGGTTCCTGCAAGTCGCCAAGGCGAGCGGCATGTACTGCCATGGTGATTGAACGTGTACCTATGCATACAGGGTGGCACATTTAGATCGGTCAATATGAGCAAGTCTGTATCTATAAGACGTACAAAGATCTGTTCTTAGGAACCATGTCATCGATTTTGGTGTCAAGAAAAACTGCATTCATAAAAAAAATATTTTGAAAAATTAAAATTGTTTGAAAAATTGTTTGAAAAATTGTTTAAAATTGTTTGAAATTGTTTATTTAATTGTTCGAAATTGTTTATTAGTTTATAATGTAAAAAATATATTTTTGTTTTTTAATAATTTTAAATAATAATTTTATTTTTTAAAGTGTCACTTACACGGACACTAACATTACGTGTTGTACAGATAAGTACAAACTAATGTACTTATAAATTTAATTTAAAAGTTATATGTACTGAAATATGTACCTACTGCTTAATTTTAAGTTTGATTGCTACGCCCCAACAGGGCATCATTTTTGTACAAATTTTTGTAAGAAATGTTGCGATTCAATAAATACTGAATACTGAAATAAACTAATAAAAGTTTTTTTGAAAATTTTATTTTTAATAAGGGTTTTTTTGCTGACTCTACTTTTGTTAGCAAAATTTTTATAGATATACATAATATCTAGGTACATAATGTGTACCTATTTAAAGACAATTTGACCACGAGAGTTGTGTCAAATTTGACTTTCTTTATTTGGTTACCGACAGACGGACCGGACCGGAGGGACCGGAATGTAAATATTTTTCTTCAATATGACCGGGTTCGATTTCCGAACTAAGTAAGATATTTTTTGAAATGTATGAATGCAGTTTTTCTTGTCACCAAAATCGATGACATGGTTCCTTAGAAGATCTTTGTACCTATGTTATAGTTACCGCAGGGTTTCCCAAACTTTTTCAGTTCGCGGCGCACTTTGAGGTTTCGTATCTTGTTTCGGCGCCCCAAATAATTGAAAGAATGAAAAAATCGATCAGCAAGTGAGCGTTACATACAGTTTCACGGCGCTTCTCTTTACCCTGTACGGCGTCCCAGGGCGGCGCGGCGCACACTTTGGGAACCCCTGAGTTACCGACTTACCCATACTGACCGACCTAAAGTACCTACCAACCTGTATAATGCTACATTTATACGCTTGCCAAGCTTCGACAAACAAACCTTCGCAAGCACAAGTGTGTGAGCAGAGGTGTTTGGCTGGGCTTGCGTGAGCTTGCAAGAGTTTAGGATTTGCCATACTGACCGACCTAAAGTACCTACCAACCTGTATAATGCTACATTTATACGCTTGCCAAGCTTCGACAAACAAACCTTCGCAAGCTCAAATGTGTGAGCAGAGGTGTTTGGCTGGGCTTGCGTGAGCTTGCAAGAGTTTAGGATTTGCCACAGTGGATGCGTTCTGCGGTCTGCGGTCAGGTCAAATTGAACGCAGCCCGCATTATGTATGAACAATCGCACGGTCAGATCGCATATCTATACAAAATATATAGAGACCGCCGCGACAATGTTGTTCATACATAATGCCGGCTGCGTTCAATTTGACCTGACCGCAGACCGCATCCAGTGTGGCAAATCCTTTTGTAGCCGATCCGGGGCAGTATCGGTTTTTGAACACAGTATGCTTAGTATAAGTTTTACTTCACCAAAATACTTCTCGATCGCGTTTACGTAAAAAATTCAATTCTATGGAAATATGGACGCGCGCGCGCGGATGCGCTGTCCAATGTTTCCATAGTAATTGATTTTTTTACGTAAACGCGATCGAGAAGTATTTTGGTGAAGTTAAACTTATACTTAGCGTACAGATCAAAGGAACATGCAAGCGTGTAAATCGAATTCAAGCGTTTGTACTCGTATAAACGTCTAGAAGCTCCAAAGCTTTAAAATTTGCGTATAAGGTACATTTGTAATTTTTTGTGAGAGAAATAAAGATTTATTTTATATTATTATTACGTAGGATTACGCTATATACTATCGACTGTACACTATTGAGATAAAAAAACTACAGGACTTACCTGAATTCCGCGGCGATGTGCCTAGAGTCTATAAACTCAGAAGAGCGCCAATTCTCGTTCAAATATCCAACGCGAATCAAAAATTACACTCGATACAGCTGAACTTTTAAACTAGATAATATTACAGTGATAGGTTGTTTTTTTATTAGGAAAGGTTCTTACTATTGTGAGAACGGAACACGAGTGGTCGGCGAGGGCCCGGGGAGGATGCCTCGTAGTTATTTGCGTTCGAAGCGCTTCTCCCGCACATATGCAGTCGATGCACGGCGTTCTAAAATCAGCACAGCATAATTGAGGATTGCTAAAAATTTTCCGTTTCTGTTACGAATTTGATTTGCAATTTTTTTTATACAATATGGTCTTGCGTTTGACCACAATCACGCCTGATGGAAAGCGAAGATAAGACCTACGATGGAGCACGCTTCCCTAGTAAATGCTCATTCATCCTAGACCTTGAATTTAGGGGAATAAGCAGGAAGAAGGCAGTTGAGCGCGTAGTTGCGCGCGCCTCCAAGCAGTGCAAACCGTACTAAAAATACAGGGCACTGTAAGTAATCGTATAATAATTAATAATAATAATAATAATAATAAACCATTTATTTCAGATTCATAGATCCATAGTTAATTACATAGCTTACAAAAAAAAATCGAATTAAAATCAGAAGTAGTCAAAATATATTAAAACAAATTAAATTAAATAAAAATAAAAATAAAAGTCAAAATTAAAATTACAATTTAAAATTAAAATAAATAAATTAATAATAATAATAATCAAATGAAATCAGAATAAAATGTCAAATTAAAAATATAAAAACATAAAACAAAAATAAAATAAAAAGTTAAGTAAGTCTGAATAAAATCATCATCTGATGATAAAATTTCCAGCCTATATACCTACGTCCCACTGCAGGGCACAGCGGCTTGGGTCGTACTTAGTTCCCAGGCGGGGCAGTGCAGATTGGAAACTTCACACACACACCCACTATCGAATTTCTCCTCAGGTGTGTGTTGGTTTCCTCACGAAGTTTCCTTCACCGTAAAGCTCATGGTAAATTTCAAATGTACCTAATTTCGCATATAAATCCCGAAAAACTCAGAGACCCTCTGCTTGAAGAGGTCTTAGGTCAAGCTAGGCCACCACGGCTTACCTATACCTTGACAAGCTCATGCGCCGCGCTCGGCGGAACCCTGTCGCAGGGAGCCTCTGCTGTCCTTAACGAGATTGTTTTTAATAAGTGCGGCAAACGCTGACTGTGACAGGGTCACGAGCTTGTCGGACCATAACTAAGTAATTGGGACCGTGCACGACGGTGGCGCCGCGTAGCGTCGACAACATTATTTTCCTCCTCATTTACTTCCAAATTTTACCATGTTGTGCGCTGCGATCGTTTTCTGTAGGTACCCCACCACCCGCTTTGCACAAAGCCAATAAATAACAGTCTCCCAGATTATTGTAATTCATTTGTATACTTACTTAGACATTTTCTTTATTTTTTTACTACGAAACAAAGAATGTTGGTAACAAATAAGGAAATACAACGTGTAAACTTAGTTCTTAAAAAAAATACATGTTCCTACTTAGTGCTTCATATTAATGTACCTACTTAATACTGCTTATTACTTATACTTCATTGACTTTGAATTGTTACGCACCAAATTTTTTGCGCCGGACATTATTTTAATAAAATTACTGCAAGAAATGTTGCAGTTAAATAAATACTGATTTAAAAAAAAGGAATAATGTTTGTCAAAGTTACACTCTGTTTGGGCTCATACGGTATACGTAGTTAAATCTTAAGTTTGATAACCTCAAGTCGTTAACTTTATTTCTACAGGTAAGATAATTTGTTTATTATTCTGTTTCACCCTTCGGGAGAGTCATCAACACTCAAAGAGTGGAACCAAACCGTATGCTTTAAAGGTCCTTCTAAAACAGACTGAGTTGTACAGGGTATAATTTTAATCTGGGTCCTTTTTATAATCATATAGCAACTGTACTCGTAAATCATTCTATTGTGGCTAATTTGATACTTCGAATCAAACAGGAAACTAATTATTTATATTTTCTTAGGAATTAATTACAATGCGGTTGGCAGACCTGCAATCATATCACAATCTTATTATTTGCATAGGTAAGTACCTACATACGTAAGCTTATCATCAGCTATCGATTTGTAGAAATATTTGCAGTGTTGTAAAAATATTTTTTCTGGCTTTTGTCCAGTAGGTGATGTTTTTTCTTAAATTCTAATGTGGGGGTATGGTAGTGCCCCCGCCAAGTCGAGCGAAAGTAGAAGCTATTAGGTTTGTGATCTGTCGCACAAGACAAACTGGTTTACCATCCTTTTCTGGAAGGTTTCCGTGTATTTACACGCGTGTCTAGCAGCACTTAATTATAGTGGAAGTCTTATTTTGTTACAAATTTAAAGTATTTTATATAATCGTTAGGTACCGAAGTACATAATTAGGGTATTTAAAGTTCTGTATCTACCGGGTAGTCTGGCCTAATTACAGTACGAGATTTTATGACCTAATTACATACCTACTTGTGAGTATATTATAAGTAAGTATGTACCTAAGAAATAACTTTAAACATTTTTTTACGAGTAATAATATTTTGCACTAGTGTGGCACCGGCATTACACTCACGTGGTGTTACACAGTCGTCCGCTAAAGTGAATGATTGCATTATTGATATTGATTATGTAGAGGATGTTTATCTTTTAGGTAATGTTACACTACCTTATTGACTCGACGGCTTCGTCAATAATGTAGGTATTATAAATACCTTGTATCTACTTAATACGAATTCCTATAATGCGAACGATGAATGTTGCAAGCAACGTAAACTACACTGTAAATGTCTCTGACAACGAGCTTCGTAAAATTATGATTGAACTTCACTTAAGGTAAGTTTGTTTAATCAATCAATTATAAACCACAACAACATTATATTGCGGCTCGTGAACTGTAATCTCTTTACAATTTGAACTAGAGTAACAATTTAACGACCGCTTTAGCTTAGTTGGTAGTGACCCTGCCTACGAAGCAAGAGGTCCTGGGTTCAAATCCCGGTAAGGGCATTTATTTGTGTGATGAGCACGAATATTTGTTTGTTCCTGAGTTATGGATGTTTTCTATGTATTAAGTATATATTTATCTATATAAGTATGTTTATCGTCGTCTAGTACCCATAGTACAAGCGTTGCTTAGTTTGGGACTAGGTTGATTTATGTAAGATTGTCCCCTAATATTTATTTATTTATTTATTTTAATTGACGACACGCATATAAAGTGATATTAAAACAATTTTATTTTGCGGCTCCCAGACTATTATTGTAATGTACTATTTGCTAGGTAAGAAATAGTTGACGAGCCGCAATATAATGATGTTGTGGTTTTCAATTCTAAATTAAATGAAATATAGTGTGTACGCGCAGCATCTGGCGGGTGATACACACATAAGAAACAAAAGTCTCTCCTGTGGACGTAAAATTAGAGACTCGGAGGCGACAAACATAACATTTATTTACATAGGTAGGCCGAAAGTTGGTCAGGACGTAAATTCCGAAAAACTCAGAGGTGCGAGCGGGGATTTGAACCCACGACCCTCTGCTTGAGAGGCAATAGATCAAACCACTAGGCTACCACATATAGATAAACAACATACTTATATAGATAATACATACTTAAATACATATTAAACATGCAAGACTCGAGCACAAACATTCGTATTTTTCACACAAATATCTGCCCCGATCGGGAATCGAACCCGCGACCTCAAGCTTCGTAGTCAGGTTCTCTAACGACTAGTCTATCCGGTCGTCCAAAGAAAGAAAGAAAGAGTAACAAACATCCATACAAATTTTGCATTTATCTACGCTTACATTTCTGCAGTACAAAACATTACAATTAGTAGGTAGGTACCACAATAAGTACATACTCATATTACAATAACTAACTTATCTGAAGTCAGTGCCCTAGTTATCTCCAATGTTGCATAATTTTACTGTACGCGTGGGTACATTAACTACATAAAATATGTACCTATAATTATGTGTGTGTAAATTATGAGCTCTATCAAGGATGATATAGACTGGATTGGCAGTCGCCATAGTACGGATCGGCCGCGATTTTTGTAGTTCGATTATTAAATCTAGATGGCGCTAAAATATAGCCAGAGGCTTTGAAGGCAAAACAATAAGACTACAGATATTTCATATCACTGCAAATGTATTATTATGCAATATTTTTGAAAAATTAAAAAAACTAAAAAACACGCTTTAAAAAAATAAAAATAAAAAAAAATAATAAATTTCAATTCACTATTCTTATAGTGCAGTAAAAAATCTTAATAAGCAATTATTATATTGTTATATCCAGATCAAAATTTGTAAACAATTCTAAATATTGATAAAACAAATAATAATAGTTTAAAATATTTTATTGTAAAAAAGCGTGGGGTGCATGGTGTCAATTGTCAAGGATTATCATTTTGATAACATCTTAAAAAGCACCCCACGCTTTTTTACAATAAAATATTTTAAACTATTATTATTTATTTTATCAATATTTAGAATTGTTTACAAATTTTGATCTGGATATAACAATATAATAATTGCTTATTAAGATTTTTTACTGCACTATAAGAATAGTGAATTGAAATTTATTAATTTTTTTTTTATTTTTATTTTTTAAAGCGTGTTTTTTAGTTTTTTTAAACTATTATTTATTTTCTATTTTTTAGTTGCATTTTTTCACAGTGAGAGTTTCCATGTGCTAAAAAGAGACCCCCCAACCCCCTAAACCCAACCCCCCAACATCCCCCAACCCATTTCCCCAACCCCCCAAACACCTAACCCCAACTCCCACAACCTTACCCCCAACCCTCTAAACCCCCCTTACCCCCCTCCTCATTTTCCAAACCCCCAACCACCTAAACTCAACCCCCTAAACCCGGACCCCCACCTCATTTCCTCAAACTTCCCCCAAACCCCTAACCCCAACCCCCCTTACCCCCAACCCCAACCCCCTAAAACCCCAACCCCCCTTACCCCCTCTCCATTTCCCACAACCCCTCCAACCTCCCTAACCCCCGAACCCCCCCAACACCCCACACCCTTAACCCCAACCCCCTAAACCCCCTTCCCCTCCCATCCCCTAACCCCCCCACCCCTCCACCTACCCCCCTTCCAGCTCCATCATCAAACCCTTGTTACCAACTAGGCCTATTACCCCCTCCCCATTTCCCACAACCCCCCAAAATCCCTAACCCTCGAACCCCCCAACACCCCCACCCTATTTCCCCCAAACCCCCCTCCCACCCCCTAACCCCAACCGCCACACCCTTACATCCAACCCTCTAAACCCCCGACCCCCTTACCCCCACCTCATTCCCCCCCCCACCCCGCCACCTACCCCCCTTCCAGCTCCATCATCAGACCCTTGTTATCATCTAGGACCAAAGTACTCGTCAAAACGAATCAAACGAGCCCAAACTCGATGGGGTTGTTTCGTTTTATTGTGGAGTGCCTTTGGCCATCTTCCAGCTCCATCATCAGACCCTGGTTACCATATGGGATCAAAGTGCTCGTCAAGACGAATCAAACGAGCCCAAACTCGACGGGCTCGTGTCGTTTCATTGTGGAGTGCCTTTGGCCATCTTCCAGCTCCATCATCAGACCCTGGTTACCATCTGAGATCAAAGTGCTCGTCAAGATGAATCAAACGAGCCCAAACTCGACGGGATTGTGTTCCTAATAGTTCCTATGGCCACCATCCAGCTCCATCATCAGATCAGCTCCATGTTACAATAACATTGCATTGTCATCCAATTTACACATATGTGCAAAATTTCAGCTCAATCGGAAACCGGGAAGTGGGTCAAAATCGCGCCCTAAGGAGTCGGTTACAAACATACAAACAAACATACAAACATACAGGTGAAGCTAATATAAAGCGTGTAATAATACATTTGTAGTAATATGAAACATCTGTAGTCTTATTGTTTTACCTTCAAAGCCTCTGGCTATATTTCAGCGGCATCTAGATTTAATAATCGAACTACAAAAACCGCGGCCGATCCGTACTATGGCGACTGCCAATCCAGTCTATATCATCCTTGGCTCTATATATATTGCAAACAAGAAGAAGTAAAAGCAAACAAATGGCAGATTATCTGGGCCGTCTTTAGCCTGCACGCGCAAAAAGATTCGTTTTTTCATCATCATCATCATCTCGGCCGATATACGACCCAAAGGCCTCATCTCAGAATGAGAAGGCTTGGGCCGAAGTTCCCACGCGGGCCCGTGCAGATTAGGACTTTATACACACCATTGAATTTTCTCAGGTGTGTGCAGGCTTCCTTCACCGTAAAGCTCATGGTAAATTTCAAATTTAATTTCGCACTTAAATTCCGAAAACTGCCTTGAGAGGCCACTTGGCTACCACGACTTCAGATTTGTTTTTGTTAAGTTTTTTTAATGTGTGTGCGGTCGGCTTGTGTATAGTATAAATCTTCCCAGGTGAATTTTTCGCTTCGAGCCATTACGTTAAATTTGAACCTTAATACTATGACGATACCGTTTGTTTTGAAAGATAAGGGCTCGAAGCGAAAAATTCACCTGGGAAGAATTATACTATAACACCCTTTTAGACTCCTGGATAAAGACAGCCTTCAAGCTATTGCACGTTTGAGCTTAACCCTTACTAAGGCTCCATTTGGAGCATACTACCACAGAACCAAAAGCACAACTAAGTATCATCATCATACACGGCGAGTTGTAGTTTTACCGGCTCCACTTTGCGATTCACAAAATTCCGTCTTTCCTTTTCAATTGGTCTGAGCGTCCACTTTATAGAAGACAACAGCAGTATAATGCTGCTTTTACATGAAATATAAAACGGAAACGTGTTAGCATTCCTACTACTTAAATGAATGTATTTACAGTAAAATTACATAAAGTTTACCACTGACAGATGGTTTTCCTTCATTCATATTCAACTTTAACGACATACAAATGAAGCCAATTTTAGAATACTGTTACCCACGTTTGCAGATTTTGTAATAGCTACTTATTTGTATGGTGTTAAAGTTGGAAATGAAATGAAGGCAAGCCATCTGTCAGTGGTAAACCAAAAGTAAATGTATTCTATTGTAGTAGGCAGATCCCAACAAAATGGGTGTCGCCTCCACTTGGCCTTGCATTTACGTAAGAGCCTGAATCGTATCGTCGAAATAAATAGGATCAATTGAGTATGAGTTGATCTTCTGACCTCATTCAATCTCTATTACTTAAGTAGTTACCGACCTATTGCTGAGATTGAATGAGATCAGGCTTACGAAAATTTGGAACAGTATATTTTTTACTATTTGGGCCATACCACGAAAACTTGAACACGCTTTAGACATACTGCCGTAGATTCATTTGCACCATTGACTAGCACCATTACGGTGCATGCTATACCGTAATGGTGAAAATGAAACTACAGCGACATTCCTAAAATAGCAGTTTTCTATAAACTAACAATGTTTATGTTATGTTATGTGTTGTTGGTAGGCCTCCAACAAGATGGAGCGACGACCTGGTGAAGGTAGCGGGAACGCATTGGATGCGGATGGCGCAGGGCCGATCTGTTTGGCGAGCCTTGGGGGAGGCCTATGTTCAGCAGTGGACGTCTTTCGGCTGAAATGATGATGATGATGAACAATGTTAAACGCATGTTCAACGGTTTTCTAAGTTTTAGTGCTACGGTCGACACTAGGGATGTCACGAATGTCAAAATTTACACATTCGCGAATGCGAATGTCCAGGATGCGAATGTTCGAATGCGAATGCGAATGTTTGGAAAAAAATTGAAATAGGTACCACAGATAAATAGTAATTTTTAATGAAATAAAACATAAAAAACCGGCCAAGAGCGTGTCGGACACGCCCAAGATAGGGGATTACGAAAAAAACAAGTAATATTTTTCTAAGGATTTCGTATGTGTACGGAATCTTCAAAGTTAGGTATTGTCAATACTTTGAAAAAAGCTCGTATCTCAAAATCGTTAATCTGGCAAAGTGAACTTTATTACGCGCGTATCAAGGTTCAGTTTTGTTTACATGCTGATTTGAGATACGAGTTTTTCAAAGTAGTGACGGTATGTTTAATACCTTAGGCTACTATTTACTCTTAAATTACAAATAATTCCCAAACAATCTTAGCCGCTATAATTTTCCTTGAAAATGTAATATATTTACTACCATTTTGATTTTTTTTTAATTTTTCCACCCATCAGTTTAGATTTTAGAGGAGGGGGGACGGTCGATTTTAATGAAAATTTTCACTTTAAAGTTGAATATTTCGCAAACAAATCACTGAATACAAAAATCATGTAAGCAACCCCGCAATGGTTTTAAAAGACCTATCCAACGATACCCCACACTATAGGGTTAGTCGAGAAAAAAAAATCACCCCCACTTTACGTCTATGGGAGGTACCCTAAAAAAAATTTTTTTAGTTTTTTTTATTTAACCACTTTGTCGGCTTGACTAATATATATATTTATGCCAAATTACAGTTTTCTAGTACTAACAGTCTCTGAGCTTAGCCGCGGACAGACAGACAGACAGACAGACGGACAGACATGGCGAAACTATAAGGGTTCCTAGTTGACTACGGAACCCTAAAAAGTTATTGTTACAAAGTATTTTTTAATGAAAACATCGAGCGAGACAAGACGCGACCTGCACACATCCGCATTCGCAAAACATTCGCATCATTTGATGCGAATGCGAATGTCGATGCGAATGTTAAAAATGATGTGAATATTCGTGACATCCCTAGTCGACACATATGGCGATACGGTATATGTCGGACCGGGCGACAGATCAAATTATACCAGTTCTGGAAAAAAATCCATGCCACTTAGTTCAACGATAATAGACATGACAACATAATATGTATCAATTTTAGTTTTTTTTTTTTTTATGAGAGGGAGACAAAAGAGCAAGCGGGTCATCTGATGGAAAATGATCACCACCGCCTATAAATATCAGCAACTCAGAGAGTAGGTATTAGATATTTCGAAAACCATTTTTTTACTATTGCTTTTTAGCGCGTTTCGCACAAAGTGGTATTGATTTTTTTCCCTTAATTTTTCCAGTCTGTTATATGTATACTTACGACTTATTATTCGGCCTCTCGCTCGGTAGAGCTTGTCTAATTTAAAATAACGCGCCCCACCACCGCATTTACGCACATCTGCCAAGAGAAATATTTCTCTATTGTAGCTTAAATTGAGTTTCAAATCCTGTGCGTAAATGCGGTGGTGGGGCGCGTCATTTTAAATTAGACAAGCACTACCAGGGTATCGTTGAGTTGATGACACCCTGTATATTATAGAATAACCAATCACCCAGAATAAATTATGTAACTGTTGGCGAAAACCCCATGAAAATCCGTTCACCGATTTCTGAGATTATCGAGAACATTCAGGCAGACTGACGCAGCGGGGGACTTTGTTTTATAATATTGTCACTAATTTGAAAATCGCTCGTATCTCAAAATCGACAACCTGACAAAGTGAACTTTATTAATGGCACATCAAGGTTCAGTTTGGTTTACATAGTGATTTGAGACAAGAGCTTTCTTCAAAGTAGTGACAATATGTATTGATTAATATACCCCGTCATCAAGCAGTCAGTTCGGTGGCTACCTAACATTAGTGATGTGCTATAGGCACTGGTCCCACCGCCGGAGAGTGAGATATGAACTATCGACTTTTTTCTAGCCCAAGAAACGAACAAAAGATAATCGCTACCGTGTAAATGAAAGAGAGATATATATTTACTCGCCGGGCGTTGGGAGTGTCCATGCCGGCAGTGTGAACAGCGAGCGATGAACTATAAATATATATCTCTCTCTTTTATTTACACGGAAGCGATTATTTTTGTTCGTTTCTTGGGCTAGAAAAAAGTCGATAGTTCATATCTCACTCGCCGGCGGTGGGACCAGTGCCATACGAACTATCCAAGTCTCGACGTTGTAGCTATATATTAGCTCCAAAATTTTTCTGAAAACTCAATTAAAAAAAGAGTTTTTTATTGATATTCCACACAAGTAGCCACCAAACTGCCTGCTTTACTTATAACGGGATATATTGATGAAACACCAGAATAAAATCACAATATTTTTATTACATCTAATCATTGACTACACAGGGTACCGCCACTTATTCGACGGCGTTTCGGCGTGGTAGAAGTTGCACTCCGCCTTGTTGAGGCAAGCCTTGCCGTAGCGACAGGGCTTCGGGTGAGAGAAGTGACACACAGGGTTGACGCAGTTCGGGTAGAATTTGCAGACGGGCGGGATCGACGAGGGCTGGATGCTTTTGAAACTGGCCGAGGGGACTACGTGGGATGCTGTTAACAAAAAAACTATGTTAGTCATTGATGGATGCAAGCTGTAAGTTTTGCCAAGTTGTTTTTGTGGTCGTTGTTATTTTTGCCAGTGGTCCGCCAATAGAGTAATTTCCTCCGCAATCGATGTTTTGTAAAATTTACAAGTCTTCACAAGTACTTAGTACTAAAAAAAAATAGTTCCTGACACTTTAGGTATTGGAATCAGCGAACGAAAAAAGCATAGAATCACTAGCATCGCAAAAAGACACCACCTAAACTGTGTCAAAGAAGGTGGGGCATCAAAACTGTGTCAAACGGCTATTTAGTTTGCACATGGCGGCGCAGCGTAACAGTTGTATGAAGTGGTCAGAAAAATAAAAAAAATATTCCTTATTGTGCAGTGAAATGGTGTGTTAATCACTCTGGAAAACATAAAAAAAAGATGGAATCACTTTTCATATGTAAATAAAGCCGTAAACATACATGTTTCATTTTTTAATCGTAACAGATTTTGTATAGGGATGGTGTTATGCAACCTTACATCATCAAAATGTTTATAGGTGAATGAAAGGGTGGCCGAGGGGACTACGTGGGATGCTGTTAACAAAAAAACTATGTTAGTCATTGATGGATGCAAGCTGTAAGTTTTGTCAAGTTGTTTTTGTGGTCGTTGTTATTTTTGGCAGTGGTCCGCCAATAGAGTAATTCCCTCCGCAATCGATGTTTTGTAAAATTTACAAGTCTTCACAAATACTTAGTACTAAAAAAAAATAGTTCCTGACACTTTAGGTATTGGAATCAGCGAACGAAAAAAGCATAGAATCACTAGCATCGCAAAACGACACCACCTAAACTGTGTCAAAGAAGGTGGGGCATCAAAACTGTGTCAAACGGCTGTTTAGTTTGCACATGGCGGCGCAGCGTAACAGTTGTATGAAGTGGTCAGAAAAATAAAAAAAATATGCCTTATTGTGCAGTGAAATGGTGTGTTAATCACTCTGGAAAACATAAAAAAAAAGATGGAATCACTTTTCATATGTAAATAAAGCCGTAAACATACACGTTTCATTTTTTAATCGTAACAGATTTTGTATAGGGATGGTGTTATGCAACCTTACATCATCAAAATGTTTATAGGTGAATGAAAGGGTACCTAAGATACCTATTAAACATTTAAATCTTTATTTGTTGAGATACATGGTTTCATGCACGCACATAACAATTTGTATACATTTTTCGAAAAAGGTAGCGCAATTTCATAAGTTTTCATACAGTTTAGGAATATAGTGCTAACAATGTTTTTTCTATTTATTGCAATTGATCTGGGTCATCCTAACTAGACTATTGATTCTAATTAGACTAATTAACTATACGAGAAAAGTCAGAAATAAATTTATTTTTTAACAAAAACAATAAAAGGGACAAAAACTGCACTAATAAGTAAGAAAATAACTGTGAAATTTAGCTATCCAAATAATATTACAGTGCAACAACTTTTGATAAAATATAAATTGTAAGTAAATTAAAGAAATGAAATTACGCAGTTATCTTTTTATCGTTTAAGTGCAATTTTTTGGAGTAGGTTTTACACGCATAGTGTTTAAAGGTATTAACACCTAATTAAGTTAGTTATCTTATGATATTTTAAATCAAAATAAAGCTTAAAATCAAATGTAATTAATTACGACGATTTAGCCTACGAAAATGACTCTTCGTTACATGCAACCATCCATCAGTTAAGCGTTCTCACTGTCACCGCCATTTTAGACACATAAAATGTCAGAGCTAGGATACAATCCCAGCCATTCATTTTGAAATTACCAATCACGTTTATTTGTTTTGGGTAATAGAAAATCGGCTGATATTTTAGCTATTTCTTATTGGTACTACAAGACGCATGCGTAGTTGGAATAATTGCCCCGTTTAAACTGGAATTTTGCAGGAAGCTCGCGTTCTATGCTTTTTTCGTTCGCTGATTGAAATGAACTATTATTTTCATCTCCTTACTGCTATAAGCTATAATATAATATCCGGAGAGCTAGCAACTGAACTGAATCGCTTTGAAGTACCTACTCCGATTGACCGACCAGCCAAGCGCCAACCGAATCAAAATGAACGGTGTAGACTTAGTGAACGATTCCTTGAATGTACATTCAAGTTTGAGTGAATAAGATATCAAAAAGAAACTGAATCGATATTGGAATGGGACCAAACTATGCAGTCTATTACGTACCAGTGTACTAAAAGATCGAACTATCTCTTACAGTCTTTTCTGCATCTTACAGCCTAACCCGCACGGCCGTACCATCTTTTTCTTGAAACTATTCAGGCTATTTGTAACCTCCTGGAATTTTGTGCTGGCTAAACATTTTTCTGATTCTGAACTTGTACGTTCACACAAGAAGTTTAGAAAAAGGGAAACATATACAACTCTAACTTCCGTATGAGTTATAGTATAAATCTTCTCAGGTGAATTATTCGCTTCGAGCCATAACATTAAATTTGAATCTTAATACTATGACGATACCGTTTGTTTTGAAAGATAAGGGTTCGAAGCGAAAAATTCACCTGGGAAGATTTATACTATAGATGGTATTATTGTTTTGTCAAAGGTGCAATGAAATGTTAACCTTACGTTCCAAATAATAGGCCGGGACGTATCACGTTGCGGGCGCGGTTAGACAAGTGCTATGTAATGGATTTTCATACAGAATTGCAGGCCTAGGCCGGGAAAGCGATCGTCTATGTTTCATGTGACACAGCATCATGACGTTTATAGGTCTATGGCATCATGGCATTCAGCCCTAAAAAAAAACATTAGCACTACTTTCTTTGCAATTTTAATTTCGTAAAGTTTTTTTATTTATTTAAGTGCATGTTTGAGAAAAGCACTATACAAGTCGCGGCCGGAACAGGGGTTGCCGGCCTCGTCCACTCGGCCGTCAAACCTACTCGGCCGGTAACCCCTTACCCCTCTGTAGTAATGTACTTTTCAGGTACTCACCGACAGACGGCTGCGGCGGCGCGGCGTGCGCGTAAACGCAGTTGCGTCTCGTGCACGCGGCCGCGAACTTGCAGCGGGGATGCACGAACGCGCACGACGCGCCGTAGCGGCACAGCGGGAACGCGCGGCACGGGACCAGGGCGCGCTCGGCTTGCGTCACTGCGCAACATGAAAAAAAACATAACATAGATGGCGCTGTATCACGCAAGTGGTGATCTAACAAATTGAGATATGAATGTATTGGAAAAATTCGTGTCTAGACTCCTGACCAGTGGTGGTGTAGGGGAATGGCACACGGCACGGAATGCTGAGGACCTGAGTTCGATTCCCAGCGCTGGTCTTTATTCTGGGTTTTTTCTGTGCATCCATATTTCAGTTTGTATTTAGTATGATATATATGAAAAAAAAAAAACGTTCAAATGTTGGAAGAGATCCCTATAAAGAATAAGTACGCCTATGGACAGCTGTTTCTATTGTCAACTGACGTGCTTTTTATGAGCTGTCAAAGCAATTCTCCCATAGAGTATGAATCGCAATAGCAACTTATGACGTCACTTGTTCGCCAACTCAATCAACTAACTATTTATTTGTTTCAAAGCAACAAAAATTTAATTTTGCAGTTAATCGAAAATTAATCTGGTTTTCAGGGCTAAAAATAAAGCGTTCTTTTCACTGGAGTCATTTTTTAATGGCGTCCACATCCCTATTGGATTAAAAGACCACCAGAGAACCTTGTCATTGTGATATTTAACTTTATTCAAAAAGCATTGTTATATACAAATAAAATTACTTATTACGATAGGGTTCTATGGTGGCCTAGGTATCAAAATGGTTGACAGTACATGCAATATGAATACCACGAAATAGAATAAATAAGAGGAAATCGCTTGTCATCGAAACACGTGGATCATAAATAAGATCAACTGAGCATAGTTACGTCCATTTCGTTGACAAATCTAAATTTTATAATTGAGTTGATAAACATCAAACTCCAATATGTCCACAATAAATGACTTGGAGATATGATCCTTATTTTCATCATTATAAGGATCATATCTCAAGAGTAGCATCCTGTACTTTTGTTGTAGCCGTGTTGAATCTAATTGCGTTAGAAGAAAGTTCATTTTTCAATGCATTTCATTACACTTTTTTATGGACAGCTGTCAACTATCTTTCAGCTAATGCAGTTAGTGGGCAGCACATTGTATGCAATTTTCATTTACATCCTACTAATATTATAAACGCGAAAGTTTGTAAGTATGGATGGATGGATGGATGTTTGTTACTCTTTCACACTAAAACGGTTTGACGGATTTTGATGAAATTTGGCACACAGATAGTTTATAACCTGGATTAACATTTAGGATACTTTTTATCCCGGAAAATTGCATAGTTACTGCGGGATAACGATAAAAGGATTTTTTGCAGACTGAGTCGCGGGCAGCAGCTAGTACCTCTATAATACACAGTTAACGTGTGTCGTTGTTGTAGTTCTAATTATGCTACCGGTTCATAAGTAATATCCTTATATCGTAGAAACTATGACCAATAATCGTGAAGATTTCAAAGTATGTAAATATAAACGCGCATGTGATTATTTCCGGTGATGCAAGTTTCGACACAAACCGGGACTTATAAAATTTTCTTTGAAAGAAGTGTACTTACGTGATGGTACTGCATCGTATTTATGCGTGTTTGTGGTCGTCGTGACAGTGACATGGTTATCGCTGCCTACGCTTTCGGTCCTCTCTCTTGTTTTTTCCTTTTTCTCTTTCTTTTGCACATCAAACACTATAGGTGACTTCTTTCTCTTTCGAACAGGAGGCGAAACTTCAAGTTTATCTTTCGTCTCATTTGTTTGTTCTATTTCTGCTTCTGTTTCTTGGCTTATAATTACTTGGGTGTCACTTTCTTCGCTAGTGTCACTTAGGCGCTTCTTTTGAACAGTACCCGTCGGTACGTCACTTTGACTATCTCTCTCTTGTTTCTTCTCATTCTTTGCTACTTCTTTGCTTTCTTCTACTGGTTCTTTGATGATCTCCTTTGGAGTTTCTTTTTCGCTATCTACTGCTATTTCTTTTTCACTACAAGCTGGTTCTTTTTCATTCTCTTTAGCGTCATCCTTGCCAGCGCTCGGTTTTGTTTTTAACACAGACGTTGTCAGTTCTTTGTTTTTGACGTCGTCATCAAGAAGGCCTTCTGTCAAAAGTTTCTTAGCAAGGAAAACATTTGGATCGTAACCATCCATGGTGACAATAAATTGCGTGTCTTTTTGCTTGTCTACTGTTGGATTATGAATATTTCTGGAAATCATAAAATTACAGTAAATAATTGAATATAATTTTTAAATAGACCTTTATTGGGCAATAGAAGGTACAGTTGTATCTCAATGTATTTACAATCTCAACGGATTTGTTTATTTGTCAATTGACATTAAAGAATGTTTTAAAAGTTTATATTCTTACAAGACTATCGCTTTCGCTGCCGGCTCTCAAACTCGACACTTTTTCAGGTCCACAAACGCACATGTGCGTTCAAATGACTGCCAAATTATGACAGCGGCACTAGACGAAAGTAACGAAAGCGCTATACGTTCCCGGAAGTGAATGGGTTAAAGAAAAGAGTGAGGAGTGTACTGTTTCGGTTTTCATGGGAAATTGCCACTAGTGACTTTAATGACTATTTAAATATTAATCAGCGTCTTTGTGTACAGCCGTAAAACTTACAAAGTTTCTATGATCAGACTGTCATCTCGCCGGCTGGACGTCCTTGGTTCCTTGCTCCGCGGGACATAGTCTGTGTTTATGATCTTCTTTGTTAAAAGTCCTGGTGGGTATTCTTCCTTTTCGTTTACTGATCTGAAATTACCGTGAACATGGTCAATTTCAAAGCATTCTATGTATAATCAGGGATGGACATAATGCCACTACAATCCGGGATGTAATCACAGTTTATTTAAACATTCAGATAACAAAAAGTACATTTATAGCGTAAGTTTGTGTAAAGGTTGCTAAAAAAAAAAGATGTGGTGGTTTAGCTTACTAACTACACTCAATCCGTAGAAATTCTGAGCCATTCTACCCTTTTTTTTCTAGATAGATAGGTACCTAATTTCAACGTTTGAGCTTATCGGAAATCCATAGTAATAATTATAAATCCGAAAGTGTGTCTGTCTGTTTCTTTGTCTGTCTGTTGCCTCGTCACGCTTAAACCGCTGAACCGATTTAGCTGAAATTCGGTATGGAGATACATAATTTGAAACCTGGGAAGGACTTAGGTTAGTTTTTATCCCGGAAAATTACATTATTCCCGCGGAATAGGGATAAATAATTTCTTTGCAGATGGAGTCGTCGGCAAGGCAGGCAGCTAGTAATTAAATATTCGGGAATGCGTGATGCCACAAGTGCGTCAAAGTCCTTGGCAAATTCAGAATTCTTGATAATTAGATGACCATCATCATCTCAGACTATATACGTTCTGCCCTACCCAAGAACATAACCAAACGGATTAGCTCGTTAAAATAGCAATGGGCAGGCCATATAGCATGCAGAACAGATGGCCGTTGAGGCCAAAGAGTTCTCGAATGGAGACCACGGATTAGCAAACGCAAACCGCTTCCACCCGTAACTCAATCATGAGTATCAATGAGGGAGGTTTATTGTCCAGCAGTGGACGTTTTACGGCTGAAATGAGAAATGATGATGATGATTACTTTTTGCCCTTGGTTACCAAAGCACTCGTCAAGACGAATCAAACGAGACCAAACTTGATGAGGTTCTGTCGTTTTATTACAGAGTGTCTATGGCCACCTTCCAGCTCCATCATCAGATCAGCTCCAAGTCATAATAATACATGTAGGCATATGCGTCTGTTGCAGACGAATTATGGCGTATTGCCTGTGCACACCGCCTTACGTGGCTGACTAATCTGATGCGAGAACGACATATTCGTCCCCATTGACCGTATTGTCTACTGATGTGCCAAAGGAAACTTTCCAAAATTGCGGAATTTTTCATATAGGAAAATTTCGGAAACTTCTCAAAATTTTGTATGGAGATTGAAACTTTCGGTTTCTTAAATTTAAATTTCCTATAATTCTTGTGAAAATTTCCAGAAATTTCCAAGAACTTTTCCAACTTTTTTGAAACTTTCCGCAACTTGCACATCTGTAGTATTGTCTAACGCTTCTGACGCTTGCCTTCGCTTTCACTATTTTATTCTGTCATCTCATCATCTTATACCGTTTGACAGAAAGAAATCATGCGCGAAGGCAAGCGTCAGAAGCGCCAGACAATAAGCCTGCAGGTCTGACAAGAGAAGTTCACAGAGATTGGTGGTTGGTTGGTCATAACAATAATAATGATGTTGACACCACCAATCAACTGACTTACTTTTTATGAGCTGTCAAAACACAATTCTCCCATAAAGTTTGATAGGCAACATAGTTCATTTACTTTAAGGTTTGAATTAACGGTCAAATTGTAACAAACGTTTCTCGGTATTTCGAACATAAATAGACTAAAAATACCTGCATGTACATTTATTAGCGGTATTTATTATGTTTTCACTATGGAAGTTAACACAATTTTAAATAGTTTCGTTGTTTCATTTAAAAACGTGTGCAAATTTTACCGTTAAGTTTCAAATGTTAAAATAAATGGAGTATAGCAACTTAGGACGTCACTTGTTCGCCAACTCAATAAACTAACTACTAATTTATTTAAGAGCAACAAAAAATCTAATTTTGCTGTTAAATCTGGTTTTCAGGGCTAAAATAATGCGTTTTCACTGGAGCGTGTCTTCGAATTATTTTTTAATGGCGTCAACATCCCCATTATGGAGTTACTAACCTATCGCGCTTCTCTTCGCCGTCCGTCGGCGCCGGTGTATCCGCTTGCACTTGTATAACGATCTTCTGCGCGTCCACGCAGCGACGCATTGGTTTGACGAGCGCTCGCTTCACTTTAGCGGGGTCCGTCTCCACTTTAGGCGGCGTCTGTAATTTAAATTCAAGGTCTGATGAAGTATTCTTAATCATCATCATCCTAGCCTAACTTATAATAAATATGGAAAAAAACCGGTTGTCTGTAAAGTCGGTTTACGGACGATAGTTTAACGTGACAACGTCATAACAAAACATTCAAAAAACAAAAATGAAACCAGGCGGTCACCCATCCAAGTACTGACCGCGCCCGACGTTGCTTAACCTCGGTGATCGGACGAGAACCGGTGTTTTGTCAAATGGGCACCGACACTTTGGGCGTCTCTTGCGTTACCAAAATTGTCTCTGGCGTTACGGAAAAATCGTACTTCCAACAAGATATTTCACGGTTTAATAGGTTAAACTTACGTAGGATGGCATGTATTCATGTACACCATCTATTAAATTACAGAAAAAACACGTCTACTTAGAAAAAACTGCAATTGTTTGAAAAATGTCGCGGACAGATTAGTGTCGGTATAAAAGTTGATTGGCCCAAATATCTTGAAAACGGTGCATCCTACGGCACAATCAACGAATTTTTCACCCCCCCTTTAATACCCCCGCACCCCTCCCCCCATTAAAAATTACCCGAGCACTGTACTAAGATTGTACATCCTGGCGCGCGCTGCTTTCTTGTACAGCCGGCGTTCATCGATTTATTAGACGTTATCACGTCAAAAATAATCTAGTCTGCACCTCAGAGGTGCGAGCCCGGGCTCGAACCAACGACCCTCGCTTGAGGACAAACCACAAGGTTACCATGGCTTTTTATAACACAATATCTGCATAAGCGTCTCACACTCACGTTAAGCAGACTCTTGTGCGCGTCGGCAACCGCTCGTAACAGCAGGCTGGATGCGGGTGTCGCGACGCGCGGCCGCGGCCGCACGCGCACCACGCTCGCGCATGCGCGTCCTGATCCACGCTCCAACACCGATACCCTGGGAACAACCGGGAACGTGAGTTATAGTGGGTAAGTAGATACCGTAGGTAGGCTTTAGAAGTCGCTGAACACTTTAGAGTACTTTGTTACTTTTACTAACGTGACATATTCCAAACTTCACAGTATAACTAGTTATTGCGACAAAATACTATTCAGTATACAGTCATTTATTGCTTTAACTAAAGTATTCAGCGATTCCTTCGGCTGACTGTCCATAAATAGACGAGCATTTATAAAAAAAATGCACATTTAATTTTGGACTCCAACTTGGACACACAGGACATTTTGGGAGGCTATGTTGCTTTCATGCAACTTACCTATAAATTTCTAAGCCAGTCAGAGTCTAAAATTAAATCTACAAGTTTTTGAGAAACGCTCAGACATGGTATCTGTTCGATTTTTAGGGTTCCGCACCTCGAAAGGAAAATGCGGAACCCTTATAGGATCACTTTGTTGTCCGTCCGTCCGTCCGTCAGTCTGTCAAGACCCTTTTTCTCAGGAACGCGTGGAGGTATCAAGCTGAAATTTATATCAAATACTCAGGTCTAATGTCCCTTGGAGCTGTGAAAAAATCAAACTTCTACTAAGCCAACGCAATCAAAAGATACAGCCATTTATTCCGCAAATTTTTGACACTCGCAAGGGAAGCAAAACCTACAGGGTACCAACTCCCCGTGAACTCAAAATCTTGAAATTTGGTATGAAGCAAGAACTTATATTATAGCACAGATAAAGGAAAAATTGCGAAAAGCATAATTTTTTTTGTCTGTCTGTCTAAATCAGTAACAATCTACAATGATTCCACACTGCGCACATTTTGCTTAGGAGCAGGGGTTTACTAAGACTGGATGTTCATAGATAGATATAAATTTGTACGGAACCCTCGGTGCGCGAGTCCGACTCGCACTTGACCGGTTTTTTTTTGCTTTAGAGCGTGATCTTGTCAAACATTGTGTGGTTCTTCATAAAGGATATGGAACACTCATTATTATCTCGCTTGTCGCGCAGTACGGCACTCGTAATCATCATATCTCAGCCATAGGACGTCCACTGCAGGACAAAGCCCTCCTCATTAATATCCAATCAAAACGGTTGGAAGCTTAATCTTTACCAGAACATCCGTTCATCTCGTTGTTGGACGTCCCCCTCTCCCACGCTGCGCTTGCCAGTCCGGTCTCCATTCGAGAACCTTTCGGCCCCAACGGCCATCTGTTCTGCGTGCTATAAGGCCTGCCCATTGCCAAATCAACGAGCTAATCCGTACAGCACTACCCTATTGGAACTGGATGATTCAGAAAAGGTTTCAAGGGTTGGTAGGCGAGAAAACAGCACGAATTAAACCCAAGGAATACTACAACTTACTTTGACGACATCCTCTTCGAGCTGACTTCTGGCTTTTCAGAACTGTCATCAGACAGCGAGCTTTTCCGCTGTTTTTCTGGCGGCTCCTCTACACGACTCCGAGCCGATTTTGGAGGCTTCTCGGGCTCTCTTTCTGGCGTAAACCTGAAATAATGCGCCAAGAAGTTAGAGGAATTGTTGGGGCATAATGCAATAGAGCTCGTGCCAAAAAACAAATGCCCTTTTGAAGTTCCTCCGCGTTAGATATACATATCTTCTATAGGAGGTAGAGGGAGTATGTATCATAATACTGAAGTACGAAAGACCGAATGTATTAAAATATCGAATGGATCAAAAGACCGAAAGGTTTTATCTGAAACAGTTAACTTTACAAAGTTGTTATCAAACTAACTACCCTAACCTAACCTAAGGGGCTCTATACGAGGCCGTTGTAATAAATTCTGAGAAAAAAAACTTCGTTGTTCTTTTGAGCCATTCGATATTTTAAAACATTTGGTTTTCGTACTTCGGTATTATAATACATACCCGGTAGAGTCGACTCGTGATCATGGAGTAACAGAGTCAAAATATCTGTACGCTTATCGTCTAACGCGCGGGTGCTGGCTATCGCATCCACTATTTCTTTCTGTCAAACGGTATAAGATGGCGACAGAAAGAGATGGCGAATGCGATTACGAGCGGCCGTTTGTTAGACAATATAGCCTCGGGAATATGTCTAATGTAATTCACTGTGAATATTTAAAACTGAACGAAACTTTATAAGAGTGAACTAGACTAGACAAGTGCGAAGCGTGTAGGAGGTAACGGTGATTCCCCTTGCAGTTTTCTGTAGGTCACTTGTCATCTCCCATCCATTACGTGCAACTACATAGACAGCTTGGTTTTCCAAATTACAAATTTCAAAGCATGATCCAAAAGTAAAGCAAATTATGTGTGGCTGTGATTGCTTATATTACCATCAGACGATATTATGCTTATTCTACTTTTTATTGAAAATAATTATAATATAGTTATCTGTTTTAAAAATAAAACCTGCGTAAAAACATCTTATTTACCCTCAAAAGTGGCCCTCATGTTTAAGTAATTTTTTGAGTAGGGCTCATTACGTATCAATTTAATTTTACCTTTTTTTTACCAATACTCCTAAATTTCAGGACTTAGTGTCAAAATACCTAAATTCCAGTATACCTAACTTTTTTTCTTTGCCTTTGTGCAGTTTTCAGTTTAAGTTATTTTGCAATTTTGTTGTAGGTATCTGTGATTCGGTATTTTAAGGAAATGTACGTAATGTATGGTAGGTATGTATGTAATGAGAGGTTTTGTTAATTTTAGAAGTGAGACAATTTTGATATTTTGGCATTATGAGCCCATGGCAATTTGAAATTTAGTCAATTTGGTGAATTGGGCATTATGCAAATTAGGTGGAATAAGCCCTACTCAATTTATTTACGTTACACGTCCATCTTGGGGTCACCGAGTAACACGTGAGTACCAAATTTCAACTCAAATTCAATAGGAAGTTATGAAATGGTATTAGTAGTAGGTATCGGAAATCTGTGTTTCTTCCCATTCATATCGGAATTCAAGGAAAATATATACCCTTTGTCACTCTAGCCACTGAGATGAATCTAATGACAGCACACACTTTAAAAGGCTTTTAAAGGGCGTGCCAAAAGATTGATACATACATAGAGATAAACTACGATAACATGGCCCGCCCCTCCACATTACTATTTCAATGTGTTTAGTCACATATTTACGAAATAATTTTTATTTAGTAGTATCTGCTTTTGTTTGACGGCTCTCTCAACATGCGCACATGCGTTGAAAGTTTTGGTGTGCTTTAAAATACTTTCACATTACATTGAAGACTTCTTGATTTGTGGAGGGGGGGCCATGTTATCGTAGATTATCTTTACACACGCTCGAAAAACATAATGCTCCTTTGGCAGTTGGGTGATAATGTTAATGTTTGAAATAAATAAATATAGTCAAGTGCACTCTCCTTACTACCTTAAGCATGTCTAATTAACAACCTTTCAGGACTCTCTGCCTTTCTTGCCTTTTCCACTGTTTTGACTTCTTTTGCGCCGAGTCTCTCTCTTACTGGTCTTTTGGGCAGTTTCAGCTCAATTTGAGGGAGGGTTTCTACCTCTTTGGGGGTCTCTTTAGGTTTCGGAGGAGAGGGAGATTTGCGAGAGGTAATAGGGGGAGTGGATGGTGGTGCAGCTTGGCTTATTTCCTGTAAAATATAAAAATGAAAATGTTAAATAAAAGTTAGTGGACGACATGTTACAAGATTGCAATTGCAAAGTGTAAATGCAAGGAATTAGATACTAAGAGTGTATTCACCAGGTTGTCGCTGCATCTTGTTGGAGGCCCACCTACACTGCGTCTTCCGGTCTGCAGACGCCACTCGAGAACCTTTCAGCCCCATCGGCCGTTAGTTCTACGAGCGATGTGCCCTGTCCACTGCCACTTAAGTCTAGCGATTCTTCGAGCTATGTCTGTGACTTTAGTTCATGCGCGGATTTCAAAATTTCCAACAAGATGGAGCGACAACCTGGTGAAGGTGGCGGGAACGCATTGGATACGGATGGCGCAGGGCCGATCTGTTTGGTGAGCCTTGGGGGAGGCCTATTTTCAGCAGTGGACGTCTTTCGGCTGAGATGATGATGATGATGATGATGAGTGTATTCAAACAAAAATGTGATGATTTTTAGTTGGAAAGAATGGAATGCAAAAGTATTTTTGCATTGAATACACAATAAATACCTGATAGACATCTTCGGCAAAATCATTCATTAACTCCTCTGCCTCCGTCCTAATTGTTAAAAAGTCCTCATCCTCTGACATAGAGTCTAGCTGTTCAGCCAATTTCTGCTTCAATCCTTGAATTTTAGCTTCAATTTCATTCATTTCCTTGATTTGTTCATCCCTAGGAGCTGGAGGGGCAGGAGTTACTTCCTGAACTTCGGGATCACTCACTGTGATGATACTCTCCTGGCTGGACTGTGATGGTTCCGGCTGACTGGCAATGCTTGCGGGATCAATGATAGGTAGTATTGGTCGCTTCAGTTCTTGGACAGAAGGCTTATTTTCAACAATTTTTGCATCAACTTTATGCATATCAAGATTGATACCATGGTTCTTCAAAATCTGTCCCGCAAACACATCTGTTATAGAAGGTTCCGATTCTTTTTCCATGTTCATTAATAAAGGAGGTATATTTGGTCTAATCATCTCATGCTTTTTACTCTTCTTCTTGCTCTTATGAACTTTCTTTGTTTCTTTCTTCTTATGTACTTTATCTTTGTCTTTCTTTTTAGATTTTTTTGAACTTTCACTTTTCTTTGTCTTATCCTTATCCTTTTTATCTTTCGGTTTCTTTTCTTTTGTTGAAGAACTGTCCTTTACCTTTTCTACCTCTACTGGTTCTGTAAAATAATAAGAACAAACCTTTTTGGGATACTATATTTAAAATATTCGCAAAATAATAATATTTTCAAGATTCATTTATAGGAGAAGAGAAAGAGAAAGACTGATTGAATTTCTCAACCAAATTAAGGAGAATATTAGTACTGCAAAAGGCTGGAGGAAAAATGTATGAATGGCAATTATCTACTCCATCAACAAGAGAGCAACATCTTAAATTGTGATGATGATTTACTCAAAATTGATAAAAGTCAGCAAGCAACAAAGACATAATTACTGAAATAAAAAAACACGGGTTTAACAAAGTTTGAAGAGAAAATGGTTATAACTGTAATATGTGTACTAAGCAAATCTTAATTATCATTTGCATTATTGTATGGATTAATGTAACTCACTTAATGGTGCGGTGACTGTAACTTCTTGTAATTTCTTAAGCACCTGGTGCAACCAGTTGACAAACAGTTCTGTATTGTCTCCGAGAAACAACTGCAGGTCATCCTCCATCTGCGCCCGAGTACGCTTGTTGGCTACCATCACCATCACATAGTCTGGTAGCTCATCATCTATAAGACATAAGAAATGGTTATACAAGAAGCCAATATAAAATTATTAAAAGCGAAAAAGTTTTTCGGGTGCGCCGGTGGGATTCGAACCCACCCGTTGGGGCATACCCAGGAGACGTGGGTTCGAATCCCACCGGCGCACCCGAAAAACTTTTTCGCTTTTAATAATCTTAGATTCGGTGAGCAGAGCAGAGCGGTTAAACCTTTGAATATTCATCATACTTAGGCCATGTTCAGATGGCAAGCGCTCAACGCGCGTTTTGATAACGCGCGTTACATTTTGTTCTGGCCAACGCGCGTTATCATGTATACGGCCAGAACAAAATGTATGTAGTTGTAAACGCGCGTTAATAAAACGCGTTGAGCGCTTGTCATCTGAACATGGCCTTAGTAGTAATGTTCTATGATAAATGAAATAAAAATAAAGCGAAATAAAATGTATTTAGTAAATTAAAATCAAGATTAATAATAATAATGGAATAAATGCTAATAGAACTACTACTATTATATCTATCTATAAGATTTAATTATTATAGTTTTAGAAGATTGACATTAATATTAATATTTTTATTTTTCCGAATTATTATTTAACATAAATTGTATTGACAAAAAAATAATTTATCCATGCATGCATATTGTTAGAATAGATTGACATTCTATGCCCTGACAGGGTGTCATGTACCTACCATCTTGTAAAACTAACCATCTATTAATGTAATGAACATGAATCTGAATGAATAAATGAATATGAATATGAATAAGCGAGATATGATTGAATTATTTTCATGCAAAACAGGCACAATAACTCTTCTGAGGTACAGAAAAAAACCCTTTATTACTGTTATACTGTTATATTCAGGTGTGATTAAAATGTGACCTGTATAGGTCGACCCTGAATGAATGACAATAATGCAGAATCTGGTAATTCAAATGTTCATGTAATTGCCACAAGGGTTTGATTTATCAGGTTGTGCATAGTTTTTATTCATTCAGGGTATTTTCCGTATCTTATCTTCGTCATTCTATACGGGGTTTCAGGAGTAAATGTTGTAATGGTCTTTTCCTTATCTTATCTTCTTCATTCTACACAGGATGTCATGAGTTTAGAGAATAAATATCATAAGGGTCTTTTCCTTATCTGTATCTTCTTCATTCTACACAGGATGTCAGGAGTTAAGAGTTAGTAGTGGTAGAGCCATGTTGTAGCTAGCCGCTGCATCACGAATGGGCCGGCTCGTCCGGGGCAGTACCACCCTCTCACAGAAAACCGGCGTGAAGCCGCAGTGATCCTGCTTGCGTTTCGTACGGTCAGTGAGAGTGCCGGTGGCCCAATACCTCACCCCTTCCCTCTCCCCCTCCCTCTCCCCCTTCCTCTATAAGCGCTGCAGTGTCTATGGACAGTGGTGATCATTTAACATCAGGTGACCCACTAGTTCGTTTGTCTGGCTTTCTACCATAAAAAAAAAAAAAAAAAAAAAAAAAGACAGTTAATGTCATAAATAAGTTTATACATGAAAACTCAATAAAAGTTGTGAAAACACAAAGATTTGGCTGAGAACGGATGAACAGTTGAACCATTTGATTTCTGACCCCATGTAGAATGGTTTCACAGTCAGCGTCATAATGATTTTCCTTGTCAAGCAATGCAATATCAGTGAAAAATTCTGTAAAAAGGTTCCACAGTAATTCACAAATCAGTTAGCTTGAATTTTGACAGTCTCATGCAGAACATTGTCCCTTAGCTAACAATAGCGCACAAGTCAGAGAATGGCCATATGACGTCTGCAAAGAATAGGAGCATAAAAAAACCGGCCAAGTGCGAGTCGGACTCGCGCACAAAGGGTTCCGTACCATTATGTATAAAAACAGCAAAAAAATCACGTTTTTTGTATAGGAGTCCCCCTCAAATATTTGTTTTATTTTGATTTAATTATAAATCACGTTTCTTTTATGGGAGCTCCCTTAAGTATTTATTTTATTCTGGTTTTTAGTATTTTTTGTTACAGGGGCAACCAAAATACATCATCTGTGAAAATTTCAACTGTCTAGCTATCACAGATCGTGAGATACAGCCTGGTGACAGACGGACAGCGGAGCCTCAGTAATAGGGTCCCGTTTTTACCCTGTGGGTACGGAACCCTAAAAATAGCCTACAACCTATTCTCAGACCTACTATATATAGACAAAAAATTACATAAACATCAGTCAATCCGTTTCGGAGGAGTTCAATAACAAACACCGTGACATTAGATTTTTATATATTAGATAGGGTATAAAGCATCACATGGATGGATGTAGTATTGAGTTTGAAACGCGTCAGTGTAGCTTGGTGGTGGTGATGGTTGGGTTTATGTGATTTGTGTGTGTTCGTACAGTGTGGAGGTAGAGGAACTGCATGAACACACATTTCTTGCATAAACATAACTATTGTAAGGTCGCGGGTGAGCAAAGTAATTGTTTTAGTTCTTTAATATAATTTCATAAGTTCCACATCAAATTTTGACTATCAGAATTTTAAACTTAACATTTTTGCTGTCATGCGTTCCTACGTGCTATGATCATAGCCAGTAGCAGCGTTATCCCACTTTGTAGCAAAAACTACCTACAAACTCAGAACATACCTGAGATGTTCTTTCTTGGCACTCAATGTGTTAACCTTTTCGACGCCAACAACACATATATCAGCACCGCAGGTTCTACGCCAACAACTTATATATCAGTCATGGCGTGCAGAGCAATATCTACCTACATGCATTTCTGTAGGGTTCAACTTCGCGTTTGACATTCCTATGTTATGGCGTATGAGTGAGAGCTGTTGTATTTGACAGAGCGTTGAAAAGGTTAATATGAGTCAAGAAATGTTGACATTTTGATTAGACATTAGTGTCCTAAATCTAAGCATGCTGGATCTTAAGAGAATAGGTTATTTTGCATCAAAGTTCTTATTATGAACTGTAATACTTACCAACGTAACAGCCCAGTTCCGTGAGCTTGGCCTTAATGGCAGACTGAAAGAAACACAAATTATTGTAACACAGTAACACATACTTTTTATGATAGCATAGATATAATGTTCAAAATATTTAAATGACATGGAAAATGTGTCTATGATATTTTAATAAATCAGTAGCTTCTATTTACTGATAGTGTTATTTTGACCATGTAGTATAGTCCCTAACATGAGTAAATTTCATAATATTATTTCGATTGCTTTGCATACGGACACCTATTTACAACTGAACACAAAAGCGGAATTACTTTTGAGTACTTCGCATCTGGTTAGTTATAATAAAGATAGAATCATCAGTACACGTAAATTAGGCTCAATGAATGAATAAAAATAAGTAAATCCTCATTTTTACCCGCATCTTCTGGCCAATCTCGCTGCCTACGACGTCCATTTTTGGTGTGGTATTTTAACAGCACTACACTAAAATAATCTTACATACTACTGCCTAAATATATCTTTCAGCTAAAACACTTTTAATAAATCACTTTTTCTAAAGAAATTCATCAATTGCTGTACGAAACGTCTTTTTTTGCTCAAAGCTATGCTTATCCATTCCCATCCATTGCTTTACACGAAACGAAACGAATGTATTTATAATGTCACTAAATGTCAGTTGTCTGTCAATTTGAGATTGCCCCTCGGACCGATTGCCCCATATGGGAACGTTCCATTCTAAATCAAATAAAAACAAACAAATGGGAAAAACTTATACTTCATTATAACGATAAATTTTAATATTCAATTTTGTTCTATTTTACAATATTAAAAATGATATATTTGTTTAAAAAAAAATTGTTTAATACTTTTTTCGGAACACATAGTATGCGTAAACAGGAGTGGAAAGATACTGACAGTCAGTTCTTCAGTGTTGCCAACTTAGTATTTATTTTTGGCGTTTAGCGTAGGTATTGTATATTTTATAAGCATAATAAAAAATAATTTAAAAGTGGAACCATGAAACAAACGCCATTTTACAGGTCAGATTCGATTTCAAAAAGACCGGGAAGCTTAATTCTATTATTTCTATTTTGGGATATATTTTCTTTCCCTTGTCTAGCATATTATATTTTACACATGTTGGCAACACTGTAGTTCAGTTGAGACTAGTTGAGAGCATGGACGTTCGGCGGCCCCTACACCTACAATAACATTGTACAATACTTTCTATTGTACAATAAGATTGAAAGGCGCTCTGAATCCAAACGAGCAATTATATTGCACAATAATACGAACTGCAGAATGTTTTCGTGTTCAGTCGGATACTAAAATATTGCACAATACTGACAATACACGATGCAATTGTGCAATAAAAATTAAACTCGCTCAAACTTATTTTTATTTTATTTTTATTTACTTATTTATTACATTAGACGATTTAGGGGGGATGAGGGGAGGGAGTTAAGTAAAAAAACTTTAAAATAAAACGGAACTTCATAATTACCAAAAAAATAAAAATTATTATGCTGAACACTTTAGTACTTTGTCAGCTTCACGAATGTGACATACTTAAAACTTTGTAGTATAAACAAAGTAATAAAGCGCTCAGTGACTTCTGAGGCTGACTGTACATACCTACGAAAATTGTTCCTAAAAAAGATTCTTTGAAAAATAAACATTGAAACAAATCAAACATGTATTATTTTTTTCCTTTAGATCTTACGCAATAAATAACAAACAAGGGGAGGGGGTCGGCCAATTCTTATTTTCTCTTACAAAGGGGCTCAAAAACTGGCAAAAATTGTCTTACGTAATAAATGAATGGCGCCTTACAACGGGAGAAATCGTTGGCATAGCGTGAGCTTTTACAGTTAGATTATTTTCACTTTGACACTTGGCAATTCTCGACATACAGCGGGAGAGATCGGAAGTGCAATACTTGGCCTGAGTTTTTATTATTAATTAGGTACATTAAATATATTTTATGTGATTAAATTCTAGGATTTTATATAAGCACTGTATGAGAAAACATGAACCTTTACTATGAAAACTGAGACACCCCGAGTGTCAAAGTGGAAATAATCGTAATGTAATAACTGACGGGTATTTGTAACATAAAAGTAAGAAGGTCAAAATGACGACTGCATAAGCTACGGGCTTCCACTATCGCACGTCACGCCGTAAGTCTGCGTTCCACCGTCACCACCTTGATGAATATCCATCTACAACTGTGCGTTTCTTTCGGCATTTTCTGCCACGCACAGTAAAATTGTGGAATCAATTCCCGTCTACGGTGTTTCCAACTAACTATGACATCGGGACCTTCAAGAAAAGAGTGTATTGTTCCCTTAAAGGTCGGCAACGTACTAGTGACCCTTCTGGGGTTACTGGTTCTCATGGGTGGTGGTGATCGCTTACTAACAGGTGACCCACTTGCTCGTTTGCCTCCCTCTATCTATAAAAAAAAAAAAGAATTTTTGGTAATTTTTTTGCTTCACTTGTATATTGCTGAACCATTTTTTTCGCATTTCTTATTTTTTTGGGCACTATAAAAAAAATAGTACAACAGTATGGACAGACCACGCAATTCAAGAATTCATGGTCAACATAGTTGTTAGATTATTTAAAAGCGAAAAAGTTTTTCGGGTGCGCCGGTGGGATACGAACCCACGTCTCCTGGGTATGCGCCCCAACGGGTGTTCTACCAATTGAACCACGTCGCATCCAACCGACTCCCCCGAAATTCTTAATCGCTTACATACGCCAACAGTGGTGTGTGGTAACATCCATCGAACTATTAGAAGCTACGACTCCTACGTTCCAAATTACATTGGAAATGCTTAAGAAATGATGTACCACATCTATTTATTCAAATATTATTTATTTTATTAGCAGTACGGCTGCTCACCGAATCTAAGATTATTTAAAAGCGAAAAAGTTTTTCGGGTGCGCCGGTGGGATTCGAACCCACGTCTCCTGGGTATGCGCCCCAACGGGTGTTCTACCAATTGAACCACGTTGCATCCAACCGACTCCCCCGAAATTCTTAATCGCTTACATTATGCCAACAGTGGCGTGTGGTAACATCCATCGCAACTATTAGAAGCTACGACTCCTACGTTCCAAATTACATTGGAAATGCATAAGAAATGATGTACCACATCTGTTGGCGTATGTAAGCGATTAAGAATTTCGGGGGAGTCGTCGGTTGGATGCGACGTGGTTCAATTGGTAGACCACCCGTTGGGGCGCATACCTAGGAGACGTGGGTTTGAATTCCACCGGCGCACCCGAAAAACTTTTTCGCTTTAAAATAATCTTAGATTCGGTGAGCAGCCGTACTGCTAATAAAATAAATAATATAGTTGTTAGATTTAAAATAATGCTATTTGTAGCTTACCTATGGAATGATATATTGCAACCACTATAAGATTAATACAATTCTTATTTAACAAACGCTACGAAGACATAGTACGTAAATAATGCCGCCATGCCATGAAATTTTTTTTTTTTTTTGGAATTTTATGGAATTTCATTTTACATGCCATGACATGACACTTTAAAGGGTTACCATTAGAAATAAAAAAGTAGACTAGACACGAAAAAAAAGTTTTCTTTTTTATTTAAGAATAAATGTAACAAAATTAATGAAATTATAATACTATAACTTAGAATTGTTAAAATAACATTAAAATACAAGTGTTTCAACTGGGTTTTTTGAGCCAAACTTTTTAATCAAAAGGATTTTTTAGGCTGGCAAGATGAGAGAACGAGACACTTGGCCTCCGTTGTCCATATCCCTCTCTGTTCGGATTTGCCTTTGTGTAAGGCGCAACAGTGAGCAAACAAAGTACAACTTATAGAGTCTGTCAAGCGAGTCGTGTCCCTTGAAAACAGGCGGCATTTTCAGAAATCTTTTATACATATTTCAACATTAATAACACTTTGAAAACTATGATTTATACTTGTATTTATGTAGCTGCCTTTTTAACTAATTACTGCTACATAAATTCGAGTATCAATCACATTTTTCAGTATTATTAGTGTTGAAATATGAAAGATTTTTGAAAATGCCGCCTGTTTTCACAAGCGGAACTCCCTTTCTAGTTAATACCTAAAACTGAAGCTAGAGTTCCGCTTGTAATATTAGTTGTACCTACTTTGTTATGCAATTGGGCCCAGGGGGGCTACTCCGAAATTCGAAAATCGAAGTTCGTATCGCATCGTCTTGCTCGCTCTTGTATTAAATACCTACTATTAGCGTGAGAGGAATGGCACGATACGAAGTTCGAAAATTGCACTTCGTAGTAAAGGCCTGGTCACCTACCAAATATCAAAAACCGGACAAGTGCGAGTCGGACTCGCGCACGAATGATTCTGTAGGTACGGAAGGTAAAGGTACGGCCAATCAACTTTTACACCGACACTTTGGGCGTCTCCTGCGTTACCAAAATTGTCTCTGGCGTTACCAAAAAATCGTACTTCCAACAAGATATTTCACGGTTTAATAGGTTAAACTTACGTAGGATATTGGCATGTATTCATTAGGTAGGTACACCATCTATTAAGTTACAGAAAAAACATGTTTTCTTACAAAAATCTGCAAATGTTTGAAAAATTTCGCGGACAGACTAGTGTCGGTATAAAAGTTGATTGGCCCACCTACCATTATCTATAAAAACGACTAAAAAAAATACGATTGCTGTATGGGAGCCCCTTGAATATTTATTTTATTTTGTTTTTTAGTATTTTGTTGTTATAACGGTAACCGAAATACATAATCTGTGAAAATTTCAACTGTACCAATAGCTATCACGGTTCATGAGATCTATACAGCCTGGTGTCAGACGGACAGACAGACAGTCTCAGTAATAGGGTCCCGTTTTTACGCTTTGTGTACGGAGCCCTAAAAATGAGCTCAGTAAAAGTCTCACCGTTTTCGAGATATTACGATTTTTTTATAATTTTTTGAAAAGGTAGGTATACTCACACTAAAATTTTGAGTTGTGATATTCGGAATTAAACGCGAAATTTGTTTTTTTTTATGGTTATTTAATTAGTTTTGCATAGTAGCTGCTGAATTTAACCAAAGTGCAAACTGATCCATCTTGAGCCTCAACTTAGATAGGGTGGTAGTACTAGTTTAACCTTTTCGACGCCAACGACACATATATCAGCACCGCAGGTTCTACGCCAACGACTTATATATCAGTCATGGCGTGCAGAGCGATATCTACCTACATGCATTTCTGTAGGGTTCAACTTCGCGTTTGACATTCCGATGTCATGGCGTATGAGTGAGAGCTGTTGTATTTGACAGAGCGTTGAAAAGGTTAACGCGATTTGTAGGGTACTTAATGTTTTGTATGGAGATTTTTTCCCGGTAATTATTTTTTTGATAAGCTATTTATCATTTCTGAATGTCCATTAAATGGACATGTTTTTAAGTTAGTAAGCTAATCAGTGGCCATGTTCTTTTTTTTCTCTGTGATAGATCAAATCTTGACGAAAGTTCAGGAGAAGAGGCAAAATTTCAATTAAAATAAATACACTGGCACTGGGCCCGCGTGGGAACTACGGCCCAATCCCTCTCCTTCTGAGAGGAGGCCTGTGCCCTGCAGTGGGATGTAAATAATAGGCTGGGATGATGATGATGACGATGAAAAACAATGAAAAACTGCAACAGTTGTTTTTTAATTCGTTTTTGCATCTGATAACACAACTATTCAAGATTATTTTTCAATAAAAATAAATGCAAAAAATAATTAATCCCGAATAATAATTTTTTTCAAAAATCAGAAAAATCTAAATATCTCGAAAGCGGTGAGACTTTTACTAAGGTAATTTTTTGATATTTAGTAGGTGAATAAAATAAAAAAAAAAATATTTTTCGATTTTAATTTTATTCATTTATATAAAAATTTGTCCATGGTTTGAAACTTACTAGAGTAAACAGTAGCTAAAATATAAAATAATAAATAGTGCAGTATTATTCGAATACCTACCTACATTTTATTATGATAGTCAATTTAATTAAAATTGTTTTCTTATCATTAATATGGCTTTTAATTTCTAACAATTTTATTTTAACAAAACAAAGTTAAACAAACTTACCAACAGACCTAATAAAGTTAAACTTTAGACGAGTAAAAAATGTACCTACCTATTCCATTGTATGTAAAATCAGGTCATTCCTTTATAAAATACTGTTTGTTCTAATAATTCTGAGTAAAAATATAATTTCAACATTTTCTACCCTTTTCTAGGCACTTTCTCTTTATCTTACGTCACTAGTACGAAACAGAGATAAATTCATGCTTTAGGTAACAAAATATGAAAAAAACTTAGTATTTTTATCACTTACTTCCTACATTTTTTATCAGTTGGGGTACGATCGGCACAAAAATAAACAGAAACTTTTTGAATAAGCATAAGAAAATCCGTAAAAGCACAAGAAAGTAACAAGAAACAGTGAATTAGAGTTAAAAGTACCTAACACTGATTTGCCCTGATTTACCCCAACTTCTAACCAAGATACAGTCAGCAGCAGCAAGTAGGTAGCTAAAAGAATCGAGAACTCAAAAAATCGTTTGGAATTCGAGTTGTGTGTATTTTTGAGGACAGCACTCTAAACAGTTATTTATTGGTCATACATAATGTAGTTTGGGCCCGAAAGTCAGTTTTGGGGGAGAAGCGGTCCTGCCCCGCACCGTATAGACGCCCAATATAATATAGACGGTCGAGTTTCCTCACTGGTTGGTATTATTACGCTGTTGCATAGGTTAGTTAGATATAGGGGAGAAAAGTCTTTGACCAGTGTTTGTTGCCAGTGATGACTTATGACACTGAGACGTGGCCGCTAACGATGGGCCTCATAAGGAAGCTCAAGGTCACTCAGAGGGCTATGCTCGGAGTTTCTCAGCGGGGTCGCATTAGAAATGATGAAATCCGCGCAAGAACTAAAGTCACCGACATAGCTCGAAGAATCGCCAGACTCAAGTGCCAGTGGGCAGGGCACATTGCTCGTAGAACTGATGGCCGATGGGGCCAAAAGGTTATAGAGTGGCGTCCACGGACCGGAAGACGCTATGTAGGTAGGCCTCCAACAAGATGGAGCGACGACCTGATTAAGATTGCTGGAACGTGTTGGATGCGGATGGCACAGGACCGGTCTGTTTGGCGAGCCTTGGGGGAGGCCTGTGTTCAGCAGTGGACGTCTTTCGACTGAAATGACGATGATGGATAGGGTTGGATTCCGTTTTTTACTTGTCAGACTAGTTGATGATTTCAAAAAGAAGAAAAGAGGATTAAGTATGCGAAATAATACAGGATAATGTCAAAACAATCCGATGGTTCTTTTGCTGTCGACTGTGCAATGTTCTGATTTCAAACCATAGTTAAAAAAATCTTGACTAAAGTACCTATTATGAAACGATAAAATAGCGACTGGAAGATATTTAAGTATAAAACGTAGTGACCTTTAAGACCGTAGGGTATTGCAAGTTTAATAAGGCTTTGTTATTATGTATGTTGATTACACAAAATTTGACAAATATTGTATCCTATAGGACTAGAAGTTATTATTTGAAGGTCTTATTATACTTTAGGTTGTATTTACAGACTTGTTAAAATACTATTCACTAAATAAACTTCTAATATTTATTTACAGGTTGGTACTGAATTACTGCTCAATTACCTCTATTTGTAAATACAACCTCTAAATATTACGAGTAGTACAGTGAAAAATTTACACCCATGTCTTTGGTCGCAAAAATATGTTTGGAATGTGCCCTTAACAATAAATAAATATCTATTATAAAACAGATCTAATTAGGTTTTAGGGGAATGTTACGCAATAACACAATTTCAACTAATCAACTAACGACACAAAAGTTTTGTAAGTTGAATTCGTGGTAGAAATATTATAAAGTAACACTTTACAGAAATACAACAATTATTTACAAAATCTAAAAACTATTTCAGGAATTGTCAACTCGTCGTCCGCTAGCAGGACGGATATTTTTAAGACACTTTGGCCTATCTTTATAAAACAAAAGTTATGTTATAAAACAATAAAGTTAAAAATATAAAGACTTTAAATCGTATCCTTAACTCTATGAATACTTATGTCTGGCGGAATCTCAGTGTGTGTTAACTAAAACTACATTTGCCTTTAAAAAATATAAAAAATGCGTCAAATTAACTTAAAATGCGTAAAACACCTTAATTTGGCAATATATTTGGCAAACAAAAGCGTGCTAAAAATGCTTAAAATACTCTTTGGAATTTTATTTGCGTTTAACGCCCTCTAGCGAGCGACGAGTGCTACACGTTAGTCGTTCTGTCACATCCTTGTCCGTAGCTGCCTATTTGGAACCTTGTGATTTTCGGTACTGGGCTGGACGTCGGTCCTATTTTCAGAGATGGTTTGAATGGACTCGTGGTTTTTAGAGAGCTGGAGTCCGTTCTCGGTGCGCTGGAGTCGGTAGGCCCGCGGGGGTCTACCGGGGCCCCGCGGGGGTCGCAGATGCCCTGGGGTCGACCCTGGACTCCCCCAGTGACACTTGGCTGAGCGCCGTTCGTGTGTTGCTGTAGCTGTATCCGTGACGCTCGTTCCATTTCTCTAAAAAGAATGTGGGACTAGTTACTTGTCGTTTGGTCGAGTTTGTGTAGACTCTAAATAAAATTGTGGGTAGGAAGTTGTGTGTTTAAGGCCAGCGCAGGCCAGATGCTGTGCGTGTCACGTCACGCGGCGCACACGCACCGGTTGTGGCGAGTGGAGCTGTGGGAGGGATGGCACACTAGATGTGTGCACATGGTTTGTCGTTTTTCTTACAGTTTCATTCATTACAACTGGTGCGTGACACGCACATGCATCTGGAATCTGGTCTGCGTCGGCCTTTAGTGTGACGCGGTAATTTGTGTGTTGTTATGTGTTGTTATGAGTACCTAGGTATTGTGTTGGTATGTAGTAGTCATTGCATTACGATCGACATATAAATTGGTTATCTTATTACTGGTCAACTTAACTCAAAAATTTACATATTAGCAAAAACGGTGGCTTTTTCCTGCTATTCGGAATCTTTTTAATTATTTTTTAACTAACTTACTTACTTGACTTAAATACTGAACTCATTACCTTATGATTTATGATTCGTTATACCTACTTTTTATTTTATTCTAATATAGCTTTAATATAAGTGTCAAGTAATAGACATTTCAAATAATTTAAGTCAAATAAACAAAATGAAATACCTAAAGTCTAAGATACATTAGATTTTTTCTGTCATTTTGCTAATGTCATATTTGGTAGTCTTTCCAGTTTTAATACTTACCAAGTTGAAAAGGTAAAACAAGTTGGGGATGTAAAAAAAATCTTAAATATTTTCTCGCAAAAGCAAATCATGCAATTCATTCAATGGGCATAAGTAGAAAGATTGACAGACAGGTATTATTGAATGAAAGGTTTGAAAATGTCATTCTTTGCACGGTCATTGATCAAACAATTGAATTCATACCATGCTTATCATATCAAAAATTCATTTTAATATTGTTTTGTTTGTATTGTTTTGTGTTGAGAAAAAAGTGACGTGCGTTCATTCAATTAAGACAATCAAACCTGCGTGAATAAATATCGATCGTGTCAATGATGTGTGTATTGATGATGCGACATACTGTGAAAACATCAGCATCGTAATCCGTCATGATCATGATACAATACGTTTACTTTTAGTTTACCACTGACAGATGGCTTGCCTTCATTTCATTTCCAACTTTAAGACCATACAAATAAAGTAGCTATTACAAAATCTGCAAACGTGGGTAACAGTATTCTAAAATTGGCTTTATTTGTAGGTCGTTAAAGTTGAATATGAAATGAAGACAAACCATTTGTCAGTGATAAACTTTATGTAATTTTACTGTATTAAACATTAACGTATCGTCGGACTATCCACGTACTGTCGAACCATTATTCGATTCCTGACCCGTCGTAGAACGGACCATCGGGTCACATAAAATTTTTACGCATAATTTATCAGTTGGCATAAATAATCCTTTGACACAACTTTCTTTCTCAGAATCATTAACTGTTCAGAAATTGTATTGTTATAAAATAAACATAAACTAACCTTTAGAAACCTACAGGATAATCATAACGGAATTCTTAAATGATTAATTATTTCTGAGAAAAAAGTGTTAACGGAATGATGAAATATAATTATGCCAAATCATGAATTATCCGTAAAAAAATTATGCGACCAGATTGGATCCCCGTAGAACGTTCTCGCAGTAAGCGTCATGATTGTTTTTTTTTATCAGGCAAAGCGATGCCGAGACATTTTGTGTAAAAAGTTTCCACAGTGGGTCACGATTTAGTTGGTTCGATAATACCAATTGGTTGGCAGAAACCTATTCGCCCAATCTGGCCGTCTTTTGTCTTGCTAAGTAGTGAAACATGAAAGAGAAATACTTAGTAATTACTCCCATTGAAATATCACGGATTTCTTACTGAAGATCACAGTATGTAGCAGAAGATATCCAGAGACTATTCAGTTCATTTTGTAACGATTTAAAGACGAGGCAAACTTAGCAACGTTCTAAATTTCTTAAAAAATAAGTGGTTTGCTAAGGACATTTTTTATTTATTGAGAGTTTTAGTTAGAAAAGCTGAATCACGTTAAATCACGTACAACCGTGGAAATTTTTCTCAGTAAGTACATTAAATACCAAAGTCTAACGAGGAAGTCTTTATGTATGTTTATTCCACAGAAGTACTTAATTCAGTTGTGTTGCTTCGACCGTATTGTCGCCATCATTAACATCGGAGCAGTCTAGACGCTCACATTTTGAACGCGGCCGTGTTGTCAATCGCGCAATGTATTCAGATTTTTTAATTATCTAGACAGCATTGATGATTAAGGTGGAAGCGCACGCTCTAGGCGCGAAATTCAAACTTTTTACAGTTTTTAATTTATTGTGGGTAAACGGTGTAACTGTTTAACTTCATATGGTACTTGCGCTTGTAAAACAGTGTTCTTTATTTTATTGTGTAAAGTTTTTTAAGAATAAAACTATTAGCTTGAAATAAAAGTTGTTAAAACGTTGAAAGTCCGAATTTCTATGTTTGACAAGTTTTATATCAAGCTAACAGTTTTATTCTGAAAAAGCTTTACACAATAATATAAAGAACACTGTTTTACAACCGCAAGTACCATATGAAGTTAAACAGTTACACCGTTTACCCACAATAAATTAAAACCTGTAAAATTTTTGAATTTCGCGCCTAGAGCGTGCCGTTCCACCTTAAGATGGCGACAAAAAATCGCAGCTACTATCCCGACAAATAAAATCTGTCATCAACAGCCGCCACACAAAATTAATAGTCTCTAGGTCTTTATAGGTTCAAACGATGATACCTTCAAGTTCTAATATACGAGGCCAATGCGGACGTGCGCTCCGTTTTCCTGGATGGTGCGCATGCGACGGGCGTAGAGGGATACGCACCGCTGGTGAGCCCGGCCAGGCGGGATAGGGGGCAGCAGAGAGCCGCCGCGTACGCAGCGCGGTACTGCGCGTTCATTATAACATAAATGATTGGGTTCACGCAAGCGCTCGCGTAGAGTAGGAGGTAACCGGCGATGTGGAATACTGGAATGAGAGGGAGATAGAAATTAGTCACGATATCTCTTTTTAATACAATAGGATTTGGTAAAAAAATAATGCATATTAGTTTTAGATTGGGAGGAACATAAAATAATAAAAATAAAATTTATAGTGCAGGAAACCTGTCGTACCCGAGTCGTAATCAAAAAAAAAACACAATTAAGGGATTTAATAAACACAAAGCTTTTTTTTGTGTAACATAGCTAGGTTAGGTTCGGTTAGCCCAAAAAATGCGACCGTGATTTTGTTTTGATTAAGCCCATAACTACTTATGTACAATTTTTTTGAAAACAATCCACCTATGTAACTAGTTTAAGAGCTTCAAGGAAATAAATTTAATCAATTAGCTTATTGGTATTGACAAGTAGAGGAAAATAATGTAAGTAATCCTTTATATTTTGTACCATTTAATGACTTTGTGAAGAATCTAAGAAAAGTTATCATTTTCAATTTTGAATGTAATGCATGTTAAGGATTGCTAAAGTTAGTGGGGATTGGGCTGGGCATGTCTTGCGGATGCATCCACAACGGTGGGTACATTCAGAAACATGATGGGTACCACTCGATGGTGACCAGCGGCAGTTCAGGTGGAGGCGGAGATGGCGAGACGACCTGGATTCGGAACTGAGCGATAACCGGTGAACTGGGGTTACTTTAGGCAATTTTGGGGTTACTTTGATAGATTTAAAATGGTTATAAAAACATAAATATTCATAGCTCAATTGAGCAAATGACGTAAAAAGTTAGGTGATTTATCAATGTAGTTATTTCACTGCTACAGATGGTCTAAAAAAGTAAGGACACGGCGTAAAAACTATTTTCCAAAGTAGCCCCTGCATTTTAAAGTAACCCCGTTTTATGGTACCTATAGGTAGGCGGTCATTGGTCAAGAGGAGAGGTCTTAAAAAATACTATTGCAATGTATCATCAACTCACTTGGATATTGCACGTGATTGTCAGCCACTTTCGCGATGGTGATCGGTAGATAGCACACTAAGAACGACAGAAAGATGGCCAGCACCATTTTGGTGATTCGCCACTCGTTCCGTCGCGCCTTGGTCTCCCGGTTATCTTTGATGGTGGACCGCTTCTCCGAGTTCAAGGTTCCGGGGCTGGTGTGCTGGGATCGTTGGTGCTCACGCATCCTCTGTTCAGAACTGAAAGGGTACATCACGTGTAAATTAAATTACATTTAAAAACTCCCCATAAGTTTTTAGAAAGAAAGAAATAAATACATTTCTTTACAACAACACAGGATAAAGATAGAGTGTCATTGCGTTTGCAAATCGGACACGGGCTCAGCATAATGCTGAGGCGTTTATAGCACCCCAGCGCTGATTTTAAACCAGAGGCCGTATTGTCTAACGCGCAGGCGCTTGCTTTCGCTTTCACCATCTCTTTCTGCCATCATCTTGTACCGTTTGTCAGAAAGAAATAATGAATGCGAAAGCAATCCTCAGCGCGTTAGACAATAAGCATATCGCAACTTCAGTGACGCTCGGAGTTTTTCTTGCGCTAGTAAACATTATTTACCCCTTAATACTAATTTTGTGTGATAATATTAAATGAAACCTCCGCCCCAGAAAGTTAAAATGAAGGGTAGTGTAACCTTACAGACGTCAATCTGTAATGTTCCATCTTATGTGAACATAGTTTAACTTATTAATTTTATCAAATTAAATTATTTCATACTCAAAGTAGACTATTGAATTATTAATTTATCAAAAACTAGCATTTTATTACTAAAGTATCCGAATGCGAAAGTATCCAAACACCTGACCGTGAGAGGTCAATGTACGAGGCACGTGTAACCTTCAAAGCTAATTTTGGATTAAAGAAAATGCAGCTAAAACATATGTGATCATAGTTTTAAATATGAAAGTTAAAAATTACTTGTTTTACATGATAAAATGATTTTAAACACAAACGAGGCTATTTAATTATTAATTCATCAAAACAAGCATTTCATTACTAAAGTATGCAAATAAGATTACTGCATCACTTTCTATGTACTAATTGATACTAATAATACTCTTTGCATCACTGGCAATACCCACTGACTCTGACGGATCAAGATACGAGTTATTCAAAGCTATTTTAAGGCCAAGGTGGACCTAGTGGACCTAGTGGACCAAGTGGATGAAGTGGACAGTATGGCCAACATGGCTGAGGTGGACGGTGTGGCCAGTATGGACAATGTGGCCAGTGTAAATTTCGAAGGAGGGGATTTTATTATAAAAGGGACGAGACGATGGGAGGAAGAACTTCTTCTTTATTTTGCCACGGGCTCGGAAACGGTTCTCCTAGTGTGTTTGAGGTATCATTTTTATCGTGACTTTTACCGTATTTTCTCTTACTTTATTGTGTTTTCTCTTGTGTTTTCATTTATCGTGTTTCTTTTATTGGGTGTTTAAATGTTTCTTGTGTTAGTTAATGGGGGTTTGTGTGATTGCCCGGCTTTGTGTATTTATTGCCAAATATGGTGCTGGAATATTCATTGTCGGATAATTACATAGTTGTTGATAGTTAAGATGGGATAGCGGGATTTTGCGGGAATTTCGTATGGGTATTTATTTGTTAGTTTCTTGTGTTAGTTAATGGGGGTTTGTGTGATTGCCCGGCTTTGTGTATTTATTGCCAAATATGGTGATGGAATATTCATTGTCGGATAATTACATAATTGATAGTTAAGATGGGGAAGCGGGATTTTGCGGGAATTTCGTATGGGAGTTTATTTGTTAGTTTCTTGTGATAGTTAATGGAGAGGGGTTTTGTGTGGTTATCTGACTTTGCGTATTTATTGCCAAGACATGGTGATGGAATGCTCATCGTTTGGATAACTACATAGCGTGTGATAGTTAAATTGGGGTTTAGTGGATTTTGTGGGGTCAGTGTAGGGGCTAGGTTGTGTTAGTGTTTGAGAACCTAATTCGAGCATCAGCTGAAGTAATAGCTGGACTCTGAGAAGGGATAGTCCTGAAACCCTGCGGTGTTAACGTACCGATTAGCCCATCTCGGAGGCGTTTTAGTGTAAATTTACCACCTCTTGGAGATGGGTGGGGGTCTGTATTATAACTCAAGAGTCGGACCTAAGTTCTCCCTGGGTGTTGAGGGGTTTGGAGCGCCACAACCGGTGTTTCAACCTCATCAATGTCTAGTCCCACTTATCTATTTATATATATATTTACACTCTGGTATTCATCTAACCCAATCCCCTCAGATGGGTACCAGAAGCACACAGGTATAGAGGATAGGAGCTGAGTAACCTGCTCAAACGTAGGCATTAGTTTAGGATAGGCCCTCTCTTATCAGTTGGAGAGGGGCCCCGCGGTAATTATAAATGTGGAATCCGGATTCCTAGCTTGCCAATGTCGTGTAGAATAGATGGTTAGTTTAGCTGTTAGGATAGGATTATAGGGAATAGGTGTTATTACCATTTAACCAAATATTACCTACTGTTCTTCATTATACTATTTGATGTTGGAGGGCAGTGCTATGCCATCTGACTTACTTAATACCTACTATTATCTAAATACTGCAGTTCTTTATTATGCTATCTTATGTAGTGGGAAAGGGTTACATTCGTAGATCTAATTATGAGAGTCTTGAGACTTTAATATTTCTTTGACTGACTTTTGACTTTGACTACCTCTAGTACTTACCGACGGATGGAAGATTTCAGGGTTTGCTCTCATCCATATGTCCTACATTACAAACGCTGGTAGCTGCTATTGAGTGAGTCAAAATAAAACTCAACAAACTCACTATGAATATTTATTTGCTGGAAAGTAGAATCTCCTTTGAAGTCGGCGGTCGTCCCTGGTGAAATAACCTTGGATCATCTGGTCCTGTAGTGGCTAGTTATACTTACTAAATCTAAAAGGTAAAAGTCTTACCAAACTCTATATTTACAAACCGTCATTCTGACTATAACTGAGGCAGATGCAAGTTAGTGGTTTACCGGTACCAAAGGATCTGGTAACTACTCATTAGTCATTATGATAAACCATCGAAGTCTACATTTACTACCGAAGTTCGGCTAAGCTATTGCAGAGGCAATGTGATCACAGGTTGGATCCAAGAACGGCCACAGGCTGTAACTAACTTCCCTTTGAATACCCTCTTAATTAATATAATGTTATGTTCTTATTACCTAAACAAGGAATAAGGTAGTATGCTTCTTCTAAGCCAGTGGGAGAGGCTTGTCCAAGTCTGGATGACGGGAGCCATCTCTAGAGACGGGGAGTCATGGGTCTCTAGACTCAGCCACTAAATAAAATACCTTTACCTAATGAACATATCATAGACTATGGACATACGACTCTTATGACTATAGGGAATTATCATCTTCACTTTATTCGTCATTGACATATCTCTATTATAAATAAACTAGATTATAAGACTATATAGGCAATTGTCATCTTCATTTATTCATCATAAACATATCTTTATTCTAAACTTAAACTATATGACTATCAATTCCTTTCCCATACCTATACTAAAAGTTCTGAGGGTTATTTTACGGACACAACGTGGGTTCCTTATCTTAGACCGCTAACGATCACTTGGCCAATTTTGTGACGTAAACAAGGTAAATCAACAAGGTAAATCAACTAGGTATTTCAGGTAGTGTGGTAGGTGAGGGCTCATACATATAGATATATATAGAGACATACATATAGGCGTAGGTAGCCATACATAGGAACTATAGGTAGATACATATATAGGCGTACGAATGGGTAGGTAGGTTAGTCAGTTTAGGGTAGGGTAGGGTCAGGAGAGAAGAAGGGGGGGGGGGGGGTGTTACAATTGGATGCCGAATGGACCAGGATCTAAGTTTGAATAATTATTACTATTTATTTTACTATGCTTGTACAATTCTTTATCTTTCCACTCTTATTTCATTAAGTCTTAAAATAAACATAGCTTCTTTGTTACATTATGTGATTAGAGTCAAATTTATTCATGTTACATTGCTTGTAGGAATAGTATACAGTTGATTTTGCCTTGTTTACAATTGTTGCGGTGAAAGCGGAAGTATATACGGGAAGGGTTCATAGTCATTGTATTATTCTAAAGCAGTAGTTTGAAGTCTTCTCTTATCAGTGCGCCACCCTTTCTACATGTTGTCCTGAAAAATAAAATAAAAAGAAAGTTAGTTTCAACAACTATAGTCTATAGGTAAAGATAGTGATTGACATGAAGGTGAAGAGAAAATAAAAACAATATTATATTAAATACAGAGATTTTATGAGTTTATTAAATTAAAGATGAATAAGGTGGGTTTTGTTGTGAGAATTGGTCTAACCAATTTAGCAGATCTAGGAAATTATTCAATGATAGACAGACAGTGGGGGCACAAACTAGCAAAATAAATGCCTTAATAAAGTGAAGAGATCTACAGAGTTCCTCAACTCTATATATTAACACATTGGTGTCCACTACTTGATTTTGGTTAATTTAATAGAATTCTCCCGTGGAAATAGTTGATTCCGACCATGGCAACAGGCTGGTGTGATGATGATGATGATGATGATGATTGGAAATAGAGTATAGAATATTCTGATTAACACAATAAAATAGAGTAATTATATGTTCAGCAGTGGATGTCCTTCGGCTGTGATGATGATGATGATGATGATGTATATTAGAAAGGGGGCAAACAAGCATGTGGTATCCTGTTGGGTGGGTGGCAATCGCCGCAGCCCATGAATACCCACAACATTTAGGGTATCGCAGGAGCGTTGCCGACCTTTTAGAAAAATAGATAAGCTTATTTTAGGTCATATCATCATAGGGTTCGTTAGAAAGGCAAAGCAGTCCTTCTCGTTTTCATGTTATATAACTGTTGTCCGCGACTCTGTCTGTAGGAAGTTTGTTTATTGCTGATTTGTGGAAGTCTGTGCCCTTCCCCAGGCCACATGACTCATATGTTGACTGTTTGCCGAAATTCATCCGGATCAGTTTAGCCAGTTTAGCATAATGGGGCGGCGGACGGATAGACAGACGGACACGCTGCCCCATTCATATTAATAATATTAATTCGTTAATTTCATTCATTACATTTTACAACAGAACAGTTGCATCGAAGCACTGTGAAATTCAAGTACAATGTGATATAATATATGTACAGCATGGTTTTATAAATAAGATAGGACATTAGGATAGACAGAGAGATTATTTCTTACCTTAGCTTAGTGAAACAATGGTCTACAATATTCAGGACATTGGTAAGAGGAAATGTGTAAACTCGACTCGGGGCGGATCACCTGAAATTAATTTTAGTATGGTTATAAATAAATCTGTAACATGTAGAGCACTAATAATTTTAAAGAACACACACTATCAAAGAAAGTTAGGGAAATAATTAAGAAAATTAAAGGGATAACATATATTATGTATTACCGTTAAAAGGAATTTTCTCGGTCACACTAGGGACTCTGAGACTTGGAAGGTTTATCTTTGAATTGCGGACACTCCTTTCATCGATTATTAGTTCATAGACAGCTTCCCGTATTTTAATTTCATCAATTATTCATGTCATCGAACAATTAAATCATGCTTTTCTTAACACTCAGAGCGCTGTAACATAAAAAGAAATATGCATCAAAATTTGTTTATAGACTCATTATTATAGATAGAGAATAGATTTAAACATATAATTATAGTTATGTTGAGTTTATGTTAGGAAGAAAAAATTGCATTATCACTTAGAATATTGTGGCATTAGATTAATTGGAGATTATCTTAAGTAAATGCCACCTCACAAACATAGATATGTCCAAGTCATATTTATATATAGCAGCTAGACAATGTCCTATTTACTAACTAGAATAAATGTGCATGTAATTGTTGACAAAACTTAGGTATATTAGCTAATTGTACTTGTGCTTTTCTGTCTAAATAAATGAAACAATAACGAAAGGAAAAAGGATTTGATGGTTCAATGTATAACTGGGGATGATAGTCAGGATGCGTTAAACATTACATGCTTGAATTATGTACAAGACTAAGGCTTATTTTGATCAAAGTCACGGTTAAAAATGTAACATCTACAGTAAAAATAAACGAAAACAGATACTTACTTGGTTAAATAATAATATCAAACAGGCTTTTCTGCTTCATTGTATTTTCGGCGGAGTGATCGATCATTGTCGGATATTTGAGTTAAGGCTAAATGACGGTTTCTTCAGAAAAAAGCGCGGAGCTCGTGTTGCACTTCACATTCATTTACATTAGCGTGGTACTGTACGTAATAATATTAATGCATGTAAAAGTAATGAAAAAAATGCGTCTGCGCAAATTGCGTCGTAATAATTTTTGACAGCGTGAGCGTAGACAAGATAGAGTGTATTGCATATCATGGTTGACGTACATGGAAACAAGTGTTGCCAGAACAATAATACCTATATAAAGCCTCCCATTCATTGTCACATTGTCATAGACAACTTTGAGGGTTTTGTGCGATTACGTTAAATTATAAATTCTTTGCAGTCTGTTAGATACATTAATTATTCTTTTTGTATCTAAAAATAAGTTTTGCCATAACTAATTATAACAAAATAGAGCCTAAAACGCAAAAGTGATACTAAATAATTATAGCAGAGGTCTGTCAGATTAGGGTATGCGCGCGCGGGCAGCTCTTGTCTCCGGGCCACAAGTCTATGGGTTAGTATGGAGGTGCACCGCGTCTCCTGGGATACAAATACACATTACACAAATTAAATCGTCTTGCGACTAAGTTGTTCGTGCACACGTCTTATGCTTAGGGCACTGGATTCGTTTCGTTTCTTTGTAAAAAATATGCAAATGCGAAGAAAAAAAAAATATGCTTTAGAAAGCGAAGCATAAAACGTCGTAAAATATTCGGTATGAGGTGGACCTTATCGGAATTATGGCTAAAATAATAATGTAATCTATGGACGTCTATGAGTATGCGAGAGTGTGTGACGTTTTGTTTAAGCGGGAAAACATTTCCGGTAGCATTGTCAGAACTGTCAAACTGGGGGGGTTACTACGAGATTCGAGGTTCGAGGTTCGGATCGTGCGGTCCCTCTCACTCTCGTAATAAATACCATTAGCGTGAGTGAAACGGCATGAAACGGGGTTCGGGTTTCGCGCTTCGTAGTATAGGGCTTTATTTGACAGATAGTATCAAGTGTCAAAACAATAGGGCATTGATTGATATGATATGATATGGTTATTAACGGAGTAATTAGTTGTAATGTCTAGTAATTCTGAAACAAATGCACATGCATAAAGTTAATAGTATTTTGTGAAATCAAAACAATAGGTCATTGATTAATATGATGTGGTCATTAGCGGAATAACAGAGTAATTGGTTGTAATGTCTAGTGATTTTGAAGCAGGTGTGCTTACGTAAAGTTAAAAGTAAAATCAAACAAAACAAGAGGGCCTTTAATTTCATTAACAAAGTAGGGGGTTATGCCGTCTCAAGTTAAAAATGTGTGACTGGCGATCAAAGTAATAAATAAATTTTGCCGCTGCGAAAAGTCGTCTGCTAGTCTAGACGGCTCAATGGAAACTTTAAAATCAACGATTATGTTTTGGTCAAGCGAGGTATGTGATTGAATAAAATATAATATTATCCTATATATGTGTAGGTTATAATATAACACTTATAATTCCATTGGTGGCGTTTGAAATTCTAAAATTAATGGTTCGTAGTTTATATTTACATCTGGTTATGATTACCTTTCCTTAATTTTGCTATGCGTGTAGAGTAAAGCTGATAAATTAATGAAATATAAGTGACGTTTGTGAGTCGTGGAATATTTACATAATAAAATAACTAACAATGAAAATCTGAGAGCTTAGGACATAGGGTGTAATTTCAATTCATTAATTTGTTATGTAAAATGGAATGTCACTTTAAAATTGACAGTTGGTTGTTTACATTTTTGATCCCTAACGTGTGTATGTATGTATGTGGAACTCTTTGTTGTGCATGGAAACATGGAATTAACAGTTAACGGACAGATGTACAATGGCAGACTTATCCCTAATGTCATGTGAAAGTTTAGAGAAATAGTTAACGTATAAAGTAGGCTGAATTGGAAACTTAATCATGCTCATATTTGATTAAAGTTTTATGAAAGGAATATTTAATTGAATGAAAATAGAATGACTATTTGTAGAAATAAAAAAAAATAACACAGGGCACGCTTGCGTTTTATCCGGCCACCATGTGGGTGTGTATTTTAAATCTCTCAATCTAATAAACAAATAGAATAACTCGGCAGGAAAATAGGGATTTGTAATAATTTCACATAAATATTAAACGGGGCTGCGCAGGTGAGAGTAATAAGGCACGGGTAAATTACATAATATTCTGATAAAATTTAGTTTTCCTTTAGGCATATCTTGTGTATTTGTGATTGACATCAAAATTACCTGCACGGGTGCCAGTGTTGTTCAACATCAAAGCTCAACAACTAGTTAAATAATATTTACCAACTATAGGATATGTAGAAAGTTTAGGTATAGACAGGTGCGAGAAGGTGTCTTGAAGAGGATGTTTTCTATATGATTTCAACTAGTGTGTGTATGGTTGCCTAAGTATCTGGGGGCACGGTAGTGCGCCTTGCCAAGCCGGGTAGAACATTTAATAAATAAGTGAATATTCATAGGATTAGGAAACACAATACTATTAGTTACGTTGTGTAATTTACATTTTCGTTATATGCGGAGCACTAAGGATAATAGTTACCTTATTCTGATAAATTTTAACGAGCTTACTTATTGTCTTGGTTTTGGTTGTTATGTACAAGTACTTGAGAGGTGCTTACTATACTTGATACTTTTGCATTGTATGTTCATGTGGGGCTTTTTATTCAATAAAAATTAAAATAAATATTATTATTATAATAAGTTGGTCAAGAGTACAGTTAAGAATAGTCACTTCAGGAAGTTCCATGTACTTGGATAGAATATTGTAGTTAAGAAAAGAACGTGGAGTCAGTAAGGTGACCTAAATGATGAATGGTAAATGATGATAGGCCTAAATTCATAAAAACTAATTTCACTAGGCATACCAACAATTGATATAATTTCATTAGCCCTAGTGTCATGACAGCTACATTATGTGTCCTAATTTAATATTATATCTAAAGTTATGTATCCTAATGTTTTATACTAAACAGTAAATGTTCTAATATTACTGAAAATTAATAATATTATTCCTAATTGTTAGTAGACTAATAGCCATAAGTACTAATCGTTGTTTGGACGATAAATACATAAAAACAAATACTCAGTTAGGTAGATGAAACCCACATAGGTTAAACTAGGGTGACTACAAGGTGCTATGCACCTTACCTATGCGGAATAGGAGCTCCGCGCAGCGAAAGTGATTGCGGTTGTGTAAATCTGTGAATAGTATAATTATATTCAATGTTTAGTGGTACTGGATAAGTAAAAATAGGGCTATTGAGAACAAAAAATTGGTTATAAGAATATAGATTTAACATAGAGTCGGGATGCTAGAGTTGGAATTAATGAATGGTAACAAAATTTATATTTTGGTTTTATTTTTTTTTAATGTTTGGGCTAGTGAACAAGGTAATGGTGAAAGTAGGATTAATATTTTTGTGCTACAATAGGAGAACCGACTTAAATACATTTTCAGGTGATTCATTTTATAAAATTTAGTAGGAAAGACTTGATGTTAATAATAGCTGTTATATAAATAGTGATATTTAGCTTAAGTCATTTTATCCTTGGGGACAACAATTTAAAATTGACTAGATAGAAATTATGAAATAAGAAGTAATTATTATTAAACAGAAAAAAATATATATAATGGGACATGTGTTTTGCTGAGGGAATTTGTATTACTCAAAAAGTTTCTAAAATAATAATAATAATAAAAAAAAATTACATAAATATTATTCCAATGTCAGGGTGGTATGTAAGATATGTAAGAGGAAGTATGGTTATGGTTATGGATTATGGGGTAGACGATTAATAATTAGAGTATGAATGAGGAAGAATGTATGAGTGGAAGTTGGGTGTGTGAAAGAGATGAATGAACAAGTTGAGTGTCTTGTGTGAATGTGGCCTTGATGTTGAAATTTTATTTAACTTATTAACATTTGGACTGGAACATTACACTTTGCAAACAAGTAACATGGTTGTAGATGTTAGGAGTAAGCCAAGAAAAAAAAAAAACGGCATCATGCAGTTAAAAGCCTTCCATGTTACTTCAGACTTAGACACAACATAAGACCATGACTAAATACACGTGACAATTTCGAAGCGTAATATTGTATTAACCTTGGAAATAATATTGTAATGATTTTTATCATTGCACACTGGCGCTAAAATTGAATAAACTGATATGCGCCTGTAATTTGCGAAAGAAATATCTACGTAAGAAATGTAATTTATCGAAACCTTATTGTAAGTTATTTGGAAAGTAATTTTACTGGATATAGTCAGTAAAAATAGATCTTAATATCATAATGAGTCAAAGATTGGGAGTGAGATGAAAGAGGATCAAAGACTATTTATGCATACATACATACATTCATGGATATTTTGTGTGCTTCTATGCTCTGCACATAAATAAAATTTACTTTTTTGGGCGTTCAGGGTGGGGCTTTGTTTTACGGGGGGGCACATCTGCGAATGATCATGGTCGTTATAGGCAGATGCAAGATCTGGTCACTAGCTTTTGTGTATGAACCTAGAAGGTCTCATTTCCCTTGCTGCGACATTAGTTCCTCGTGAAGCTCTTTTATCGTTATTCTGGTCGCTGAGAAATAGTTAATGACCCTTTAGTAATTCATTCCTGGTTGAATGCATACAAATTAAATACAATATGACGTACTTTATTGTTGCAACATTCACCAAGCTAGGGGTGGTGTTTTCAAGGGGGGATGGTTAGGTTACGCTGTTGGGGTTGGGTATTTAAGCAATAGTTATGGACGCCGACGTCTGGCATTATCTTTAGAAGGGATGCATAGGTGACCGATTTCAGTCGACAGAGGCAGATGCAAGATTGTGTCCATCACTTTTATGCATGTTTAATAGGAACGAGATGGAACTAGCACAGCCATTTTCCCTGTTGAGATAAGAGTTGGTTCGTGTAACTCTTGAATCATCAATCGTGGCATGCGAGACTTGACTATTCGCCCCTTGAGTGATTTCACTCTTACGTTTGGTTTAAAGACACACCTCACACAAGTTTTGCCTGAAGAGAGGAGGAGAGGCAATCATAGAAGGGAAAAATATTAATAAGTTTAAGGATAGATGATGTTTTAATTTAATTTCAAATTCTACTTCAGCTAAATACATGTCCGCTTTCATAGAATTTGGGGGGCAAATTGTAACCTTACAGACGTCAATCTGTAATGTTCCATCTTATGTGAACATAGTTTAACTTATTAATTTTATCAAATTAAATTATTTCATACTCAAAGTAGACTATTGAATTATTAATTTATCAAAAACTAGCATTTTATTACTAAAGTATCCGAATGCGAAAGTATCCAAACACCTGACCGTGAGAGGTCAATGTACGAGGCACGTGTAACCTTCAAAGCTAATTTTGGATTAAAGAAAATGCAGCTAAAACATATGTGATCATAGTTTTAAATATGAAAGTTAAAAATTACTTGTTTTACATGATAAAATGATTTTAAACACAAACGAGGCTATTTAATTATTAATTCATCAAAACAAGCATTTCATTACTAAAGTATGCAAATAAGATTACTGCATCACTTTCTATGTACTAATTGATACTAATAATACTCTTTGCATCACTGGCAATACCCACTGACTCTGACGGATCAAGATACGAGTTATTCAAAGCTATTTTAAGGCCAAGGTGGACCTAGTGGACCTAGTGGACCAAGTGGATGAAGTGGACAGTATGGCCAACATGGCTGAGGTGGACGGTGTGGCCAGTATGGACAATGTGGCCAGTGTAAATTTCGAAGCAGGGGATTTTATTATAAAAGGGACGAGACGATGGGAGGAAGAACTTCTTCTTTATTTTGCCACGGGCTCGGAAACGGTTCTCCTAGTGTGTTTGAGGTATCATTTTTATCGTGACTTTTACCGTATTTTCTCTTACTTTATTGTGTTTTCTCTTGTGTTTTCATTTATCGTGTTTCTTTTATTGGGTGTTTAAATGTTTCTTGTGTTAGTTAATGGGGGTTTGTGTGATTGCCCGGCTTTGTGTATTTATTGCCAAATATGGTGCTGGAATATTCATTGTCGGATAATTACATAGTTGTTGATAGTTAAGATGGGATAGCGGGATTTTGCGGGAATTTCGTATGGGTATTTATTTGTTAGTTTCTTGTGTTAGTTAATGGGGGTTTGTGTGATTGCCCGGCTTTGTGTATTTATTGCCAAATATGGTGATGGAATATTCATTGTCGGATAATTACATAATTGATAGTTAAGATGGGGAAGCGGGATTTTGCGGGAATTTCGTATGGGAGTTTATTTGTTAGTTTCTTGTGATAGTTAATGGAGAGGGGTTTTGTGTGGTTATCTGACTTTGCGTATTTATTGCCAAGACATGGTGATGGAATGCTCATCGTTTGGATAACTACATAGCGTGTGATAGTTAAATTGGGGTTTAGTGGATTTTGTGGGGTCAGTGTAGGGGCTAGGTTGTGTTAGTGTTTGAGAACCTAATTCGAGCATCAGCTGAAGTAATAGCTGGACTCTGAGAAGGGATAGTCCTGAAACCCTGCGGTGTTAACGTACCGATTAGCCCATCTCGGAGGCGTTTTAGTGTAAATTTACCACCTCTTGGAGATGGGTGGGGGTCTGTATTATAACTCAAGAGTCGGACCTAAGTTCTCCCTGGGTGTTGAGGGGTTTGGAGCGCCACAACCGGTGTTTCAACCTCATCAATGTCTAGTCCCACTTATCTATTTATATATATATTTACACTCTGGTATTCATCTAACCCAATCCCCTCAGATGGGTACCAGAAGCACACAGGTATAGAGGATAGGAGCTGAGTAACCTGCTCAAACGTAGGCATTAGTTTAGGATAGGCCCTCTCTTATCAGTTGGAGAGGGGCCCCGCGGTAATTATAAATGTGGAATCCGGATTCCTAGCTTGCCAATGTCGTGTAGAATAGATGGTTAGTTTAGCTGTTAGGATAGGATTATAGGGAATAGGTGTTATTACCATTTAACCAAATATTACCTACTGTTCTTCATTATACTATTTGATGTTGGAGGGCAGTGCTATGCCATCTGACTTACTTAATACCTACTATTATCTAAATACTGCAGTTCTTTATTATGCTATCTTATGTAGTGGGAAAGGGTTACATTCGTAGATCTAATTATGAGAGTCTTGAGACTTTAATATTTCTTTGACTGACTTTTGACTTTGACTACCTCTAGTACTTACCGACGGATGGAAGATTTCAGGGTTTGCTCTCATCCATATGTCCTACATTACAAACGCTGGTAGCTGCTATTGAGTGAGTCAAAATAAAACTCAACAAACTCACTATGAATATTTATTTGCTGGAAAGTAGAATCTCCTTTGAAGTCGGCGGTCGTCCCTGGTGAAATAACCTTGGATCATCTGGTCCTGTAGTGGCTAGTTATACTTACTAAATCTAAAAGGTAAAAGTCTTACCAAACTCTATATTTACAAACCGTCATTCTGACTATAACTGAGGCAGATGCAAGTTAGTGGTTTACCGGTACCAAAGGATCTGGTAACTACTCATTAGTCATTATGATAAACCATCGAAGTCTACATTTACTACCGAAGTTCGGCTAAGCTATTGCAGAGGCAATGTGATCACAGGTTGGATCCAAGAACGGCCACAGGCTGTAACTAACTTCCCTTTGAATACCCTCTTAATTAATATAATGTTATGTTCTTATTACCTAAACAAGGAATAAGGTAGTATGCTTCTTCTAAGCCAGTGGGAGAGGCTTGTCCAAGTCTGGATGACGGGAGCCATCTCTAGAGACGGGGAGTCATGGGTCTCTAGACTCAGCCACTAAATAAAATACCTTTACCTAATGAACATATCATAGACTATGGACATACGACTCTTATGACTATAGGGAATTATCATCTTCACTTTATTCGTCATTGACATATCTCTATTATAAATAAACTAGATTATAAGACTATATAGGCAATTGTCATCTTCATTTATTCATCATAAACATATCTTTATTCTAAACTTAAACTATATGACTATCAATTCCTTTCCCATACCTATACTAAAAGTTCTGAGGGTTATTTTACGGACACAACGTGGGTTCCTTATCTTAGACCGCTAACGATCACTTGGCCAATTTTGTGACGTAAACAAGGTAAATCAACAAGGTAAATCAACTAGGTATTTCAGGTAGTGTGGTAGGTGAGGGCTCATACATATAGATATATATAGAGACATACATATAGGCGTAGGTAGCCATACATAGGAACTATAGGTAGATACATATATAGGCGTACGAATGGGTAGGTTAGGTAGGTCAGTTTAGGGTAGGGTAGGGGTAGGGGGGGGGGGGGTGTTACAGTAGGTACACGGAAAGAACATGTCTGGTGATCACTTTTTTGAAAAATGAGATTTTAATCTCAAAATGTAGAGCTCGCAAAGTATTATAACTTAACTTTGGATTAAATATGAATAGCTGAAAATGTACACGCTTTTATCACTTTTAAAGGAATAGATACCAATATAATTGTTCGTGATGACCAACTTTTAAAGCGCTATAACTAAAAAAGTTACTTAGGTGACTAGATGTTCTCTCCGTGTACTCTTCAAATGTGGAAAAGAAATCCGAAAGTTCCATAGTAAAATGTCTTAGAGCACATGTTTTACAGTTAGAACCCTTTCAAGTTGATCACTGCCCAGACCACGTAGTAAGAATAGTTATTATTAAATTTTAGTTACCTGTGGACTACCCAAAAGATTCTGGCATAGCATAGAAGGATGAGGAGCGCAGGCACTATAAAGGCTATAACGAAGAGAGCAGTCTTCGCGGAGCGACCATTGTCGTCCGGCACAATGGAACACGTGCCTAACTCAGTGTCGTATGCGAATTTACCTGGAAAGTAAAGATTTTTATCACATCTGTTGAAAATAAAATCTTATAACATAGTAGAAGGAAGCTTTTTATTTATTTTTTCTTTTACGAGTACGTTCTGGGTATACCGCATTTAGTCATAGTTATGAGTAGACCGAAATCTTAATAATAAAAATAATGTAAGTAGAAATCATAAAAAAAAACATTTCTTGTCTTGTCATAAGCGAGTACATAAGTAGCAAGTAATTTTAAAGCTTATCCATTTTTTTATTCAGTAGGTAGAGATAGTAAGAAGACACCCATAATACACTCTAATAACCTAACTACATAATATACACCCAAGACCCGAGAACATACATTCGTATTTTTGATACAAATATCTGCCCCGACACGGGAATCGAACCCGGGACCTCCAAGCTTCGTAGTCAGGTTCTCTAACCACTAGGCCATCAGGTCGTCTAAACCATTATCTGCGTTGATTCCTGATTGTTCCAAAGTCTAGCTTAAAAGATAAGTACCTACATATTTAATTTGTTAAATGCAGCGTGCACAGGTAAATTACACAACACATGTAAGTTCTAAAAGACTTATTGTAGTTTCCTTAACCTGATTGCCCAATAAGCGTGAGATATAAGGATCTTGTAGCCACCTTAAACTTACCCCATTTCCCAATGAGAGTCGGAATCTGCATTCCGTACGCGAACATCCACGAGAAGACTATCATGAGGGCGATGTTGTATTTGTTGTACACGCGCGCATAGCAGCTGTAGTGTGCTATCATTATGTATCTGAAAATAACATATTACTTACAGTAAAATTACATAAAGTTTACCACTGACAGATGGTTTGCCTTCATTTCATATTCAACTTTAATGGCCTACAAATAAAGCCAATTTTGGAATACTGTTACCCACGTTTGCAGATTTTGTAATTTTTCTTTATTTGTATGTTGTTAAAGTTGGGAATGAAATGAAGGCAAGCCATCTGTCAGCGGTAAACTAAAAGTAAACGTATTGTAGCCTAGTGGTTTGAGATTATGACCTCTTAAGCAGAAGATCGTAGGTACAAACCCCGGGCTCGCACCTCAGAGTTTTTGTTTTTTTATAAGTCGTGTACAAAATTACATTTGAAATTTACCACGAGGTTTGTGGTGAAGGACAAACATCCTGAGGAACCTAGCACACATTTTTGAAAAATTGGCTTGCTGCTTCTTTATTACTCTTACGTCACATGTTTACATGGTCGTATCAGCAGTCACGCCTGCGCGCCGATAATGGGCAAATTAGCAAGCTATTACAGCTGCCCATTTCAATCATTTCAATCCATTTTAATACCGGCGGCGTTGTCGCTGGGCCTCGCTCTGAACACACTCCATGTGACTCCATCAACACGGTGTTGCACATCGTCTACCATGTCACATTCTGGGCATTTGGGTGACACGGCTAGCCCCATTATATGAAGTCTTTAAAAGCGAGAAGAATCGTGAAGACTGTAACTATAGCTACAATAATTGATTCGTTTTTTCATTTTCACGTGTCACGACAGCGTTAGTGTTCAAAATACGAGGCACGAAAAATCAAATATACAACCTGTCATAAGCATACCCAGACATTAATTTACTCGCGACGTGACAAAAAGACTAAGAAATAACTATCATTCTCGATAAGTCCAGCCAGCAGTTTCAATATGTGTCTAGATGTTGGAGTTGACACTTGATTGTTTTTATTATTTTCATAACAAATGAAGTTAGAAATAATCGCTTGGTGTATTGTATTCTTGAACATGAGCGGTCAAAAGACGTGCTTAAGCCAAAATAAAATTTTATTGATGAAGCTAAAACTTATCAATGTATTTTAAGTGGAAGATAAAATTGTATTAGCCATTTCGAACCAAATAAGTCCCAGTAATAATTGCATTACTCGGTGTGTTTACGAGCTTTGTCAATTTCGTGCTTGATATTACTTTCGGCAGCTGTCTGATAAATTGATTTCTCAAATATTTGATGGAATTGTTGATTTCGATTTGCATTAAAATAAAACAGACGAATTGGAAATAGCTTTCAGCTTAGCTGTAACTCAAGAGTCATTGCAAAAATATTTTTAAAACGAAGGCAAATCGTAGTCTATTTTTAACCGACTTCAAAAAAAGGAGGAGGTTCTCAATTCGGTTGTTTTTTTTTTTTAACGTGTGTTACCTCAGAACTCCGTCATTTATGAACCGATTTGGAAATATTTTTCGTTGTTTGAAAGCACATGCTTCAAGGTTGGTCGCGTTGTTACCAAAATCCAGTTCTGATGATGGGATCCATGAGGAATTGACGAAACTCCTCAAAAATTCAAGAGAAATGTATAGCGATTTTAGTAATTTCGGTGACAAGTCGAACATTTGCATTCAAAAAGTAATAAAACGACACAACCCCGTCGATCATTAAAAATAGAATTTTTAACATAAACTTATTTCGAAGTCAAACTGATGATTTTATCCTACGCATCTATTTTATACAGAAACAACTAAAAAGCAAAAAAAAAATTTTAAATAAAAAATAAAACCTCCTTCAAAAAACATCCAAAAAACTATGAAATAATAATTGAACCGAACCGATAACAATAAGCATGAAAATATCTTTCTTCTAATCTGTTTGAATTTGGTGCCTCAGCACGAGCCAGCAGGGGTGTAGAAGCCCTATAGATAGTATAGGTAGCTATGTAGGTAAGTTAGATTACTAGGTCCACTCCTGCTGGCTCGAGCTGAGGCACCAACTTCAAACAGATTAGAAGAAAGATATTTTCATGCTTATTGTGGTCGGTTCGGTTCAATTATTATTTCATAGTTTTTTGGATGTTTTTTGAAGGAGGTTTTATTTTTTATTTATTAGTAGCCAACATCTGAATCAGACGCTACAAAATAAATAGTAACTCGTAAATCAGACAGAAATAATTATAATAATAATGATTGGGAGACCAAAACGTGCAGACTCCGATGACTTGGACACTGGAGAGTATGGGAAAAGATCAAGCCGTAAAAAACGTACTTGGGTTTATCAAGTAAACGTAGAGCAGTTAGTCATCCCAGGTACCACTACAAAGACGAGGAGAAAGATCTTTCAGAATTCGGGCTGATGGCTAGCATAAGCTGCCCATTGATAATAAGGAATGACGTAGTCTGGCGCGGGATGCCATGATCCCCTTAGGGTCCCTGTGACCAGGTAAGTGGCTGAATATTCAAGTAATTTGACAGCTCCATTATACATCATTATCATACCATGATTATTATAGGGTCAATCAACTTTTTTTTGTCAACGATTTTCTGCTACTTTCTATGAAAACCGAAATAATTAAAAAACTGATTATTTTTCCTTATTTAAAGTATACTTTTCAAAACCCTAGATTTTTGTAGTCAATAATGGTATAATTGCCATGATTATTTTATTTTGTTTAGCTTCCATTTCGTGGGTGACCCAGGGGACAATGATGTCAATGAAATTTATATGAAAATAGTGGTATGTCCTCTGGGTAACCGGATTTTTTCATAGAAATACTTATTTTTTTTGGTTTTCACATACACACTATGATAAACAGTTTATCTAATTACTACAAAATCATGGTTTCACTAACCAGAGATTACTGAATTACTTGTAAAGGAGTAAATAGAAATTTACAAAAAAAAGTTGATTGACCCATTAACGGAAACACAACTCGCAAGATCTTTGATTAAACTAGATTTAACATCGGTACTGTTTGTAGTTTTCATAAAAAGTTAACCCTGAGCATATTTATGTATGACTGTTTGTTTCTCAATAAAAAAAAAAAAAAAAAAAAACATCTTTTTTAAAAATATTTGCTGAAACGGTAAGTAATGAAGAAAAGAAAACGCCGTGGCAACGCTGAATCTTCACCCAATTAAAGCAAACGTCCCTGGTGCTCGACACTGACCCAATACATGGCACCTTCAATCTTATGTCATAGTAACAGAGGTGACAGATGGGCGTGTCACCTCTATTACTATGATACTATGTACGTGTGTGTTTACCTTAAGTTAAGATTGTTCTGCTACAGCCGGATGGCTCTATTATTCACACTTCATCTTTAGTTATTGCACGTAAATGTAATATGTATACTTACCGATTCAAGGTAATAAGAGCGATGCTCAGCAGCGACACTCCTACATTTCCATATCGAAGGAATGGCACGAGTTGGCACAGCACGTCCCCGTGGGACCAGGTCTGAGTCCAGAAGCCGGATATGGCAAAGGGAAGGACCATTGCGCAGAATAGAAAGTCCGCACAGCAGAGACTGCAATAGAAAACAAAGAAAAAGTTAAGTAATAGAAAAGTAAGAGCTAGCAAAGGACTTAAGATTAAAACAGTGGAAAGCTCAGGAGGACACGTTAAGTAGGTTATCCACTCACGTGCTTTGACCAACTACGGTTGCCAAATATATTATGTGTATGTGTGCGTTTTTACAACAAGTTTTCTGTCTTTGTATCCTTCTTTCGTACGTGGCAATGATAGAGACAGGGTTAATACTACACGTAAATAAATGGAAAAAAATAATAGTTTGAACTAAATAATTAGAGCAAATACCCAATTTCTGATAAAACTTAAAAACAAATATTTAGGTAGTGTAAAGGTGCATGTTGTTATGTATGCCCCTCGTTAAGTTTAGTACGATGTTTATAAAAATTATATTTATCATACCCCAATTCTAATCCAAGCATACAATATAGAGATATACGTTTAAAACAAGATTGCCGTTGCAGGAACAATGTTTTTAAAGTTTTTGCGTAGGTATCGTAATTTTTTCTCATATTTTTAGAGAGCAAGAAAGGAAAATAGCAAACATTCCAGTGATTCAACGTATGTTGTTTACAGCGTATGCAATATTTATAATAAGTATAATGTATGTATTTAGAAACTTCAATCACAACCACAATAGTCATTCTATTGGTATAGAGGTAAATCAATAAAGCAATAAGGGCATAGGTAACAATAAAATTCCGATTGACTAAATGATTACGTGATCTGATCACTACCTTTTACCTACCTTTTTTTACATCATTATTTTATATATAAAAAAAAATGCAGATTTTTGAGGAAGCTTATGCCTGATTACCTTTTTTAATGTATGAAATAAATAATTTACCGACCATTCTGTTGAATTTAAAATTGCTTTTATGTTTTATAGGTACAGTCAGCAGTAGAAGTGGACGATCGGTTCTGGTGCTCCAAATGATCTTCGACTCTACTTCCAAGGTGATAAGAGTGCGTAGATAATTTAGAGTACCACAACCGCCCATTCACTTTTGCTACTGACTGTATCTAAAATAGTGTTTTATTCGAAGGTCTTACCTGATGATAAATGCGGCGGCGACATTTCGCACCTTGGGGCACTTGAGAAGGGCTACCACGGTGAGTAGGTTACCGAAAAGTCCCACCGACATGATCAGACCCGTCACAATGGCTGCGAAGGTCAGCAGAGCTGGCGAAAACCTGGGAAGTATTGCGCAAGTTGAGCAATTTTATAATTATGGTTATTTCCTAGATTACACAAAACTTAATAATATTCAATAAATGATAATTGATAAAACATAAAAACAATACTAGAACTAGATAAACTTTATGTACCTTTATTAAAGAAAGAAAAAATAGAAAGAGCCTAAGGCAGAAAAAAAATACAAATAAAAAATATATTTTAGAATACCACCCGACGGCATAGATTCCAGAAGGCAGCCGGCAGCTTTTAGAATACCACCCGACGGCATAGATTCCAGAAGGCAGCCGGCAGCTTTTAGAATACCACCCGACGGCATAGATTCCAGAAGGCAGCCGGCAGCTTTTAGAATACCACCCGACGGCATAGATTCCAGAAGGCAGCCGGCAGCTTTTAGAATACCACCCGACGGCATAGATTCCAGAAGGCAGCCGGCAGCTTTTAGAATACCACCCGACGGCATAGATTCCAGAAGGCAGCCGGCAGCTTTTAGAATACCACCCGACGGCATAGATTCCAGAAGGCAGCCGGCAGCTTTTCCGCGTTGAATGGCTAGGCTCAATCGTAGACGAAAATAGCTATACCGACCTACCTTTTGGGCCCAATTGCATAACAAAATATAACTTATATTACAAGCGGAACTCCCTTTCTAGTTGATATGACTGAAGCGAGAGTTCCGCTTGTAATATTAGTTGTACTTTGTTATGCAATTGGGCCCTGGTCGCTAGTCGTTTTACCAGGCGCGAAGAAATTCCTTTCCTAGGTGTTTCCAAGCTTTTAACTTCGAATGTTTATACGTTAGTATGTTATCTATTTGTTTTGAATCTGAGTCGAATTGAACTAATTTTCAGTGGTCGGATGACTTGAAGGTCCGTGTGGACCATTCGTCAGCAGGTCTGAATTCAACCGCGTTGTTTACAGGACTCGATAGTATACGTTATAATATATGTTAGTATTTAAGTAGATTCCTTTCTACTACCAGCGTAGCTCTATAAATAACCGGAAAAGTCTGTGTTTATTCTACTAAAAATTTAATAACTTTATGAAGAAACCGAAAAGATTCTTCTTTAAGCTTCAAAAAACCTAAAAAGGTCAACAAGCACCGAAACTAAAAAACAATGAGAATCAGAATTCGTTTTTCGTAACGAGCTTGTCACTTTCAGGTATTTAGAAAGTATTTGCCAACAATGTTTTCGACTGTTATCTACCTATCCTATGCCTATCTAGGCACCGTGTTTCCGAAAACTGTCTTCCGACGCTTTGTTGAACTCGAGCCCGAGAATTTTTGATCCCCAATTACAAACAGTTTTAAAATTATGCTAAATTATTTACATTCCAATGAATAAGAATATCTCGAAGTCTCTCTAGAGGTTGTCGTTGGCAGGGGGAGCGAGAAGTCTTTTGCAAGATTGTAGAACAAGGAATAAGTAAAGCTTCAGTACTTATTGTAGTTTTTTTGTGACTGGGGGCGGGAGTTTACCATAAAAAAAAGAAGCACGACGGGACAAATCAGAGCCATCTGTTCCACCGTCTATCAAAGGCGTCTGAGCGAATACGTGCTAAAAATATGTAAACCTACACAAAGACTTGCGGTAATCTTACCACGTTTTGCTTGCGCCCGTTTAGTGAATTAGACATTATTAGATAAGTTCACGACTAGTTACAAAACCTCCTGCGTTTTTGAAGTCAGTGAAAAATGCTTATCGTCGTTACCTGATTCTTTGTGTCCTCATTTGATAAAAGAAAAGACAATAAGTACAGGACCCTTAACACAGTCCGTCTAAAACAATGGCACGGAAACCCTTTGATACGGTTTCCGGTTGGTCCTTTCATACAAGTCTTTCATCCGCAGCGAACCACAAAAAGTTTTGCCTTGATTATAAAATAATGCAAACCTTTTTATTCATTAAGAAATGTTCAATGAGTTTGAATTGATAAAGATCTTAGTAACACACCTGCTTGCTATGTGCGGCTAGGGAAAGGATGTGTCACTCTCTTAAGTATCGTGAATTTGCTATTTAAATTACATTATGACATTTATGACACACGAAGACATATTGGTACAGACAGCTCCGGTTCATTGCTCAAATCACTGATTAAAAAAACATATTTAAATGAAGGGAAATATCTTCTACAATTGATGTTTTCACAATATAGGGTACAAGCTGTAACCCGCGACTCAGTTTGACACCATTAACCATCAATCCAAAACACAGCTCGACATTTTAAAATAAAAACATTTAAATTTTAATCCGAAATTTAACCAGATTAATACTAAATTAACAGTAAAATTTGATTTTTTAGTAGCTTTGAAACAAAAATAATAGTAAGCCAATTGAGTTGTCTAACAACTGACGTCACAGTTCAGCTTACAAAATTCTGGGGCCCTAGTGAAAAAGGGGTTAATTCTGCAGAAGTTGAACAGCTGATTTCGACTTAACCCCCTTTACACATGAAATAGAAAATAGCTGTTTAATTTCTGCAGACTTAAACCCTTTTTCACTAAGGTCCCAGAATTAGTGAGAAATCGCTTTCTGACAGTAAGTATGCTAATTAATTGGTATTGCCAATTAGCTTATTGTCAGGATAAGTAAACCAGTAGATACGAACATTGAGGAAATAGGCAAATCGTTGTGAATACTAGGCGGGAAATTACCCGCCATGACAATATGACGTGTGACGCGGAACAACGCGTCTCTTTGTTTAGCGAATAAAACACGAAAAGTACGGCCGACGCCTTATTTACCTATACAATGCGAGAAACATTGTGCGAGTTTCCTTACGAGTACATTACGGACCGCAGCGCTACGGAATCATGAAGTAATCAATCAACCACGGCAATGTAACGCAACGTCATAATATTTTTCGCACACGCATAAATAAGGCACGAGGAAGTAAGGAAGAATCAAATAAATCGCAGTTTACATGACAGGATGTAATTTAGACGGATAAAGCTATATTTCAATCAAAGAACGCGAAAGCCTTTCATGCCTTAGACGATTCATCTTAAGGATAAGGATACGCCTAGATAAGAATGTATTTGTATTTACGTGTTTTCATTATTTACACAGTGTTACAACTAATATTTATTCATGTTTACTAGATATTGCCTGTCACTTTGGAAAGATATATTATGATAACGACAAATCTGATTCGCTAACTTAGAAAAAATACGCAAATTCCGTCGTGATACCGTTTGTTCTAGCAGTATATAAAAATAAGCCTGAAATGGCTGAACTTATACAGTGCTTAGGTACATTTATGGGTCGTACACAGCGTAGGAAAAAAGTTGTCTCTCCTGCGGGCATAATATTAGCGACTACGAATCAGCAAACTGTGTATTTGAATCCCTCGCGCACTTAGGTCTAACTTAGAATCACTCCCTCACGCTCGTGATTCAATTATAGAATCCTTCGCTAACTCGTGATTCAAAATCAACACTCGCAGAAAAAACCAACTTTGCTCTCTTGTTGCACAAATAACTATTTTGCATTGTACTTTTTATTCTGTGTTGTATTTTACTATGGCTTTATGTACTGCATGAAAAAATTAAACTATGTATATTGTATTTAAAAAAATAAACAAATTCTATTTTGCTTTAGCAATCACTATTGTCTATTACTCCTGTCAAACGGTGACAGAAAGACATAGTGAAAGCGAAGGCAAGCGTAATAGGTACGGCGTCTGATTTGCTTTTCGCGGTGTATCAAAAGTACCTTGCACTTAGTTCATCACATATTTATCTATAGGCTTAGGTATAACTTTATGAATATGGGCAAAAAAGGCTACCTACCGCATGATTTTTCGTGTTTTAAATACAATTAATAATTTAATAATTACATTAATAATTTGGTCGGACGAAGGCCAGTAAAGTTAACCGAGTTTACAAAAGGCCATAGAAATTTGAAAAAAAGTACTTACTTCGATAGCTCGCTTTGGTCATGCAAAGCAGATCTGTTCACCACCTCCGAAATATTCAAGATATCCGTCATTTTGAAATCTGGAACCAAAACAAAACAAAGTTAGTGTTATTCTTGACCCTTAAAATACACTACGAGTATAGGCGATAAATCATATAAAATAGTTATGCACGAGCTACCCGCCATTAATTAATTTAATATATGAAGCTAAATTTTGTTCTAGTGCTTGTGTAAAGATAGGTATATAATTATTAAGGTAAAAACAACCGCCTTGTAGTTATAAATAGTAAATAAACAGTCACGGTATTATTCAGGAATTCCCTAAACTTTTTCCCCTTTATTGTACGATGACATAATACAACCCAACCCATAATATAACCCAATTATTGAATGGGATAATAAAGCCGTCAGATTATGGTGAATACACTACATTATGGATATGAGTAATAAAGGTCAGGGTGAATTAAGGAAGGCTTATGTATTATTATGCTTATGTATGTATGTATGTAAACTCTCTATTGTACAAAAATAAGGAAAAAAAAAAGAAATACATTACTGACAACCGTTGAAATGCATGTACAAAGGCGAACGTATCCCTTAAAGGGATCTCTACCAGTCAACCTTTGAGTGGATGAAAGAAGCATTTAGTAAGGGACCGACAAAGAGTAAGTAAAAATAATACAGTCGGACAAAGCAAAGGCTACAATACAACTTTTAGTAAATACAATACATAAACTCATAATATAAAGAAACCTAATAAAAATATACTACCATATACAACATATATATGCAAAATACATACAATAAATAAGCAGTGTTCTCAATATATTAAAGAGATGGTGTGAGCCACATCTTCTTCAAAGCTTCCCTGAACGACACCACGGAGGGAGATTGCCTAATGGAGGTGGGTAATCGATTCCACAGTCTAGCAGATTGCACAGTAAATGATTTTGAGTAAATTTTGGAAGAAACGACCGCTTTAGCCTAGTTGGTAGTGACCCTGCCTACGAAGCAAGAGGTCCTGGGTTCGAATCCCGGTAAGGGCATTTATTTGTGTGATGAGCACGAATATTTGTTCCTGAGTTATGGATGTTTTCTATGTATTTAAGTATTTATTTATCTATATAAGTATGTTTATCGTCGTCTAGTACCCATAGTACAAGCTTTGCTTAGTTTGGGACTAGTTCGATTTGTGTAAGATTGTCCCCTAATATATATTTTTTTTTTAAGTAGAAGGACAGGGTAAAAGGAGATTGGTACTCGACCGCAAACGATGCTGGATTCCTTCAGCCAAGTAGCTGAAACGCTTATGTTTGCTATAACTTATAAATGATTGTCAAACTTAAAATTCAATCAATCAGTCCACAAGAACAAGCCGCAACGCTATCACCATATAAAATAGAAAAGTCTGTCCATCATTTTCATCGTCCTGCTGCAGGCAGGCTTCTTTTCAGAATGAAAAGAGACCTGGTTGTAGACAAGGCATAAGGACGTATTATGAAAAATTCCCACGAGATTAATAATAAGAACAAAGCCATGGGCGCAAGTTAACTTAAATATAATGTACTTAAAGGCTTTAGTTGCAAGAAATAGAATCTTCTGAATGTGAATATTTTTGTTAAACCAACAAAGAAACAAATATCACTGACTGGAAATTGGTCATACACGTTTTATTGTTTGCGTCTCTCCTGTTGACATGGCAACAGTTAGGGGTCTATAGCTATTTTTTAGGGTTCCGTACCCAAAGGGTAAAAACGGAAACCCTATTACTGAGGCTCCGCTGTCCGTCCGTCTGTCCGTCTGACACCAGGCTGTATCTGGGGAACCGTGATAGCTAGAGAGTTGAAATTTTCACAGTTGATGTATTTCGGTTGCCGCTATAACAACAAATAGTAAAAAATGGAATAAAATAAATATTTAAGGGGGCTCCCATACAACAAACATGATTTTTTGCTCCTTTTTGCTCGATATTGATAACGGCAATAGGTAGACACTTGAAATATTCACAGAATATTAAATTATTATATTGACTTTAAAAATAAATCATTAAATTAAAATAAAAAAAAATATTTAAGGGGGCTCCCATACAACAAACGTGATTTTTATAGATAATTGTACGGAACCCTTCGTGCGCGAGTCCGACTCGCACTTGGCCGGTTTTTTTCACCTGGCCAACATTCTTCTTAAGTTTGCTGACTCGTAGTCGCTAATTTTATGTCGACAGGAGAGACAATCGTTGTTTCTTACGCTGTGTATTGCCCAAATACGTCCAGAAATGTAAGACGAAGCGAAGTCATCCTCTCTACTGTCAAACTGAAAGTCAGCGAGATTTTGATCGTATCACATTTTAACTGGCCATATGGTTCTAAATGCATGATGCACGATGTCAGAGGGTCACCGGGGCAATTTGGCCCGACCGCGACCTGACAATTAAGCCCTGCTCCACTCATCGTTTCTCTTATGTCCCCGGTTCCATTGCCTACCGTTGCATTATCTTCGGTTACTTAAGCCAATAACGTATATGAGTTTGACTGCGAATCCGCAACCCAGACACGTTATTTTGCGCGATTGTTTTTTTCGTTAGGCATTTTTGTATTTCACGTCAAGTTTTTACAAAACTATACGTTTCCTTAATGTCCTTCCAAAGGATTTTTTTTTAATTTTTGATAGGTAACCTAGCCACAGCTGAAAACTGCCAAATATAAACGCGTCCATTGAATTCATACTATACCAAGGACTTAAGAAGAGAAGGTATGTTCCAGATTATTGAAATGTTGGTGTTATAATAATTAAAAACGATATCAAAATAGTCCCGATTAAGAACAATCGTGTTTGGTGGCCCAATTTTTCGGAGCGAAGTATGAGTACACAACGAACTGAAACTAATCGAAACTAGGTACGTATTGATCCAAATAGCCACGAATTAAATAAGTACAGGGGGGTCATTTGTTTTATCTGATGCGGTCGTGTTCGACATAGGTAACATTCAATGGATACCCTTAATAAATAGATAACACAATAAAATAAAATAAATCAAAACAACAGATTTTTACGAATTGGCTTTCTACAAAATTCTGGTAAGTATAAAATAATTAAATTATCTACGATTGTCACAAGCGAAACTTGTTCGAATTATATCACTTAGGTAGTCGGTACGACATAAAAATTGTCACGTACTTTGTATAACTGAATGAAAATGCGATCGGTATTTTTTGTAGACAGTATGAAAGAGTCTATTTAAATAATTAAACCGCATGCGACGATATTGACACCAAAATTAACATAGTCGAATAGGTGAAGTGCAATATTTAGGTGAGGTTTTAAACGTCCAGCCCACCTCCAGCCCACCGCCTCCAGCTTTATAAGGCGCAGGTTCGCCCACATATGGAATACTGCTCTCATCTGTGGGCGGGGGCTCCCAAGTACCAGCTTCTCCCTCTGGATCGCATACAACGGAGAGCGACTCGAATAGTCGGCTGCCAACGAATTTCTGATCGGCTTGACTCCTTGGCGCTGCGTAGAGATGTAGCTTCACTGTGCATCTTCTATCGCATGTACAACGGAGAGTGCTCCGAGGAGTTGTTCGGGTTGATCCCTGCCGCATCCTTCCGCCATCGCCCTACGCGACAACTCTTCCATCCTCACCATCTGGATGGTTGGCTGTCTTCTACTGTGCGTTTTTCCAGAAATTTCCTGCCTCGCACAGCTAAGCTCTGGAATGAAGTACCTGCTGCGGTGTTCCCGGACCGATATGACCTTCAAGCTTTCAAAAAAAGAGCGTACTCCTATCTAAAAGGCCGGCAACGCACTTGTGACTCTTCTGGTGTCGCAGGTGTCCATGGGCGACGGTAATCGTTTATCATCAGGCGATCCGTCTGCTCGTTTGCCCCCTATTTCATAAAAAAAAAAAAAAAAAGTGATACGAAATTAGTGATTCTAAATCATTTAGGGTCGATTTTTCAATCCCCAGATAAAAATATCCGTCAGTTAAAACTATCGCTTTCCTTTTCTCAAGTTACAGAAAAAAAGGACAGAGCTTACATTTAATTTTATCTGGCACATACTTTTATCTGAGGATTGAAAAATCGACCCTTAATGCATTAACTCAATTGTTGAGGTGCCTATACATTGAAACTGTGATTTTATTTCAACCAAGTACAAACATCTTAAATTTTATCGGACTAATTTTAACAATTGAGTAAATGAATTATATTATTCAGCATTAACTAATCTAGAAACACTAATTTTGTATACAGTTTAAACATTTCACATTGGTAAGTATCATTTTCATACATTTTCTACATTACGAGTATAATGCGTGCTATACATTTTGTCTCTTTCAATGACTCCAGCGCGGAATGGGCGGAAGCTGTCATCCCAGTCATCAATTTTTCATCCTCTGCGCCAAAATGACAGTCATTTGCAACTGAAGCGTGCGATATTGTGACAAACAAAGCAAGTCACGTGTGAGAGGGCACAAAAATACATAAACCCCGTTACCGGCTCAGTAAACGTAATCAGGACCCCGATTATTGCCCGCAGATATCGGTGTCGTAAAAATTTCGACATTATTAAGGTAGCTATGGTAGGTACGCTTGGTACGTCTAGACGGGCTGTTGGCAGAAATGCTTGTAGTTGCTCATATTATACTGTATAGTAGTTGCAGTTTCCACGTCGTTTACCATCGCTGGTGTATCATCATCATCATCGTCATCTGAGCCTATAAATACACGTTCCACTGCAGGGCACTGGCCTCCTCTCAGAATGAGAGTGCTTGGTCCGTAGTTCCGTCGCGGGCTCAGTGCGGATTGGGAATTTACACACACATGTAGGTTTCTGTATGATGTTTTGCTTCACCGTACAGCTCATGGTAAATTTCAAATGTAATTTCGCACGTAAATTCCAAAAAACTCAAAGGTGCGTGCCCGGGCTCCCACGATACCCTCTACTTGAGAGGCCATTGGTCAAACCACCTAGGCTATCAAGGGTTTTCTAAACTGACTCGCTGATTGATATACTCATGTATATCTGTTCTTAAATCATTAGTCTTAATAGAGGACAATAAGTTACATATCATAAGCTGAGTATAGGTAGGTACACACAAAAATCGGATGTATAAATGTCTTTTTTTATCTAAGTTTCCATTGACTCCAAGAAAGAAGCTAAAACGCTCTAATTAACGCTGGCCCGCCACTTGCGGCGCAATTGTTTAAAACTCCAATTTAGATCACTTAGCTGCGCGCGCGCTGGCGGTCGATTTACCGCGTTCAAATCCTATGCCCACGGACGTTCACATTATACCAGTAATTGTATCCAGTTTCATATTAGTCCGCTGATGGCTCACGTTACTAAGTAGTTTGGATGGTTTCGCATTGGTTTGGTTGAGTATTTTGCATTTGTTATCTGAATTTGTTTTGAACCCCGAAAGATGTATGAAAAAGAAAAAAAATCTGTTTTGAAAAAAGTTAATTACCAGAAAGTTTTTTTCTAGTTTCAAACGATATGTCGAAGTTAACAAAAAAAAATATGGTGTACCTATAAGATAAAATCTCTGATAGCTAGTTTAGTTGCAAGTCAAGCCTTTAACCTTTGTATGTATTTAGAAGTCAAAATCTCGAGTTTATGGAACCAATAAAACCTTAGTAGACGCTGACTCTAGGGACGTAAAGATAAATTTGATCGATTCTTCACGAGTGTCTTTGTTCTACAGTAATTACAAACGTAGCGACTGAACTGAGCTTACTTAGATCACTTACCTCGGGGATTAAGGGCAAAAACAAACCTGTAAACTAAATTTGGTACGTTAAGAGCAATTTGCCACTTACCAACCTAAAACCCCCGAGAGCTATCAGCGCCGCAGACAAATTCGGCAAATGCTACCCTAATGGATTAAAGTTTATTTTTAGGACGTGGTCTCCGTAAGTAACCTAAAATCGAATTCTCCAATGATAGAAGTACAAGGTATAGTTGACTAAGTAAGTGCTTTACCATTTTTTGAGACATTTCTTGCATCAGAATAAAAAAAAATAAAGCTAAATTGGGTGTTTAATATGTATTTAAGTATGTGTCTATCTATAATATAAAAAAAGAAAAATTAAAAAAATATGTTGTTATGGTGTTCATAATGGTACCTAATAGACTAACTGGTTAGTAATAAAATAACTATTCTAAATTAACAAATTATGCTAATTCATAGTTTGGTGTTTTTCTTAGAATGTCTGCCACCTTCATTTTGACAAAGTGTTCTTCGTACTAGGTAAGGATTTCAAAAGTAAGCTAGATTTTTCCGTTTTGTTAAAGAAACTAAAAATTTAAGTGGAATAATTGCAACAGTAACATTGTTTGATTCAGAGTAACTTAACAATGATGAACTACAATGTTTAAAATTGCTTCTCTTCACAACCAAGAAGCGTAAGGAAGTGGAATGATAGCGGAGAAGAAAGGTAATATTAAAGTTCATTATTAACATTAGTTTTACAGTAGAATAACAATGTTGTACAGGAAATATGTTTGAAACAAGACACTGACAGTCATTCGAGGTGAAAGGCTACCTTTTAATAAGCGTAGGCGATGGCAATTGTCTGAATCAGAAGCAACTTCAGTTAGGAACAACTTAACTGATCCATCCGGAAGTTTTTCTGTAGTTAGAACAAATTCTTTGAAACATTAAGCAGATACAAACAAAGAAATTATTGATAAATTAAACATTTTACATTTTAGAAGGTTTTAAACGCGTGTTAGTACCTTTTTGCTGTAAATGTCATGTTGACATCTGCCAAAGAAATCATGGCGAAATCGATTGTGAAAAGGTTGCATCTGCGTCCGCAATTCAGTGTAGGTAATCAAAAATTTTACTTGTAAGTATATCATAATATCGTAACATCGATTGAAAAAGACGGTAGGTACTGTCTAAAAGCGTCTGGACACTTTGTACGGGTCCCCATCTGCTTCTGCCATTCCGATGCAATATTAGACATATCCAGCCAATAAAATCCTGAGTTTCAAGACAATAGTTCCCAACGGACAGACGGACAGTAATATACCGAGTGCGATGTACGACAATTAACTAATTTAACAACACAAATGTTAAAGTCTATTGTCTCTAATGGAGGAAGCGCCCACGTGGTGTATTAATCTAACTGTCTCGTGTTATTCTGAATTAGATTTGATCCGAGAGGAGGCGAGGGCTGCGCGACGTTTCTATCAATGCAATCAGTGAGTGGTGGTTTGAGCTATAAGCAAAATTACAAGGGTATTAGAAAATACTAACTGAGCACGTGATTGCATCTGCGAGGAATTTGTTTATCGATATCCCGCGACAACTATGCAATTTTCCGGGATAAAACGTATCATTATCATCATCATCATCATCATTTCAGCCGAAAGACGTCCATTGCTGAACATACATAGGCCTCCCTCAAGGCTCGCCAAGCAGATCGGCCCTGCGCCATCCGCATCCAATGCGTTCCCGCTACCTTCACTAGGTCGTCGCTCCATCTTGTTGGAGGCCTACCTACGCTGCGTCTTCCAGTCCGCGGACGCCACTCGAGAACCTTTCGGCCACATCGGCAAACGTATCATAATGTTTTTATGAAATCCAGGTTATTAACGTGTCGTGCCAAATTTCATTAGTCCGTCAAACCGTTTTAGCGTGAAAGAGTAACAAACATCCACACATCCATCTATCCATACAAACTTTCTCGTTTATAATATTAGTAGAATAGGTATTTAAGTGAGTCTCTTCAGACAGCCCGTAGTTCGCAGCTATTTGACGCACAGAGCCGTCTTTAACCTACTTTAGACCCTGGGCTCTCTCGCATACTCCTAATTGAACTGTTATATTTTAGTCACTAGGGGCCCAATTGCCCGCAGGGACGGTATATTTACCAATTGCCCGCGGGGACGGTATATTTACCAATTGCCCGCGTGGACGGTATATTTACCAATTGCCCGCGGGGACGGTATATTTACCAATTGCCCGCGGGGACGGTATATTTACCAATTGCCCGCGGGGACGGTATATTTACCAATTGCCCGCGGGGACGGTATATTTACCAATTGCCCGCGGGAACGGTATATTTACCAATTGCCCGCGGGGACGGTATATTTACCAATTGCCCGCGGGGACGGTATATTTACCAATTGCCCGCGGGGACGGTATATTTACCAATTGCCCGCGGGGACGGTATATTTACCAATTGCCCGCGGGGACGGTATATTTACCAATTGCCCGCGTGGACGGTATATTTACCAATTGCCCGCGTGGACGGTATATTTACCAATTGCCCGCGTGGACGGTATATTTACCAATTGCCCGCGGGGACGGTATATTTACCAATTGCCCGCGTGGACGGTATATTTACCAATTGCCAGCGTGGACGGTATATTTACCAATTGCCCGCGGGGACGGTATATTTACCAATTGCCCGCGTGGACGGTATATTTAACCAGGGTGCCCAGTGGTAAAGAGAACGCAATAATAAAATAGGGATCTCAATTAACTACAGATTTCAAATTGACATTAAGATAACAAATGACTAATGACAATTCCGAACTTCGTTAATATAATTTTGATCGTCTCATAAATTTTAAATCATTTTAATTCGGACTTCATAATCCTATTTACATTATAATGGGTAAATTTACTTCGGAATCCATTTAAATGACAAGTAGTAAAATGATCCTAACTTTGCTACAGAAGGCTGAGTTTGTGTTAATGAAACTGTATTTGAACCAAGAGAATAGAATAGAGATAGAATTAATGAATTATTAATTTAAGCTGTTATTTTGAAGGCTTTTCCTCGCTGCGGGAGCGATGTAGCGTCCAGGTGACGTGATGATGTTGAATTCCGCACAAATTTATGAAATCAAGCACATGTTAAAACGAAAGTCTAGTTCATTGCAAAGGGTTTTGTATAGAAGTATAGAGCATATATGTAATACTTATATTAACAATCAAAATTTCTTCCCTTTCATCAACGAAAACGCAATCAATATGCAGATTTTGCAAGAAGTCAAAGGGAATAGATGCTATACATAATTCTAAGCTCGGATCATTCATGCGGCACTACAGCATTAATGAAACACTTAATAAACAAATTAAATTATGCAAAGGTTCAAAAACAACTTTACCGAATACAGCAAAAAAGTTACAACGTTTAATATAGAAAATATTATTGCAACGTCCTCTGGCGAGTTAACACCATAACATCTAAGAAACATCGCCAATTAGTCACCTTTTACAGAAAACCGTATCTAAAACTGTCTGCCTGATAATGTAAATAATAATAATAATAATAATAAATTGGTACAATGTTGCCAAGAAAAATGGAAACATTCGTTTTGTGCACAAACATATAAACAACCTCTCGTCCTGGACGCATGTACCTTTTCTGCTTTTCCTAAGTTAAAAGGTAGCATTTTATACAGCATAAAGTTCCTCTGTTTAATAAATGTACCGTGATCCTACATTTATAATGAAGATAATTTGTTAACCAGCTAGCTATTTAGGGATTAAGGGATCATTCATTAATTGAATAGCACCCTTTATAATGATGAGGTAAATAGCGAAGCGGGCTACAATAACAGGATGATCCTCTAAGTAGGCCGGTGTTGATTACACAGAGGCGTGTCGTAGACAGATTTTCAATAAGATTTAACGACCATCACGATTATACGGCATCGTTAGATGTTCGGATAATAAACCTGCAATCTCAGGCTTTGGTAGTAAATAACCCATAAAATATAACAATACTTTGTCACCCTTTCTAAACACCAGATGTGTTCTAAAACACCTTTGTTTTTTACAAACTTTGATCGAAGTTTGGCCTTGAATTTTCCATTATTTATACTAAGTAGGAAGGTCGGACACCTATTAATAATAATTAAGTAGGTACAGTCTTCAGTTCTTTGCAGACAATGCAAGATAATGTTTTGAAATTCATCCGGAATAGGTTTTTCAGCAGGAGGTTAAGTTTGTCAGATTTATTAAATTGTGGGTACTTCAAATGTATTGATCGACTTTCAAAGAGTACGTTATTGGCGTGAAAACGTTAAAAATCCGATAAAAGAAGAGATGTCAATGAGATTACCTAACCCAACCATCTTCTGTATTTGGCATTAATTTTAAAATGTCTTGTATAGCTACGATCATCATTAAAAATTTATACATACTTAAATTTTAAAGTTTAAAGATTCGTATTACATTAAATAAGTAAAAAAAAATCAATATGCGTACCGTAATATACCTAATATTTTGATTTCCCACGATATTAGTTTGCGTAAAATAACAATATCAATAGTTCACGTGTTGATTCGTATTCAATGAAACAGCTAGAGTTTCATATTGTGCTCGTGGGTGGGCGGCATGATTCATAAAGTTAACAAACTAACTTTTAATACTTTGGAAATTTAGTTCACTTTGCAGACTACTGTGCCGAAAACTGGGAAAAAGCGAAAAAACGTTTTATGAGAGTTTTTATTATTTTCTTGGTAGGTTTGACTATATTTCACGCGTAAATCCTACAGCTGTGCTGGTTAACAAACAATTTTTGACGGCTATTCTTGTTCCAAAATAAATGAAAACTACGATGTTATTTTTTGGATGAATGGAGATTAAAATTTTAATTCAACTGCGAGATGTAATGGGTCATGCAAAGGAAGCTGCCTGTAAAGGCTAGACAGTTATAAAATAAAGTACAGTTTATTGTAACTACGTAATTAAGACGATATTACAAGACGAGCGAGGTGAGTCGTCGATTTTAACTAATGAGTACGTTTGAAGACTTAAACGTATTGGAAGCGCTTCCTTTAAAACCAAATCCTTCCTTTTTCTTTAAATTAAAGTAGTCCAGCCTGCCTGCGCATGCGCCATTTTATGTAAGGAAATGTCAAAGTACCTATGTAAATTTTAAATGAAGTGAACTTATGCGTAAGACCTAGAAGGGTGACAAATCCGAGAAGCCTTGATGAATCACGGCAAAAATTTGAAAGGCAGTGTTTTTGTATGAAGAAAAAAACCACACGGCTGAGTCACGATTTAGAAAATGTCGGTATCACTTCGTTTAGTAACCGCTAACGATGTCGCATAACATAAAAACTTGCCGGCAAATTGAGACTAATGCAATATGCTGCCACGTAATTTAATTTTTAAATGTTTTCTAATACTCTTACCAAGTTCGATGTAAAAAACTGACACATTTCTGATTAAAAATGATTAAAAAATAAAAACTTGTTAATATTACGATACTTATTTTTAAACCTTTTTCTGAAACGTTGTAAAGTAAAATGTAGTCTATCTACATCTACACTACTATTATAAAGAGGAAAGATTTGTATTTTTGTATGTAACGAATAAACTTAAAAGCTACTGGACCGATATCAAAAATTCTTTTGCCGTTAGAAAGCTACATTATCATCACTGAGTGACATAGGCTACTTTTTACCGCGGGAAAGTACCTTTTCCTACGGGAAAATTAATTTATCGCGTGCGAAGCTGCGGACGGAAGGCTAGTCTTAAATAAATAAAGAAAACACAAGACAAGGAGTAAATTCTGCTTTAAATTGACGTTAATTTCAAACAAAGAAAAGCTCGTTTGTTATTATTAAAATAGGGACAATTTAATAGATCATATTTGATACTTCATCAAAATCCAAAAGTAACCAACCTTGTTACGGAGTATGGAGGAAACACTACCTATATTTAATTTTTTAAAGTCAGAACTGCAGAGTTACTTAACTTTTTTCAGTTGTGAAATAGATACTTCATCAAAATCCAAAAGTAACCAACCTTGTTACGGAGTATGGAGGAAACACTACCTATATTTAATTTTTTAAAGTCAGAACTGCAGAGTTACTTAACTTTTTTCAGTTGTGAAATATATAAGAATAAGAATAGTTTATTGTTCAAACTGTGTACATTTGTGGTAGTATTTATAGCTTAAATCGTCTCAACAGCTTGTCCTTTTCGGACGTACAATGTCATTCATTGGACTCAAATAACTTTAATATTTTTCACAGAAGTATTCATTTAAATCATAAAAACATTTACAGAGAAGAAATTCTTTAAGCTTCTTCTTGAATTGCGCACTATTAGTGATTTGATATCTTCCGGCCAGTGATTGAAAATTTTTACTCCATTACAATATGTGCTCTTTCTAAGTATGTAGCTAGAGCGCCGGACTGTGCATAAGTCGTTTCTATGCTGTGATCGTATATTTTTCTTTGATTCGCTTTTTCTGGCAAAATATTCGCTATGTTCTTTAGCAAATAAACAAATTTCCAGTATATATATACATGTCAGTGTTAATATGTTATAAATATTTATCGTAACAATGACAAAAGACCTCATTGTGAAGGTAGGACTCTCGGATGTCAATTGGTCTTACTTTAATTGCCGGTACCCTTGAGAAACATTATAACATTCATAACAAACATGAAAATTCTAATCATGACAATAACTTTGAATCTCCATTGTGACTGAAGTAATTACTGTAGCCATCATAACTTACGTTTCCAGATTAAGATTAACTTGCAGGTTTAATATACGTGATGGCTTAAAACTTACTAACTCGCGCGATACTTTAAGGTATTAAGTTATTAGAAGTCAGGTAATTATACGTGTTTGAACTTCTGCAGTTGACTTGAGTTTTAGAAATTACATTTTAAGTTACATTAGAAACGTGTTGTTTGAAAATCGATAAGTTAAATGCAGAAATAGAGACGATTAGTATAATAAACCAAGCATAACATAAGCATAGCATAAGCAAAGAACAACAATTAACAATAATGAAATATTATCTTGCTACGACGAGGTTTCATTTAGGCTTAACAATTACAGTTACGGTACTGTACTCATAGTCCGTGTGGGAACGTCAGCACGCTACACAGACCTTAATCACTTTCACCAGAAGAAAGGAGGCCAGTATGATTCAGAGGTAGCGATTGCTTATGATGAGATTTGATTACTTCACACGCATGACGCAAATAAGCAAGAAGAAAAATTTAATAAAGCGACATATTAAGGTAAAAAAAGAGTATCTGGTAATCACACGTAAATACAACCACTTAATAACTTGTTTTATTATTTTACAAATAAATGTAAATAGTAAAGGCAGCCAAGTTGAAGTGGGACGGGGTGGAGATGTCTATAGAATGAACCCAGAACTTTGGACCACAGTTGCCACGGAATGGTTCCTAGCGATGGACATCATACGAGTACGTGTAATAGACGCAAACTGAAGCGGAGATCAAGGGATAACCTAGACATTTATCACTTGGCCTATTTTATCACATGGGAGCTTACGTTTGACCGAAGACCGAAGTAAGAGAGGAGATTCCTTTACCCATCAGTGGTATACTTCTGCAGGCTAAATTACTATATAATAAAGTGACAATTTTAAATTTCTAATGTCTTTTCGCACATAAATTCCAAAAAACCCAGAGATGCGAGCCTGAGCTCAAGCACAGGATCCTCTAGTCGCGAGCCCATAGTTCAAATTACTAGACTACTATAATTGTTGTGTAATATACTTGTTACCAAACAAGTCGGTAAAGTAAATGGTATAATAGAGGAAAACAACACTAGGCACGATAATAGTTTGGACATTGCTGTTGTATAATTGAAATAGAGGCTTGGAAGGATTATGAACTACACAGTAAATATATTATAGATTCTTCTCGGATGACAGAAAACTACTCGTGGATATGTGGTCACAATTTATTGTTTTCCTACTCAATAATGATCCAATATTTAGTAAATAATAGAAACATCACAAGCGACAGGACACTGTCTAGCAAATATCAGCGTTCAAACCAAAGCAAAAGGTGCAAAATACCTGTTGCGATCAACTCTTTGTTTAACGAATACGAGAGTATTTACAAAACGCAACTATGTGAGTCATTGGATGACCGTAACCTGTGAGAGAATGTGACTGAGTCAGCAGCAGTAAATAAGAAACAAGCGTTTTGATGATAACATTATTAGATAATCAATAAGCGTGTGTGATTAAATTGAAAACAAATACATTTCTAATTACACTGATGCAAAACGGTTCTCAAACTTATTTGGCGTCTCGGCGACTGAATCATTTTGGAAAATTAAGTGATCAACCGAGTCCAAACATACTTATAAACTAGTTGTTTAACATGTATTCTATATTGACAATCATTTGATTGAAGCAATTAAAGTTGACATTAACATTCTAATTCAACGGGTGCAGGTGATCGATAAGACAGCCCTAAAAACCTTACGTCAAACAAACAATTTCTGTCAACATAATATCTGCAGCTCGACAAAGTTCTGGCCACTTCCGTGAATCTTCCTTCTTAAGCACCAGTGCTGTAGAGGACATCTTATCGTCGAATGCTTTACTTACCTTATATTTTGCCAGAACGATTTCCTTGCTAAAAGTCTAACTTTAGACATATAGAACCTTGGCTCCACGGAACATACCTTGAGAATGCTGCAGCAATGTAATCAAATATAGACAAAAAACCAAACCCAATTCAAACGAGACAATGTTATAATGTTAAATGTCGTGAGTGTCATAATTTATTAATAGAAAGACTTACCACTGAGGCGACATCCAAAATTTCATCAACAGTAGAATTAATGTGTACCAACATGTCTAAAATATGTACTTTTAATTAAATACCACAAGTCTTTACTTTGGGTTTACTTTTAAAGGAAGGTTTTATATAATACACTTTGTAACCACTTTTCGGAGGGAATATTGAGTAGTAAAACACTCTTGCGCAAATGCTGTAACAGTTCGCATATCCATTCGGACTGTAGTAGGTAACTAATCAAAATATGGATCAAAATCTATATAAACAATGGCTGATTATTCTGATAGCTGTTATCTATCGAGTGCAGAGCTCAAAATCTACTTAACTGTGAGTGTGGCTTGATTGACTAGAATGACTAGATCAATAGTAATTGTAACTTAAATATGGGTTAAAGTTAATTTGTAAGGTGCTACAATATGCACTGCATTGACCTTTAGGCACTAAGCTCGTGCCAAACCGGCATTACCTACTGACTCAACCAGTACGAAAGAGATGAGCTGGTTGAAAGGTGAGAAAATGGGTTCGTGCTAGATGTTCAGGTTAACTTTCAACAAAGTCAAAATATCTTTATTGAATTTTAACTATAATAACAACCATGAATGTCAAAGAGTCTAATATAACACCGGTTCGGAAAAACTCTGGTGAAAAGAATCCGGCAAGAATCTCAACAAGGTATAGTAGGTTTTCAAACAGAATTACAATGCCATTTTTATTTATCGCAATAAATACGTTATTTGAAACTAGGGATCGCCAATTTCCAAAGATCCTCGACGATGATCGATAATAATCATTAACTTTATAGTAGGTACCTACGCTTCAGATACCTATTAAAGTTCCAACTAAACTATTAACTAGTCATTAAAAGTCACTAAATTGGGTCATCAGGGTAATTACTTTGGTTGAAAGAAAGAGACGCATATATCGACAGTCGAGTGCAAAGCAAATGAAGGTTCATTGTTACAAAATAATTAACAATGTATGTGATTAAGGAAGGTCATGTCGTGTTTTGAGGTTATTCTCGGAAAATATGAAGCTTTTAGTTGATAGATAGGTATTTTCTTATATTTTATGGTTAGAGGCGCAGAGTGTTTCGCAAATTATCAAAGAGACCGACACAGTAGGTTCATTTTTAACTACATCGAAGGATAACACAAACGGGCGTAAAGTAAGCTTAATTCATTATTCTGATTTCCAAATTCAATTCGCAAATTTTAATATTTAAGTGTAAAGAACAGACAGCTAGGAGTCTAATGAATGATGTATATTTGCTATTAATGTAAGTATTTATGGGCTTTGGGCGTAATTAAAATTGTTAAATTTTAGCTACTCTGCTTTTACTTACGTGAAATTCCCCTTATGTTTACAACTTGTTAGTTTGTTTGTGAGCGATAGTTTCAAAATTTGCAAACCATTTTCTACAATTTCCTGATAGGTATCTAATTGAGTTAAAATTCGGCATTATTGTGTAAATCCGGTGACAATATAATCTGGTAGTGTAATTCAGGTGATCAGGCGAGGATCGTCTTCGCAGGATGGAACTCTTCTACGGTTAATGTCGACTTGAAACTTGATACAGGTATGTACTTTAGATGACAATGCAAGTATAGTAAACAAATGATACAGTCAACGAAAAAGTTTGTATTGAAAATAAAATTTTGAACAAGACGTTATTTTATGACTCACCAAAGTGCGTCCTTTAAGTTTATCACGAACGTGATTTAAAAAGTCAACACACAGTTTGCGTACCTACTGTCAGTTTGATCTAATTTATTATAAAGGTTAGTAAATTACATCCAGTTTCGTAGGCAAGTGATGTTATTTAGGTAAAGGTTGCTTTACTGCACCCTAGGGGCACGACTATTCAGCGCCTTTCTGAAGCCCGACCAAGAAATTGACTAGCCGCAAATTTTTGGGAAATTTTCTGATACGAGTATAATAAATATTGCAAAAAAGCCAGCTAAGTTTGTGTAGGGTCATGGGCAAAGAAGGGTTCCGTAGTTACCCGTTACATTTTCAGACAAGGTTACAAAGGCTAAATGAGCCATTTTTTATTTTGTTGTCTGTTTTGACTATTTTTTAAAATTTGAAAAATTTTGTTTTTTCTGCTCAGAATCACGAGCTTTTTCGATCCTACTAGGAGAACAAAAGTGTCCCAAGTTTTTTTTTCCGTTGAGTTACAATTTTTCATAGACTTTATATGACCGTAACTAAATGGAAGAACTGAAAATTGTATGGAAATCATGGGACACTTTTTTTCTTCTAGTAGAATCGAAAAAGCTCGTGATTCTGAGCAGAAATCGCATAAAATTTTCCAAATTAAAAAAAAAGTTAAAACAGACAAAAAAATAAAAAATGGCCCGAATTCGAGATATCTGTGTTTTTAACTCTGTTATTTTGTACCACTGCCGTAAATTATTGACATACCAGAAAACAACTTTTTATCTAGTAGGAGGTACTTGATATTAACAAAAGTGAGCACTTCAAAACTTAATATTTCGCAAATCAATACACACACTATACACACTATGGGTTAGACTCAGTATTTAACTTCTTGCCTTGTGTGCATTGCGAGTACTTACATACATTCTTCTTTAAGAAAACGAAATCATAATATTATTTCAAAACAATTATTTCAATCGTGGACGTTGATACCAGTTACGTTTCCGGATGATAATTATGTAAATGCAAATAGTAATTGTGGAAAAAATGTAAATTATGGACGCGTACCGTTTCGATCGAGTGATCTCAGTTTAACATTCAATTAGTTTATGTAATGAGTGAATGAGAACTGAGGATATTGTCTGATGCATTCGGAATCATGATATCATTCTCCATTTCTTTCTGTCAAACGTTATGAGATGAGGATAGAAAGCAGTCATCATCATCATCATAATTATTTCAGCCAAAAGACATCCACTGCCGAATATAGCTTTCCCCTAAGATTTGCGAAAGAGACCGATCTTGCACCATGATGTGCTTTGCCCACTGCCACTTAAGTCTGGCGGAATTTAGTTTGAACTTACATATTGTGTTATACATCACCCATATACGTCCCAATGTTGGACACATGTCTGTTCCCAGAATAAGAGGGCTTAGGCCCAGTGCCACAGATCGAACTACTACTGCTTTAATTATGTAAATAACTGAACATTTTTAAAACGATTTGTAAGTTTAACTTTTTGATGGTATTATTCGTAGCTGTTATCTATATCTATCACTAAAATCAATGAATATAATACCTCTATTGAACCTTGCTTGAATAATAAAGTTAAAGCATTGTAAACAGCAGTCAAGATGTTGTTTTAGTAAATTTGTGCACCCGTGCTAAGCCAGCCAAGGCAGTAGGTACCTGCGCTAGTATTAACTTAAGTTAATAGCAATATAATCTTAAGTATCACTTCAATCAGAATGGTTTCATTGCAAAGTGCTCCACTGAAGATTAATCGATTCCAATCCACTAATAAATTCATGTTCGGTAAAAGAGAATATAATAACCGATAACAGATCGACGACAATGGGCTCGCGTACTGCCGTACCTTCCCTTAGGACAAAAACGTTTCGGTAAAATCTACATTGAATTCAAGAGAGCATTTGCCTTTAGCTTGTCTGTGCAGTATTTTTTTTCAGCCATTATTTGTGGGATGTGAATCTATTATCTATAAATCCATACCAAAACACAATTCAGGTTCTAATCTTGAAGGAAGGAGTAAAATGCAAGTTTTGTTAAATAGCTAGTCTAGACGACCAGATGGCCTAGTTCGATTCCCGTGTCGGGGCAGATATTTGTATGAAAAATACGAATGTTTGTACTCGGGTCTTGGGTGTTTAATATGTAGGTATTTAAGATGTATCTATCTATATAGGTATGTTTATCCGTTGCCTAGTACCCATAACACAAGCTTGTCTAACTTACTTTGGGACTAGGTCAATTGGTGTGAATTGTCCCGTGATATTTTTTATTTTTATTTATAAAAACTTGTAAAAGAATGATAAGTCGCGGTACCTTGGTGGATTCACCTATGGCCTCTCAGGTAGAGTCGTGGTCGTGGGTTCGAGCCCAGACTCTCACCTCTGAGTTTTTCAAATTTATGAACATCATGAGGAAACCTGCACATACCTGCGAAGAAAATTCAATAGTGTGTGTGAAGTTTTCAATCCGATCTTGGCCCGCGTGGGAACTACACCCCAAGCATTCTCAGTGGAGGCCTGTGCCTTGCCGAGGAACGTACATAGGATGATGACCACGATGAAAATAATGATAAAGTGGTGGATAATACCCCGCTTAAACAAATGATGATGAAAATGCAGAAGATTAAATTAAGAGGAAGATTCTGTACGCAGATTAGAACAATTTACCCAATGAGCTCTTACTTGTTCGCCGGCGCTCCCGCGCCGTTCAAGACCGCATCAATCTTCAGCAAAGCCATTATCCCAAAGTAACGTCACCGGAACACCGCATTTACAAACAAAGCCACGAAATCGATAAAACACCTTAAACAACAACGTCGTAAGGGTCACAATAGGCTTTATCCAGGTGATTTCATCCTGGCACTTTGCAAACTTGCCGTGATGACCTAGCGGAGGGAGCGATTTGACGTACGGTCTCTCAAGCAGGGGTTCGTGGGTTCGAGCCCATACTCGCATCTCTGAGTTATTCGGCATTGGTGTGCGAAATTACATCTCAAATTTATCATGAGCTCAACTATCAAAAAAATCGCGAGGAAACCTGCACACGGCTGAGAAGTAATTCAATGGTGTGTACTGTGTTTCCAATCCGCATTGTTCCCGTGTGGGAACTGCGCCTCAAGCCCTCTCATTCAGAGAGAAGGCCTATGGCATGCAGCGGGACGTACATATATAGGCTGGGTAACGATGATGATGACTTTGCAAATTTTAATTTGCAGCTCTATGATTCTTCATTTCATCTTTTCCTGTGACTACGTATGAGAAAGTTCCGGAACTGACTTTGACGGCGGTAATATAACTGGTTCGAGACGAGAATGCGTCCGCATCTCGGATGGGATTAGCGATGTGGAAATACCGGATTATTAGAGCACTACCGGATCTATTGAAATTGATTAACAAAACATGAGTGACGTGGTCAATACGCTATGGAGTGTGTCGAGGTGTTGAATTGTATTCTTTGGCTGGACTAATACAGTATGGTTGTAGTTACAAGTGACTATGACAATTTAAAATACATTGCTGCTCTAGAAGTTCCGTGTTCCACCGGGCTTTATATCCGCTAAGCAATTTAATCCAAATTGTTAGTGTCACTTGTAACCTGTCACGTTTATTAAATAAGCGCCTGGACCAACCTTAACTAACTGCTATTTGGGCATTTAAAAAAGTATATCCTTTACTTTTTTCTGTGAAAAATAGGGGTTTTCTTATTAAAATTACTACTATTCGCTTTCACAAAGAAAAAAACTGGCTAAGAGCGTGTCGGAGACGCCCAAGATAGGATTCCGTAGCCGTTACAAAAAAATCCTCGCTAATCTTATTAATTTCACTATTAATTATAAGGTAAACGTAACAATGCTCGACACCTCAACGCCCAGTAGATGACATGACCCATCTGTCACCTCTGTGATTATTATTCCCTCTCCTTTTTTACAGGCCGGCAACAGATCATTGACTCTCTTTGAGTTGTTGATATTTATGGGCGGCGGTGATCATTTTTCATCACATGACCCGCTTGCCTCCCTATCATAATAAAAAAAATGTATTGGGTTAGTGTCGAGCGCATGGACGTTTACCTTACTGTCCTTATTAAACAAACAGTATTTTATAGGTCAGGCTGCTATTTACGTTATAGTTTTCCTTGTTAATTTGACATATTTCCTCCCATCCTGATTTTTATCAAAAATTTTATACCTACCAACATGAGTGGGGATGCTGATATTAAGATTGAAATGAAATGTGAAGCGAACATCGACTTTATTCAAGGCATTCAAAAGCGTTATTCTGACGATATTGCTTTCTATTCAAAGGGATTTTATTAAATGTGGGAAATCTAGCAGGCACATGATCTAGAAGTAAATTGAAGATTTCGTATGAATCGAATGCTAATCGAATTCGTATTAAGTTTAGTACGTACTAAGTAAATATCTGACTCATACTAGATGTTAACATAAATCGATGACACAAGCCGTTTCGTCAGTGTCTAAACTTACGAGAAATCCATTTACAACAATATTATCGTCTTATCAATCATTTGCTGATATGCGTACCGTAAAAGTTTGGGTCGGAGTACAGTTTTAGCAAGTTGTGGACTTATTTTGTGTCCTTAAATACAGATTGATCGGTACTGCCTATTCTTAGATTAGTAATAACAAGTCATCAATCAGAATAGCATGTTTTTTGTGGTTTGTTACAATAACGTCATCATGCGTAAATTATATCTACGCGACCAATTCAATTTATTTCTGATGTAATTTGTCTCCCTTGTTTGATACCTACCAAACTTTGTCCAATGCTGCGAAATTGTGCAGTTTTCAACGCGATTGTCTTTCTAATTAGCGTCAATTGAAAACCCCTTGAACTCGCAATTACACATTACAGCTGCGTTGCAATGGAAGTTAGTGAACCTTATGTTCGGCTGTTCTTTCTAAAAGATACAAATTAAAAAACCGGCCAAGTGCGAGTCGGACTCGCGCACGAAGGGTTCCGTAAAAAACGGCAAAAAAATCACGTTTTTTGTTTGGGAGCCCCCTTTAAATATTACTTCATTTCAATTTAATAAAGTGAATATATAACTAAATATTCTGTGAATATTTCAAGCGTCTACTTGTTGCGGTCTCAGTATCGAGCAAAAACGAGCAAAAAAATCACGTTTATTGTATGGGAGCCCCTTATATATTTATTTTATTCTAGTTTTTAGTATTTGTTGTTATAGCGGCAACCAAAATACATTATCTGTGAAATTTTCAACTGTCTAGCTATCACGGTTCCTGAGATACAGCTTGGTGACAGACGGACAGCGGAGCCTCAGTAATAGGGTCCCGTTTTTACCCTCTGGGTACGGAACCCTAAAATTAGACCAAATAAGCGTGTCTATCATTCTTGACCTGACTGTACTTGTAGTAAGTCTGAGAAGGAATGTCTACCTTGATTTGTGATACCGCAGCGCTATTATAATTCCAATCGAGTCTCATCAACAACCTAGACAATCAAGGTAGTTAGAATTTACATAACGTAGCAGTAATATCGAAGCATAAATCGTACACAATTATAATATTAAGTTCTAAAAGGTCTTTGTCGAACGCTGAAGGTTTATTGTGTAAAATGTAAAAGGTCGCAACGCAATCGATTGGTATCAGAGTAGTTTTCAAAAAAATTTAACACAATTAAGGGATAGAGTATACATATAAAAAAACTTAATTGATCCTATGTGTAACGTAACAAAATTTACCCATATATTTTGTACGACTAACTTTCGTTACACAAAGGAAGCGATCGTCTTTTTGTTTTGATTAAGCCCTTAACTACATAATGTACAATTTTTTTTGCAGACGATCCATCAATCTGTCGCTATCATCATTTCTATCTCTTAAATTGTATAAGATGTTGATAGAAAGGAATAGTGAAAGGTTAGACAATACTCTTCTCCTTTTTCTTTCTCTCTTTCTCTTTGATGACCGGATAGTCGAGTGGTTAGAGAACCAGACTTCGAAGCTTGAGACCGGGTTCTATCCCCAGTCGGGGCATATATTTATATGTGAAATATAAATTTGTCTTTTCGAGTCTTGTCTTTAAGTATGTTTATCCGTTGCCTAATAGGTATCCCAGAAGCTTTGCTTGCTTTGGGATTAGGTCAGTTAGTGTCATTCGACATTCGTCATTGAGTCCCACCTCAATTTGACCATTTTTACGAGTTTTACCATCTTAAAAACAGGTAATTGCATAGTTGTACGTAAAAGTAGGTGTAGTCGCTTCTTCGTCACTGCAACTCCTAGCAAGGTGCAATGAATTAATTAAGCAAGGCTTGGAATGTCGAACGCTAGTTAAAATTCAACACTCTAGCCCAGACGTATGGGACCATGAGCATTTGAATACTGTTCTAAAATTCACTCTGTATTCCCTCAGGGATTACACGCATATAGGCCAAGCCATAAAGGTTCCCCCAAGAGCCTTCATGGGTAGTTTATTATGAAGAACGTAGCGTGACATTGTTGCTTACGTGTAGGCAATAAGGCAAAGAACTGTAAATAAACAGTGAATTGAATAGGAACTATGAGAAATGATCTTAGTGTTGAATTTATCAAGAAAAGAGTTTTTCTCAAACATGCTATGAAATATTGACGTTATGTTCCTTATAATACGCCACGAAGTGTCACGTTGCAGGTGCAGGTGCAGCCGGTGGTGGGGGACCGCCTAGACGAGAGGTCAATAATGGAATTTCATACAACATTGCTGGCCAAGGCCAGCAAAGTGATCTTCTATTGTTTAGTACCATGACGTTTATATGTCTATGGCATCATAGCAAATAGCCATTAAAAAAAAACTATAAGCAATATTTGCGTTTTGGTTTATTAAGACATTCTGCCACTACGCTTATTTAAGGTAAGGTAAGATAATGATGATGATGATGATGATGATGGTGATGATGATGGTGATGGTGGTGATGATGATGATGGTGTGATTTATTTATTTATTTATTTATTTATTTATTTATTTAAATTGTATGGTCATGAGTAGTACAGTTCTTTATAGATTTATTCTACAGTTCATCATGTCCTGCCTCAGAGAGGCGTACAATATTTAAACTTAATTCTACATAAAATATTAATTTGAATTTAAATTTAAACAACTTCCAATAAATAATTAGTACAATGTCACATTGAATAAAAGATATCATTATAATGTCAAAAAATTCACACGATTTAAGCATAAAAAAGAAATCAAAAATTCATTAAATAATTGATTGAATTGATGATGATGGTGATGATGATGATGATGATGGTGGTGATGGTGTTGATGATGGCGGTGAAGATGATGGTGATGGTGGTGATGATGATGATGGTGTGATGATGATGGTGATGATGATGATGATGATGGTGATGATGGTGATGATGATGGTGATGATGAGATGATGATGATGATTATGGTGATGATGAGATGGTGATGATGATGTTGATGATGATGATGATGATGATGATGATGATGATGATAGTGATGATGATTATGATGATGATGATGAAGGTGATGGTGATGATGGTGATGATGATGATGGTGGTGATGGTGATGCATGTTTGAGAAAAACTCTATACAAGCCTTGGCCACGAACAGGGATTGCCGGCCTCGTATCTCTAGATGGCCTCGTGTTAACTCGGCCATCTATAACTACTCGGCCGGCAATCCCCTATTTCGCGGCCGCTGCAGTAATGTACTATTGCAGTAAGTACCTGTTAAGATATAATTCGAAATAATTACCGCGATGGTCCAAGGTATTGTCAACAATGACCCTTACGCCTAGTTTAGACCTGCAAAAAATCGTGCAAGTTGTTTTAAATTGTGTCGCTCGATCGAACACTTCAAACTCGTTAGTTTTACAGCCGCGCAATGTAATGCAACTTGGACAATTTTTCTCGTAAGTCTAGGGTAAAACCGGGATAGTTGCCTCATTTTTTGAAATCACTCCATATCTCTTAGTAAAAAAAAGTAAAATGTTTTATTTATAAAACCGGCCGGTATTTCGTGTTTTCATCGACCAATTGATAAAAAGTAAAAAAAAATCTCGAATATTTTCAGAGTATTAGCAATTTTAGCAGACCTATTCATTTTGTGACATCTATCCCACATATGGGATTTATTACCTGATTCATATCATTGCCGTATGGGATAGATGTTCTCCCCGAAACGGGACAACTATCGCCTAAAAACTTTGATCGCATTTTGCCTTCCCATGCAATCACACAGAACCATGCGGCTCGGTAAACTTAGTGGTAGCTCAAAAGTTTCTTGATAAATAATTGAAATAAAATACAATTCATTTGCAAAACTAGAGTAATTATAATCGGGGCAACTATACCCCTGGGGCAACTATCCTGGTTTTACCTTAAACCGGGCCTTAGAATGCCACAAATATCTATAGACAACTTGCAATCTGGATCCACTAGTTGCGCAGTGTAGGTTAGTTATTAAAATATTTTTTTTTCTCAAAAAATCCTAACGAAATGGATCACTTCATTGTGCATCTGTGTGTGTCTGTCTGATTGCCAAGACTGTATTCTCAGGAATGAATAAACGTGTCTAAGTAGTTGAATATAACACCAAGAAAGGTTTAGGTCTCATTTCGTTATACCCAATACAACATACCTAGATCTCAAAATAACTTGGTGTCAAAATGTTTGAATCCCGAAATACTTAGGTATATATTTTTTACAAAACACCGGATTTTTAATAGGACCGAATTTTAAAATGTCATTGTCTTACAATAACTAAACACCACAGCACCTTCATCGCAAATCAACCAAATCACAAAATACCTAAATATTAACAGTTATCGTGACAGTTAAACTAGATAAAAGCATGTAAATTTTTTTAGGTATTTTGGGACTGTGACATTTTGCCTTTCCGGTGTTTGAAGGAAATGTACATAATATCAATATTTAGTCATTTCGGGAATTGGACATTTTCGGTCAAAGTCATTATGACTTTCGTTCATTTTAATAGTGCGTCAATTTGATATTTAGGCATTATGGGATCATGGCCATTTGAAATTTAGTCAAATTAGTTAAGGCACTATGCAATTTTGTGTTAATGAACCCTAAGCCAAGGAAGTACTAAGTACAGTGATTACTATCTCCAATGACAGAATAATTTACACCGACCGCAAAAATAATTTTGCTTTAAAAAACTTATTAATAATTACGAATTTTTTCGTTATTATCTGCTGAAGTTTTGAGTGGCTGGGATTCTCACTTGGCCGGTTTTTCCCCGGTGTCGAAATTAATTTTAAATTTTAATCGTATTACATAGGACATAAGACTTTTAAAATAGACTCATACAAAATTATAACATAAAAGGGATTCGTTATAAATCAGTAGAGCTAGTCGTATTTCCACTGTGGATTTTTCCCAAGGACAAAAGGACAATCAGAGCATTCATTAATTTCCTCTGAAAATACCGCTTCGGCCGACTAAGGTCGCTGACCTTTTGCCTATTACCCAACAACAATTAACAAAGCAAGTCAAGTATCAAAACAGATTATGTTATTGTAATTTCACGGTACCTATAGAAGGTATTTGCAAACCGAGTAAATAAGTCCCTACGTATAGGAACAATAAATTTTGACGTTACCAATAGGGTTAATTTAGCTCTTAAAGGTAACTTTCGCCATTGAGATTTCGATCAGACCATATTCACCATCTCTTTCTATCACCATCTTATACCGTTTGACAGAGAGAAATAGCGAAAGCGATAGCAAGCGCCCGCGCGTTAGACAATAAGCGTACAAATTTTATTATTACACTGAAATTATGAAACATTGCTATTTTGGTTCTATCTGCGTTATGAATAACAACCGTGTAAAATATAATGCCTTTCTATTAAATTGTGATGAAGTGTAGTTTTTCGACGCCAATGGCCGCGCCAAGGAGCCCAGCTACAAAATCGCTGGCGCGCAGTTCACGGTTGGCTTCCCGTTCGAACCAACCTTGAAAAAGAACCATGGATTGGTTCGAAACATGTCAGGCATACCTCAACCACACGGTGGACACGACGTACAAATACGCGTTCTTGAATATACATAAGCACGACGACGTCTGTACATGCGTACGCCTACATACATCGCGCGCGCACTCATCTGGATTCGGGCGGTGTCCGGCAATCTGCGCCTTGAGGGGTGAGGTAACTCGAATCGATGCGGGGCGGAGCGTGTCCATTCTGTACGTTAGTACTATTATATATTCTGTGCCTCAACTACTAATACGTAAGTGACCCGTGTTTCTTTGTTTTAGAAATTATGACTGTGTCTCAGTAGTTTTAATACAAAGAATACAAAGATGCCTTCAGACTGGGATTTTATATGCGTGCGTAGGTATCCCGTGGAAATATATTAACTATAAAGTTTATGCGATATTTCCGAGATCTACTTTGTCATTGCTAAAATTTATCCAAATCTGTCAATCAGTCCTAGCGTGAAAAGGTAACAAAATCCACTCACAAACTTTAGCATTAACTAGGATTCTTACAAATAAATAAGCAACCAATTTTCATTCCACCGAAGTTTCGCTACCTACTCGTAGTTTCTTATTCGAATTATTACCCATTAATCTTTATTATACGGACACTAATACATCTTGATAAGTAACCAAATAGTCGAATATTTAAGTATCACTGGTGCTGCGCATCTAAACCGACCCCAAAAGGGTATAAGGGGCGTAATGATAATGACAATAAAACCTAATTGAGATATTTACCCGCTTATGCGGGCACTTACCTATTAGTTGACCACTCGTTTACCTTGCCCGCTTAATAGTTCTTTGAGGATTACTTGTATACAGAGATAGTTGACCCTCGGGAAATTTTGGCAGAGGAATGATTTAAGGTACGCTTTTTTACACGAAGTAGTGTTTAGCTGTATAGCTATGAAGTTTCTCACACAAACACACGAACGCACGCACGCACGCACGCACGCACGCACGCACGCACGCACGCACGCACGCACGCACGCACGCACGCACGCATGCACACTCACACACACACACACACACACACACACACACACACACACACACACACACACACACACACACACACACATTCAAACTGAAATGAAATGAGTGAGTGAATAAAAATGTGAGTTTCGTCAATCTTGCAATTCACTGTTTTGAGTCTGTTAAACTTGCTATCGGTACGAATAAATGTCAAATTACTACTGTCATTACACGACGTGTTGTTGTGTGCGCGACTTCAACTCTCGTGGCGTTACCTATATAACTTGACTACTCGTCCGGTACCAGGTTAATGTTGAGTTTTGGGACATCCTGTATATTTTATATATTTTAAATTGTGATAATTATCTAATATTTTAACTCGACGATGACGTTGACAGTTAAACAGAAAAACATTTCCTAACAAACGCCACAAATTTCTTAGAAGCTAAATATGACTTTTGAACTCTATAAATGTATTTCAAAGAAACTTTTGTAATATACTGACAACGGTTCCGTTCGATACTCACTTGTTTTCGTTAAAGAACGTGTTGTTTTACAAACTGAGACAGTGTTTGATATCAATACGGTCGTAACGTAAATTTATAACATGGTTTAAAAGGAGACGGTTAGAGATAAAGACCACACAGTTCCTGCATTGATAGTGGAACTAATAATAAATATTTGCAAGGTATCGGAGTGACTCTTCTTTATTTATGTTTGCTTGATATGTTGCTTGTTAGCGAGTGATAGATCTAAGTACGGAAATGTCGCGTAAATGTAATAGCGCATGACGCGACTGGTATTGTACGTATTCTGATTGGCTGAAGTTGACAGTGGATCAATCAGATTCGCGGATTCATGTTGCACTGTGTACCGTCATCAAAATGTTGCTTTTTGTGCTGCTAAAGTACGGTCGCGGAGTACGAAAGATGTCGCACAATGGCCTTCACTACTTGGCTCTGTCGCTCGCGCGCAAATATTCAAATGTGAGCGCGAAAGCAAATATAGGTAACTCCATCAGAGTTGAGGTCACGCACACAACAACACGTCATGTAATGACAGCGGGATTTTGACATTTATTCGTACCGATAGCAAGTTCAACTGACTCAACATAGAATTACAAGATTGATTAAAAATTTGTTCAACCTATTTCTTTAATAATAATTTAGGAAAATGCATCTAGTTTAAACAAAACAGAAAATAAAATATTTTGATCTACATATTTTATATAAATCAGATAAGCATATTTTTTGCTATTTATAAAATATCGATTTTTTTCTTGCGAATATTTCTCATCAGTTTCAAATTGTTTCATTTCAAAAATAGGTTATAATGAAAAAAGAAAAATTATAATATATATTACTATGCATAGTAACCTATTTTTGAAATAAAACAATTTGAAACTGATGAGAAAAATTCGCAAGAAAAAATCGATATTTTATAAATAGCGAAAAGCGCAAGTATTTTATCATAAGATCATATAACTCACATTTTCATTCACTCAGTTATTTCACTCATTCACTATCTTTTTTTGCAATCAGTACTTTATGTAGCTGTGTCTGTAATCATTCGCCTAACTCTCGTGGCGTTACCTATATTACGTGCGAACTACAGAGACACCACAGGTTATTGACGAAATTCTTCGTGCTGCATAATCATGCTTAATAGATATTTTTATAGCTACGCATCATTTTATTTTGAATTTAAGTTGAGTTATTTATGTTAGTTTAGCCCCAATTTCATATGAAACCATCTTAACCGCTTAATTTGAAACAAAAAAAATCTGATGCTAAAAATTTTACTAAAGCTAATCAGATGTGTAGGTATATTTATCTTCAATCCGGATGTTTCCATACTTTGATCGATGTTTAAAGTGTACGGCGTCAAAGGCGTGACATCATCATGAATCAAACATTTTGAATGATTTTGAGACACTTTGTATACGTACTTATTTCAAAACTAGCCTCCCGTCCGCAGTTTCACCCGCGATAAATTAATTATCCCGTAGGAAAAGGTATTTTCCTGCGGTAAAAAGTAGCCTATGTCACTCGCTGATAATGTAGCTATCTAACGACAAAATAATTTTTAAAATCGGTCCAGTAGTTTCGGAGCCTATTCAATGCAAACAAACAAACAAAGAAACAATCAAATCTTTCCTCTTTATAATATTAAGTATAGATTCCCCATCCCTAACTACATTAGTTGTTATAAATATCCTCCCAATTCTACACTCAGTTGGTACACGGTACACCAAGCTATGATAAAATCGAAATAATTGTAATTGTGTCCACACAACAATGAGTTTAGTTACCGCTTCATTAATTTTCAAATAGTGTACTAAAACCGGAACACAATCGCCAGAGCCCACTTTTGGTACAGCGGATATCCAGCACCAACGACGCTTTATTTCCTATAATTAAATCTAATACTCCGTTATTAATAATTTCCGTTATTAACTAGTGAAAGTGAAGTCTTACTAACTACCAATTAACTTCGAATAATAATTAGTTTTAGTACGAAGTTATCGAAACACTAATTAAGACAGTATCGCAAATGTATTTTTGTGTTAATGATAACGTTTCAAATACATATCACACGCAAAATTAATTAATTAAACAGTGCCTCGCTATTTTTCTTTCTTAAATTAATACCTAAGAATGTAAAAAAGTAAGACACAGAATTAGAGGTACATAAAGAATACTAGTACATAGAATGTGGGTAGAATTGGTGGTCCATAGACCGAAATACCTAATTCTGGATTATTAAATTAGCAAACTCATCGTTGACTTCAAATGACAAGATTTTGTGCTAATTTTTTTTTTTAATTTTATCATAATTTTTCCTCATGACAAGTTTAGTGTAAAAACCTCTGACCTGTTCGTGGTTAAAAAATAATTATTAATTAGTACTCCGTCCGCGAAAAATAGGGGTATAAAATCTACGACATATTCTCAGACCTACCAAATACCATTGGAGCTTAAAAGATTGCCACCTTTACCCTTTAAAAATAAACTTTAAACTGGTTAGTGGAAAAGTGTTTTTACAGTATGGCTGATTATTTAACTTTCGCGGAATATCGTAATTGAACGGATTGATATAATAATGATTTAATTATAATTAATAATTTAATTTGGAAATTTAAATTGGAAACGATTTGGAGCGATTCCAGCCGGACTGGCAACACTTTGCAAAAGCCAGGGATGAGTGGAAGAAGAAAGGGGAGGCCGTTGCCCAGCAGTCGGACACTGTATAGGATATTTAAAAAAAAAAAAATTTGGAAATGTTATTTAATAATTTTTTTTTTTTTTTATGTTAGAAAGGCCAGACAAACGAACTAGTGGGTCACCTGATGTTAAATGATCACCACTGTCCATAGACACCTGCAGCGCTTTACGCGATGCCAGTGCGTTGTCGGCCCTTAAGGAGAGGGAATAGGGGAAGGGGGTGAGGGAGGGGGAGAGGGAAGGGGTGAGGTATTGGGCCCCCGGCACTCTCACTGACCGTACGAAATGCAAAAAGGATTACTGCTGCTTCACGCCGGTTTTCTGTGAGAGGGTGGTATTGCCCCGGACGAGCCGGCCCATTCGTGATGCAGCGGCTAGCTACAACATGGCTCTACCACTACTACAATAATAATGTAGGACATGGTTGTATTTTTATATTAGATTTGTAATTAGTTTATTATAATTTGTAATTAATATTAAGTTGACATTGTACACCTCATTGAGGTAGGATATGAAGGACATTGTTATTGTTAATAAGACCTGTTTGACTCATAACCATGCAATAAATTATTTGATATTTGATACAGGAAAAGTTTCATAAAAATCGGTCAAGCCGTTTCGGAGGAGTTCGATAACAAACACCGTGACACGAGATTTTTATTTTTTTTTTGTGAGAAAGAAATATAAAAAGTTATTATACGTATACTATTATTGAAATTGTTTGGAACAAAAAAAAACGAAAACTAGATAATTTAAAATAGAAATTAATCTTAGAAAAGAAAGGAAAAATTACAAATAAAAAATATCTTTAAGAATACCACCCGACGGCATCGTTCCCAGAAGGCAGGCAGCGTTTCCTCGTTGAATAGCTAGGCTCAATCGTTGTTATTGTTATGTTTTATAATTTGATGGGCTTTTGTCATTCAAGAATATTATAAAATAAAAGAGGAGAATATAATACTAAATTACAAATAAAATATATCAAAAAACAAAAACACATAAATGATATGAGTGAAAATCACGAAAGTTTAAAACAGTAAAAAATATTTTAAGATAAAATCTAGTAGCATAAAACTAAAGTACCTATTTAAATGTAAAATGGTCCCGTGGCATTATGCCCAAAAAGCTGGTATAATTATCATTTCTTCGTTGAATAGCGATGCTGATTTGTTAAAATTAATTAGATTCAATTTTGTTGTAATTACTTCAATCGCAGCGCATGATTATGCTAAGCAAATTTGTATTGAGTAATTGATGAGAGATAATTAATTGCTCAAAATTAATACATCAAAGGAGTACCTAAATGAACTCGTGCGTTAATTGAGCAAGAAAGCTTACAGACGGAAATAGACCATAATGTTCTCCTGATAAATTATGAAACTCAGAAAAGGTACGTTCTGTTGGGTAACAAGAAAGTTTCTGTCAATAAATAGTTTTTACAAGACAAAGTGATGTGGGCGATTTGAGACTCTCATAAATAAATTAGGTTCGTCATAACACAATCGAGTTCGTTCAGTCAAGGAGACCGGGACAGTACCAGGAATGGAGACAACAATACTGGAACGGTTTGAAATGTTTCCAAGTAGCTATAGAAATACGCTTATTATATTAATATTACATATAATATAAAAAAATATATATATTAAGCCCTAAATAGTGGCTTCGCACGCGAATTTATAACGGCCGACCGGCGGAGCACCGGGCGCCGGGTAACCACTGCGCGGCGAGCGGTTTGGACGCGCAATGAACAGAGAAAACGCTCGCCGCACCGCCGGTCGCGTCCGTCACGTTCCGTTGGAATTTCTAGAAATTACGTCGTGCATTAACGTTGCATAAAAAACCATCCGTGCCAAATTTAACTTCTTTGAGATTTCGGGGTTTTATCCCGATACCGTGGGTATATCGGGATAAAAAGTAGCCTATGTGCTATTCCAGATGTCCATTGTCCAGCTATCAACACATAACCAAATTTCACCCAAATCCGTCGAACCAATTTTGCGTGAAGGACACACAAAGTAACAAACACGTCCGCACGCACATAGTTATTCATTATCTTTCGCATTTGTAATATTAAGCTTGCTGATAATGCATAAAAAGACATACATTGTTGTCCGAAATAAAAGTTCGTTTGTTTGAAAATTTAACGTTCACATTGACTGCACAGTTCGTACGATCAAGTGCAAGTTCTAGTATCGATTAATCCTCACATAATTATTTACCGATACTTTAATTTGATGTCATAAGAACCATAAGACATATTTAGGAGCAAGTTGTACGCACCCATCTTTAACACTTGACTAAACCACTGTCGTTTATTTATATCAGAATCTAGTATCCAAGCGTTGTATGGACTATAATTGCTGAGGAACATAAAACAATAAGTCAAGTTAACACTAACCGTTATCTTCGTCCGTAAATAACACACTATTTGTCATAATTAGCCAAACGTATCACTTGGGCAGTGGCCTTTGGCTGGATGCCTGTCTGGGTGTCAATATTACTGATAAGTCGCAGTAAAATATCGTTTTACTCCAGTATATAACTATACCTACGCTGGGCTTGAGTTTCTGTTTCTAGAAAAGCAAACCGGAGACGCCAAAGACACGACAAATGACAAATAATAGACTAATCACATTAACAAAAATTTATTAAAATATTAGTAATATAGGATACAACAAAATCAGATCTGCAGCGCAGGCTTCGTCAGGCAAACATTTTGTTATCCACAACAAGCTTCGTCATAGCAACAGATTGGAATCCGCAACAGGCTTTGTCAGCTAACACACATCACACAAACACTCATACACTCAAAGACATCACACAATATCACATTTTTTTTTTTTACAACTAGATGTTATTTATTGGTATAAATTAATTAAAACAATGAAGAAAAAATAACAAAGAATAAAACTTAACTATAAACTAAATATTACAAACTAAATTAAAAACTAAACTAGATCTAAACAAACAAAAATAATACTATCACATTAGTTAAAAGTACTTGGGCGAACGAGCTTTGCTGAGGTTAAAATTTCGTAAATACACCTTTTTCCAGAGATAAGACCAAGCTAGATCGATTGTTTTCCCACAAAACCCCCACATAGCAAATTTCATCGACATCCTTAGAGTCGTTTCCGCGATCACCGAAATAAATAAATATTTACACGAAAATTGCTGCTTTAAAAATTTGATACAATACAAGTCACATTATTTTATTTTTATTTTTTATTTTATTTGTAAAGGGAAACACACAGCATATTACAATCCAAGTAGTTAGCTTACAAAGTTAACACTTAAGCCACAATAGTTTCCACCAATAGTTCGAACAGTTTTGCTTGCTCGGGAAGAACAACATGCACATAAAAACTATCATACAATAATAAAAATAACAAAGCCAAGAATATAAAAAAAAACTATTGAATTTAGAAGATCTAGATTAAAACCAAAGCAGAACTAATAAAACACGGCAAGTACCTTAAATCTACAATTAATGTAACCATCGTGAGTATTATATCTCAGAATTTAAATTAAAAAATAAAATTACAACTTTTTACTAGTTTTCCCTACTTTCCTATTTTCTTTTTATTATCATATTAAATAGACAATTATTGGTTGGAATTACGTCCCCGCTTTTACGGATGTGCACGCTCCCTTATTTAACTAACAAAATGATACTTGTACTATCTCTGTCGTACGAGATTTCATCAGAGAAGTCGTTTATCGACATCCTGTGGGAACTATGAAATGTTCAGGGGAAAAAGTATCCTATATTTTAATCAAGGTTATAAATTAATCAATTATGTGCTTGCCAAAGTTCAGCCGTTTTAGCGTGAAAAAATAACAAATATCTATCATCAATTCATCACAAACTTTCATATTTATAATTTTAAACGTAAGATAAGTTTATTTGAAAACGTGAAGCTATGTTTTTACCGTAGCTATGTGCCGAGCAACTCAAATTCGCATAATTTTTTTTATTTTTCTTCAATGATCCTCTAATAGAAATAACATATATAAAAATATATAATCATTGAATGTATTCATGTTCAAAACAATAAAATTATCATTATGATTATTATTTTAATTTGGTTATTTAAATTATGATGTTATGTGGCATCAAGGTTTAAATTACTTAATAATTAACGAAAAGTACGTTACGCCGTAGTAACACTGTTAAATTAAAATTTTCAATGTTTTAGAAAGCAATTCTGTAAGTAAAGTAGTCCCCAGACGGTTGGCATCGTTTATAGCCTGTGGCGTAAATAGCCTTTTTGTTCAATGAGGTGTCTTGTGTAAGGACCACATTACATTCCTACACGTGGCTTTGCTAATTTTAAAGGTACATTAAAGACTATAGCGTCCGCAGGACGGTGCTAAAGTTACAAATAAAAATAAAGGTCGTCTTCACATTTTAATTAACAAACACGTCTTGACCAAGATTTTTTTTAAAAAGGAAAGTTTTTGGGTGCGTCTGACGGGATTCGAACTAAAATAACCGTATCTCTTGATTTTACGTGCCGAGTACGCCAACTGCACCACATAGAATGCGAACCGACCCATCCGAAGACATTAACAATAATTACTAATTTAATTTGATAGCAGTATTGATACCTTGGCTAAAGATAATTGCAGTTTGCGTCGCAAGTGAACATAGTGAATTGACGTACCCGTAGTGCCTAAACGTGTCAAGGTACAACAGAAATCAATTAACACTAATTAATTTTGCATAGTTACAATTAGCATTAGTAGTGAGTTGTTTGAAGTATCCATTTTCATTAATGTCATGTGGTTATTTAGGATTAAATCGTTTACACCTACAAGGTATCCTAAACTTAATCGAAGTATTTGATTAAACACTCCTGCCTGGTAAAAGTTATTCATCGGAATTTTGATTTGAGTTGAAATCACACCTTCGACGTCGTACAGTTTGAACATGAAACAATCCATGGAAATAATTAATTTTGTTAAGAACACTTAAAAAAAATTACAAGGGTGTTCAATTAAACTAATCCAGCCATCTGCAATTTTAGGTACACCGAAGAGCTGGGAGCTACCTCGGACAAAGAATTAGTTTAGCAATTCAACGCTGCCAGTATCTTTGGAACCTTGCCTACTCCTTTTCCGAATATGTCTAAACCATTTAGGAGATAAGTTCGCCTTTTCGCATGTATCTCACCGGTCGTCAATAGTATTTTTTTTCCTTATTTTTGTACAATTAAGGCTTTACCATCTTTACATATGTACACACATTTTGAAGTTTAGGTGCAGCCATTTGTTAGTGGCCGATTCGACAAAATGGTAATATCGCCGATAAAACCCCAGTATTTTTAAAAGGTTAAGAAGTGGTGAACATTGGATAGATTTTACATAGTTCTACGTCGAAACACAAGTCCAACAATTGTCAATAGAAAGCATAAGCTGTATTATTCCTGTGTTGGTCGGGGTTATCGAGGCGATTTTGGGAAAATAACGAGTATGATTGCGACTGGAGCAGGCTCAAAGGAAAAATCACAAAATCCGAGATTTTTTGCAAAGTTTTATAAACCGTTTCCGCTTTGTCTCTGCCCTTTGTGTCGTAGAAAGAGTGCTCTGAACTGAAACGGAGCCCACTTCATAAATAAATGACTTTTACTGCATAAAATCTGGTGATGGTTACCAAAAGCCAGATATGTCGACTTCTAGGCAAGCAATAAGTAGTAGTATCAATATATTAAAAGATATTAACGAAAAATTTCGATAAGGTATTTGAAAAGATAATCGACTAGAGTTGTGCGTACTCCCAAATGGTTGTTACTAGTTAGGTCATTTAGTTCTTTTAGTACACTAGTACGTTTATACGTACTATGCATGATTTTGCTCCTGTTCTAAAATATTCGTTCCGTGATTTGCTATCTCACTTGAACTATACATTCAAGGAATCGATCATTAAGTCCACAACGATCAGTTTGAGTCGAATGGCACTTGGTTGGTCGGTCAATTGGAGCAACTCGGAGTCAGTGGCATTTTCTTTCGTTCCCAAGATCTACCCAGTGGCGGTGCAGGGCCTAAATTTTGTGTGGGCAAGATATATTTTGCGAGGCCCTACGGTCCACGCAATAAAAGTAAGGATTTTTGATGGAACAAAAAAATGAGAACCATTCGAGACGCGAGGCTCCTGTACGCTTAGTATAAGTTTTACTTCACCAAAATACTTCTCGATCGCGTTTACGTAAATAAATCAATTCTATGGAAACATGGAAGCGCGCGCGCGGAGACGCTGTCCATGTTTCCCTAGTAATTGAATTTTTTACGTAAACGCGATCGAGAAGTATTTTGGTGAAGTAAAACTTATACTAAGCGTACTGTATGCTTAGTATAAGTTTTAACAAGTAAATAGAGCAAGTGATTAATGCAACATGTATACATTTTCCTTGACATGTGCAGAACGATAAGTCAAACATTTGAAACAATGGGATCTATTACTTTCGGGCTTAAAAGGGGTGGGCAGTAAAGATACGACGACCATATTATAAGAGGGCCTAAATTTATGAGTTTGCCTTGTGTGGGCACAATGCGAGGATATTAAAGATGATATTCTGCCTATGATGCGCCAGAGTTTAATGCTTAAGTACTACATTACTTATACGTGTGCTTAGTCACTACGCAATAATCAGATAATGTAGTGAAAATTAGGTTCGCATTCGCACAAAGCGCTTCACTTCTTCTTTTAAGAATGGGATTCGCTTTCGTCGTCTGTTTTTCCGAATAAATACAATTAAGGCTCGAGTGAACAGGTTTTTACTGAACCAGTGAACTAAATTATTTATTATTCTTCTGGAGATGATTGTTGATCGATGGGACAGCCCAATACTGAGCTCGTGGTCGTGGGTGAAGCTGCACACGTCGTCGTGTTGCTTCATCGGGAGGATACTGTTGTAGTCGTTGTAATATGAACGCTGCTACTACTACAACAGGACTGACTGATTCCATATTCTCTGACTTCCTTATTACTCGTACTAACATAGATTTAAAAGTAAGTATAATTGTTACTAACAAAATGGATCAATAGTTTAGTCTAAAATAAATTGATGGATTAATTTTCAGTAAGTATATTTGTTCTTCTTTGGACCTTGTGTAATCCTGTTGTCTCTCTGTTTCAGCGGACTAAAATAAGATAGACCCGAAAAATTCCATAATTGATAAAAAGTCTTAGTAACTACGCAAAAAGGGAAACTTATTATCTGGTACGCTTTCTAAACCACTGTCCGCTCCTTTCATTCATATTGCACCTACTTATTGGCCTACAAATTTAGTATAATAACCTAGTCGCAGTCACATGCGGAAAAGTGGTCTAGAAATGTAACCTGGATAACCTTGCACCTGAACAAATAATGTTAACAAAACCGTGTCATTATATAATTTCAGCTAACAACTAGCTATTGCCCGTGAATTTGTTCGCGTAATCTAGTTTATTGATTTCCTGTAGAAAAAAGATAATTTTTCTCGAGAAATTTATGCACCTAAAACCTAGTAAAGACACCTAGTAAAGTAAAAGTCCTATACGATTTTTTACGAACGTTGAAAAATCTATCATCGATACGAAAAAACCCTCAGCTGAGAAGAAACCAGCAAAAATTCAGCTAGGTATATTTTTTCTAAAATTAATCCACAATGGTATTCAATAACATCCAAAGTATTTAGTACAGCAGATACTCCATTTAAAGTCCGGGTCGCCAGTGCGGATCGGAATTATTTCTAAACACAAAATCCGCCAGCGTTCATGATATTATCTATACTACTTATCTAATGTTCAGTATAAAAGTTATAGAAACTTTTTTCTTGCTCATTAAGATTAGATTATGCGCAGCGAGGAGTTAACTACACGCCAGCCGCCCTCGCCCTGAGACATTCAAGATTTTCTTTTTCATTCTACGAGTAGGTATATCTCTAGTTACTGTTCTGTAATTTTTTCGTGAAGCCATCGTGTTGGGAACAGTAAGTGTTAATATATTTTAATGCGAGGGGCTCTCTTCGGTAAGTGTTACCAAGGATGATATAGACTGGATTAGCAATCGCCATAGTACAGACCGACCGCGGAAAAATAGTTCGATTATTAAATCTAGATGGCGCTGACATTATAGTCCGAGGCTTTGAAAACAAAACAATAAGACTACAGATGTTTCATATTACTGCAAATGTATTATTATGCAATATTTTTGAAACTGGAAGATACAGCGTAGGAAAGGCCCCAACAAAACGAACCGACGATCTGTCCTTTTGTCAAACAGTGGACGGCTTTTGACTGATATGATGATGATGATAATTGTTGTTTTATGCTGGTTTTGGGATAATTTTTTAAGGCAGAAAATCCTATCTCCTAATGTCTCCTGTGTAGATTCTCCTCTATACTTCTCTATATTTACTGTTTTCCCTTGGTTTACTTGTGAAGCTACCTTGGTGAAAATGGTAGGTGTTACGGGATTTAGCATATCCTCTCTCTTTATTTTCTGTTGTCAATTATAATCTTCATTTTTTTATCAAATTTTTTTGGTAAAAATGGTGGCCTTTCTATAAATAGGCATATTTTTACATACCACTAAAGCAGGTTAAGCCATCCAAGCCTCTTCTTCACTATACCAAAAACCGGTATGTTTACAATAAAGTTGCGTATTCGGAAACGAGTATACAGTAATAGGATCACGCTGTTAGGAGATAAGAAGGTTAACAAGTTCAAGGTAAGAAGATAAGCTAAGGTCCCTAGTGACGGCAGAATTCTTCTAAAATGCAAAAACTTACAGGCAAGGAAGCTTCTCCAGGTGATCGAAGAGCAATGAACACGGATCTTGATTAAATTAAATAACATGGTATTGGCATCATCATAATCACTGTTTTAAACTTTCGTGATTTTCACTCATAATTACGACAAAGTGAAAACGATAAAGACTTTTGACTTGAGACATTGCGGTATATTGGATGACAAGATATTGCGGAGCTTCCCGAACGCCGCCCAGCCGAGTCAGATTCGTCGATACCTCTTTCTCGAAGTTGAACCTACCTAATTGGATGGTGTGTCCCAGGTAATTATAGTCGTCAACGACTTCGAGCGTAGTCTCCGATTATAACGGGAGACGGTACAGATGGTACGCAGTGTAGGTAGGCCTCCAACAACATGGAGCGACGACCTGGTTAAGGTTGCGGGATGGCGTTGGATGCGGATGGCACGGGACCGATCTGTTTGGCGAGCCTTGGGGGAGGCCTATGTTCAGCAGTGGACGTCTTTCGGCTGAAATGATGATGATGATGATTAAAAACGATAAAGTAAGTACGATTAAGTACGTAGTAGTAAGTTAACTCTTGACCACAGCTGCTGCAATGTGGCCGAAACGTCGAGGTAAATATTATTTTGCGTGATAAGTCCCGTTTAGTATAGTAACTATCATAATATCAGACAAAAATCTCCACTGCTGGATAAATGCCTTCTTTAAAGGGTTCCACAACGATCGGTCCTGCGCTGCTGCATCCTGGTTCCTGCGGCCTTAACCAGATCGTCGGTCCATCTTGTTGGGAGCCTTCCTACGCCACGTCTGCCGGTTTGCGGTCGCCACATTAGAACCAATACTACTTATCGGCCATCAGTTCTACGAGCAATGTGTCCTGGCCACTGGCTCTTAAATCTGGCGACACTCCGAGCTGGCACTTTGGGACTTTAGTTCGGTGTACTTCCGTTTGGCAAATTATTTTTCCCAAACTGATTCATTTGGCAAATGTTTCATTTCCCAATTGTTTATTTTTTCTGAAACTGTTAACTATTCAGGATATAATTTCAGAACTATTCTGTAGGTTAGGTTAGGTTAGGTTTGTTTTATAACAATCCTGAAAAGTTTACAGTTTCAGAAAAAATAAACAGTTGGGAAATGATACATTTGCCAAATGAATCAGTTTGGGAAAAATAATTAGCGAAACATTAGTAAACCCTTTAGTTCTCCTGAGGATCTCCTCATTTCTGATTCGGTCACGTAGGGAAACATCGAGCATAACTCGTTCCACTGCTCTTTGAGTTTCACTTCTTTCAGTGATGGTATTGATATAATTACTAAAATCAGAATCATGGGTAGCTCACGTATACTCGAGTACTCGACCCAAGGTTGCATGTATACCTCATACCTACTATTATCATCCTCCATTCATACCGTACTTCGACTACCAATGAGTAAGTGACCCTTACAAAGACTATAGGTAATGGGTATTTACTATAACCCATTAAAAAAGATCAGCAAAATATATGAAAGTTAAAAGGTACCCAGTATATAATTGTTGATTAAGAATGTTATTAAAATAAAATTATGTGAAACGAAACTAAATTAACTTTCATTCTACACTGTGGCCACCAAAAGAGTTGAATGAATCCGAAATTAGTTTCACCAGATGTATTTTTCTTTGGTACGACATTTACGAGCGTCAAAAGGGATATGGCGGTACAAACATAAATAAGGCAGTAGGAAAGGAAATTAACTAATGACGCTTCGCTTCGTACGAAATGCATACAAGATTCCTAAAAAGAGTGGTGTTGTAGACGGATATAATATGTTAAAGTTGTAAAAATTTCAAACTTTTTGATTCACGGAATGATCACGGAATGACTTCCTGTTGGTACTTTTTTCATTGATGATTTCGAAATATTTTATTTTTAATTTAGTCTTATTTCCTGAGTGGTTGAACCGGGAGGGAAGTTAAAAAAATCTATAGTCATTACCTACCTACCTGCCATAGAAAAAACCTGACCAAGAGCGAGTCGGACTGACCTGATCTGAGTACTTGATACTTACAAACGTTTCTGAGAAAAGGATCTTGACAGACAGACAGACTGTCAATAAATTACATATAAGGGTTCCTTTTTACGCTGGCGTTGGACCCTAAAAAATTACATAAATTTTTATGTCTAATTTTTGATGTACAGCTATAGTGAATTGAATAGTAAATAAATGTAATTTTTCGGTTAAACATAGGCGTTGTGAATGACTACTTCTGGCTGTGTGTGTATATACGAATTAAAAGATAAAGTAATTCTTCCAAATACGGACTTACTCGTTATTTTCCTACAGGTGGCTTTCATTGAACAAAAAGCATCAACCTTGTTGGGAAACTAGCATTTATCGAGTTCTTTCCTTTTTCGGTTGGTATGTATTCAAATTTAAAATGCAAAGCAGAACATTTTTCAATGCTTCAGTATTGAATACAAACTAGATTGGGTAAAGCTTGGACAAATGAGCAGAAAAAAAATGGACTGGAATAACACTGACCGTAATATGTCTTTTCTGAGTAATGACGTGTGGTTTCAAATAATGTGAATGGACTTCTGTGATTTGTTACTAACGCAATTTACGTCCTAAGTACCTATGTTACATCCTGCTGTGAGTAATGCTTTAGCTTCTTGACGTAAATATTATTGCTCATAAACCTACGCGCTTTTTTATCAGCTTATGACTTCTATAGTTGTAAAATTTACAGGCGCTGCAGTGAAAGTGAAAGCATTCAGTTCCTTGTCATCTTATAGGTAAATATAGGTACAAAACCAAAATTTGCCCGAGTTCTTCTTGCGGTAAAAGTGCGCGAGCCAAAACAATAACTTTCAATGTAACAAAAGTGGGTAGTTAGTTCATAATCATAGTTTATGTTACTCACCGTTTGTTTTCAAAACTGCAATCCGATCAATACGATTGTCCGAAGTATTCGAACACTGTCAAATACCTTTTAATTTCTTTGATAACACTTATCACTGCATAATACAGAATGGTCAGAAAAAAGATCCGAATTAAGTATTTGATGTTATCTGTCATCACAAGTGACTACTCACTTTAAAGCGATCGATTTTGTTTATTATATTGGCGCCATACGTTGGGACGACGTACACGCGCCTGCGTCGACGGTTACTGTCACACTGACATAACGAGTTTGGAACGGTAGTGCACAATGCGTGCGCGCAGGCATTGTCATTACAATACAAGGGAGGGACGACCGGAGTGACTCACGCTACAGCTGGCTGCGTCATTCAAGCTATTAAACCCACGTCGTAATTTCAACACTACTACTTCAATTTAACGATCATAATCCTTTGCGAGCAATCACACTCCATTCACACACACGACTTGGATCTTTGGATTCAGTGAGCATTGAGTTCAAGTTTACTTTGAACTGTTTTTCCTATGGTGTTTTGATTTAAGCAGTGGAAGTTACAGGTGATGGTCATTCCTCAAACATTACATACGAGTATATAATTTGAACAACAAACTTATTTTAATACTCCGTTCGTGCGACTTACTAAGCGTATGTAACTACTGACCGTTAACTCGGTGTCCTAATGTGTTAGTCATGTAATTGTTATCATATTCTGTGTCACTCAGGCAAGCGGCTAATCCGAGTAGACATGGCATCAAATTCGCAATTTGGAATGAAACCTAGTTACATTTACGACGGCTGGTGTAATGAAGGTTTCTGTGACAGGTTAGTTGGTGCTACTTAGTATGCTGAGGTCCATTTGATAACTTTGACATTTGTGTTAGTGTATATTTGCGATTATAATGTAACTAAACCAGCTCTAATCCGCGGCTTTTGCCGTCTTAGAAATCCATGAAAAATGACTGTAATATTTTTAAGTACAAATGGCAGACGAAGTCGGCACATCATCTTGAGAACCGAGTATAGTATAAATCTTCCCAGGTGAATTTTTCGCTTCGAGCCCATCTTTCAAAACAAACGGTATCGTTATAGTATTAAGGTTCAAATTTAATGTAATGGCTCGAAGCAAAAAGTTCACCTGGGAAGATTTATACTTTACTTCAACGTTTTTGGAGACCGCCCTCTATTCTGGTTTAGAATTAAATTTATTATCCCACGGGAACTCATCACTGGGGTATTAATTAGGTATCCTAATTCTCCATCCAGGTATGCTAAGTTTTATCAAAATCCGTACAGCTGTTAGTGGTAAACAAACATCCAAACATCTTCATAAAAATTCTCATTTAAAAGGTACTAGTAACTACATTGTGTGAACTATATCATTCACGAAGTTACATCGGAAAAGGAACACACAATGCCCGAAATTATACCAAAATATGGTAATATATCAAACTATAATATATAACGACCGCTTTAGCCTAGTTGGTAGTGACCCTGCCTACGAAGCAAGAGGTCCTGGGTTCAAATCCCGGTAAGGGCATTTATTTGTGTGATGAGCACGAATATTTGTTCCTGAGTTATGGATGTTTTCTATGTATTTAAGTATTTATTTATCTATATAAGTATGTTTATCGTCGTCTAGTACCCATAGTACAAGCTTTGCTTAGTTTGGGACTAGGTCGATTTGTGTAAGATTGTCCCCGAATATTATTATTTATTTATTTATTTATATTATAGCCGCTTATGTGGATTCTATCAATCAGTACGAGTATTTCGTAAGCTGCATTACTATAACTATGGCTCAGTTAGTGACCCATTTTAGGCTCTAGAATTTTGCTGTCAGAATTTAGCATGCAGATAAGTACATTAAAGTTCCAGTTCATGCCACTTTTTATCAGTTTTTTGCGTAACAAGTCAAAATATTTCTTAGTCCTTGTTTATTCCTCATTATCTCTGAACATACATAGTGACGTCATTTATTGTGTTTACAGTATTTAATCTTCATTCTCAACTACACACGTCATTCGAATTGAATGGAACTAGAACCTAGAAGTAGAACAGTAGGAAAAAATATGTCACGCGTTTGTTATCGTAATTGTCTGAGATCATTGTTTTTATTGTTTACCTTGAAAAAATGTTACAGCTATTGAGTTTACTTACCTTTAGTTTTTGTGGTTGCAACCACACCTCAACCTCAACCTCAAGAAAGAATACTAAGAAAAACTGGATGACAAACCTTATGTGCTACATTATATGTTCAGTAAGTGACATCTAGGTATTACAGTAGGTAGATATCAAAGATCAATAATTTTTCAAATCTGGCCAAAACTAAATACATTCTACAGGGTTATTTGTAATTCACTGACATCCTCTTAACCCTGAATTACTATCACTTAAACAAATGTTTTTTTTTGATTTACGACTTTTTAAAATGGAGCACTTTTTCCATACAAATAAATAATCTAATATATAAAAATCTCGTGTCACGGTGTTTGTTACCGAACTCCTCCGATACGGCTTGACTGATTTTTATGAAACTTTTTCTCCATATTCGGTAGGTCTGAGAATAGGTCGTAGGCTATTTTTTATACCTACCCCTATTCTTCGTGGACGGAGTCGCGGGCAACAGCTAGTAATAAATAAATACTTCTAACACAACTTCGTACTCTATGAAATTCGAAGACGGGGCACGCGCCGCGGTCGTGGCGGGCAATGAATGAATGACTTCACGGCACAGAGTATCGTAAAAGTAAGAGTTAGTCTCAAATTTTCAAAACGTTATTACACCAAAAATATTAACTTATGACAAAAGCCGTAAAACAAAAAACATTTGTTTAAGTGGTAGGAGTTTAGGGTTAAAAGGATGCTAGTGAATTACAAATAACCCTGTATTTACCGCTGAATCTAAAGAGAATTAATTGGTAACCTTAGCCCCATTGTCAGCAATAAACACTATTTTTCTAAACAAATAAATACTATTTTCACTTCCTTACTCCTGGCCTTATACTACAAAATTTGATTTTCAAACTTCGTAGCGTACTGTTCCATTCACATTAATAGTATTAAACAGAGGAGTGAAAGGGACGACATGATATGAAGTTCGAAAATCGAATTATGTTCTAAAGGCCCGTAAGACACCTTCGATTCTGTGCTATTACAGTTCTCCATAGCACTGCTAAGACCCCTTTAACCTTGTAAGACCCATCTCAGATCATCATCATCATCCCAGCCTGAATACGGTTAGGGCACGGCCTTTGTTAAGCATAGGCGTCCCCTAATAAATGCCAAAATACTTAACCGGTCCAGCGGACTCCTGCGGCCTTTGCTAGGTCATCAGTCCAACTTGTGAAGAGCTTACTCTCGTTGCGTCTTCCGATACGATGTCGCCGTTCAATAACAGATTGGCTTCAACGGCCTTCAGTTCTTCGAGCAATATGCGAACACTTCAGTTCGGCATTTTATCAGATTATGTCGCTTAATTTGGTTCTTCTGGAGATCTCATTACTGATTCAATCTCGCAGAGAAACACCTAATGTAGCTCTTTCTATTGCTGTTTGGGTGACTAGAAGGCCCCTAGCGAGCGATCACGTTTCGGAGTCATAAGTCATTACATCACTGGCAACAAGCACTGGTTGATTTTAACATGAAAGTACCGTGAGACTCACTCATAAAAATTACGGATAGCTCACGTCTATGATTGAGTTTAGCCCGACATGTTTCTGGCTTGTAATGTAACTCTGACGACCAGATGGCCTAGTGGTTAGAGAACCTGACTACGAAGATTGAGGTCCCGGGTTCGATTCCCGTGTCGGGGCAGATATTTGTATGAAATATACGAATGTATGCTCTCGGGTCTTGGATGTTTAATATGTATTTAAGTATGACATCTATCTATATAAGTATTTTTATCCGTTGCCTTGCCTAGTACCCATAACACAAGCTTTGCTTAGCTTACTTTGGGACTAGGTCAATTGGTGTCAAATGTCCCGTGATATTATTATTATTACTTACTTAGTGCGCGTTTTGCAGCAGCCCCCGTGGCGTGTGCTCCTAGAGGAAAGAAACATGTCGGGCTAAACTCCATCAATGATCATAGACATGAGTTAATGTTTTTTCGCTATGGTTGATTAGTCTTTGAGACACTTTTTATAGAGTTCAATCGAATTGCCCAAAACGAATTGACGATTTTTGTTTATAACCAAGCCTGTCGTGCGTAGTAATAGTAGATAACCCCTAAAACAGCGACTACAAAGCACTGACCCCTCCTTGACCCGATCGGGCGACGGATACTCGTGACATACGAAGGTCAGCTTAGAATAAGAAACTACACTGATAAGTATACCTAAGTGTCTATTATTTTTGCACAAACTTGTCCATGTAAGTGTACCTATTTACTGGAGTGTCTTATTTATTACACTTGACTATTTGGATGATAGTTTTTTTTTACGAGCCTTGCCTTGGTCAAATGGAAGTTGAATTTAACCCACTTTCAGTGGACGGATTGATTTGAAATTTGGTGCTATTTAATATTGAAATCAACTGAATTTTGGTGAAAAGTGATCAGACGTCAAGTTAAAAGAAATATAGATGAATGTGTTATTGATTCTATTTAGTGGGTGTTTATGCAAAAATTTGATGAAATAGGTTTGTTTACACGTTTATTAAATTGGATTGACACAGGGAACACATAATTTGATACGACAGGGAAACAACTTCTTTTTTCTCAAAATTATAAACTACGAGCGATGATATAATAAGTAAGGTAGTATTTGTATGATGGTCTGTCTCTATGATGTTGAACGAGGATATATAAAATTTTTCCAAGTGACAACCCAGTTAATCTATATAATAATTTACTTTTAACAACCCGATATAACTTCGTTTATAGCAGTAATTGCATTAAAGAAAATATGGTATATTAATAGAGGACATCATTATTACCTTACCAACATTCTTTTAAAATAAATCAGAATAATACGACAGTAACTTTAATTTCTTACTTTGACTTGGCACCACTAAAAATTACGGACCGATAGTTGTGGAACTCTGACTCTGGGGGAGGCCTTTATGATGATGATGATGGTGAAAAAATATAGCAAAATTGATTTACAGTTAGCGTGCATTCATTATATTATTTTATTTTCTGTATAATGTGTGTATTTATTGATAAATTAGCATTAGGTAGGTACACTAACACAAACATGCTCAACCTTTATTTGTATGAGACACAAATGTGTTGTAGCACTTGTAGCAATGGCGTATAGAGAACCGTAGCATTGATTGTCAAAAGCATTAAAAGTTAAGCTCGTAAGGCCCAACCCCCTTAATTCACTCTAAGATATGTCAACTATTCTAGATTGATGTTGAGTTTCAAATTCTGATATTCGAAATTTGATTAAAATGGTTAAAAATTACATAATAAATAAATGGCTCTATATCTAAATCCCTAATGATTATTTGTCCTAATGTAATATTTGTCCTAATGATCGTTTGTCCTTACTCTTTTTATTTAAAATCTATTAATTGTTCTGGATTTTTATAAAACAAACCTAACCTAACCTATAGAGTTCTAGAGGATAATCACAAAAAAGTTCCTGAAAAATTCACGGTTTCCGAGAAAAAAAGTGTTAGGACAAACGATAATTAGGACAAACATTACATTAGGACAAACGATGTTAGGGATTTAGAATGAGACCCTAAATAAATAGCATAATATTTATGTAAAGCAAGCTACTCATAGAAACTTGGCGAGCCGAAGGTTGAGTAGAGCGGAATAATTATATCTAATGGTTGTTTCAATATTTAATTACGTGACTGTTCATGTCTGCGCGTAATAAATATGACAACGTCATGCATGTATGTATGACGTTTGTAATGTTATGCCATACTGTATTATTTTTAACCTCCGGCACAAAAAGAGGAGTGTTATAAGTTTGACCGCTATGAAGTATAAATAAATAAATAAAATAAATATTAGGGGACAATCTTACACAAATCGATTTAGTCCCAAACTAAGCAAAGCTTGTACTATGGGCATATGGGCGCTCGCTACTAATGTAACATCTAGACTATTTGTTTTTCCTTTTTTCTAGTTAAATTAAAAATATGTTTATTTACAATGTTTAAATGTATGAATTTAATTAATAAGCTGATTTTACTATTACATTTGGTTTTACAATGTTATCATATAAAATAAATAGGAAAGTGTGTTGATTGTTTTTGTGAGGGTATAAAAAGCAAGTGTTGTTAAGAGGGTTTATACCTGCTGAGCTGGCAACGTTGCATTTTTGTTAGTTTTTCTCGATTATTCCATAAAAATTTAATGAAAATTAAAAATGTTTTGAATACAAATTGTTCTAATATATAAGTTAATGTGTCTACTGCAATAATAATTCGTGATAGACTTTTATTTTCTTTAAAAACGAACAAATTATTACCTAACGGTTTTTAAAGAAAATAAAAGTCTTATCACGAATTATTATTGCAGTAGACACATTAACTTATATATTAGAACAATTTGTATTCAAAACATTTTTAATTTTCATTAAATTTTTATGGAATAATCGAGAAAAACTAACAAAAATGCAACGCTGCCAGCTCAGCAGGTATAAACCCTCTTAAAATAAAGTTCACTTTTCCTGAGCATCTCGACCTAATAAGTTGTTTCAATCATGAACCCTGACGTCACGCCCTCCGGCTGCCCGCCCGCCCCGGGCGAGCCGCCGACACCCAGCTCCAGCGCCGACAGGCACTAGACGACGATAAACATACTTATATAGATAAATAAATACTTAAATACATAGAAAACATCCATAACTCAGGAACAAATATTCGTGCTCATCACACAAATAAATGCCCTTACCGGGATTTGAACCCAGGACCTCTTGCTTCGTAGGCAGGGTCACTACCAACTAGGCTAAGCGGTCGTTATGTGTAGCTCTTATAAACGGGTTAACAGATTTTGATGCGGTTTCTTTTTAATTGAAAGCAGGTTTCTTGACGATGATTCTTAGACATGTTTCATCAAAAATGGTTCAAAACTATGTATTTTTCTTTTCTATTTTCTATTTCAACTGTTAATAACACCATAGACCCATAGGTAATTAATAAGTTATGGAGCTCAAATGCAAATTGACAATTGATATTTTATTAATATAACTAGCAGTTGCCCGTGACTCCGTTTGCAAATTAATACGTTTATCGCTATCCCGCGGGAACTATGCAATTTTCCGGGATAAAAACTACCTTAGGTCCTTCCCAGGGTCTCAAAGTATCACCCTACAATTTCATCCACATCGGTTCAGTGGTTTAAGCGTGAAGTGGTAACAGACAGACAGACAAAAAGACAGACAGACAGCGAGACAGCGACACTTTCGCATTTATAATATTAGTATCGATAATATAAAAATTATATACCTACCTACTTGATTTACACGTTATGCACAATTACACTGTTTGGTGTAGCAATCTCAATTTTGTTTTCGTACCTAGAAAGTTAAAGTAAAATACGCCGAAACATTAAGAAGTCAAAACAAAATTACAATTTCTAGTCCATACGAAATATCACGTAGCTCTTAAACATCTAGACTACTAGAACATAAATTATTCACAAGTCAGCCTGGTTAAAATGGAAAGACTTAAATCGTTTACTTTACATTTAAATATCACAGGCCCATAACTTTTCAAACCAATAAATTAGGTCTAAAGTAAGACGTTAGCAATTTAGGTCCATTTTACTTTTATAAAGTACCTACCTAGGTATTTAGTCGGGGTAAGAAAAGGTTCGTCACTTTTCGACTCTAAGTCAACGAGTTAAGGTCGAAAAGTGACGAACCTTTTCTTACCCCGACTATACCTATACATACGTACTCGTAGCTACATTTTCTTTTCCTACGTGTGAACGTATCTGTTCCATTTATGACGGCCGGATTTTACAGTGGTCAGAGAACCCTAACTACGAAGCTTGAGGAGGTTCGATTGCCGGCCGGGCAGATATTATGTATGAAAAATACAGATGTTCATTAATACGGATGGTCTTAGGACTTTAATCTATAAGTTACTAGATGTTGCCCGCGACTCCATCCGCGAAGAAAAGTAGCCTACGACCTCTTGTTCTCTGACCTACCGAATGTAGAAACAAAAAGTTTCATAAAAACCGGTCAAGCCGTTTCGGAGGAGTTCGATAACAAACACCGTGGCACGAGATTTTTACATATATATTAGATTAGAAGAAGATTGATAAAATAAACTACCATAGGTATACAAAATAAATATTAGGTTTGTGTATATGTATAATACCTACATACAGTAAATAAGTAGTGTTCTCAATTATGTTAAATAGATTTGAAAAAGGAAAGTATGTTATAATACTGAATTAAGGTCAAACTATAAGGGATAAGGTAAATGTCAAGTTTAATGTCAAAACGATAACCCCAATATAGTCAAAGTTTCCTCGGATCTCTTAACATTATTATGTCATAAAGTTCTTTCTAACTTTATTTTATCTTAACGTTTATGGTTATTTCGTTGAGTGCTTTACAAGTAAAAGTAAGTGTTTACACATCAAAATATAAATAAAGGTTACTTACTTCATACTTCATCATTTTATTTGTATATCGACATAGCCGTTCATCGAATCGCCTTTACTATAATTTTGGTTCATCGAAAGTTTCAGTTCCTAAAATTCTTATAACACAGAAAATCGTTTCACCAGTGTTACTATTTACTTGATAATACGTTTCTATGACAACACATTTCATCGAGACGCTGTTGTTTGACAGGATGACGGCTGGCAACAGGGGGTACGGGGGGCCGAGCCCCCCGCCATAACAGAACCATATAAGAAGCTTAGGTCTATCGAGATTAATAGGTTAGGTTAGGTTAGTATTGCACCAAGGCGCGAAACGCCTTAACTATGCGGAGTAGGAGCTCCGCGAAGCGGAGCTCCGTCGACCCTGTCATATTAGTAGGGGAGCCCTGAATGCTAAATATGCAGTTACTAAAGCGTCTTGGGGACCTGTTGGATCGTGAAGATTAGGTCCTAAAACGAACGAAAGTGTATGTAAAGTTTTTCATTTTAGTGTTAAACGCGTATAAATTTTCAAAAATGTAAAAAAAAACAGTCACATGGAAATACTCGAGTGCGTCAGACATTTATAGTGTAGACGCGCAATGCCTTTCTAATAACCTAGAGATAATAATCTGACGATTAATTAGTGAGGGGTGGCTGTAAATAGGGGCAGAAAAAAAAATAAAAAAGTTATTCGAGCGTGTCAGATATTCAGAGGAAATGTTAAGTGAACTCAAAAAAGTGTCCTATTCAAATGACTGACGATTTGAGCGTGACATAAGGAAATGGGAGAATTATAAAGTTGTAAAAAAAAGTCACCTCGAAATACTCGAGCGCGTCAGATAAGATAAGGTAAGTACATGGATAAAAGTGTTTATTTCAATAATCTGACGATTTGAGCGTGACATAAGGAAATGGGCGAACCACAAAGTTGTAAAAAAAAACGTCACCTCGAAATACTCGAGCGCGTCAGATTAAGATAAGGTAAGTTAAGTACATGGAGTAAAGTGTATATTTCAATAATCTGACGATTTGAGCGTGACATAAGGAAATGGGAGAAACGCAAAGTTGTAAAAAAAACGTCACCTCGAAATACTCGAGCTCGTCAGATTAAGATAAGGTAAGTTAAGTACATGGAGAAAAGTGTATATTTCAATAATCTGACGATTTGAGCGTGACATAAGGAAATGAGAGAAACACAAAGTTGTAAAAAAAACGTCACCGCGAAATACTCGAGCGCGTCAGATTAAGATAAGGTAAGTTAAGTTCATGTAGAAAAGTGTATATTTCAATAATCTAACGATTTGAGCGTGACATAAGGAAGCGAGAGAATGTAAAAAAAACGTCAACTCGAAATACTCGAGCGTGATTGATTTTTTTTTTATTTTGAAGGAAATCCTTTAAGGGTTATATTACGGAAAAGTATAATCTGACGTTTTTAATGGGGCGATGTAACTTAAATCATCAACAAATTGTAGAGAGTACAGGGGCTATATTCAGGACCAGACCAACCCGGTTTGCGAGCGGTAATTCAATGGTTTGGGAGAGGATAGGGATGGACTGCAGTGTTATTCAGGAACGCCAAAAATCACTGGTTTGCGATAGGTTTGGGCTGAGTTTGGGATGAGCCTTATTTATTTGTTTATTTATTTATTTACAAATTGAATTAACAGGAAAATAAGGCTCATCCCAAGCTCAACCCATTCCTATAAATAGCATATATGTATATGTAGTTATAAGGAGAAATAACCTATTGACGTACTTAATTGGCAATTAGTAACACAGCATATTCCCAACCACAAATAAAAAACCACTATAGGTAATCCTTCCTTTATACTAGAACAATACTTAGGTACCTATGTCAGGGGTAATTTTATGTCATATTATGTTTTATGACTAATATGAGTAAATCATTTACTACTTAATTTAATGTAACACTCATAGCCGTCTTACTAATTAAAAGATTGACATTATCCGTTATTTTTGTGTTACTTACTTCTAGTACCTGGTCGACCGAGGTTAGCATGGTGTTTTTGGTACATCAGCTATTAGGCAAAAATTTCATTGTGATAGTTTAACCATTTGCCAAAAGAGTGCACTACCTGTTACACTACAATAAAAATGTACAAGATAAGACCTTGATAGATTGGTTTTTAAAGTGTCATATGATATTAGAGATCAAAAATGCAAACAAACAACTGTCAATGTCAAAGTGACGTCCCTGGGGTAATCAACTTTTATTTTGTTTTAAGTTATAAATTATATGATTCGATTTGCAGCATTTGAACATGGCGGATGTAGACAGTATCTAGTTTTGGTATTTCTGTTTTTTTGTTTAGTTAGCTAACCTAACCTAACCTAACCTAACCTTAATTAACAGTGATCACAAAATTCTACATATATTGCTCTCGTGTCTGACATTTTTTAATGCGCAAGTTGTCTCCACGTGGTTTCTGGAATTTTACTATCAAGTTGCAGAAACTACAATCACCGTACAACGTCGCTCCCAAAGAGAGCTTACTTTGACACTGGCGAAATTGTCCTTAAATAGGACAGAAGCCATATTTTAAATAAATAAATAATGAATTATATATAGCAGGCTAATTTTAACAATTTAGTTAATGCATCGTGCATTAAGTAAGCTAGAGTCGCTAATTTTGTAACACGCTTAAAATTTCAGTCTGTATAATGCTATTCACCCAAACCCATAAAAAAAATCATAAAAATAAGTGGTTTTTACCTCCCGCCAAACGTTACCTAACTTCACTATTTACAAAAACTTTCTTGTCTATGGTAGGTACGATCTGACATTCCCAACTCAGCAAAACACGTTTCACTTAAACTTAGGGCACCATCCGCCGTCAACCGCCGTCACCCAAATCTAGAACTTTCCGACACCGCCTCAGGCCGTATTCTATCTATCTCCACTTGTTGTGAGTGAAGACTCTAGAAGCGGAACTTCAACGGCTGTCACACACAAGCATTTAGGTTAGGGTAATCATAAGTTTAAATACAGACACGAGTGGGTACGTATTATAATGTATAAATTTAAAATACATATCGGTTGAAATACATACAGTTGAAATCCCGAAAATCATAAAATATAATGTATCAAAATATATAAAGTTATTTGACATAAGTTCTAAGCGCATAAGCTTGAAATGCATAGTGGTCATAATATATAATAGTTACAATGCATAATGGTTTCTAGTCATATTGCACAAAATACATATGTTTACAATGTATACGTTCAAAATACATCAAATTATATGCAAAATAGGCACATAGAGACGTCGAGTTGCGGAAAATAGCCCGTTACTACCTACCTACCAACATAAAATTATAAAATAATATTATAGTTAAGTAAAATATCAATCAAGTACGTTTTCCATAATGGCTGAAATTTGCTGAAATACACAATCCAAGATTAATACACTATACCCGGATGATTAAAATTATAAAAACCTAACCGGTATCTCGCTGGCAGCGAGCGAGCGAAGCGCGCGAGCATGACCTTTTAAGGCAGAAGCGACTCGGATAGGTTAGGTTCAGAAGGCTATGGTGATGATGGCTATGATGTTAGGTATTTTTTTTGTAACAGCACATTAAATGATTATTTCCATTAGGTATTATTGTTTTTAACATTATGAAATGTAAATGTAAATGATATACCAAATTTTATTAAACAAATTAGATTTTCTACTTGGTAATAAAAAAATAACTAACACCAAAGGCTAATGCGGGAGCTTCGCTCCGCTACGCTCCTGCATTAGCCTTTGAACCTAACCATTCCGAGTCGCTTCCGCCCCGAACCGTCTTGCTCGCTCGCTTCGCTCGCTCACCGAAAATAAGCAATATTTGTTTAATTTCAAATTATGTAGATACTCTAATGGCTAATAGTAGTGTAATGGTAAGGGTTACCGTTGTTTCCTTAACAACTCATTTGACTAAATTCTTATTGTTTAATTAAAGCAATCGTATTGTAGACATCTTGATTGTATGTATTTTGACCGTATGGATTTCGACCATTATGAAAAACGTTCTTTAGGGATTTTAATTGTTATTTCTTTCAAATATTATACATTCTAATTGTATATATTCTGAACATATACATTGTGAACTTAGTCATTTTAATTGTATGTATTTCGACCATTATGAAAAACGTACTTTATGAATTCTGATTGTTATTTATTTTAACCATTATATTTTTCGATTTTATATATTTTGAACATATATATTTTAAACTTATAGATTTTGATTTTATACATTATGATACGTACCCGACACGAGTAGACGTGTCTTTGGCTGTGATGCTCGTTTTAAACTAGAAATAATCTTAATTTATTGAATCAGGCGTTACTTTTCGGAGGTCCACATTAATGAAATGAAACAATTACTTTGCTCACTCGTATCGTAAGCTACGTTTATGTAAAAAATGCGTGTTCTGTTCATGCAGATCCTCCACCTCCACACTGTACGAACACACAAGTTAGGTACATTTATTATTAGAAATTTAAATCCCTGAATATGACATCATCATCACATGAGTGTTTGTACAAAAGAATCACATTCTAATACTACATGTCAGTATATTAATAGAAAGATGCTGAGTTTCGCTTCTGTTAGTTTTTAGTCTCATGCTCGTGTATCTGTTGAAGAATGGTGTCAACCCTAAAGATACATTATCTTCTGACAGCTAAGACTTAGGGATACATTTTTGGAATGTTAACATCGGTAAAAACTTGATTTAGAGGCTTGTAAATACAATGAAAATCTTTGTTTTTGGATGAGACATGGGTAGAGTTCAAAAAGTTAGACACTGTGAGCCGGCAGTTAGAAAATGTATATAAAAAGTTTTGTTGTGCACATTAGTTTTTAATTCTGTTGCACAAGGGACGCGAAACAAATGCGTTAATTATTAGTGTATGTGTGAGTGTGTGTGTGTGTATAACAGACAGACAGACTGTATTCATATTCATTTATTCATTCAGATTCATGTTCATTACATTAATAGATGGTAGTTTTACAAGATGGTAGGTACATGACACCCTGTCAGGGTATAGAATGTTAATCTATTATAACAATATGCATGCATGTAAAATGAATAAAAATAGAAAAACTGGTTGTCTGTAAAGTCGGTTTACGGACAATAGTTTAACGTTACAACGTCATAGCAAAACATTCAAAAAACAAAAATGAAACCAGGCGGTCACCCATCCAAGTACTGACCGCGCCCGACATTGCTTAACCTCGGTGATCGGACGAGAACCGGTGTATTGTCAAAATATCTTGAAAACGGCGCATCCTACGTAACGGCAAAATCAATGAGATTTTCATCTCCCCTTGAATACCCCCCCGCACCCCGCACCCCCACTAAAAATTACCCAAGCGCTAGTACTAAGATTGTACATCCTGGCGCGCGCTGCTATTGTACGTACGGGACATTGCGTCATCCTTTTTCGTGCGTGCAACCGGCGTTCATCGATTTATTAGTATATCGATTTTGTAGTGGTAGAGCCATGTTGTAGCTAGCCGCTGCATCACGAATGGGCCGGCTCGTCCGGGGCAGTACCACCCTCTCACAGAACACCGGCGTGAAGCAGCAGTAATCCTGCTTGCGTTTCGTACGGTCAGTGAGAGTGCCGGGGGCCCAATACCTCACCCCTTCCCTCTCCCCCTCCCTCTCCCCCTTCCCCTATTCCCTCTCCTTTAGGGCCGACAACGCACTGGCATCGTGTAAAGCGCTGCGGGTGTCTATGGACAGTGGTGTTCATTTAACATCAGGTGACCCACTAGTTCGTTTGTCTGGGCTATCTAACATAAAAAAAAAAAAAAAAAAAAAAAATAAGACGTTGTCTGTCACGTCAAAAAATATTGGACAATTGCGCTAAAATCTAAGATTTATTTCGGGTCAGTCGTTTAGAATGTCCAACTTTTTAAGTTCATCTCATAGAATCACGTCAATTTATTGACGTGCACGCAACGTAAAGGCGTTATTTGGAATGATTGTGTTTGTCCAGTGCACGTCAATCTGTTAATTTTTGCATCATTTGACTTAGATTCAAATTAATATGTTTCTTTGTTTTTTGGGTACGAACACAAAGTTATAGGGAGAAACACTGAAACACCTTATTACTTACAACAAAATTGCAACTCCAATAATTTTGGCACACTTGATTGTAGTCTCACAAATTTTTAGCTTCTCTTTATCTTACTTCTCTGTTAATTTATAAACTTATCTAGTCTATCAAGGCAATCTAACCCGAAACCTGCCTTCGTAGTGTCACTGACCGACCACCATTCTAAGTCATCAAGTGTCTAATTCATCATACGTATCATCATCGTCACATCAGCCAAAAGACGTCCATTGCCGTAAAAAGGCCTCCCCAAAAAGTTCCACAACGATCGGCCCTACGCTGCCCATGTACTGCCCAAGTACTTCCTGCGACCTTTACCAGATCGTCGGTCCACATTGTTGGGGGCCTTCCCACACCACGTCTTTCGGTTCACGGTAGCCATTCTAGAACCTTCCTTCCTACCCATCGGCCGTCAGTTCTACGCCCAATGTGCTCTGCCCACTGCCACTTAAGATCAGCGACTCCCTGAGCAATGTCAGTAGATAACTTTGGTTCTCCTATGGATCTCCTTATTTTTCATTAGATCGCGTAACGAAACTCAGATAGCTTGCTCCATCTCTCTTTGGGTGACTATGAACTCTATTTACTACTAAAAGTAAAACAATTAGATAAAACTAGCGACCCGCCCCGGTTTCGCACGGGTGCAATGCTGATATTATGCATGTATTGTACTTATAAACCTTCCTCTTGAATCACTCTATCTAAAAAAAAAACCGCATCAAAATCCGTTGCGTAGTTTTAAGGATCTAAGCATACATAGGGACAGACAGCGAGAAGCGACTTTGTATTACTTAGTGATAATTATTATACGAGTTGACTGAAGTGTAGGGTGTCATGTTCGTTTGTCTAATCGGAATCAAGTCCGGGTAGTTCGAAAGACTTGAGCGGCTAAACGAACAAGGCACTTCAGTCAAATCGTGACCACGGCCGCTGCAATGTGGCTGAAACGTCGAGGTAAATATTGTTTGCGTGATAAGTCCTTAATAAGGAGTGAAAATCACGAAAGTTTAAAACAGTATAATTAGATGAAAGCCATTTCGACCAAGTTTGACTAACGCCTTTGTACTGTAGGTGCATACGGTGCGGTAAAACCTCGCCTAGAAGAAAAGTTAACATCCGTTTAGAAACTTTACGTCCCCGCTAACGTCTTTCGGATTAAAAAAAGTCTGATAATTAAACTTCCAACTTCCGTTAGCTGCGCGAACGAAAAACAAACACAGCAAAACCTTTTATACAGCTTATTAAGAAAGTTGTCTTATGGTTAGCTAACTTTTTGTTAGAACACTAATTGACGTATTTTCTCTTCGGTAAATAATAAAACGGCAATTTGACGTGACCTACTATTATTATCCAAGTCCACCAACTTATTGCGATAATCAATTATTGGTTCATTCACGTGGTAGCCTCGCTTAGTAGTTTGACCTTTGGCCTCTCAAGCAGAGGGTTGTGGGTTGGAGCTCAGGCTCGCACCTCTGAGTTTTTAGATATTTACTTGAGAAATTACAATAGAAATTTACCTTCACAGTAAAGCTCATGGTAGATAAATTACTTGTAGTATTTCTTATTTATTCTTCTCTTTTGCAGGTTTTAATAAAAACAACTCGTCATTGTAACTCTATAATTATCGATCTGTCACATAAGTATTTTTGGCGCAAAACATATATGTCAAAAACAAAAGTCAAATTAAGGTGCGTTCTTAATTACATATTTAGTCATATTCTCTATCTCTAACACACTCCTGGGCCAAATAAAAGGTTGAAAGTCATTATACAATATATATGTATGTATATCATAACATAACATATCTTAGTAAGTTATATAACTTACTAAGAGCCAGTCCTAAAGATCAAATGTCAAACAAACAATCAAACAAACAATCGCCAAACTTCACATTTAGTGATCAGTACAGTTAATGCATTCCAGAGAGCACCATGCTATCTAGAATAAAGCCCGGTGAAATAATAATGCAATTTCCCTAATAAATTTCGATAAACTCAGATGTGCGAGCTTGAGCTCTAACCCACGACCCTCTGCTTGAAAGGCTAGGCTATCATGGGATAATGAATGAATTATTGATAAGATATAGCAACAAGTTGGTGGACATGGACAATGATAGAGGTAGGTCACAGAAGTGAAAATACGTCAATTAGTGTTCTAACAAAAAGTTCATGCTTAACATATGACAACTTTCTTAATAAGCTGTATAAAAGCTTTTGCTGTGTCTTTTTATCGTTCGCGCATCTACTATGAGCTATACTGTGAATGAAAGCATCGTGAGAAAATCTGCACACACTTGCGACAGCTTGCTTGCTTCAGTGGTGTGTGTGAACTTTCCAATCCGCATTGGGCCCGCATGGGAACTACGGTCCAAGTTCTTTCATTCTGAAAGGAGGTCTGTGCCGTGCAGGACGTTCATAGGTTTTTTAAATCTCATTAAACACGTAACAAACGGCCGGAACAAATTCCACGACCACTCCATTACGACGGAAGAAAAAACTCGAAATTAAAACATGAAATCTAGACCAATTCAACTAGGCCCTCCAGGCAACGCCCCTCATAATTCAAGTCATTAAAAGGACATTTTCTCTTTGGTAGAGGAAACGGGGACAATCATTTTTTTGGGGCGTAATCGTGTCCTCTTTAATCACGGCTCGTGGACATTTGTAAAAGCTAAACAAAACCCAAGGGTAGAAGGGTTAAAAAATACGTAAAAGTATAAATGAATTCGGTGCTGGCCGTAAAACACCCGGAAAGGACATGATTTCGGGCCAGATATGCAAATTTTAGCACAAATTACATTACACAACAGATAAACACATGTTTTGCATGCGTTTAGCGTTCGTACGTAATTTGGGGGATTTATAGTTCAAAGATTATCCGTGAAACGATCGATCAATGACAAGCCCGTGTCGGATTTATCTTTGCATTCAGGTTGTTGACTATAAACAATTACATGTAGGTACATACAAATACAAATACAAAATCATTTATTGCCACAAAATAGCACAAAGAGAGCACAGATAAACAAAGCTCAATATATCCTTACTTACTACATTAATTAATTAATTGGGTCACCCTCAAAGAAATTGCACATAACCCAAGGGCCCAACAAAACGGAACCACGATCGAGTTCGCGTTCCCTGTGTAGCAAAAGCTAGCCATACAACCATATAGGTAGCTTTGGCCACACAAAGGAATCAACTAATTTTTGCCCCAGTAAGTAATTAAAGCTCTCAATCATGCCCATCCGCTCCAAAACGACCCAAAAAAGCAATATAAGCAAAATCAGTGTGAAAGAAAAATAAAAACAATACATGACAACGAAGCATATTGTGGCAAAAGGAACCGGCTCAGCAATAGCCGAACCCGCGCACATAAAAATAATTTATAATATTAAAAAATAATGTATTAAAATCGATCGAATCGATCGGATAGTCAATTCAGGCGTTGGCTGCATAGTTAAAATTTAAGGTGAAAAATTCGTTTTGTTCGTAGGTACAAGATTGTGTGCTCGTTTTTGCTTTGACCACCAGACTTGTAGAGGATCCGAAACGCGTTAGCATTTTGGGTATAGGTAGTGTTTGTGATGGGTACTTGGATCTGTGGGACACAATATTGACTCAAGTGGCAATGGGCACATGGGCAGTGCACATCGCTCGTAGAACTGATGTATGTATGTAAAACTCTTTATTGTACGTAAAACATGAAAAATAACAGTTAACAAGAAAAACTGATGTACAAAGGCGAACTGATGGCCGATATGGGGCCAAAAGGTTCTCGAATGGCGTCCACGAACCAGAAGACGCAGTAAGCCTCCATCAAGATGGAGCGACAACCTAGTCAAGGTTGCAGTAACGCGTTGGATACGGATGGCGCAAGACCAGCCTGTTTGGTGAACCTTGGAGGAGGCCTATGTTCAACAGTAGACCGTCTTTCGACTGAAATGATGATGATCATGATAATGGAAGTGGAAGAGGACGGGTTTCAGATAAAAACATATAAGTACATAATGTCGCATTGACGTAGCTGCTGTGCACATGTAGCAGGGAGAAACAAGGAGAAAAAGGTTGCAGTTTGTTGAAAATGTTAAAAAAGTGTCAATATAACGAATGTGCTGCTACTAAACGGCGTTGTCTATATCATAGGTATGCCACCGAATTATTCTGAAATCTAACAAAATGCAACAAAAATTGTGCTTGACTGCAGAATTAGCCATTTCATATTGCATTAGAGCGCTGCATTTTATAGGCAACCGAAATAAAGTTTTATGTCAGCCTCTAACGTGCCATTTTCACAGTTTTATACGACTTTTGTACAGCGGAAAGCATAAATAATTGGAAATATCAGTTTTTAGTTCGATAGATAACTTTAGTATAATTTTATTGTTGTCTGTGTTTTCTGTTTGATATATTTTTAGAGAATCTCATTATAACTCTCTAAAAATTTGTTCGTTTGGTGTGAAAATGCATTATTTTTCTGGAGGTAATAAAACGTAAAAATATGCAGATTTTTGTGAGTAAAATAAAATATTTCTACATTCATACTTAATGATGTCTACTAATAGTGATGATTACACCGTTTGTCTTAGAATTATTGTTTTATAAAACAATAATTCTTAACATCAAATTTAGTTTCACGAATTAAGCAAAGACGTACGTAAGACGTAAAAGAATGTTTTACATTTTTCAAGAACTTAAGTTTAAAAGTACTTAAGTTCTCAGATTCCTCGCAGTTCTTAGTGAGAAATAATGCTGTTAGCAGCGGTAAATTGTCCTTACTTGAAGCAGAAAATTGTTCGCTGCAATCTCTAGTAGGTACGCTAGATCTTTTTAATGTTTGCAGTTTATAAAAATAATTACAAGTATATATCGGTACACAGTGAACTCTATATTACTTTGGTTACAAAAATTTAAAAATTTTATGCTCTTCTGAGTTCGCTTGACACAGTAAAAAGCAGAAATGTTACACGCATAGGGGAGAGGCGTACAAAATGACATACTAGTTATAAAATCAGTCAGCAAATCTTTATTTATTAGAAATATTTAACACTTAGGGTACCTGTGTATTCTTTGGTTCATTACCTAGTTAAAATTATAGAGATCAATCAACTTAAAACGAAAACAATAGAATTCCAAACAAAAAAGAAAAAGTTTAAAAAAATCCGTTTTGTCCGCCCTAGGCGGGTAAAATGACACACGTGGTGTGGACAAAATGACATAACAAAATTGTACCGAAATCTGTCGTAAAAAAATTGTACCGAAATCTGTGTAATTAAATTCGCTCTTATTCTGGTTCAAAGCGCAAAAGTTATAAAAATATTAACGAATTAATTATACATAGGTGCATGCCTTTTGCAGTTGGAATTAGGACTTTATTTTGTTCTAGTGCATGTCTTCTAAGAGTCGATTGTGGGACTTTAAACACTTTTGAAGCCAATAGCCAGCCCATTTCATTACTCTTCACAGCTTCAATAGCCTTCTTCATGGAGGTTTTATCCCAACCTTGTCGGTCTGTTTTTCTAGAATAGTTTCTAGGCATGATGGTCGATTATCTGGAAAAAGAAAAAAGGTGGGTCAAATGGCATAGTATGCTATTTTACCCGAACAAGGTGTATGCCATTTTGTCCACTTCATAACCTCTAACATAAAAAAAATCATAACTAAAAATGTAAATAGAGTTTTAAGATTTTAATACATTCTCGGCGTTGTTTAGTAATATTACAATAAAATAATACTAATAGAAACAAAATAACGTACAAAAGTACTTACTTTTACCACGACACAAAATCCATCTGCGTAAAACTTGTGACTGCCAAAATTATACAATCATCCGCCCGCACCACGCGGCCCACCGGAGGCGACTAGCGTCTTCACAGGTTACGACCTGTTACTAAGCGGCACTCTAGCGGCCATTGCGAGAACTAGCATGTTTGTGGTTTCGGAGAAATGGAAGTGTGCCATTTTACCCGCCTATGCCATTTTGTACGCCTCTCCCCTACTAATCTATGTCAGATGCGGATATCAACAATGGGTCCTGAATAGTAGAGTTGTGACGAGCTGTCAGTTCGCGAATCACAGTGGAGACTAGGGGTAGTAGACTCGGTTGCGAATCATTATAATCCTATACAAGACATGTAAAGAGAAAAATCTTGCTTATTGACTGACTGATTGACTCACCAACACTCGGCCTAAACCCTTGGACCTAGAAGGTTGAAATTTTGAATAGAAGTTGCATTTACAGCAACTGAACTGAGGAACCTCAAACCTTTCTGATTTTTTTTTCAGTTTTTTGCTTTTATTTCTTAAACTAACCACATCTATACTAGTACTAGCTGACGTTGTTTTTTCCATATATCACCTAGGGGTATAAAAAATAGCCTACGACCTATTCTCAGACCTACCTAATAAAGAGAAAAAAGTTTTATAAAAAGCAGTCAAGCCGTTTCGCAGGAGTTCGATAACAAACACAGTGACACGAGATTTTTATATATTAGAAGATTAGGAGAAGAAGAAGATTATAAAATTGAAGAATTTGTTTGTTTGGTTAAACGTGCTAATCTCAGGAACTACTGGTTCGATTAGAAATAATCTTTTTGTGTTGAATAGTCCATGATATAGTCCACGCTACGACCAATAGGAGCGAAACATCATTGATTATCGCAGACAAAGTCGCCGGCACCAGCTAGTTGTATGATAAAGTTGAAACGCACAAAATTTTCTAAAAGTTCGCTGGTAAAATAGATTTTCAATATTAACGAAGATCCAGCCGCTCAAAGTTAGACAAAGTTTAAAGTTCATGAATTATAAGGAATGCTTCTCACACTTAAAACTCTACACATAATTATGATGTCATCGGGGTGAGGAAGAAGGGGTGTTGTGGTACAGTAATTCTTTATTAATGATAACTAACCGTTGCCTTCGAATTCACCTGCGAAGAATTAGTTTAATGTACGGGATAAAATCCTATGTGTCAATCTGGGTTATAATTTATCCATGTGCTAAAGCAAAGCCCTTGAGCAATTTTTGCGTTATTGAGTTACAAACATCAAAATTTGTTTTTATTCGCTTTTCGGGACACCTACAGAAAAAAATGAGTCCGTTTTATACTAAAATCAGGCTCGGGACGGCAATAACTATACTAAGTAGCTTTTACCGCTCCTTTGCCAACCGCATCTAACGCGTTCCCGCAACCTTAACCTAGTCGCCGCTCCATCTTGTTGTAGGCCTACCTACACTGAGTCTTCTGGTCCGTGGACGCCATTCGAGAACCTTTTAGCGCCATCGGCTATCAGTTCTATGAGTATGTACCTACATGTGCCCTGCCCACTGCCACTTGAGTCTGGCGATTCTTCGAGCTATGTCGGTGACTTTAGTTCTTGCGCAGATTTCATCATTTCTAATGTGATCCCACAGAGAAACTCCAAGCATAGCTCTCTTCATCGTCCTCTGAGTGAGTGAGTGAGTGAGTAAGCTTTCTTATGAGGCCCATCGTTAGCGACGGGGTAATGTAGCTCACTCTATTTCTCCATACAAACTTTGAATTTTGGAGAATTTTGGATAATCCTTTCCTATTTGGCAGTTGCCTACGTCATAATAACAGTGGTTTGAGCTATGGGTTGGCAGATCAGTCAGTCAGTAACAGTTGCCTTTTATACACAGATTAGTTGGATTTGTTATTTTACCTGCTGTTGCGTGTGCTACTGTATACAGGGGCTCCCTGCAGAGGGACCGACATCCTCATTAGAGCGCGAGGGGACTAAACTAATGGCGTGTAACACTTCGCTTCAAGGTGATTTTGTGTCACGGGAGAACCTGTCGCACCTCAAATATCTACATGTACAATAATAACACATTATTTTAACGCGATATAGACTTTAGTTACTTGGTTGCTAGGTCCGAGAACCGATTGCGTTCGAGTCAAAGTCAAAATATGTATATTACTTATTCAATTTAGGCATTCTGAGAGGAGGCATGTGACAATTATACTGTTTTAAAATTTTGTGAATTTCACTCATAATCATAATTATATACTAAACGGGACTTATCACGCAAACAATTCAGCATAGTGCAGCACCCGTGGTCGACTGACATGACGTGAGTTGACTGAAGTGTAGGGTGTCTGTTTAGCCGCTCCTTCGTTCGTTAAGAGTCGAGGTAAATAATAATATGTTTTGCGTGATAAGTCTCGTTTAGTATAATAATTAGGATATATAGGCTGGGATGTTGATGATGAAGGTTCCGGAGCCAAAATGGTAAAACTAACCTTTATAGTTTCGTCATGTCTGTCTGTCCGTCCGTCCGTCCGTCTGTCCCTCTGCGGCTTAGCGTAGAGACTATAAGGGCTAGAAAGCTGTAATTTTGCAGAAGTATTGATGTCTCACTCAATTCATATTTTTGTCTGTCAGTACGCCAAGTTTCTTCTAAACAACCGTTATTGCGTGGTTGACTAACAAACATTCAAACATCCAAACATCTTTACGAACTCTCTCATATATTGTAATATAAGTAGGATAGTAAAATGTTCAACCCCTGACCTTAAAGATAACAGTTTAAAATAAAGATTGAAGAAAAGAAAGGTCTCTCAGCTCATCACATTCACAAGCAATATGGCTAGGCGTTATAGCCTTTACAGCCTTTTATAGCTTTGCTATAAAGCTGCATAACCTTATAATGTACATGCTAAGCAATATGTTCATTAGATTGTGGGTGAAGGCGCATATTGTGTTATGGAATCATATTAGGAAATGAAAGATTAAAATACTAGCTGTTATCCGCGGCTTCGTCGGGCGAACCATTAGATCTGCCGCTTGAATTAAATTTGACGATCAAAAATGGCCTACTAGTATATAGGGTGTAATCGTTAAGTGTGTCCACTCCAGGCGATTACTCCGCAACTATTACAGATATCAAAAAACTGTGAACTGATATCGAAAGTACGTTACCTAATAAGTAAAAGGACATCATTAACTTTTTGAAATAAAAAGAAAAATATCCATAATAACGGCAAAACGGATTTGAATGAAACATGGCGTACAGATGGACAAAAATCTGTATTGAGACTGCTACTCAATATACTGGTAATGCGTTCCCGGTAAAAGACACACGCACAAGCTTTATTTTTCTCAACATGACAATTACATTACATTTATTAAAAACAATCGCCAAACTGCAAAAAAGTTTGCTGGTGTACCTATTATTTTAAATATTATATGTCTAAACACTCGCACCACCATTATACCCTTTTATATTTAGCCATAAGTATTATTAATAGTTGATTTGTAATATATATAATGCTATCCAGATCTCGTAATATGTTGAAATTGAGCAGTAAAATAAAAATATACGAGAATCAGTACCTAAGGGTTTAGGCACATGCTTTATTTTATTAGCACTAAACGCAGGTGTTTCTTTGGCCTTACCAAAGCTTTATATGTGAATTTTCCAGAGACGTATATAAGGTAATAGAAAAACACGAAAATACTAATATTTTACCGTCGTTCCTAAGTACATATATCCTCAAAAAAGGTGTTTTCGAATTTATCCAGTATTTTCAGCATGGTTGAGTTAGTTTCATCGAACACCCCCGATAACACGTTCACGTGTTCTGCCCCGACACGGGAATCAAACCCGGGACCTCAAGCTTCATAGTCATGTTCTCTAACCACTAGACCAATTCTGGTCGTCAAAGTATTTAGTCATGCCTTTCAAAATTTTTTGGTACACTTTGAACATCGACAAATGCAGGGATGCATTTTGTCGACCACAATGAAAACTTTCCAAAAAAAAAGATACAGGAGTGATCAAACTAATTCAACCATCTCGTCGCATCTCATAGTCATGGTCGCCCTAGTGTTTTGATCAATCAAGCAGAGGGTCTTGGGTTCGAGCCCGGGCTCGCACATCAGAGTTTTTCGAAATTTATGTGCGAAGTACATCTGAAATTTATTATGAGCTTTACGATGAATGAAAGGTTCAATGGTGTGTCTAAAGTTCCTCTTTCGCACTAGGCCCGCGTGGGAATTACGGCCCAAGCCCTCTCATTCTGTTAGGAGACCTGTGCCCTGCAGATGGACGTATATAGACCGAGATGATGATGATGATGAATCTGCTGTAATATTAACACCTTGCATAATATAACAGATTAATAATAATAAAGGATACAACAAAATCAGATCAGCAGCGCAGGCTTCGTCAGACAAACATTTTATTTTTCGCAACAAGCTCCGTCATTCTGCCCTGCAGGCCCTAAAACGCACTAAGACAAAAAAGCGATTAGACCATTATGATCCTTACGCTGTGCTTGTTATAGTTCAATATTCAACAAATGTAAAAACCCTATTACTGCGTCTTAGAGTCTGCAGGTCAGAATCATAGCAACAGATTGGAATCCGCAACAGGCTTCGTCAGTTATAACAGATTTCATTTCCCGATATTAAAAAGCTTTTTATATATGCATTTCAGGAGTTCATAGAACCGTTGGCAATCATTTGTTATAAATATAAATTTACCTGATTCAAACGATCTTTTATGGAATCTTATATTGCAAACGGGCTTTGAAATTGGATTTTGCCTCACCTCTCTTTCATTTTTTCTTACTTTTCTTTAATATTAAATACGACTGCTTGTAATATGAAATGCGTGTGTGCGAAAGCAGCATTAAAAAAAGTCAGGAATTTAATAAAATAGAAATATAACCTTGCTAATTATGGCAATTTGTACGAGAAAACGCGTGGTGGCCTAGTGGTTCGACGTATGCCTCTCAAACTAAGGGTTGTGGCTTCTCATGCCCGGACTTGCACCTCTAAGTTTTTGTGTTTTTGTTATTTTTGTTGTTTTGCTGAGTCCATGAGCTTTACGGCGAAGGTAAACATTGCAAGGAAACCTGCGCACACCTGGGAAGAAATTCAATGGCGTGTGTGAAGTTCTCGATCCGCACTGGGCCCGCGTCCGAACTACGGCCCAAGCCCTCGCATTCTGAGAGAAGACCTGTGCCCTGGCAGTGGGACGTACATACATAGGCTGACAATGGTATTGATGCAAAGGACCTTGCTTATGGCCATACATACATTATTATATAATACATGTTATACAGGGTTATTTGTAATTCACTAGCATCCTTTTAACCCTAAACTCCTACCACTTAAACAAATGTTTTTTTGTTTTACGGCTTTTGTCATAACTTAATATTTTTGGTGTAATAACGTTTTGAAAATTTGAGATTTCCTCTTATTTTTACGATACTCTGTGTATTTGTATGGGAAAAAAAGTGCTTCATTTTAAAAAGTCGTAAAACAAAAAACATTTGTTTAAGTGATAGGAATTCAGGGTTAAGAGGATGTCAGTGAATTAAAAATAACCCTGTATACAGGGTTATTTTCACTTTTCCACTTTTTTTCCCATACAAATACACAGAGTATCGTTAAATTAAGAAGCAGAACCAAATTTTCAAAACGTTATTAAACCAAAAATATTAAGTTATGACAAAAGCCGTAAAACAAAAAACATTTGTTTAAGTGGTAGGAGTTTAGGGTTAAAAGGATGCTAGTGAATTACAAATAACCCTGTAGTAGCGTAGCTAGCATGAGTGGCACCCGATATTGTCACCCCGAAACATGATTATGATGATGATAACAGGAGTAAGTAAGCCCTATACGAGTGGTCGCAGACAAGCACGGTAATTAATTCCGGTTAACCGATATGAACTTCGCCAAAGTAACGCCCGATTCAATTAATTACGAGTATTTAGGATTTTATTTAAAAGGAAACTAGGACGGTACTGGAAAATAGGACAAAATTTGTTTACAAATCGGTCCGATACGCACCAATTAAGGGAAATTTATTTGAAGGATGTTTATTTCAGTACCTTTTAATTGGTGTTAAGTAGAACTCTGCTTTTCATTTGACAAAGGATCTGAGGATAATTCAGAAACTGGGTTATTCGCGTATTAAGCAGACTTAATAAGACACTAGCTGCTGCCCACGACACCGTCGGTAAAGAATTCGTTAATCGGTATCCCGCGGAAACTATTAATTTTTTCGGGATAAAACTATCCTATGTCCTTCACAGGGTCTCAAACTATCTATATTATCAAATTACATCCAAATTAGTTAAGCGGTTTAAGCGCGAAGAGGTAACTGACAGATATTATATATTTATAATATCGAGTATGGACGGACAATTCATACGTTTAATATATCAGAACTAGCTTTTGCCCGCGACTCCGCCCGCGTGGAATTAGTAATTTGGGCAGCTTATTTTTTTTATCCAATTTGCTTTTTCATCAATTATGGCTCTCCTTAGTTCCTTCCGGAGTAGTGAAACTTCGTAATAAACCAACCCGCTCCCAATTCGCCCCCAACCCGCTCCTAACCCGCCCCTAACTCGCTCTCAACCCGCCCCCAACCCGCTCCCAATCAGTCCCCAACCCACCTCCAACCTGCCCCCAACTCACTCCCAAACCGCCCCTAACCCGCTCCCAACCCGCCTCCAACTCGCTGTCACCCCACCCCCAACCCGCTCTCAACCCGCCCCCAACCCGCTCTCAACCCGCCCCCAACTCGCTCTCAATTCGCCCCCAACCCGATCCCAATCCGCTCCCTACCCGCCCCCATCTCGCTCCGAACCCGCCCCCTACCCGCTCCCAACCAGCCCCCAACCCGCTCCCAACCCGCCCCCTACCCGCTCCCAACCAGCCCCCAACCCGCTCCCAACCCACCCCCAACTCGCTCTCAACCCGCCTCCAACCCGCTTCCAATCAGACTCCAACTCACCCCCAACCCGCCCCCAACTCACTCCCAAACCGCCCTCAACCCGCTCCCAACCCGCCCCCAACCCGCTCCCAACCAGCCCCCAACCCGCCCCCAACCCACTCTCAACCCGTCCCCAACCCGCCCCCAACCCGCCCCCAACTCGCTCTCAACCCGCTCCCAATCCGCCCCCAACCTGCTCCCAACCCGCCCGCAAGTTAAAGCTTAGCTTATCAAAAAGCCTTGGTAGCCTAGTGGTTTGACTTATTGGCTCTCAAGCAGAGGGTCGTGGGTTTAAATCCGGGCTAGCAACTCTAGGTTTCTCTGTATTTATGTGTACAGAACATCAGAAATTTACCATGAGCTTTACGGCGAAGACAAATCCTATGAAGAAATTCAATGGTGTGAGTGAAGTTCCTAATCAGCACTGAGCCCGCTTGGGAATTACTCAAACCCTCTTATTCTGAGATGAGCCCTTTGCCCTGCAGTAGGACGTATAAAGGCTGAGATGATGTTGATGATGAATAAGTTAGAAAAGAGGTTAAGTTAAATAGGTTAAAGTGAAAACAGTCCAGCTCAATTCTCTGAAGCGTGCCAATGTGTCCGAAATGGAACAAGTGAACTATTTGAACACCTCCAATACATGAAGTATTGGATATCGGTTTCCCTATTTTGTAAATAACACCGTGTGTGTTGAAGTGCTGGGCGAATTTTGTTAAAGAAAATACTCTAGTACTTACTTCTTTCTAATATATAAAAACTAGCTGCTGCCTGCGACTCAGTTCGCGAAGAATAGGGGTATAAAAAATAGCCAACAACCTATTCTAAGATGTACCAAATATGGACAAAAAAGTTTAATAAAAACAGGTCAAGCCGTTTCGGAGGAGTTCGATAACAAACATCGTGACACGAGATTTTTATATATTAGATTTTTATATATAGTTGGCTTTCAAGATTACCAGATTTTTTAATGATGATGTGCGTCAAAGCATATTACTTTTTAAATAAAAAGCCATCAAGATAGCCGACAATTCATAATTTAGAAAATTAGAAAAATTTTGCTCAACACATTTTTGTTCAGGCGACCCAAATACCGTAATTAAAATTAAATTTCAATAAAAGTTATAATTTAATTTATGATAACGAGAATCGCTTGTTATGTTCGAATAAAACGTCCAAAATTACGAATTACATTTCAAATAAAGGATGGTTTTCATTTTAATTTTTGAAATGCGATTAACAAAAGCTAACGCCTTCTTGTAATTTGATTTCATTATGAAACAAAAACGCTTTTGCCTGAAAAAATATGTATAAGTCGAAATGTAAACCGTATTTTAAACGATAAATCTCTATATCACTTAAGCATACAAACACATAATATCTCCATGAGCAAAATGTTTAAAAGCGGAATTTTAATCGAATTATTAATATTGTGCCAGTAAAAAAACCTTTTTAAGCATTTCATCATCATCATTAATTTAAGAGCTTAGCTCTTGTCGGTGGAGTAAACGCCACTCTTTTCGGTTCTCTGCCAGCGTTTTCAGCTCCTGATACGACATGACATTGACTTTTTCCTTGGCTTGGTCTATAAATGACTGTCTCGGTCTTCCCCTGCCTGGCCTGCCTTCTATTTGCCCTTCCAAAATAGTTTTTATGTAACTGTCATGTCGTATCAGATGCCCCAGCATATTCCCTCTCCTATTTTCAATCGTCCTTAACAGCCGCCTTTCCTCTTCCACTAACTCTAAAACCTCCTCATTAGTTCTCCTTTCAGTCCAGCTAATCCCCTCCATTCTCCGCCAGCACCACATCTCAAACGCACTCAATCTGTCTCGGTCCCGCTGAGTCAATGTCCAAGTCTCGCTCCCATATAATGCTATACTCCAGATGTAGGTCTTAATAAATCTTTTCCGAATGTTCCTTGAGATTTTGCCTTTAAAAATGTGTTTTTTATCATTGAATGCTTTCTTAGCCGTGGCTATTCTTGTTTTGACATCCGTGGTGCATCTGGAGTCACAGGTAATCACGCTACCTAAATATTTAAAAAAAAGAACATACAACCGAATTGAGAACCTCCTCCTTTTTTTGAAGTCGGTTAAAACTATTGACCTGCTCAATGGTACAATTTCCTATATGTATTTGATCTATGACTTGGGTATGCTTTGATGTTATCATAGTTTTTGTTTTCTTAATATTAATTTTAAGTCCAAATTGTCTGAAGCATTTAAGCATTTAATACGAAATAAAATTAAAAAAGTGGTGGTAACCTAGTGGTTTGACCTATAGCATCTCGAGCAGTGTTCGAGATCGGGCTCGCACTTCTGAGTTTTTCGGAATTTACACTTGGTTACATAATTATATCGCACATAAATTCCGAAAAACTCAGAAGTGCGAGCCCGACCTCTATAAATATGTAAGTAAAGTAAGCGTGCAATTATGTTCTGGATGTGCTGGTACCTACATAAATGTCCGTGCAATTAAAGTTTTCTCTTTTTATTTATAGTTGGTTTTGTTAATTTGGACACAACCTCTGATTCAGAAAAATGTTTTGTTTTTGTTTGTTTTTTGATTGAATTTTATAATCATCATCAGCCGAAAGACGTCCACTGCTGAACATAGGCCTCCCCCAAGACTTGCCATCCGCATCTAATACGATCCCGCAACCTTAATCGGGTCGACGACTCCATCTTGTTGGAGGCCTATCTTCCGGTCCGTAGACGCCACTCGAGAGCCTTTTGTCCCATCGGCTATCAGTTCTACGACCGTTGTGTAAAATTTTATAATACTTATATTATAATGTGATATAAATAATGTAAATATACCTTTGAATAATATTTCGAATGTTACGAATATTCCGCATCCATGTTGTGATACTTTCTATATAAGGTTTTAACTTTAATCAAGTATATTTTTAGCTTCAAATGGCACTTTAACTTTGCTACAATTGTTCACTTACGTTCCATCAACCTCAAACAAACGGAGTTATAGAACGCCCACATTGAATACAATCAACTTTCAAAGAAAATCGTTTTTCAAATGCGAGAGGCAAAGCAGTGAACAAGCGTAAACGATTTCTATTTTGGAATCTCGTTTTATATTCATTATGTACCTCGACGAAAACATTTCGTCGGAAAAGCCTGATTCTCAATTCTTTCGCAGAATTTTTTGGTTCCAGCGGGAGGCGTAACAATTCGAAGTAACGATTGGGTTGGTACTCTTAACCAGTAGATGATTATAATACATATTTTACTATTTTTAGATATTTTCCTCCCGTAGTAATCTATCCCTATAAAACAGTATCTAACGTGACTGATTGGCAGACCGCGTACTCTACTAAAACTGGAGCTAGCGACTTGAAATTCGGCATACGTTGGGCATCGTAGAAGTACACAAAAAACGGATTCCTGTTGAGTTTTGAACGCAATCTTATTAGAGAAAATAAATGGATCATTCACGTCTTAAAACGAGTTTAACTCGACATGTTTCGAGCTAATCCGTAGCCTTTCCTCTCGGAGTCGCACGTCACGGCGGCTGCCAAACGCGCTTGTTTAAAATAATTACATTTCGCTTACAATCAATTTAATTTAGCAAATGCTCAAAATGTGTCCCGTTCTGTATTTATTTTCCTGAAATTATAAACGTAAAATTGCATGGTCTTTCTTTTATTTACGATGCTATATTTCTTGGAAAAAATAATCCTATCGTTCGAGCCTTTTGATCGGTGTCGTAAAATTACAGGTGTTTTTTTCTTACCATTTGACGGGTTCGATTCCCAGACAGGCGTATTCAAAAATCATTGAATGCAGTTAAAATTGTTTTTAAAATAAAAATGAAGTCTCTTTTCAGTAAAATTTCTACAATATTTAAGGTACTTCCCCTTCATGTGGCATAGCCGTGGGACGCCCTGTATGTATATACATCATAGATGGAGCTGAAGACTTCAGTCGTGTGGTCTAAAGCACACTCGGTTTTTTGGCTAAAAGGACTGTCATGCTGAATAGTTTGTAGTTTCTTTTGCAACCGTTGTTTGAAAACCATCAGTGCGTGCAACACTCGAACAAGGATTCATAGAGGTGCGTTAGTTAGAGCGCATTTAAAGGGTTTTATTTTTCACCAGAATTTCTGTAAAATAATTTACTGCGATCCAACGAAACAAACCGCTTGTTTTAAAATTAAAACAAGGTTGGATACGCGATAAGTAGTATAACATGACATGCCTAATCAAAAGTTACCTAAAAACCAGTATTTTTTTTAATAGTCTCGAGCATTACATTTCAAATTTCATTTTGAAACTAAATCTTTTGCACTTATTTTTTTTTTTTATGTTAGTGAAGCCAGACAAACGAACTAGTGGGTCACCTGATGTTAAATGAACACCACTGTTCATAGACACTCGCAGCGCTTTACGCGATACCAGTGCGTTGTCGGCCCTGCAGAAAATTGTACACTCGCCTCTTAAAGCCACCCAGGTCGTAACTCGATGGGAAGACCCCAGCGGGAAGCTCGTTCCAGATTTTGCAAGTTCGTGGCAAAAAAGACCGCTTAAAACGCACCGTCGAAGACTGCCATTCATCAACATGATGTCGATGAAATGAACGCTTACGACGGGAGGATCTGTAATGGAACCCCGCAGCTGGAATGAGGTCAAAGAGTTCCTCGGAGCATTCCCCGTTGTAGATCTTATAGAACACGCAAAGGGAGCTCTGCGGAGAGCAAGAGGATCGAGTTTTGTTAAAAAACCGGCTTCTATTTATAAATAAATATTACGCATATTTAAGATTTGACAATGGTGAAAGATATCTATATTCATGTCCAGCTTATCGAACTGACGACACACTTTGTATTGGAGCATTGTGTCTAACAGTACCTACGAGTATTGACAGTCAAAGAAAACACAACAACAATTTTCTTATCTTCTATATATATAAAAGAAGAAACTGACTGACTGACTGACTGACTGACTGACTGACATATCAACGCACAGCCCAAACCGCTGGGCCTAGAGATTCCAAATTTGGCACGTAGGTTCCTTATAAGGTCTAGGGGTGCACTAAGAAAGGATTTTTCAAAATTCACTCCCTGAGGGGGTGAAACGGGGGTCCAAAGTTTGTATGGGGAAACAAGATTAGTTTGACTATTTTATTCGAAACTTCACAGAAGTACTCCTAACGATAAATTATTAAACACGTGTTTCAGGTTTTTTGGGAATTCAACCCCTAAAAGGGGGAAATGGGGTGACAAAGTCTGAAAATCAACATAGGTATTGTTTCTGTGGTTTATCGGGTCGCTGGTTACGAAAACAACAACAGTTTTAAAATCCGATGTGGCGGACGTAAAATACCATCTCCCTGGATGGGGTGCGATGGGGTTGAAATGTCTAAATGACTGTTGATATATCAACGCACAGCCCAAACCACTGGACCTAGAGACTTGAAATTTTGCACATAGATACCTTATACAATGTAGGCATCCATTAAGGAAGGATTTTTGGGAACCACGGTAACGGGAAAAAACGGGATTTATATATTCGATTCCGAGTGACCCTATCTCTGTAACTATAATAACTAGACTCTTCAAATTTGATACACAAGTAGGTATTGCATTATTTTAAACATTCATTTCAGGATTTTTCAAAATTCCCACAGGATAAGGAAAAAACGGGATTTATATATTAACTTCAACGGGATCCTATGAACAATAATTACTAGACTCTTCAAACTTGGCATAGAAGTAGGTAATTATAATAGTAAAAAACAGTTTTAAGGATTTTCGGAAATTCCCACGGGATAAGGAAAAAACGGGATTTTTCATTTTACTGGTCGTAGAAAGCTGAAATTCGGCATGTAGGTTACTTGGGAAGTGTAAAGGAGCATTGAAAGAGAACTTTCCAAAATTCCCACGGGAACGGAAAAAAACGGGATTTTTCGTTTTACTGGTCGTAGAAAGCTGAAATTCGGCATGTAGGTTGCTTGGGGAGTGTAGATGAGCATTGAGAGAGTACTTTCCAAAATTCCCACGGGAACGGGAAAAAACGGGATTTTTCGTTTTACTGGTCGTAGGAAGCTAAAATTTCAAAATTCATAAGTTTATACTGTAAGTAGGCCGCAGAGGGCTCTTTAACCGACTTCAAAAAAAGGAGGAGGTTATGCATTCCACTTTATGTATTTTTTATGTAGGTATGTTCACCGATTTCTCGGTCAATTGTGGACCGATTTTAAAAATTATTTTTTTATTCGAAAGAATGTAATATACTCCTGAGATTGTCCCATTGTCACCAAATTAGGATCTGATGACGGGATCTCAGGGAAATCGAGGGCAACCCTCAAATTTTGTAGGCACGCATTACGTTTTTCATATATTTTCTCAAGCTATTTAAGTGTTTGCGTCTGGTAGACATCATCTCATGTTGATGAGCTGATGATGGAAGGTAAAACTCCTTAACGGTTAGGAGTTGAGGATATTTTTCAAATATTATAGGTACGTATAGACTAATAGTTGTAAACTTCAAGGTTATCCAGGTGAGCTGATGATGGAAGGTTAAACTCCTTAACGGTTAGGAGTTATAGGAAGTTTCTTTAAATATCATATGCACGTATAGACCTTTAGTTGTATTCTTTCTGGTTATTCAGATGAGCTGATGATGGAAGGTATAACTCCTTAACGGTTAGGTCACACAACACCTTAACAAGATACTAAAATATGTATAATATCAATGTTAAGTAGGTACACAGCGCTTCCAGTCACTCAAGTTTCCGTAGAAGGTAAGAAAACATTGAATTAAGTATACCTAATGCAGGACAGGGGAAAGTAATAATAGGTTTTATATTATTTACAATCCTGGTTATTTTAGTGCCCGCTTCCGAATTAGTGAAAAACGTTCTATATACTTAAAGAAATACTGTAAAGGACCGTATCTACCTGAAGTTTAGTCGGGCTTGCTTGCACGCTTGCTTGCACGCTTACTTGCACGCTTTCTTGCACGCTTGCTTGCGTGCATGCATGCTTGCTTGCTTGCCTGTATGCTTGCTTGCCTGTATGCTTGCTTGCTTGATATCTTGGTTCTTTGGAATACTCATGGTACACGCGAGCGAAGCCGAGGGCAAAAGCTAGTCTACTTATAAATTCTCTTATACTTATTACAATTGGCAAAAATCGTATATTATTGTATAATACTAGATGTTGCCCTCGACTCCGACTGAGAAGAATAGGTGTATAAACAAACATAGACTGTTAAAATCATTACACTTCCTTTTGGCTTTGCTGTAGTCGTGTAAAAATAGCCTACGATCAATTCTCAGACCTACCAAATATAGACAAAAAAGTTTCATAAAAATCGGTTAAGCCGTTTCGGAGGAGTTCGATGACAAACACCGTGACACGAGATTTTTATATATTAGACTAGCTGTTGCCCGCGATTCCGTCTGCGAAGAATATGGGTATAAAAAATGGCCTACGACCTATTCTCCGATTTACCAAATGTTGAGAAAAAAATCATAAAAATCGGTCAAGCCGTTTCGGAGGAGATCAATAACAAACACCGTGAGTCAATAAAAATATAAAAGTGATAGATTAACAAAGCTGTCGTCAAATTTATGTGAATTATGTATAGCTTTACCTAAACAATGACTATTAATTTCTTGCTGCAATAATTTACCCTAAGGATTTATTTCACAGACAAAATACATCAGAAGTAAATATTACATTTGGGTATTTTTTATATTTCCAGTTCAATGAACACAGGCTAAGCGGTGTTCACGACTCTTCCAACCACGCGGTGCGAGCTCAGGAAACGTAAAATATTTTTTTTATATATAAGGTAGAGATAGAAGCTTAGTAGCAAACAATTTGACAAGAAAATTCAGTTATGTAATTTCGGTTCATGCTCAGTCTTTAACCTCAGGAATGCGAAAGTGTGTCTGTCTGTCTGTTACCTCTTCACGCTTAAATCTCTGAACCAATAGGGATGTTGACACAACCAATCAACTGACGTACTTTTTATGAGCTGTCACACTGCACACAATAAAATTCTCCCATAGAGATTTATGGCAATAGCAACTTAATATGACGTACCTTTTTCGCCAACTAAATCAACTAACTATTTATTTGTTTTAAAGCAACAAAAAATCTAATTTTGCAGTTAATTGAAAATTAATCTGGTTTTCAGGGCTAAATAAAGCATTTTTTTTACCAGTAAAAGTCCAGAATCGTGACTTCAAATTATTTTTTAATGGCATCAACATCCCTATTTAGATGAAATTTGGTATAGGAGGTAATTTGAGTTCCGAGAAAGGACATTAGATAGCTTTCATCCCTGAAAATTGTACAGTTCCCGCGAGCTAGCGATAAACAAATTCTTCGCAAACGGAATCAAGGGCAACAGCTAGTGCTTAAATTATTTCCAAAATTATAAAACTTATGACTCTCATCTAGGCATAAGCACTAAATCAGTTAGAAAAATTTGGGACACACGAGCTTAAATAAATTGAATTTTCCCCAAAAAATAAAGATACATTTTGTACCGCCACGTTAAACACTAATTAAGGTATTAAGTAGAAACCTTAAAATTTTACAAAGATAGCAGATTAGCAGATTACGACGCATTAATAAGGTAAAGGTCGGTGCTTGTTTAGAATAGATTGATGAAATCTAAAATCGATTGTATGAACTTCTTACCGTTTTCCACCTGATTAGAACATCGAAATGTTTTGTGGCTAGAAAGTAAATTTTTAAACATATTTTATTGGACCAATCTAATCCAAGAGATAACAAAAAAAATATTTTTGATCTTAGTTCTACGTGTACGAGACTTCTTAGACATACATACGCCCTAGTAAGAAAAACAGTTCCAGAGATAATCATAACATGGCATCTACGTGCATTATATATACTTCCGGTCCTCCCAAACGGTATTTATTTCAGTGTCCCTATTTATCAATAGATGAATATTTCCCAGAAAGAAATTTATTGTGCCCCCAAATTTTAGTCATGGTCCCGAAATTTCGTAGGCTTTATCGAGACGCCTCAATAATTTTCGCATAAATACATTGAACTACCCGATTCCCTGATTTATTTAATTCGATGATATATCGGTTGCGGTGCCGGACGTGGAACATCTTTTATGCGTTATTGTCGGTTTAGGGGACGCTAATAATTTTGTGTGTAAGTTGAGGCAAGTTATTTGTGTCTTTAAATATCGTTTTATATTAAACCAGATTTGGCTTCGTTTATATTTTTTTAACAAATTCTTGTTCATCAAATGCCGTTCCAATGGCTTTTAAATATTTAAACATTTCTTTTGTTCCACGTTTTTGATGCTGATCCATTCCCTTATGTTCTTAACATATTATGAAACATGTAACATTATGTGTAAAGCCTTAGGCACTGGTCCCACCGCCGGCGAGTGAGATATGAACTATCGACTTTTTTCTAGCCCAAGAAACGAACAAAAGATAATCGCTTCCGTGTAACTATAAGAGAGAGATATATATTTACTCGCCGGGCGTTGGGAGAGTGTCCTCGCCGGCAGTGTGAACAGCGAGCGATGAACTATAAATATATATACGACCGCTTTAGCCTAGTTGGTAGTGACCCTGCCTACGACGCAAGAGGTCCTGGGTTCAAATCCCGGTAAGGGCATTTATTTGTGTGATGAGCACGAATATTTGTTCCTGAGTTATGGATGTTTTCTATGTATTTAAGTATTTATTTATCTATATAAGTATGTATATCGTCGTCTAGTACCCATAGTACAAGTTTTGCTTAGTTTGGGACTAGGTCGATTTGTGTGAGATTGTCCCCTAATATTATTTATTTATTATTATTTATTATATATCTCTCTCTTTTATTTACACGGAAGCGATTATCTTTTGTTCGTTTCTTGGGCTAGAAAAAAGTCGATAGTTCATATCTCACACGCCGGCGGTGGGACCAGTGCCTTACACTCACCTCCGCCGCCATCCAAAAAGTACTTATATATATACAGTCGAAGAAGAAATTTGTATAAAATGAAGAGGATACGTTAAAATACTCGACTCAAAATTTAATTATTCGTATTCAAATCGAAATTTTTGAGTTGACACGTTATTGCTTATTAATATCCAAATATTGTATTGTTTTGTATAGTTTCAAACGCGTAACGTGTGGTGTTTATAGTTGGTCGTATGTCACATTATATTGATTTATTTATAGGGAAGTAGGTATTAAGATAATTTAGCTGATAGAATTAGCAAAACCCTTACTTCATTTTGTTGTTCGTCACTAAAGGACAAAACAAAAGTTACACATTAACATGTAAATACCACACATCCACATCAATAATTATTTACATAAGGTTCAAATAAACTTGTGAATTTTTATATAGGTAACCGAAAACGAAATTCTTCAATTTTTTCCGACAAATAATATTTTTTCTCGTTGCCTCAAATCATTCCCTCTCCCTCGCATTACCATAAAAAACGATTTTTCACGTGTCATTGAAGTTTCATTAAAAGTTTGGGCGTTGTGAATAGTGTCACAGATTCGTTTCAGCTCGAGTGATTGATTTGCAGAAGTTTAATTAGATCTGACCGCGCCGCCGGCACAAAAGTACCCGTTTAAAGCAAATGTGTACACCGAACGTGAGATGCGGAGAAGACCTAATTCTTATATTATAATAGACATTTTTTCAAAAATATATGGTTTGAATTCCATTCGTCATCAATATCATCATACTTATTACGGTACAGTCTAAAAAATACCAAACAATACTTACTTATATAGTACTTTGCGTAATAGAATATCTACTCATATGAAAACAGCATAAACACTAGGACTAAGAGTTTAAAAATTGGCACGGGGCATCCTTTTACTAGTAGACGAGCACTAAGGACGAGTTCTGCTAAATTCCCAGGGGATAGGGACTGTAACGGGAGAGAAGCGGCGGGCGTTAGCTAGTCATTAATACAACTAACTTATGCCTAGCAATCTTGTGTTTACCTGACTATTAAAGCCGTCCCCATCGTTTAAAAGCTTTTAAAGATATTTTGACCAGTCGTGAGGTGTGGCCGGCCCTGTTCTACATTCAGAAATGTTTAAAGTCAAAGTCAAAGTCAAAATTCTTTATTCAATTTAGGCATCAAATTGATGCTCCTATGAACGTCGAAAAATCTACCACCCAAACAAACTATCCCACTGCCATCGTTTAATATTGTTTCGATATAGCTGACCATTGCAATGTAATTTCTCAAATAAATCCCGAAAAACTCGGATGTACGAAAAACTCGGATGTACGTCTTCTTTTTCTTTCTTTGCTTCCACAATTTTTACTCATAACCTCACGCTTGAAAGTAATTGTGGCTACGACTGGCTGCCATCTGACATGCGCATGTGGCTTAAACCTCGAAGATACAATCCTGAGATCTCAACCACAAAATTTAGAGACGTGACGTGTACTATTTTATGCAACGTTACTAAAATCCCAAAATTTCAATTCGATTGCTAGGTCTAATGGTTTACGCGAGCGAAATCGAAGCTTAAGGGTAATGTCATTTTATTATAATTAAATAAATACAATTAATTTATTGCTAAAATTACCTTGATGTGTCAGCGTCGAGTAGACGTAATCCTGGTCTCAGCCGCTGCAATGTCGACGAAATATTTTTATTTTAGCAATTTTAAAAACGTAATTTTAGCAATATCTTAAGGGCTTACCGTGTTTTTGCGCGTATTTATTGCATTCATTTAATCTCGTGCAGTATCACTACAAGTAAAGCTATAGTCTTGAAATTCATGTGTAAGATATTTGAGGATTCGCTCGATAGAAAAAAAATCCAAAATTGTCTCTAAAAAATAAAATAAATTAGTACGACGCTAATACTGCACGGCAGGTCATGACTTTTTGAATGTTAATAAAACGAGATGTTTTCTAGGGCGTCGTGTTACTACATTTTTAAAATATGTATTTGTTTTAGTAATAAGATGAAATACCCAAAAACACGCGCAGTCCAACCAACCTATCTTGAGCCATCGTGCCTCCCCCACGCCCGAAATCGCCCACCCAAAATCGATTAGCGCGAAAAGCTCGGTAGGCCCTTAAACTGTTGATTGAATTAAGTCCTATTAGTGCTATGAGTGGAAATCGCATTTTAAACGTTAAACTGTGATAATTGCACTTCAGCAGTAATTTGAAGTTCATCCTTCTCCACCAAGTTCTATTCCTCGTAAACAAGTTTGTGGTAGAGTATTAGGACAAGACCAATCCAAACTTTGATTTGCTCAAGTGATTTATTTCTATCAGCCAAATCGCTCCCAGGGATTTCTGTAACTTAGTATTTACCAAACCAACTCAATATTTGCGTAGCTTTTGCAAAAATTTTTTGCTCAAAAATGTAATTAACTTTTGTAAAAGTTAGCAAACAAAGTATGTGTGGCTGTTGAACAGTGAAAATTTTATAAGCATTACAATTACGTCGATACATTTTCTGAACCAGTTTTTTTTAAATTGTCTCAGAATAAAAAACATTTTAAGTATATATTGCTTATTTTTACTCACTGCTGGTCTTAAGAACTTCCACGTGAAGGGAGAAAACTTCAAAGGGGTAAGTATATTTTCAACATCTTTTTATCATCATTTTCATCACTATTTCAGCCAAAAGACGTCCACTGCTGAACATACGCCTCCCCCAAGGCTCGCCAAATAGATCGATCCTGCGCCAACTGCATCCAACGCGTTGTATGAGCGATGTGCCCTTCCTACTGCCACTTGAGTGTGGTGATTCTTCGAGCTATGCCTGTGACTTTAGTTCTTGTGCGGATTTCAAAATTTCTAATACGATCTCGCAGAGAAACTCCGAGTAGGTATAGCGGTAGTTCTAGAGAATACAAAGAAATAAACACACACACAGCATCTACCATAAAAACTTCAAACAAACTAAAGCAACATGTGTTTTACTGTTTAATATAATGTTAATTCGTAGAAAACTGTCATCTTAGGCATGTTTGAGACGTGATTAATTTTTTTGTTGTAAGACCAACAACAGTTACATCTTAATCACTGTATCCAGTATAGATATTTTATAGATTAAAATTATGAAATCAAATTCACGGCAATTTAGTCAAGATTGGAGTTAAACCATAAATTAATGAATTAGGGTGTGGGCCTGAAAGTTGGCCTATTAGTTATCCAAACCAGGTAATCCGACTCCCACGAACGATGATAAAGTAATGTACTTTAATTGATTAATTGTTTTTCAGCGAGCTAGGCCGTCGAGGCCTATAGCGTAAAATTTCAATCCATTTTAATTGATTTTCATTAGATCAGCGAGGCATTTTAACTGTTACACATAGCGCAACTTGATTGTGAATATTTGTGAAGTTTCATTTTGATCCGGTGCAATTGAAATTATTAGAAATTCCTATTGCCTTTGTGCAGCTATAGAAATTTCGCGCAAATATTTAAAAGATCACCAGATTTAACTAGAAAATAAACACATAAAAAAATATCACAAAAATTGTAGATAATCATTGCATTGGTTCATATTTCTTGGCTCCCTCGATAGCATAAAGCTCTTGCAAAAACTATTTTTAGCCAAGCTACTACCACAGACGACTATAATAAAAAATCTAATATAATGTCTATAATATTATAACAGAAGTAATACAGCGAAAATCTAAAAAAAACATTTTTATTTAACTACCTGCCTATTCAAATTGTGTCTCTACTTATTTCAGTGGATTATTTCCACGAATCCCACTAAATATTACTGACGTGAATGTTTGCATGGATGGATTGATGTATAGATGAATGTGTGGATGTTTGTTACTCTCTCACGCTATAACATTTTGACGAATTCTGGTGAAATATAGTACAGAGATAATTTATCTGGATTCAAATTTACGATACTTTTTATACTGGAAAATTGCATAGTTCCCACGGGATAGTGATAAATGAATTCTTCGCAGACGGAGTCGCTGCCAATAGCTAGTTTAAATATAAGATATGTACAGAAAATGGGGGAAAAAACGCACTGGTTATATTAGCAGTTAGCAATTGTGTTAACACGCCCTTTTCCCGGTACATTATTATTCCGCGAATGTCCTGTAATTGGCAGGCCTTAAATAAATTTGGCTGCCATGATAAATAGTCAGGTTTATCGAGAATTCCATTTACCGGGATATTATTGTTCGTAATAATTTACCCAGCGCCTGTTTGCCGGGTAGGTACCTATTTATTGCAGGATTTGTGGGCTATGAAACGTAGAACTTCATAGCATTTTTATATACCTACATAAAAATCGTAAAATAAAAATTGAACCCACTACAAAAAACCGTGGAAATATCTTTATACCTACTAATCTGTTTGAAGTCGGTGCCTCAGCACGAGCCAGCAAGAGTGATAGACGCCCAAAAGATGTGCAACTACGTAGGCTATAAGAAGGTTGAATACGCCTGCGAATAAATTCAATGGTGTGTGTGAAGTTCCCAATCCGCACTGGGCCCGCGTTGGAACTACGGCCCAAGCCCTCTGTGGGACGTATATAGGCTGTGATGATAATGATGAGGCTATAAGAAGACAATAGGGTCTTCATCATCAGTTCTGCCGTGCTAAGCCAAAAGGGCCTATGTCCGTTTTAACGGTTTCGAGAAAAACGTGTTTTCATGTTTTTGTTTCTTAGGGCCTAAGCACACGACGTTTTTTGAACGCGCCGTTGACGCGCGTTTTAGAAACACGCGTTTACAGCGCGTTTTTCATTCCATTAGAACTACCTTAAGGCCCCTAGCACACGGCGTTTTTTAAATAACGCGCCGTCGACACTCGTTTGTATCGATACAAACGCGCGTCGACGGCGCGTTAAAAATACGCCGTGTGCTTAGGCCCTTAGTATTTGAGTGAAAAATAAGCCTTTCTTAGCTATTTTTAAGGCACTTCTAATAAAAATACGACTTTTTCGTTAACAGAACTTTATTCCTTATAAGCTAAGGAATCCAACGCAAAAAAAAAACAGAATTTGGTCATTTTCGGTCATAGGCCCTTTTGGCTTAGCACGGCAGAGTTCGATTTTGACAAATCGTGCTTTCTGAAAGCAAACCGCTGGCTTAGGCGAAGCAAATAAATATGAATTTATCATAAATTTAATTACAATATTCTTCTCACAACAAAACAAACGGTAAACAATGCGAGCGAGCATCCAATGGCCATTATGAAGTTGCCAAGTGATGGTAAATTAAAACAGCCTTCTACGTCGCACACGCTGTCACTGAAAAAATAATTATTTAAATGATTAAAAAGTAAAACAGAAGTATAATGAAAAAAGTCATGATAACTTAGTAGTTTAGTGGTCATCTATGACATGGCCTCTCAAACAGAAGACCATTCGTGTTCAACCCCGGGCTTGAACATCTAAGTTTTATCGAATTGCCGCAACATATTTTAGACGACCAGATGGAATACGAATATTTGTTCTCGGGTCTTGGGTGTTTAATTAATATGTATTTAAGTATGTATCTATCTATACATATAAGTATGTTTATCCGTTGCCTTGTACCCATAACACAAGCTATGCTTAGCTTACTTTGGGACTAGGTCAATTGGTGTGAATTGTCCCGTGATATTTATTATTATTATTATATAATTATTTATAGACAGGTAGGTATACAACCGCGTGGGAACAACGGCCCAAGCCCTCTCATTCTGAGAGGAGGCCTGTGCCCTGCAGTGGGTCGTATATAGGCTGGGATCATGATGATGATGATGATGATGATGATGATGATGATGATGATGAGGTACAAATAGGCCTGCATTTGACCTTAATTACGTCTGAGGTTAGCGAAGGTAGAATCTAAAATGGACCTCGCATGGCCAATTCCCGTTCAGCGCTCAGGATGCATCGTCAAATTTCGTTCGAATTTTGCCACCGTCATCGTTAACCGAAAGACATCCATTACTGGACATTATGATAAGCCTCCCCCGAAGATCGCCACGATGACCAGTCTCGAAGACTCCAGCGATCCTCACCAGGACATCAGTCCACCTTGTGGAGGGCCTACTCAGAGGGATTTTCACGGAAAAGGAAAAAAACATTTGTGTGAATTTTAGGGGTGCTGACTGCTGACATCATAAGAGTACCTAATAATAAACATTTACCTTATAAAATAAACCACGATGACACTAGCAACAGTAATTAATGAATAGGTCACGTAAAATACAACAGTTTCCAAAAGAGCTCTCAGTACGGCATCGATGATAGCAACAACCAGATCAGATACATTTTGAAGATATTTTATGACAGTAGGCAGCATCCTTCATCCTTTGTATTTCGTGATAAATTAAATCTATGATCCTTTCTGCCACGTTTACTTTTATTAAATTATAAAATAGATTCATAGTCAGCTCAACATTTTTAATATTTTTCTATTGATACACAAGTAGGCCCCTGTGGTAAGCCCCAATATTATGATTATGACATGATATGACATGAGAGAAGTCAGTTCTTAATGCATTGCACAGATAAGTTATTCTTCTGTAATGGTGGCCTCTATCACAGAACAAAAAAAAACAAGAAGGAATAACATGTCAACGAGACACGGTTATCTTATCTATCAGAAGTTCAACGTTCAACTGAACATACTTAGTACATAAATATTCTTGTCCAATTTGAAATTGATTCAAGCAGCATCCGGCATTTTTTTAGTCATGCATCTAAGAATCTAGGTTCGTTCGTTCGTTGGCATAGATAGAGTTCATTATAACGTATAATTTTTAAGAGACATCTATCTGATATTGTTTTTTTTTTTCATAAATAGCTGTCAATTATATTTCCGCTAATCCACGCTAGGTGGCAGTAAATTGCACCCCTGTACAATAGACTCAACAATATACCTGCCGCTGCCGTAAAGTTCTAATTATGCTACCGATACAGAAGTTACTACTTTCTTTCCAGTAGAAGCTACGTAAGACCAATATAATAATACGTGTCATGGATTCAAAAATTGCAAACCATTCTTCGACCACTTTTTGACATTCGATGAAACTGGAACTTAGTAATTAATTAAGTTAGTTAATTATTGTACTAACACCAAATTTACATAGGTTTACATAGGTGTTAGTGAAATTTTGGTGGTTCAGCCAGGATTGTCGATATAGTGCGTTTTGGTCTACCATTCAGTCGTATTAATAGGAATAAACGAACACAAAACGGAAAGAAGGCATTCGCGTCACACATTGCATGCACTTTTACGTGCAACGATAGTGAGTGAGTGAGATAGTCGCAGTAGTGTTATCCTATTTTCTGTTATCTAAAGGAAACCCAGGTGATATACTTCCAATATTTACATGTACTCACACTTTCATAAATATAAAGCGAATACCTTAGTTGTTTTCTTTCTGGAATCGTGTTAGACAAAGAGATATTTCATACAACTTACTGACATGTTATATTAATAGTGGTTCTTACTACAATATTTAAATTGTGTACCTCTGTAAAGCTCAGAATTTAGTTGTTAGGCTTTGAGAGAAAATATATTTTTGTTTTGTTGTTTGTACTAAATTAAAAAAAAACCGGCCAAGTGCGAGTCGGCCTCGCGCACGAAGGGTTCCGTACCATCTAATATATAAAAATCTCGAGTCTCGAGTCGAGTCTGTGTTTGTTATCGAACTCTCCCGAGACGGCTTGATCGATTTTTATAATTTTTTTTCTCTATATTCGGTAGGTCTGAGAATAGGTCGTAGGCTGTTTTTTATAGCCCTAGGTGATATTATGGCAAAACAACGTTTGCCGGGTCAGCTAATTATCTATAAAAACGACAAAATAATCACGTTTGTTGTATGGGAGCCCCCTTAAATATTTTTTTTATTTAAATTTAATAATTTATGTTTAAAGCAAACATATAAATAAATGTTCTGTGGATATGTCAAGCGTCTACCTGTTGCCGTGATCAATATCGAGCAAAAACGAGCAAAAAAAATCACGTTTGTTAAATCGGAGCCCCCTTAAAACTTCAACTACCACGGTTCATGACATGAGACACAGCCTGGTGACAGATGGATGGTCAGACGGACGGACAGCGGACCACAGTTAATAGGGTCCCGTTTTTACCCTTTGGGTACGGGACCCTAAAAAGATATGAGCTAGGTATCATCAGCAACCTACACAATGATGATTTTTGTTCAGGCTGGTTGGCGCTAGTATCGTGTGGTACTTAAATCCGTCTAGTCGTTTGGATGATCCCATCTCAAATTTTGACAAATCGACTCCGAATTCACCAGAATCCTTACCAATATTATAATGCGAAAGTAACTCTGTCTGTTTGGCTGTCTGTCACCAACCACTTCACGCCTTAAGCGCTGAACCGATTTACCTAAATGAAATTAGTTGTGGAGATAGTTCGAGACCCTAGGCAGGACATAGTATAGTTTTTATCCTGGCAAATTTTCCAAAGACAGGTTTGCGGGCAACAGCCAGTATAATATATAATCAAAAAATACCCTATCTTGCTCATAATATTGAGAAAAAAATGGCACTATCAGATGCCTCGTCTTAAATTATCTATACTTCTGGCCATCGAATTCACTATCTGAAACTCTGAAAATTCTCATTATCATAAACATGATGTTACTTGGAACAGTTATAAGAGACCTAGCAAATATTGCACCTATCCATATCTACGTCTACCCTAAAAGGGATCTAATGAGCTTTCACGTGTTTCGTAGTCATTATCTCTTCTTTGCTACAAAAAAGAAAAGTATTTAGTAATAGTTATCTATCGTTTATACAGAAAACTAGAAATAGATAGGTAGCTTGTGGAAAATTATGTCAGTAAATTTGTTTGCTTTGGCGATGTTCACATTAAGCTTATTATCGAAGACATCACTTGTTGTCGATAGGACCAGATAATATATTCATACTGAATTACAGGTCTAACGCTTATCTGAGTCTGTTCCTGAGGCATGGGAGCGGTACGGGAGGGGTGTGCTTACGGAACGTCAAACGACACGTAACTTCAGTCAAGCGTCATGTCGCGTCACTTATCAACCCTCCCGTATTGCTCCCATACCTCAGGAACAGACTCAATTAAGTGTGGGCCAGTAGCTTGCGCTCGTAGCTTCGCCCTCGTTGCAGGTGTCTCGATCCCGTGGGAGTTTTGCACAAGTCGTCCATATTTCTTATCAACATCAGAAATTTCTCCACTCGACAAAATTTCAGCATTCTGGGTCCAAGAGTTGGGGCTGGGCGTAGATGAGTCGATCAGTTACAAAATTAGATTGCAAATGAATGGGATATTTATTACCTTCCATCCAAATACAGACTAAAATTGTTTTAATAAGTCTAATCCATCGCCAAATATAAGTCTCTAAAAATATTACAAAGAATATTTCTAAATCAGCTTTGCCCCTTGTAACAAGATTAAAAATTTAATATCGCTCTTAGACAAACTTATTAAAAATCAGCCCGTCATAAAAATCAAAGGGTGTTGAATAAAATTTGATTTTTGTCTCCCGTCACGATGAAGTGGTTAACTAGTTTACATAAATTTAATTTTTCAGTCTTTACCAGGGTTCCATTGGCTTGCCTTTATCTAATCTAATATTTTACTATCTGAGTGCCCCTTCAGTGCGGTGCCCTTTTTGCGAAGCAGTTCGTTAACAGGCGTTTCAACCCTTGGAAATACACGTAGGTACTTACAAAAAGCTAAAACATAATATCTGACGTAAACGCGTACCTACAGAAACAAATTTTATCGCAAGGTAAAATAGGTATTATAACTCTTTAGCTTCACGGAACACTCGCCCTAAAAGAAAACAATTCGATTAACGCTAATTATGTAAAATTCTTAATTAACTTTGTAAAAATTCTCTTTCGTTTTATAGAAAAATCTTTTTCATAAAATTTCAAGTGTCAATACTAGAAAATTCTGCCACCGCAGGAATGAAATAATATAGCTTTGGTATCATTTGAGTCACTTGTTTCAATTCGCAGAAGGTCTAGAATGTTCTAATTTTTAATACAAGCTTTGTTTCTGATGATAATTTGTATACAGGATGTCCTAAAACTCAACGTTAACCTGTTGAGAAGTCAAGTTATACAAGTTCTGGAAAAAATAAGAAAAAAATCCATGTCATTCAGTAAAGCGATAATTGGGTCACAATAATAACATATCACTTTTAGTATTAGATATTCTCGACAAAATTACGTGTATTATCGCTTAAGTAACGTATTTTGTATTAAATATATGTAGTGTATAAGTATTATATAGGTATTTAATATATTTGTTTATTTTTATGTAATTTATATTATATTTGTATTGTTTTTAATATTTATTGTCTATTAATTCTACGTTTCTCCTGTCTGTTATTTCTGCCACCTACATTAGTCTGTTTATATTTATTATTTTAATTGGCTGTTTGAAAGACATCGCTTTTTAGCAATAAGACCGCCTATTCTCTACCTGAATTTTTATTTTTGTAACGTCACTGTACTGCTTTTGGTGATCAATAAAGAATATTTGTATTGTATTGCATTGTGACGTGTTTTTTTTTCTCCAGAACTGTTACAACTAGGCCTCTTGTACGGTTCTAGGTTTATGTTGAGTTTTGCGACACCTGTATACTCATAAAATTTCAAGTCGTTCCGACCATTAAAAGCGGATGATCGATCATAAATATAGGGCTTGCAAGATTTACCCAGAACACATATACAGGGTGGCTCATTTAAAGTCAAAGTCAAAGTATCTTTATTTGTCAACATAGGTGGTTACAATATACACAAGGTGTTACAACGTAATTGGTATTTAGATAGGTTAGTATGGGAAAGTTTGAAACTATAAGACATACGAAGATCTGTTCGCAGGAACTAGGTATGTCATCGATTTTAGAAACAAGAAAAACGGCATTCATACATTTAAAAAAAAAACTTGTACTCAGCTCGGGAATCGAACCTGGACGTTTTGAAAAATAATCTAACACTATTTTTATGTATTTAAATATCGATTGTGTAGGTCTTAACCAGCAAATGTTACTACGAAACATGATGTCTAAAATAATTAATAATATGCATTGATTTCATATCCTTTCATTTATTTTAGTGGTGTTCGAAATTACTACCATTTTTTTCAATACAATGTTCTACTCGTTTAGGTGCGTAAAATTGTCTCTATGGTTGTTGTCTTATGGCTCTTTACTGGTGCCGCAACTTGTTACATCCACTGCTTTTACATTTATGGCATAGGCTTGCCATTAATGCCGCACCGAGCTTCTTGCACTAATCGATTTTAGGTATTCTATGCACTCGTGTATGTGTGCGTGAGAGCTTCTTGAATCAAAACCGTGCGTAAGCGCTAGCGACGCAAGTTTCCCGTCCGACGGCCAAAGGAGAACTAACGCAACTAACTATACGGACGGGACGGGACGGGACGAGACGGGTCCAAGATAGGTTGGACAGACCGCGCGTGTATTTAGGTATTTTCATCGTATTACTAATACAAATGCATATTTTAAAAATGTAGCGACACTATTGCCTAGAAAACATCTTGTTTTATTATGATTCAAAAAGTCATGACCTGCCGTGTAGTAATTGCGCCGTACTAGGGATTTATTTTTGACACATGAATTTCAAAACTAAAGCTTTGCTAGTAATGATACAGCCTCATCGGTAGGGCCTTATGCCATTCCAGAAGTTACTAAATGTACCTAATAGTAAGATCGTTACTTAAACGAGTTGAATGTTGTACTAAAAAAAATTGGTTGGTCATTTCGAACACCTATACCTACTAAAATAAATGAAAGATATGAAAACAGTGAATTATTTTTTGACATCATTATTCATAGTAACATTTGCTGCTTAAGAACAACATAATCGGTACCTATCTAAATAGAAATAGTGTTAGTTTTATTTTTCAAAATTTTTGGGTTCGATTCCCGAGCTGAGTACAATTTTTTTTAAAGTTTAAATGCAGTTTTTCTTGCTATTAAAATCGATGACATGGTTCCTAAGAACAGAACTTCGTATGTCTTATAGTTTCAGACTTTCCCATACTGACCAATCTAAATGAGCCACCCTGTATACATACATATTAACAGATAAATTGAAGTTAAATAAAAGCTTACGAAAAAGGTCGACTTGATAAAAAAAAACGGCTGCCTTTTATATTTAAAAGGTTTCATTTACCAACTCCTACGTATTAACTTACTCATTTTATCTTTTAAATGCGTAGATTATCGCTTTATTGTGTTCCTAATCTAAACCATTACGCTTAAAAGGAGCTTTTCCATAAATATTTAGTCTGTTAAATAAGTGTTTGGTTCCCGATGGAAATATACGGAAAATGCACTTTGAATTCGCAAAATAAGGCTGGAAGCTTCGGAGGTTGGCGTGAAACCTTTCTTTAAAGTATCGGAATGAAAAATACTCAAATTTTATACGAGATAATGTCGGAAAGACGCAAGTTTCATTTTGCTAGATGGTCAGATTTGCATAATGGTAACAATGAACAGTTCTTTTTTACAACATTGGCGAAGATCCAGCGGCAAAGTGGATGTAAACGCCCCGGCTCGTGGAAACTTTTGTGGGATATCTGTTTTTAGTTAGAAACGATATTGGTGAATAACACTTATTTTGCTTTTTTCGTTGTATTTTCGAGTAAAATGTTCCTAGTACACATAAAAAATAGCCAATTTTGGAAGAACACCCGTTTATGAAGATTGTAAGACATTTGCGGGTATACAGACACCTATCTAATAACATCGTGATGATGTATGTCGAATAACTTTTCAGAAAGTCGAGACTTGTAAGCCTGGAAGGACGAATTCAATAAAGAATTTTCCTAACTACGGATGTTGTTAAGACCGCCTATTAGATTAGGTTTGAGCAGCTTTACTTTCGATAAAACCCAAAACACGATTAAAAGGATTGACTAGGGGCCAAAGTAACGATCATTAGCGGTGGCGGAAGAGTTTGAGATTAATGAAACTAGGAATATGTACATTGCTGGCCAAAGGTGCTCCATAGAATTCCAGAATGAACGGTCCTGCACGGTAATCGGTCAGACATTTCAAAATTAAATTTAGGTCTTCAGAAGCTGTGATAAGGAAAAACTTATAAACGTTTCCCACGGTTTCGCTACGAATTTTTTTTTTTCGAACTATAGAAATAACTACGCAGTTGCCTGCGACTCTGTCTGTGAAAAATTCGTTTATCGATATCCCGCGGGAATTAAGTATGCAATTTTCGGAGATAAAAACTTGCAGGGGGTCAAACTATCTCCATGCCAAATTTCATAAATTGGTTTAGCGGTTTATGCGTGAAGAGGTAACAGACAGACGCACTCTCACATTTATAATATAAGCATGAATTTGATTGCTTTTAGCTTGGGATTCATTAAGCAAGTTTATCTATCTTTTTAGGGTTCCGTAGTCAACTAGGAACCATAATAGTTTCGCCATGTCTGTCCGTCTGTCCGTCCGCGGCTAAGCTCAGAGACTGTTAGTAGTAGAAAGCTGCAATTTGGCATGAATATATATATATCAGTAACGCCGACAAAGTGATTATATAAAAAAAAACTAAAAAAAATTTTTTTAGGGTACCTCCCATAGTCGGGGTAAAAAAAGGTTCGTCACTTTTCGACCTTAACTCGTTGACATAGAGTCGAAAAGTGACGAACCTTTTCTTACCCCGACTATACCTCCCATAGACGTAAAGTGGGGGTGATTTTTTTTTTCTCGACCAACCCTATAGTGTGGGTATCATTGGATAAGTATTTGAAAATAAATAGGGGTTTACTAAAACCATTTTTTGATAAAGTGAATATATTCGGAGATATTCACTCCGAAAGTTCAAAATAATGTGTCCCCCCTCTAACATTTGAACAGCAAGTCTATAAAATATGAAAAAAATCACGTAAGTTAAACTCAATAAAAAATTTCTAGGAAAATTATTTTCACTTTAATCAGTTGAGCAGTTTTTATGTTTTTGTAAAAAAATATTTCTAAATTAAGATTATACTTTAACCGACATTGCAAGCACTTTTTTTCTTTAAGTGCCTATAAGATCACGCTAATAGTATCTTCTTTCAAATAAAAAAAAATGAAATCGGTTCATATAACAAAGAATTACATCTGAAAAACCATCAACATACAATACTAAGCTAGTAGACTGCAGATTAGATTAGGTAGTTACCCAATTCGCCGATAGATGGCGCTGTACCGCTGACATTGAAATTCTGCGCGCGGTGGGAGTTGGAACCAAAACAACCACATTAATAAAGTATGCAAAGATTTTTTCGTACCTGCTACGGAACCCTATCTTGGGCGTGTCCGACACGCTCTTGGCCGGTTTTTTATGCCTAGACCTGCGTCGGACCACTACCACATCAGATAGTAACCAAAACTGTGGTCTAAGAGGAAGGATGCTAAATAAATTCATATTGATCAATTAATCTGTTTTATAAAACAATTTTTGTGAAAGCCTTACCTTTCGTCCATAACATCAAGTTAAATTAATTACCTCCACTCTCAGTTCAAAGTTCAATGGACTAGCAATCTAAAAGGGATTCTATGGCTCGGAAAAAGGCCATCAATTCTAAAGCACTTACCAAACACCATCAATTCTGGTTTCTTTCGACACTAAAAACTATAGTCGGTTCGATTGTGATGTCAATGTTACTCGTATGATTAAACTGTAAGCTTAAAAGCTTTCATTAAATTCCTCGTGTGGTGTCAGGTATATAATTAAACCTCTCCTCTTTCGTGGATGTCGTAAGAAGCGACTAAGAAAATTAGTTAAGGTATATTGTAGGCGATAGGCCTTGATTTGACGACATAAGAGCTATGGGACATATTTTTGAGCAAGTTGTATTCACCAATATTTTTGCACTTGACTGTAAGTACCTATACCACTTTTATCTAACATTAAACCTAAAATTCAAAACGGGGATGCATTGGATACGGATAGCGCAGGACCGATCTGCCTGGCGAGCCTTGGGAGTTGGTTATGTTCAGCAGTGGACGTCTTTCCGCTGAAATGATAATGATGCTGAAACCTAAAATTGTTGAAAGTAGCTCCGAAGCGTTTTGTGTGCTCTGCCTCACCCCTTTGGTATACAGCCGTGATGTGTGTGCAAGTTCCTCATCATCTGCCTCATCTCAGAATAAGAGGAATTGGGGGGGGGGGGGGTAGCTATCATTATATCGAAATTCGTTATGCCGATTTTCATCTCAACAAATCGTAGCGAAACAATTCCTCGAAATTACCTTTCTTAGAATAATCAGTTATTAATAGTATCAAATTATCGAAACATGATTCCCAGACGGTACGTCCTATTATGTTATTATTGCCACGAACAATGTTTCATCACCGTAACGTTTCATCGAACAATGTAGTCTACTATCATGTGATAGAGTCGACGGAGCTCCGCTTCGTGGAGCTTTTTCCGCTTAGTTAAGGCCTTGATGCAATACTAACCTAACCTATTAATCTCGACAGACCTAAGCTTCGTAAATGGTCCTGTTATGGCGGGGGGCTCCGCCCCCCGTACCCCCGTTGCCCCCGTTTACAGCGTCTCGATGAAATGTGTTGTCATAGAAACCTATTATCAAGTTTAGTAACACTGGTGAAACAATTTTCTTTGTTATAAGAATTTTAGGAACTGAAACCAACCAAAATTAATACTAAAGGCGATTCGATGAGCGGCTATGTCGATATACAAATAAAATGATTAAGTAAAATTCGATGAGTTGTTTCATGTGTAAAAGGTAATTCGAGCAATTATAAGAACGATGTTGTAGTTGACTGGGGCCTTAAGGGCTTAAAATGGACCTTAAGGGTCTGCTGAGTCTATGCTACATAAATCAAATACGTATGCACTGTTTAATAGCTGTAATGAGACTCCAAACCAACTTGACAAGCAAATAAAAAACAAGATAGGAAGAATTCTAAAACAAAAGCGTTCAAAATTGGTAAAAAAAGTATAAAAACATAAATTCATATCAAAAAGGTTGTGCCTGCGGCACAGATGTAATGAAGTTCGATGAATGATTCCTATGTGTTAATAAAATTCTGCGAATAGTGTTATGGGAAACGAAAATCGATGGTACTATTTTCGGTAAAATTATGGTTTACCGGGATTGTGGTATAGTTCCCACGCGAGCCCAGTGTGGATCGGCAACGTCACATGCACCATTGAAGGTATCCTACGCTATTTTCTTTCAGCGAAAAATGGAAATTACGAATATAACTTGGCATGTAATATATTCCAAAAAAAAACTCAAACGTGCGAGCCCGGGCTCAAATCCATGACCTGAGAGGCCAGAGGTCTAACCAAAAGGTTTTACAAACTTACCTTTAGTTAATTTAACCATTATGTACGCGTGACGAAAAACAAGAGTAATTTGTAAATTTACATAGGAAGTCTTCAAGCAAATTCGCCATTATTCTAAATTAAATTATTTACTTTCGCTGCCAACTCAAACGTTATCCTTCAAAGAAAGTTAACCAAATGCTTATTAATTAACATACTCAAAGTACTTACACATGGCTTTATTAACATATGAAGGTTAAGAAGGCATTTGAAGGAGTCAGTGATTAAAATGAGGGACTAATACTTTGGCAAAGTTATCAAAGAACCTGATAAATCAATTACGGAAACGGTAACTGTATCTTGTGAGGACTAAGATTGATTTTTGGAGGAAAGGAGAATGTAGATGCAATATTCATTTTGTCGAAGGTCAATCAATAATTCATGAGAGGGACAAAGGATCGTGTTATTAATTGCTTTATTATTCGTGGGTTGTCAGCGTCGATCGTAGATGGACGCTGGAAATCCTCTCAACATGCCTATTGAAGAGTTATTTGAAGTAACTAGAAGCCAGAAAAGGTCTCGCCATTCATTTCAGACCTACGTCTTTCGACTTTGAGATCTCCGTAGCACTAACCGTAAGTGTGCCTAGGAAGCGAACAAAATTACATCCTCTTATGCTTTCATGAAGCGTTACCTATGTTGTAAATTGTATAATTTAACGTTTAAGATTAGTTACTTCTATGATTCAATCTATTGAATATTATAAAATATGAATTAATAATAATAAACGATACAGCAAAATTAGATCTGCAGCGCAGGCTTCGTCAGGCAAACATTTTGTACATGATTCAATCTGAATTATCATCATTGTTCCAGCCTATATACGTCTCACTGCAGGGCACAAGCCTCCTTTCAGAATAAGAGGGCTTAGGCCATAGTTCTCAAGCGGGCACAGCGCGGATGGGGAACTTCACATACAACATAGAATTTCTTCGTAAGTGTGTGCAGGTGTTCTTTTACTTTGCTTCACCGCAAAGCTCATGGTAAATTTCAAATGTAATTTCGGACGTAAGTTTCGAAAAACTCAAAGATCAACAACCCTCTGCTTGAGAGACCCTATATGAAACTACTAGGGCTACCACGTCTACTCATGAGGCAACAGAAATAAAATGGCTTTACTAATTAAAAATTTGATTTATGTAAACTACTGGTAATTGAAAACTTACGCTGACATAAACTATTTAAGCATCTTCTCTGCCTTTCTTTGCACTAGTTTTTAATTCAATACACTACAATACAATACCCTTGTTACAAACAGAAAATAACACACAATAACTTACACTTCAGGGATTCAATCAAGCCTTTTTTAAGTTGTTTTGCTCGTAGCTACAGCCGCTACAATCTGGCCAAAACGTTGGAGATAATTTTAGCAATATAAAAGGCATGATTAAGTCTCGCAATGTTAGTAATCATAACAGAAAATTGTGAATATAATACAGTCTCTTCTTCCACCTAACACTCTGAATATTTGCCCTTTTAAATTTACGGATTAATCTAGTTAAACATTCATGTCCTCCTCTTAGTCTCATTCTGTTCAGATTCAGGAACACAACGGTTTGATTGGTATGCCCGTTATCCTCAAACTATTACTTGGAGTTGATTGCTTTTCGTCATTGAATTTCGATGCTCAATCGTGAGTAGTTACAAGTAACGAGTATACCTAACTCTTACTAATCATTTATTTGTGATTTATTTATGAAGAACAAAAGAAAAATATAACTGTTTAGAAATAACTATCTAAAAACTTAGAGTAAAAAAAAATAGAACCACCTTCAAAAACACCCAAAAAAATATGAAATCAAAATTTAACCGACTATAATGAGCATGAAAATATCTTTCTACTAATCTGTTTGAAGTCGGGCCTCAGCATATAATTTATATATGGGCTAGCTGTTTCCCGCGACTCCGTCCGCGACGAATAGGGGTAGGTATAAAAAATAGTCTACGACCTATTCTCAGACCTACCGAGTACAGAGAAAAAAGTTTCATGAAAATCGGTCAAGCCGTTTCGGAGGAGTTCGATAGCAAACACCGTGACACGAGATTTTTATATATTAGATTATAACTTTGTAATTGGTGAGCTGCAAATGTAAAAAGAAAATCATCACTGTTTTATAAGTCCACATAAATATAATAATATGCATGTGCATAGAGCACATAAATCATAAATTCCAGATGCTTAAGTTCATAGAATACTTATAAAAGTTCTGTACCCGTCGTGTACCTACTTACAATAAGCTAGGAGCAAATTCATCGGAGCGTGTCACTCACACCGACGTACATTGGCTTCGCACTGACCCAGGAATAATTCAATACATTATGTATGTTATGGCATTTTCTATGCGACTTCGTCGCTAGTTTATTTTCTTTTTAACAGATTCCAGCTGCCCTCATTACTAGCATTTACGGCGGATATAAAGCATCTGTCTCTCACAAACAAGGTTAGCCAAAAAAGGATGTACGTTTTATGCCGTACCAAAAAAGCTCTAGAGATGCTTCCTTGTGGTAAGAGACTGGATGTTTTTTAGTGTATATTGAATTTCTTTATCGCGTAGTAAAGTCTTATGTTTTTGCGTTTCTGTACACTGATATTAAATTACTTAAGAGTCGCGATTGCTGCCAACACAAGTCGAATCGGAATCGGTTGCTCAAAAACCGAGTATTTTGAAGGCATTTACAAGAAGTAATGCTAAGATGTAATTAATCTTTGATTTAAGTCCATGTTTTAAAAAACTACAAAAATTGTTTCTGTCTATGTCCATTATACACTTTCAAATCATCCAATGTGTCCGGAACCGGCTACATTTGAGAAGCAATAAGACGCATTCGAGTATTTCTCAAAAAGTTGTCCTGACACGAAATTGACAAGAAATCAGTTTTGTCAAAAAATTATCAACACTAAGGACAAGATCATAAAGCTTAAACTGCATAAAACATCCAAAATTTCTTAACGTCAGGAAAACTTCACGAAATCTTGTGAGGAAAAAATCGTAATTTTGTATCTACATCAAAACTTTCTATTGGATCCAACAACAAAGATTATCTGACTTTTTATCACCCTTACCACAAGGTTTTGTATACATTTAAACACAATATTACTTATTTTTTGTGTTGAAATAGCGTCAGGAATTTTTTTTTTTTAATATGGCAACAACTTGAAAATGGACAACTTTTTGAGAAATAGTCATTCATGAGTTGGTTGCACGAACGAAGTAGCTGGAAAAAACTAGTGTAAAATTATATAAACACATTTCTTATATTTAGGAAATAGTGTAGCAAATAAGTAAGCGGGTTAGTTTATGATAAATGAACACCACCACCTAAATAATGGTCACCACGTAAAACCCGGATTTTAGGTACGTTGTCAGCCTCGAGGGCTAAGGTAAAATACTCATGTAGCAGTAATTTAACCGGTTATCTTACACTTTTCACTTAGCACTTGCTGCTTGGCTGTAGGATTAGCGAGTAAAATAGTGTTCACAAAGCTCTAACACCCGCAATTTTTTTTTCGGTTATCTTTCGATGCCACAACAGCAAAGGTCAAAGACTTTGAACCGCACAGATTACCTTTCATAGACTCGACTTCGGTTACAAATACTATGTTGACTTATCACCCAATCAAGATTGTGGTCTCTGTCTTGGAAATACTGGGACAGAAGGCGTGTCACATAATAAGGGACACCGAAGTTTAAACTCATTATTATTAGTTAGTTAAACGATCCCCTAGGTTCATTATTATCCTTCGAATAACGACTACTCATTTTGACAAACTCTTATGAATCATTTTCCAGCTGTTTGTAAACACACTCTGCTACGCTTAGATAAGGTTGTTTATGCAACAATATAGTTTAAGAGTAATGAGAGTAAGGAGAGGCTACCGATGTCCTTAATTCACAACTTTAGGGTTAAATGTTTTGTAGTAAATCCAGTAAGGGGGGTATTTAACTCAATAATTGAGGATGGTGTTGACTCTCAAGTTTAAACTGGAATTAATGATCGTAGATAGTAGGATGATAACCCGGTTTTGAACTCTCTTTGTTCTTAAAGTCAACAGGCCAAAAGCAAAGTCAAAGAAACACAGAAAAGCTTGAAGTTCCTTGTTACTGACTGGTTAAAACCAAATGTCATTTCTGGGAAATTGTATACGTTTTTATAACAAAAATCCTAAAACTATTACTAATTAAACAGCTGCAAATTCAAATCCATTGTCAAGAAGACACTAATATCTAAGATGTATTATAAAAATAAATGATTATAAGTATTCATGACAGGGATGTTTGAGAAAAATTCTGATCTGCATTAAAGAAAGAAAGAAAGAAAGAAAACATTTATTCGTGATATCAAACCATTTCAAAAATAAGACAAGAATAAAAAAATAAAAAATGCGCATTACGAAATCATATCTTTCGCGATCCCTAGTTTCAAATAGCGTAAGTATCTACTGTTCAAGTTTGGTATGAAGTATCTTTTTCTATTTATTTTTTTCAACTTCATTTTTTATTACTTTTACGGTCATCCCGTGAAACATCTACTGTGTTAAAAATTTTGAATGTGTTAAATAATTAAATAACAATGTAGAGGCCACTGTAGAGGTCATTTCGTTTCCAAAAAATTAACTTGTTGAGTTTCTTGCCGGATTCTTCTGAACAGGGATTTTTCAACCCGGTGGTAGACTCTTCGACACTAATAAGTGTTTTGTTATAGTCTAAATGGAATATTGATATTTTAGCTTTGACTTTGAAAGGGTAGACGCAATATTTTCAGTTCTAACAATGAGAATATCGTGTTCTAGTAGTGGACTTTGAATAGGGGTCTCCGGTTCATGGGTCCGTGAGGCGATGAATATTTGAGGGTTTTCCCACTTAGGTCTTACGTCTTTGTCCTCCAACGATTATTATACTACTAGCCTACCGTCCGCAGCTTTGGCCGCGAAAAAAAAGGTAGCGTAGGAAAAGGTATTTTCCCGCGTTAAAAAGTAGCCTATGTCACTCAGTGATAATGTAGCTTTCCAACGGCAAAAGAATTTTTGAAATCGGTCCAGTAGTTTATAAGTTTATTCGTTACATACAAAAATACAAATCTTCTCTCTTTATTATATTAGTGTAGACTACGACGGAAGACTAGAAGGATAAAACTAGAATCAGCATTGGTAGTCTTCCGTTTTCTAAAAAAGTTAGCCCTAGTTATAGGTACTAATATTAATTGGTTGAATATTATTAAACGAGTTAATTATCTCTTAACTATTTTTGCTGACAGAATAGGTAATGACGTCAAAAAAGGACGCAAAAGCAATAAATATTGATCTGAGGGGTACAATATCTACAATGTGAGAGTAAATTTAAAAATAAAAATAAATAAAGTACCTAAAGAGCAATGAAATGATAAATTGGTCGAACGTTAACTAGAAGAGTTCCTTCAAGGGATAATTTCGCCATTATACATCTGTTTTGTCCTGTAACTGTAATGTATGAATATTGAAGGTAGATTTACATATTTACTATTTTGGTATTAAGGTAGTTTCGAATGTATGTATGTCTCTTTGTCTTTGAGTAAACGATCAGCTGTTAAGACGTATTTTATTTCTTGTGGTAGTTGTGGTGCTACGTGGATTTCCCTTGCCTAGATTCTTCAGTTCTTCTTTGAGGGTTTTGTGTAAAATAAACTGTTATAAGTACTTACATTCATACGTACAATGTCTCGCCAAAATTCGTTTAGCTGTATGCTTAACCACAAACTGCTTTATTTCATCCAAGCAATTTCCCTGAGGCTGAATCTAAATGTCGAATGTCCCAGACGCAAGCCTGTAGATCAATCTAAAGATTTCCCACCAAATTGCTGGCGAAATATATTGTAAATAGGGACCATAAATTCTGTCTGGAAACTGGATACTAATAGAAACGAGCTATATTTTATTTGTTTGTTTTACTTGTTAGTAGTTTAAAAAACACTATCTTTTTGATAAAAGTTTATTTTCTTTTGCGGGTAGAAGTCTCATTATTATTGTGTCCATTATTAACCGAGTTACAAATACATACATATTATTATTAAGTATTTTACCTCTTCAGTAAACGTGTCTAAATTGTTTTAATTTCAACATGTTGTGATTTAGCTTATGGTATTTTCTAACAAAGTTAATTGCTATTGTAGCAGTGCACCGAAAACACACGGCGAAACAAAAACATGACTCTTGACTTCTGATAGGTCGCTATCTAAAGCCCAGTTTAGACTTGCAAGAAAATCCGTGCAAGTTGCATTACATTGCGGCGCTAGATTGACCACTTCAAACTTGTTCCCTTTACTCTCTCGCAATGTAATGCAACTTGCACGATTTTTCTTGCAGGTCTAAACTCGGCTTACCTACTTATTGACTGAGAAGTTTGATTTGACTGGTTGTTTTTTATTTTATTTTAATAATAGTAGTAACTTGGTGTGTCCTAAATTGTTTCAACCGCCATATGCGTATCAACTAAAACCAATTGCAATTCTGCAACTACATAATACGCGTGACGGTGATAATTGGGATTTTTAGTTGACGGAATTTATTACTCTTTGGTATCCGTGGGATAGCTATTGAAGAAGAAGCTGACCGAAAATAAGATGGCGTAGCGACTTTGACGCTTGATACGCGGCAGGAGCATATTCTTGACAGGGACAGGAAACGGTAAGAAGGGGAGGTCTTTGCACAGCAGCGGGATATTTCAATAGGAAAAACATTATTTACTGAAATTGTTGCGGGCCCATTTATTAGTATACTTTGAGGTTTGCTTAAAAATGAACCGACGTGGTCATCATACAGAATGATAGAACCTTGTTTCTTCATATCCCCAACAGACATGAATTCATAAAAACTTAAATTATTGTATAGGATAAAGTTCTCCGTAACTAAATCATAACATTCGATGATGCTGTTGAAGCAGTAAGCTGTGAGTGAAATTATTTGTTTATCAATATACGACATATCAAATTTCAAGTCGATCCAACAACTGAAAATAGGTCAGATTTTCAAGATTTGAAACGGGCAAGGTTTTTATTTACTTTTTTAATTAAATCGTAGCGAGCGAGTGGGCCACTTGATGGTAAAGTAAGCACCAACACAAAGTTGCAAATGTTAGAGGCCTAATATAAAAATACGTCGACGACCGGATAGCCCAGTGGTTAGCAGGTTCAACCCCCGGTCGGGGCAGATATTATCTGTGACAAATACGTATGTTTGTTCTCTAGTCTTGGATGTTTAGAATTTATTTAAGTCTGTATCTATCTATTTAAGCATGTTATCCGTTATCTAGTACCCCTTTTTGTATAATGAATGTACCAGTTTTGTAACTGGTTGCCTTACTCTCCACCTGTCGTATCATCCCCAAACTACCAACTTCTTCTGCTTAAGACGCGTCTCCAAGTAGAAAAGGTAAGCATTTAGCTTCTAAGGGCCGGCGCTCACTGATGGCATGGCACGGCATGGCATTTTATTACTATCAAGTTATTTTGAATCTTATTTCAATGAGTAAGTATAGAATTCATGTTACTTTATTGGATATGCGTTGCGTCATCCCTCGGCAGGTCGCGGCATCGTGGTATCGAAATAAAGTAACATGAATTCTAAACTCATTGAAATAAGATTCAAAATAACCTGATAGTAATAAAATGCCACGCCGTGCGGCACGGCGTGGCATGGCACGGCCGTGCCATGCCGTCAGTGAGCGCCGGCCCAAATACTTCAGTTTCTTACGAGGCTACATAAATCGGCAGCACTTGCCATGCTGGTCCATTCATCAGCTTCCTCAACCAAAACTTCTTTCAATGACTATCTCCGTGTCTCCTCCGAGTACCTTTGCTCACTATTATGAGTTACAGAAGACTGTATCTGTCAAACCACCCTCATCTGGAACATAAAATAAAAAAATAATAATACTTAAACATGTCATAACTAGAGCCCGTTATCTTGTCGCACTGACATTACTTTTCAGTAGAGCTTGAATGTTTTTTTTATTGACTAATATCTAAATGTCGATACTGTATGTCACTGATAATTTCAAAGACGAGTCACTATAGGTACTATTACTTTTGTATAAAAATATAAATAATAATAAACGAAGAAATAAAAGTTGCTCTACATTTTTGAAGTCTTCTTTTTGAAAAGATCCATTTTAAAATATAAAAACTTCTTTCCACTGCGGCAGATGTAATGGGAGCATACTTAAATAAAGAGAAGTATTGGAGGCTGGGTTTGCATGGATCGTCGTTCATTACTTCCATTTCTATGCCTCTGTTAAGCCCATCACACACAGCGCAGATGCGGTAAGATATCTGTATCTGAACAGATATCTGTCAATATCGCTCCCTATACAATTCAATGGAGGACCACACACAGCGCTGATGCGGTAAGATTTTTATCTGCGTATCTGTGAGCACCGACATATATCGACAGAATCCGACAGATGTGAAGATTATATCTGCAGATAAATACAGGTGGATGCGCAAAAGCACACTTTCATCATCATCATCATCATCCCAGTCTATATTACGTCTCACTCCAGGGCACAGGCTTCCTCTCAGAATAAGTGGGTTTGGGTCGTAGTTCCCACGCGGGCCCAGTGCGGATTGGGAACTTCAGTGTATAATAAAATAAATATAAAATTACGTATTACTTAAGCAAACATCAAGTCATCCTTGCGTAGAAATGCATTTTCGCATTTTTTTACATTTTGTCGTGAAGAGAAATAAAGAAAGTGTAACGCGCTTTTATTGAAAATTTATTGTAGCCTATCTATCTCTCAAAGGGCCGGCAACGCACCTGTGTGTGATATAGATTAAGATTATAAAAGATTGTCTCTCTAATTTTGGGATTATCCCTTATAAACTGTAATTCTTTTTTGACATGGCGAAAATTCAATAGCATTATATAAACATCGATATCAAAAAGGTCGATAAAAAAAACATTCACGCTCTACTGAAAAACAATTTCAGTGCGACAAGATAACAGGGTCTAGTCATTCATAATAGGGAGTCCCCTTATTCATGATTCCGTATTTACTAGCAGCATTTCCTCCTAGAATAGCAAAGCAAATTCTTTGTCCAAAGAAGCTGCCAGCTGTTCGATCCCCTGTGATGTCGACTAGCCTCTTTGTAATTTCTGTACGAAGCCTGAAAGCACTAAAAACCCACGGACCAAGGCTCTCAACATCGAAAAGAACAGAGGTGTATTTGGAGCCCAGACCCCACATTACATTCAAATATAGTTTGTATTATAAAATTGTTAGTTAAGTATTAAATTAATCCAAAACTTAATAATCTGACGCGTCGCTCTTAAATATTGCAGAGTCGCAGACAGAGATTTACAAAGTGTTGAACGAGAGCGATAATTAGTTTTACTCGTATTACAGCGTTTGTCATCTCCTAACTACTCAACACACCAGACTGCGGGAATTCTAAAGATTTATTAATAAATTATACCAGCGTCTACGACTGCCATTTTAAATTAACACGAATTTTTGTTGCTAGAGGTTCAAAAAATCCTTCTAATATTCCTCAATTATAGTTTCGTATTATGGTGTAACGGGTAAGGAAAACGTCAGACTAGGTTAATCAGTAGTTTACCACTGATCATTTAAGCTAAAGTGTGTAGGCGGTAGACCTACCGACCTATGGGGGAGGCCTAAGTTTAGCAGTGGACGTCTTTCGGCTGAAATTACGTGTAGATAGTGTGGAGTAGAAGTGTGTTACACACTACAGTATAGGTATGTGTTTTTTTGCGATTAGCCAAATGATGGGAATGAGGATAGGTTCGATTAATCCTCTCTCTATCTCTTGCATATTATGTAATTAGTCATTATTGTACCGTTTTGTACCCAAATAAACATTAAAACATTATGAATATTTGCTACTTTACGAAGCGCGATCGCGACCACGTCTAAATCGACGACAAAGGCGCTAGTAAAAGAGCCTTTTTACAGAATTAATGTTTTGATTTTGATTAGCTAAACCAACAGTAATTTTGTTATATGATTAACCACTTTATAATATGATCACTAATCCTTGGCCATATTGGACTATTATTAACAACCGCTGAATACTCATACTATTGAACTGCCAAGTCCATTATCATTTCTGGCTGCGCCGTTTATCTTATTTATTTATTTTTAAGTTTATTGAACGCATACATAATACACATAACTCGAACGCACCCTTACACTCTGGCAACACATCCTTCCTTTCCCGTCCCGCTACCAGTGTGCACCGAATTTCGAATAAGAAACAAACGACTCGCGAGTGACGCTGTAATATATAACAAAAAATTAACTTTATTTACTCCAAAATCCTGAAAAACTACGTAAAAGTGTAAAGTGTCGTGTTGGTGAACATTTTTATTGTAAATAACAACTTTTGTGTTGTGTCGAACACGAATAGCACTGAAAAACTCAATGCTGGAGACGAGCATCACATCCCGGTGTATCAAGATTTGTCCTGCCCCTCCAATTTCCATTTCTTGAATTTGTCGGTTACGCCATGAAGTTTCATAGAATTTTAAGACCTGGTCATGACATGTACATAACTTTAGAAATAGTGGAGCAAGATAGGGAGGGTTATTACAACTTTGAGTTATTCAAACTGTCCCTAACACAATAATAGTTTGAATTGGCCCACAGCCCCCTAAACCCTCCTTACTTATTTTTTGCCTAATATGTTCTGCTACGAAAACTGCTCGTTGATAACAATCTCTATATGCAATTTCTATGTAGAATATAAATATAATTTACAGTCTTTCTGATGAATCTAGTGGTCAATAGATTTAAGTAAACACAGCAAAGAAAAAGATAATGCTGAATAAAACATATGGCATAAAAATCGCTCCACTTCTATTCGCACAAAGTGTTAGATCTGCCAATACCTACCGCCTAACAGTAAAGCTGTCACATACCCCAGACATTACGCTAAATAACGAAATTGAAACATCAATATTAATGCGTCATAATCTTTTAGGACCGTCTTTATGGGGGCACCCAGCAATGATTCAAATTCGCGTCTATAGACTACATTTTCAAGTAAAGAAAATGGATACGATTTGTATAGGACTGTAGTTTATGAATTATGATATAATTAGAAAGCTTTTATATTACTAATAGTTGTTGTCCGCGACTCCGTCTGCGAAGAATAGGGGTATAAAAATAGTCTACGAACCTATACAGACCTACCAAATATTGAGAAAAAGTTTCATAATAATCGGTTGAGCTTTTTCGGAGGAGTTCGATAACAAACACCGTGACACGAGATTTTTATATATTAGAAAGATGATTTTTGATTTTAGCACAAGTAATAATACAGAGTTTTTTGTGTAATAGGAACAAAAAATTTACTCTTAAGTCATGATTCCTTTTGCTATTCGTGGTCATAATCAAAATATCTTTACGTTTCAAAGTCCTTAAATTTTTAGAAGATGACCATTCAAGTTAAACTTCTTAGTAAATGGTTTTCTCGGTCATCGTAATATTGGATGCCTGTCAGTAGTTAGGCGTTCTATTTTGGTTTTGCCTTGTATTTGCTGTTTAATAGTGGGTTTCTGGTTTTGTCAGAAAATTAGGCATATAAATAATCATTAACATGAATTTGACCTCTGTAGCCTAGTTGGTAGTGACCCTGCCTACGAAGCAATAGGTCCTGGGTTCGAATCCCGGTAAGGGCATATATATGTGTGATGAGCACGAATATTTGTTCCCGAGTTATGGACGTTTTCTATGTATTTAAGTATTTATTTATCTATATAAATATGTTTACCGTCGTCTAGTACCCATAGTACAAGCTTTGCTTAGTTTGGGACTAGGTCGATTTGTGTAAGATTGTTCCCTAATATAATTGAAATCAGTTAAATACGTTTAATGATAAGGCAAAATACAAGAAACAAGAAAGAAGAAAGGAACTCGGAAAAAAGATTTCTTCGTGACTGCTAAAAGCAACTGGCGACCAGAAGGCAGGCAGCATTTCCCGGAAGCTGTTATAGGTACTTGTAAATGCCGTCGGGTGGTATTATAAAAGATAATTTATTTGTAAATTATAATGATACGTTAAGTTTTTATTTTTCATAATCTTTCACGTAATTATGTCATAACTAATATTTTTTCGGGACTTAATCACGAACTACTTCTTGCTGAAATGACCTTGAAGTTTCGACCACATTGCAGCGACCATTGTTACGAGTCGACTGAAGTAATGTGTAAGTAAGTCTCGAAAAAATATTAGTTATGAGTGAGAATCACGAAAGTTTAAAACATTATAATTATCTGGGGCCTGTTGCATAACAAAGTACAACTTATATTACTACAAGCGGAACTCCCTTTCTAGTTAATATAACTGAAGCGAGAGTTCCGCTTGTAATATTAGTTGTACTTTGTCATGCAACGGGCCTCAGGAGGCACATTTAGATCGGTCAGTATGGGCAAGTCTGAAACTTTAACACATTGAAAGGTCTGTTCTAAGGAACCATGTCATTGATTTTAGTGACAAGAAAAACTGTATATGTACAGTCAAGGTCATAAATTATATAATACGTTAATAAGATGTCAAAAATATGTATAAGTTACAAAATGTTTGTTCACTATACCAGAACTGTTGTCATAAAATAAAACTTAAAAAAACGGAATTGAATATAAAACTTTAAATATAAAACTCACGTATGACTGCCTATATGTATGAGAACCTGACTACGAAGCTTGAGGTCTTGGGTTCGAAACCCGGTCGGGGCAAATATTTGTGTGCAAAATAAGAATGCTTGTGCTTGTGTCTTGGGTGTTTAATGTATATAAGTATGTATTTATTATAATTATTATCCATATAAGTAAGTTTATCCGTTGTCTAGTATCCATAGTAGGTACAAACTTTTGTTAGTTTGGGACTAGGTCGATTGGTGTGAATTGCCCCGTGATATTTATTTATTTATGTATATCTCAGAAATTACAAAACACATTTCCCTTTCATTCTGGGAGGAGTCCTGTGCCCTGCAGTGGGACGTATATTCATTTGTTTAGTTTAGCTATTCAAAGGGTGAATGCTGCCAGTATCTTCGGAACCTTGCCTAATAAATTTTAGTCTTTCTAATGACTTCTTTTCTGCCTAATATATTTTGTTCCTTTTCAAAATTATATTTTAGTTTCAACTAACTCTATGTCACTAACCATAAGGTTAATAGTTACATATTTTGACGTGATGACTGTATATACATTTACGCTTTCGACTGTTGTTAATTACTAAGTGTTCTTTATTTAAAAAAATAGACAAGAAATGAGTTTTATTTTAGCGTTTTTACGGTACTTCTTGTGCTTTTCAAAAGCTCTTGTCGTTCAGAACAATGTTTGTTACTCACGACTTTTTAGGTCGTCAACAGGAACTAGGTTCTCGTAACTCAGATTTTTCGGAACTCGAAAAAGTTTTAAATAATTCCCACGAACAATAGAGACCATGATTTATGGACAAACTTTGTTTAATGCTCGTTTTTAGTCTCCGCTATGCAAATTTTTGGCCTGGCCCTTAATAATTTTGCGTAGTAACAAATTAAAATGTTTAATTTAATTTCAGAATATCAATATGTACAGAGGATTGTAATTAAAAAAATAATGTACCGTCTATTTAGTAATTCACTAGATGTTTCCCGCGACCTTTACCGCCTATCAGTAATTGGGCTATCTCTGTTCCGCAAGAACTACTTACTTAGTTATGAAATTGTCTGGGATAAAAATTATGTTGTAAATGATTCTGGGTCCTTTTTAGGGTTTCGTAGTCAACTAGGAACCCTTATAGTTTCGCCATGTCTGTCTGTCTGTCTGTCTGTCCGTCGGCGGCTAAGCTCAGAGACTGTTAGTACTAAAAAGCTGTAACTTGGCATGAATATACATATCAGTCATGCCAACAAAGTGGTAAAATAAAAAAAAAATTTTTTAGGGTACCTCCCATAGACGTAATGGGGGGTGATTTTTTTTTCTCGACTAACCCTATAGTGTGGGATATGGTTGGATAGGTATTTTAAAACCATTGGGGGGGGGTTGCTAACATGATTTTTGGATTCAGTGATCTGTTTGCGAAATATTCAACTTTAAAATGAAAATTTTCATTAAAATCGACCGTCCCCCTCCCTCTAAAATCTAAACTGTTGAGAGGAAAAATTTGAAAAAAATCGGAATGGTAGTAAATATATTAAATTTACAAGGAAAATTATAGCGGCTAAGATTGCTTGGGAATTATTTGTAGTTTAAGAGTAAATAGTAGCCTAAGTTATAAAACATACCGTCACTACTTTGAAAAAGCTCGTATCTCAAATCAGCATGTAAATAAAACTGAACATTGACACGCGCGTAATAAAGTTCACTTAGCCAGATTATCGATTGTGAAATACGAGCTTTTTTCAAAGTATTGACGATACACATACGAAATCTTAGAAAAATATTTCTTGATTTTTTCGCAATGGCTACGGAACCCTATCTTGGGCGTGTCCGACACGCTCTTGGCCGGTTTTTTTGTTAGCGAGTCATCCTCATTATATACAGGCAAAAAACATCCACTGCTGGACATAGGCCTCCCTCTAAGATCACCTTCACCTACGTTCAGCAAAGATCGGTCCTGGGCTGTCTGCATCCCAATGGTTCCTGTGGCATTTAGCGAATATATTGACCAAAGTGTAGGACTGGTTTTACAGCCAGGCTACGACTATGCGCGACTGGTGGCGCCGCCAGCGAGTGTTTGCAATACATTGGTGACTGTCTATCAACCACTGCGTGCGACACCTCTTGAGTATACTGAGCCAAGTGTAAAGATACATCGTTTTACAGTATTTAAAATGTAAAAAGGTATGCATAACTTTTTTATTTTTTTATAACTTTATGAAATTTTGAATTAAGAATAAAAAAGTCATTATTCTATGACTTTATGTTTAAAGAATATCTTTGTTTTTGTAATTTCCGAGATTTAAGTAGAGGTAAACCAACCACTATTAGGTACACGTCTTTTTTAAACTAATATTTTATTAAATTTAGAGGACATAACGAATAGTAGATGTACCGAACTGCGATAGTTCCAAATATGTTAAAATCTCAAATTAGGAAATTTGATGGATAGCTCAGTCTCCTTAGCTATCGACTATGCAACGGGTGAGTATCACGACCATGCTATTAATGGAAAATTCATTGCTCGCTCATTGTCGTGTCCGCGCCGTTATACGTCGTACCTACCTAAAACCGCTGTCAATTGAAATTGCGAACAATGTAAACAAACCATTTAATGAAATATGCATATTCTAGCACTTGTTTATTATTTTAATGGTTTAGGATAGTGTTGTGGTAAGTATTGATTGACATTGTAAATATAAGGTTTGTTTACATTGTTTGCAATTTTAATTGACTGACAGTTTAGAATGAATTTCACGCATCAAAAGAAACTATAAATAATATTCATAAGAAATACCAGACTATTTTAAACAAATGGTGTAGTTGTAGGTAATATCGAATTATCTCGACAACTTCATAAATAAATCTTTTTTAGTTCTTAATACAAAATGTTCATTCTAAACCGATATAAACATATTCGAATGAAAGTTCGAGAGGACAACACATGATGGCCGAGACGATATCCAATAAAAGGCAAAACGGTCTCTAAAATATATACGTTCAAATTTTATTTGAAAAGTTAACCTAATACGGCTAACGTCTACTATGAATTTTACTTAGTTTCCGGCTGCTATTTTTAATATCCAAACTCCACGAAACCTGGTATTCAAATTGGAAATATTATTAAAAAGGTTCAGACTGAAGGGCTCATGGTGTAGACAGGGCGTTGTCTGACTGGCTCTTTCCATTTAGCTCCGAACAAAAGCTGCCTCTTGCTTCTACCGCTTGAGGTGTCAGTATTAATTACTAGTCTATTAGACATGTAAATAAGTTTAACGTTATTCAACCACAAGAATGATCAAAGCAATTTTCGTGCTCAAAATGGTAGTAATCTTTAGCTTCATATCCAAAATTCAACGGTCTAAAAGCTCAAATCGCTAATGCTTAGTTATATATTCATTCGCTGGGGTTAACAAACGCCTAAAATAACATTACTAAGTCAATTCATAAGCCTAAAATTACTTTATATCCGTGGCCAGTACAATTTCATTAGCGGATGCGACCTTTCCGGTACAGTGGTATAACGCTACCACTTTTATTTTAACTTGGCTTGAACTCTTTAAAGCACAGAGAAAAGCTGGCGGCCATGTTGGCACGTTCAGTCAGTTCTTTAATCGGTTTCGCTTTGTTTTATACGCTCGTTGAATTAAGATTTCTCTGGAAAAAGTTTTCAATCGGGTCCAATTTTTTTGATGTCATTATTGATGAACTATTGTCGACACCGTCTATTATTATTGCAGATTGTCTGGAATTCTAAGAACTGGCAACTCAATTCAGCAATGAACTTTCAGTGCGCTGTGAACACTGCGAGCATATTTTTTGAAAGTTCTAATATAAATCCACAAAGATATAGGATCACTGCGATGATCCTTATTTCTCTACTTCTGTAGCTAGTGTATGCCTGTCGCCGTCCTCTGGTGCAAAAAGCGCTACCAATTTTCGTGATACTAACGTAAAAAATACGTGATAATAACGCAAAAAGTATAAAAGCCTTTTAAGTAATATTATATTTGCTTTTCTTTTTTTTGTAGCATGATACAATTACCTAATGTAAAGATACATTATCTACTTGCAGTAGCAAAATTTCTTGAGAAAAACACAAGTATCGTGACAAAGCAGATTGCAGCCAATAAAGTATCTTTACTTATCACTTTTAAGTATCACTTTTGCTTTTAATGACAAGGAGCCTTTTTGCCTTTAGCTTTTACTGAACAGCGTAGTTAAACTATTAGTTAAATGCGAGTCGAACTACTACACAAAGAGTTTCGTATCACCGTAAAATTAACATTATTAAAACAGTGAAAAAAGCGTAGAAAAAGATCAAGTTTCTTGTATGACAGCCTTTTTAATTTGATAAGTTTCATAATATAAGACTACTGCAATGCAGAGAAAATTGTACTTGGAGCTGAAAAACGATACCGAGCTGGGAGGAAATTGCGAGAATTACTTTTGAATTAGACAGGGATTGTCTAAGACTAGGTTCTAATCTCAGACACTTGAAACTTCCGTACTAATTTGCTTTTTTTATTAATATTTTTTCTCCTATAATTCTATGGTGTCACGCATAAATTATGTAATTACTGTCACTTTTTTTTACCGTCAGCGTTAATGCTTAAAGATAGTAAATATTTAGAAAATATTCAAACTAGAAGCTTATTATACTTTCTATCATAAGTTAATACAGATAAAGGTCAGTAATACATCGTAACACACAAAGCTTACACATATAAGGTATAAATAAGTAAAGAAATCAATTGTATTGATATAGGTATGTATAGATTTTTGTTTTTAAAACCATAGTAGGTATAACATAACATAAAACACATGAAATTAACAGTTAAAAAGAAGATAAAGAGTTAGATTATTTTGTGTTAGAAATAATAAAATAATTCAAAAACAAATGAAAAGTAAAAAAATAGTGTTTAGAGACAAAATAATTTTATTTTCTCAAACATGCTTTGAAATGTATGCGTTAATGTCACGAAATGAAGCCATGAAGTTTGTTGTTTATGGCTCCCTACATTACTTCTTGGCCTAGGCCATAAAAGTAAGTATGAAAAACCATTATTGTCCGCTGCTGTAACTTTTTAAATTTGCTTACTAACACTAAACTGACAAAGGAAAAATTACATACAGTCAACTTACGACATTAAAAAAAATCTATCTTCTTTTATTTCTATAAAACCGCCTAAACTACTGGTGATGGATGGATGTATGGATATATGGATGTATGGATGGATGTATGGATGTATGGATGGATGTATGGATGTATGGATGGATGGATGGATGGACGGATGGATGGATGGATGGATGGTTGGATGGATGATGATGATGATGATGATGATGATGATGATGATGATGATGATGATGATGATGATGATGATGATGATGATGATGATGATGATGATGATGATGATGATGATGATGATGATGATGATGATGATGATGATGATGATGATGATGATGATGATGATGATGATGATGATGATGATGATGATGATGATGATGATGATGATGATGATGATGATGATGATGATGATGATGATGATGATGATGATGATGATGATGATGATGATGATGATGATGATGATGATGATGATGATGATGATGATGATGATGATGATGATGATGATGATGATGATGATGATGATGATGATGGTGATGCATGTTTGAGAAAAGCTCTATGTGTGGGAGGCTGGGAGGGCAGCGCCGTCGTCAAACCCAATCCACCTGGCAGCAGGCTTAAATCGGTGTCATATGCCGCGGATGCACATACTGGTGGCACGTATAATGGCAATACTTATCCTGGCTCTAAGCCAGCCCGGTATTGTGGTCAGGGAGCGATTCCATCGTTCTGAGATTGCTTCTTCTAAGTGTTTGACGAATGAGGACATTTGGGGCGCATACACGCCATCGACGGATGTTACCAATGGAGTGAAAGTTGCATGTCGCATTTCACAGGCATTAGAATATTTTCTCTGTTTTTCATTTTCAGCTGATCTCAGGACAGAAGTGACGGGACGTGAGAGGTAAGAAGGAGCGTCGGTGTCAACAACACGGATGTCAAATAACGCCTCCCTCTGAGCACTCCATACGCCACGGCAGAGGATAGGTCTGCACGTAGTCCGCAATCATTTTCAGAGATGACTGGTTCTTTTGTTACATTGCCCCAAGCATTTTGGCAAAGTTCACCAACGTGATCCCTAATCTCATTGTGTCGCCTTGTGATTAGGCCGCCGGTTTTACAACAGAGCGCGTGATCGATGTCAAAATGGCTGTTGCCGCAGCCATCACATGATTGTGGCATGGAGTTAGGTGTTCTATAGTAACGTAATGACAGCGCATCTCTGAATTCTAATGGGGAAAGGTCGAAATGATCTTTTTCCGTTGGGATAACTGATAACCAATTTGAGGACTTCATTTTAATTTTTGATGCGATGGATCTTTCGATTGCCCTTTTTTTGTTACCAGTTAATTTTGCTAGGGTAATTTCTAGGAGTTTGTCATCACATGATTCTTTTTCTTTGCGAGCGTTTTTAAGAAATGTATTATGTTCGGATAGATCTAACAGTTTTGTTTCTATTAATGCCATGGAGAGAGCTATGCAGCCTTTCTTGGAAATGTCATAGTTTAAGTTAGTGGCATTGAATGGGTCTGAAATTGCCAATCCGCCTTTATGTACAGGTAGAGAGAATAGATCAGCTTCTATGGGAGAGACGTCGCTACCAATGAGTGCTGGCAGGAAGATTGTGCGTAGTGCATGTGTCAGCGGTTCAAAAAATTCATGAGAGTTTTTCAACACTCGTAATAAGAATGACCATTGGAATTGAATTGCTTTGGTGAGGGCAGTGTAGACAGCTTGAGGAGAGTCTTTACAGATTTGTGATATTTTTTCTACTGTAGAAATAAATTTGTTTACATTATTTTTTATGAATTGTTCTTTTCCTTCACCAATATAGCTTCCCAAAAAGCGAGATTTGCACTTGGATTTGCACTTCTCCGTAAGTATAAGTTTTCACAATAATCTTTACGAATAAGTTTTCTCGTGAAATGCACGGTACATAACATCTATATCACACGAAGGTTAATAATAAGATTTAATATCAAACTTATTTGAATTCCCTTGTCACAGCGTGTGACGACGAGTCGACTAAGTTCTATGAGACTTCACCAGAAGAGTTATTACTGATCGTGTTAACTTTAACGCGCTTAAAGCGTATCTTTAACTAGCTGTGCCCCGTGTATTTACTCGCCATTTAGTTTTACAGAAATCGAAACGGTTCCCTCGGAAAAATATTCTCTAAGGCAACCTAAGGAAATCAAAGTAAAGTTCGTCAAAAATTGTGCTAGGTATGAATGCAATGAAAAAAAAGGTTATTTTTATTGGATTGATTGTTTCCAAAGACGCGTACAGTCAGCCTCAGAATTCGTTGAACACTATACTACTTTTTCGCAATAACCAGTTATACTGTGAAGTTTGAAATAAATGTCACGTTAGTGAAAGTAACAAAGTAGATACTAAAATGTTCAGCTACTTCTGAGGCCGACCGTACAAACAAACAAACTCTTCAGTTTTATTATTATTTTATTAGCATGCAGATCCGAAAAAGTAAATGGCTCCTGAAGAAGAGTAACTGCCGTGCTCAAGCTAAAAGGCGGCTAAGTGACATTTGGTCAATTTCGACTTTTCAATACCATTCTGCTTAGAAAAAAAATCTCTATCGATCTGTCTAGGAACGGTTTTTCTATCTTTTACCGTTTCGAAAATAATTTTTCAAAAAAAGCGGTTAAATACATAAAAAATGGACTTTGCTATGCTTAAAGGCGACTAAACCACTTTACTTAACTAAAAAGCTACTAAAGTACTTTAACGTTTGGATTGTTTTTCCATTTTTATTATAAATGCCAAACTTAAAAGCGGTTATTATTTTTGGGTACACTAAAAGGCGGCTAAACGTCTTTAACCGCTATTTAACTAGGTTTCATTGAATAAAATACTTCGCTGATACCTGACTACAAGGCGATTATACGACAATGTATCACTAAAAAGCAGTTAAAATCACATTGCCGCCTTTTAGTCCTGTATTCATGCCAAAATTTCCAGTAAAAAACCTACGGTTGAAAGCGGCATTGGTCCGTGCGCAAAGTAAACGACATATTTTATTTAATTGTTTGCATAACTAAAAGGGGGCTATTCTACAATACATGACTAAAATGCAGCTAACTACGCCTGCCTCTTTCATCTGTACCCTCGCTAAACCAGAAAACTTACCATAATAAAGAAGTAGATGTGTCAATGTGCAGTAAGCTCTTAGTGTAGGAAGACGTTTCGCGGGCGGGCGGCGACGCATTCCCACCAAATAACATTATGGCCAATAAACATATTATGAGGTCTGTAAGTTACATATTTTCTTTTTGTGTAATCGCAGAATTAGAATTAGTTTTACAAGATTTGTAATGTACTCGGTTGACTAGTAGAGTATGTACATATATTACAATTAGCCACTCACGTGCCTTTTTTCCAATTACTATCATTTATTGACAAGTGATTTCAAACAAGGTCATTACTGACTTAAGGAATAAATATGATTGAAATAAATAAATAAATTGGCAACCGTGGTTGCACAAAGCATGTGATTGGCTATGTAGGTATGTATCTTGTACGTTAAATTTGATCCACTTCCTGGTTACCGATTGAGCTGACATTTTGCAACTTCGACCAACAATACGCATACTTAATATTCCGTCTTCCGTCTTCTAATTCAGGCAATCCTAATCTCGCTCATTTCGACGTCCGGGATAATTATCTGTAGTGGCGTGTTAGTGAGGCTCTGATGTGATTTGGATCGGAAAGAGGCTGTGCAGCATGGAAAGCATACAGCTGTCCATAAAAGCTCTCAATCTCGACGAGGATTTCCGGCTTAGATGAGATGGTTTGGCCATTTGCAGTTTTTAGTTTCATTAGGTTGCTCCTTCCAAGTTGTTGCATAAAGACTTTCGATCCCCGGTTGCGCTCTATTGCCTCCATAATAGAGCGAGTATTGGAGCTACGGAGATCTCGCCTTATCAGCTTTCTAACATGCTTGGAGAGCTCTTTTTCACCTAACGAAACAGTCTGCGCCGCCATTTCTCGTCGCCGCCTCATGAGTTCTAGAGTCTCGCGAGAGAGTTTAGACTGCTATACACTTCGCTGCTTTGGGAAACACGTTGTTCCCACATCCCGAATCGTCCTCACCAACTGGTCGGCCTCTTTATCAGCATCGTCGGTGGTTTCCAACAAATCAACAAGAGTTGTGTTGGACGCAAAACAGATCTCACCATGCGGACTCTCTCCAGCTTATGACGTATATTCAGAGTGCCTCGAACAAGTCGGTGATCACTGCCTGTGTTAAACCTGTTGATCACTGAGACATCCCTGAATATATGCTTTGTATCCGTCATGATAAAATCGATCTCATTTCGCGTCTTTCCGTCGGGGCTTCTCCAAGTCCACTTCCTGTGAGGCCCCTTCTTAAAGAAATAATTTATTAGAAAAAGCTTTTGGCTTTCCAGGAAGCTGACCAACATGTGCCCCTGTGGTTTCTAACTCCAAATCCGTGCGGTCCGATAATCGAATCGTCGCATGCCTGTACTCCCACCTTAGCGTTGAGGTCTCCCATAACAACGCTGTAATATGTTCTAGTGGTGCTATGCATGGCTTTACATATGTCCTCATACATAGCTTCCACTTCGTCGTCGGAGTATGCCGAGGTCGGCGCGTATACTTGTATAACTTTCAAGGAGTACCTATCAGTCAACTTAGGTACAAGGTATGCTACCCTTGCCGACACGCTACCGATCTCCACAACGTTGTTACAGAGAGCTTTATTGATAAGGAAGTCGACTCCACCTTGGGACTGCTGTTCGCCCTCCCGAAAGTAGAATAGGTTACCGGAGCTTAAGGTTATCGTATCCTCTCCGTCTCTACGGACCTCCGACAAACCCAAGATATGCCAGTTGATGTGACCTAATTCCACTTCGAGTTCTGCGATCCTATCGTCATTCCTCACATTACGTCCGTTATAGGTAGTCAGGTAAAGTCGTTTGTTTTGGTAGCCGTCCTTAGCTCCGTAATTCTTAGCACCCCCCGCCCTACCGTAACCAGAATAGTAGGGCTGCCGAGAACTGGGGGCCGGGGTAATGGTTGTGCTACCATAAAAGGTTTTGCCCATAATCACCACGCTGGGCAGGCGGGTTGGTGATCGCAGAATTAGGCCACTTGCACCAGCAAGGCTGCTGCCCGTTGCTGGCCTACTTAATTTTGCCTACTTGCTTTTGGATGGTTATGCCGCCATCTGTCGGTCACCAGAGCCTCGTCAGTTGCTAGCAGGGTGCACCACGGGCAGGTGAGGTTTATTCAAATGGACATAATTCTAAATTACTGTGACTAAGTTGCTTTTTTTTGAGATTGTAACTATCTTTTTGATTTTTGCGCAGTGTGCCATATTTGTTCTATTTTAATATCACAATGAAGTATTAACTATGGTAGCAATGACGAGCTATTTGAATGTCGATTTTACATCGAAATAAACGAATAATTCACAGTAAAATGTTTATTTGAATTTGTAGTTACGGCCAATTTTGCAGGATTCTTAAAAAAATATTGGGACTCGTACAAGACTAAAAAGCAGTGACGCCAAAAGGTTTGTAAGTTAACCGCTTTTAAGCTATGTTCCAGTATATCGGAAAGTAAACAAGAAACAGAGAATTAGTTTAAAAGGCGGTAATGTGCCCTTTGCCGCTTTATAGTTATGGACTGGGTCAACAATTATACTCACTAACCTAGATTAAAATGCCACTAAAACAGATAACTGCTTTCTAGTTACGTAATTGTAGTTAACTATCTATTTCAAAACAATTCCTATATCATTAACAAAAAATACATGTCTATAAAGCAGTTAAGATCCGATAACCGCCTTTTTGTACTGCAATGTAAAAAGGATTTTATTTTATTTTCATAACTATAAAGGAAAAAATTACTTTTAGTGGCACAAAAACTATAATATAACAAGAGTGACTAAAATCAAATCATAAATTAAAAAAAGATCTACCGTTTGGTATATGACAACATAGCTAAAGATTTAAAGAAATTGACCAGCATCGATTTGAAATTTTTGTGACGTTTTTCGCCGTTTACTCAAAAGTTGGTTTTGTCACTTAGCCGCCTTTTAGCTTGAGCACGGCAGAGTAGCCCAAATAATGAAAATAGCAAAATTAAGGTACCAAATAATTTCTAATTTTATTTAGGAAAATAATTTATGCTAATATTTATGATAATAATATATTTTTTAAATTTTTTATTTTTTTTTATTTTTAAACTTGCTTTCAACATTCGGCACCCATCGATTGACAACAGGGATGTATTAAGGGGGTGTACTGAAAATCAGCGCTGTGCCAGTCGGGGCCTCCTGTGGGCACCTGACTCACAGCATATGCTGAGTGCATCCCTTTTGCCACAACTAATGGAACAATGTTAGTTTTAGTTTAGTTTTTTTTTTAATATTAATTAATTATGTACCTACCTAATAAGTTTTCTATATTGTACTTTATGTTGTGGCAATAAATTAAATTCTATTCTATTCTATTCTATTCTATATCACTTTCACGGATGTTTTAAATACCAATCATGTTTGAGATCGATCAATCGACTTGAGATCGAGCTGGCCCAAGCCCTTTCATTCTGAGAGGAGGCCTGTGCCTTGTAGTGGGGCGTATATAGGCTGGGATGATGATGATGATGAAGTGGAGTGGATACACGAGTCATACACATTTTTTTGTTTGCGTGTCTCCTGTGGGCGTGGCAAAAGATAAGGGTCCTAGCTAATATTTTTTGGTCAAGCCTACAATGGTGTGTTGTACGCCTGGCCAACTTTCGGTCTATTTCGACTAGAGTTACACTATCAGTTCCATTGATGGAACTAGTTTGACTTTTTATTCCGAGTATTTACTTTCAACGGAGAGGGTTTCCTTAATGGATCTAGTTGAACTTTTTTTCCTAGTAGTTACTTTCAACGAAATGAACTGATAATTTATAGAAAGTAATTGGGGATGTCTATTTTTTTGCAATGTATAGAAAATCGAAAACCATTTCGAGATAAATGCTTTTTAAATCGTTTTCTGTAGTTATTTAATTTTAAAATGATGTAATGAATTTATTATATAACAAATAAGCAATGAACTTCATTTGACATTGGTGTAAATTGCGTGACCGGTTCAAGTCGTACTTTATTCTGTGTGGTTAGAATTCTTCACAATTTACGCGTGGATTATACTACGGAGTTTGATTTGGACCCGCTGTCTGACATCTAGCACTTTGTCAGTGCCAGTAAAGTGACATAGTGTATAGTGTACCACTACGCAAAAAATAATTAAAGGGGTTGCCTTATCGTAAGCATTTAGATAGATTTAGAAATTTGGCATTGTGGGAGCCCTCAATTACCTATAATCTGACGTCATCAACTAAAATAGTTTCAATAATTAATTTTGAAAAAAGTAGAGAACTAAATGACAAAATATTGAAATTTGTTTCTTATAATTGACTTTTCTATACAAAAAAAATATAAAAACCACTGTTAATTTTTTTTAGACATTCCCAATTGCAATGGTGAGCAAAGTAATTGTTTTAGTTCATTGAACTGATAATGTAACTGGTCGGAATAGACCCAACTTCCGTCCCACTTATTTAAATCTTAAGTTTGCTGACATTGAGTCGCTAATTTTATGTCCACAGAAGAGACTACCTTTGTTTCTTACGCTGTTTATGGCGCACATTTATAATTGACCAGTCACATTATCATATTGCAAGCGAAGCGGAGAGGAGATCGGATTTCAACTATATTCATCGTAGGTATCTGTCTTTGTTCCAGTTTTTCTCAGTGGAAGCATAGCTAAACAATATATTAGAAACGTGTGGAACCAATGTGCGTTTCCGCGAAAGAATATAATATTCCAAGTCGTCTCTTTTCCGTTTGTAAATTTCCTCTCGCTTGAACGAAAACTATTGCGTATTGAAATAGATATAAGTATTATCACTTTTCAATTACTTTATTATTACTTTTATATTACATAATATACAGTGAATCCTTATTTCTATTGGTCATGCTATGACTTGTGAACGACTTTAGAGGTCTTATTCATCTTTTTTTAAGTATTCTAAATCTTTGAACTAAAGTCACGGACATACCTAGCTCGAAGAATCGCTAGACTTAAGTGGCAGTGGGCAGGGCACATCGCCCGTAGAACTGACGGCCGATGGGGCAGAAAGGTTCTCGAGTGGCGTCCGCGGACCGGAAGACGCAGTGTAGGTAGGCCTCCAACAAGATGGAGCGACGACCTGGTGAAGGTAGTGGGAATGCATTGGATGCGGATGGCGCAGGGCCGATCTGTTTGGCGAGCCTTGGGGGAGGCCTATGTTCAGCAGTGGACGTCTTTCGGCTGAAATGATGATGATGATGAAATCTTTGTATATCGCGCAGATAATTAGAACATTTTAGAAAACTTAAAGACTAATTAATATAAGCTAAGAGCCCGGACCCACAAACGCTTGAGAGGCCATAGCTCAAACTTCACCACCACCATAGGTCACCATAGCGTTATTTTAATTAGGTATATAAATAAATAAATATCACGAGACAATTTACAGCAACTGACCTAGCCCCAAAGTAAGCAAAGCTTGTGTTATGGGCACTAGGCAACGGGTAAACATACTTAAATAGATATTAAACATCCAAGACTGCTCCGACCGGGAATCTAACCCAGGACCTCAAGCTTCGTAGTCGGGTTCTTTAACTTCTAGGCCATCCGATCGTCAATTTCAAATCTAGTCGTCAATATTAATAACTTAATTAAAATAAAGGACAGATAAAAACCTAATTAAATAAGTTCCTTCCTAGATAAGTTTTTTTCACGACACTGCTCGAAAATGTGGCCATAGATAACCTAAATCCAGTACTCAAAACTGCCTATATATGTACATTTAACAGCTGACTCATTTATGGCGCGCAAACACGACAACAATGTTACACTAATCGAAAACAGGACGTATCAGTATATGTATTTCATAATACGATACGACGTTTTGAAAGATAATTTCTGAATTTCATTCCTGCCGTGCTGAAACGACACTATTGGACCAATCAAAAGTAATCGTCTGCTGCATGTGATGGATGGATGGATTGATGGACGGACGGACGGACGGACTGACGGACGGACGGACGGACGGACGGATGGACGGACTGGATGGACGGATGGACTGATGGACGGATGAACGGACGGACGGACTGGATAGACTGACTGGATAGACGGGATGGACGGGATGGACGAATGGACGGATGGACGGGATGGACGGATGGACGGGATGGACGGGATGGACGGGATGGACTGGATGGACGGATGGACGGAATGGACGGAATGGACGGGATGGACGGCATGGACGGATGGACGGGATAGACGGGATGGACGTATGGACGGATGGACGGGATGGACGGAATGGTCGGAATGGACGGGATGGACGGGATGGACGGGATGGACGGGATGGACGGATGGACGGATGGACGGGATGGATGGGGTGGACTGGATGGACGGGATGGACGGGATGGACGGGATGGACAGAATGGACGGATGGACGGATGGACGGGATGGACGGGATGGACGGGATGGACGGGATGGACGGGATGGACAGGATGGACGGAATGGACGGGATGGGCGGGATGGGCGGGATGGACGGATGGACGGATGGACGGGATGGACGGATGGACGGAATGGACGGGATGGACGGGATGGACGGATGGAAAGATGGACGGATGGACGGATGGACGGGATGGACGGAATGGACGGGATGGACGGCATGGACGGATGGACGGGATAGACGGGATGGACATATGGACGGATGGACGGGATGGACGGAATGGTCGGAATGGACGGGATGGACGGGATGGACGGGATGGACGGGATGGACGGGATGGACGGGATGGACGGATGGACGGATGGACGGGATGGATGGGGTGGACTGGATGGACGGGATGGACGGGATGGACGGAATGGACGGATGGACGGAAGGACGGGATGGACGGGATGGACGGGATGGACAGGATGGACGGGATGGACGGGATGGACGGGATGGACAGGATGGACGGGATGGACGGGATGGGCGGGATGGACGGGATGGACGGATGGATGGATGGACGGGATGGACGGATGGACGGAAGGACGGGATGGACGGGATGGACGGATGGAAAGATGGACGGATGGACGGATGGACGGGATGGACGGATGGACGGATGGACGGATGGACGGGATGGACGGATGGACGGGGTGGACGGGATGAACGGGATGAACGGATGGACGGATGGACGGAATGGATGGGATGGACGGGATGGACTGGATGGACGGGATGGACGGGATGGACGGGATGGATGGGATGGACGGATGGACGGAATGGACAGGATGGACGGGATGGACGGGATGGACGGGATGGACGGAATGGACGGATGGAAAGATAGACGGATGGACGGATGGAAAGATGGACGGATGGACGGGATGGACGGGATGGACGGATGGACGGGATGGACGGGATGGATGATTATGATGATGGTGATGATTTCCTCGCATTAGTCGTGAAAAGCACAATGTTTAGTCTCGGCCAAAAGTGCAATAGATGGACTCGTACTTTCGAGGGCCTCCGCTACGCGTCGGCCCTCAAACAAACTCGTCCATCTATTGCTTACTTTCCAGCCTCTACAACAATATACTATTAAATAAGATTTGTTTCTTGAAAAGGGCCAGATACTTTAACTAGGTTTTATTGGCAGTCTAAATATAGCAATTTGTTTTTCAGAACAGCCAGGATTACGGTGTCAAAGGGGATCCAAAGGATTCTGTTTCAAGTTGGCTCTGGATTGACAAATGGCCCGATTTAATAGAACAGGGGCTGAGGATTATTTACTGCTCATAGATTATCCGGATAAAAGCTGTCTAAGTGACAATTTCCTTTAAATGTGACCACAATTCAGTATCACTTCAAGGAGAGGGATGACATGTGTGCCCTGACAAATTTTGAAAAATCGCGATAAACGAATTCTTCTTTCCTTCTTTCGCCAGATTCGAGGCCATCAACTAGTAAGTTTAGTTTGTTAAATAAATTACATTAATTAGGCGAAAGATGTGGGGCATTGTGGGGAAACCGTAAGTAAACACGTAGTCCGTTTTTAAAATTGTTAGTAAGTAGGTATATTTTTTCATTAACTTCTTCGTCTCGCAATTTCGTAGGTACATCCATGAAACTCTGATGACAATACGATAGCTAAACGAGTACTGCCAGCAAAAAACTTGTGCCAAAAATGTTTTTTGTGAAAAAACTTATTGAGTTGTTTACTAAGTTTCTTTAGGCGTTGCTCTCTAGCAAATGGAAATTTCCCTAGCGGTGATAGAATCTGTCGCCATAATGATTTGATATGAGAAAGCGGAAACTTTTCTTGGTCCACTTCTAACTTTCTTAATCATGTTGTGTACTCATTCATATTTACCTGCAGGAGGCTCGACGCTTAATTTATGAAATAATACAAATCTATCTATCTATACTATAAAAATAAAGTTATCGTCGTTAATCTATACTGTTCGGGCATTGTAATCTTTTAATATGAGGGTAAGTCACAATAATACGGTTGGTTGGCGGCAAAAGAGCTTTGTCAGTTCGAGGTAAACTAACGTACGGATCACATGTGTGTTTTGGTGTGTACTGTTCTTTTAACTAAAGAACTGGTTTTTGGTGATATTATTTCGGTCATCGGGATACTACATTTGAAAATTATTGTGTGTGTGACATTGTGGACTCTGAAAGCAGCGCCTGAAAGCAGACCAAGGTGAGTAGCTTTCCTTATATTAAGAGAGTACAATGCCTAAGGCCCTGGGGCTATCCTACTAGAAACCTAGGACCAGTGATCTCCAGCTATCGATCGAAGGGTTCTTTACACGAACATAATATACCTACTTATAAAACAGCACCGTGACTAACTGACTGACTTACAGACAACGCACAGCCTTAACAACTGGTGCTACTGACTTGACATTACTAAATAAATTATTTTTCGGAATTCCCTGTAGGATAGGAAAATATACCTAGTCTAAACTTTGTTGGTTTTTTGTCCGTGGGGTAGAAATAAATGAATTCAACTTCGGGCTTGATTTTAAAAATTCTTTCAGTAATAAGTATAACTGAAAGAATTTTTATTTTTTTTTCTTTTTATTTTCTTTTAGTAAATATGGCCGTGTTTCACGATAGGCCGATTTTTTTTTTAAAGATCCTAATGCTCCACATACCTAACATGTTTTGTACTAATATAGTAAGACATAAAACTTACGAGTCATACAAAACCATAATTATAAATGCTATACTATAGTCCGACAAGCTCGTGCGCGGCTCTCCGCGGAAACCTGTCGCAGTAAGCGAGCAGTAAGCATTTGCTGTATAGTCGGGGTAAAAAAAGGTTCGTCACTTTTCGACCTTAATTCGTTGACATAGAGTCGAAAAGTGACGAACCTTTTCTTACCCCGACTATACCTACCTCTACCATGAGTTACACTAGTTTGCAGTGACCGTACTCGCTAGCGACGGCGTAAATGATTTGTATGGAGAATTGTACTTCTGTAAGTGACCGCTAGAGGCGCTGTACACAATTCTCTATACAAATCATTTACGCCGTCGCTAGCGAGTACGGTCACTGTAAACTAGTGTAACTCATGGTAGAGGTACTACACTTATTAAAAACTATCTCGTTTATGACAGCAGAGGCTCCCTGCGACAGGGTTCCACCGAGCGCCGAGCACGAGCTTGTCAAGGTATAAAGCAGGCATCGGCAAACCGCAGTTTGCGTGGGGTAGGTAGGTATGTAAAAGATTTAGTTTTATTTTCCAAAATGTTGTAGAAACCGGCCAAGTGCGAGTCGGACTCGCGCACGAAGGGTTCCGTACCATCATCTATAAAAACTGCAAAAAAAAAACATATTTTTGTATGGGAGCCCCCCTTAAGTATTTGTTTTGTTTTAATTTAATAATTTATTACTAAATATTCTGTGAATGATTCAAGCGTCTACCTGTTATCAATACCGAGCAAAAACGAGCAAAAAATAACGCTTATTGTTGTATGGGTGCCCCCTTAAATATTTATTTTATTCTGTTTTTTTTTTCATCTGTGAAAATTTCAACTGTCTAGCTATCACGGTTCGTGAGATACAGCCTGGTAACAGACGGCCAGACGGACGGACGGTGGGACAGTGAAGTCTCAGTAATAGGGTCCTGTTTTTACCCTATGGGTACGGAACCCTAAATACGCAAAACCCTAGAAAAAGGTCTGGTCAATGCCCAGTAAATCTCATTCAAAAACTGATTGCCGACGCTCGTTTATCAACAGGGATCTCGATGAATTGAAAAGAGCACGGTCCACTGGAGCTTCAACGAGCCAACACCCATTGATCGCGCATTTTGTCAACCGGCCACTAGCTGGATAATTTATCATTCTGAAGGGCTGTTTTTCTTATAATTGATGGTTGTATTGATGTAAACCGCTCACTGAAAGGGGTCGAAGCTCGCCTGAGCCTTCTTTACTTAAATTTCCTCATTCATAACGTTAAGGCAATGAATGGTAGCTGTTTTGAGATCTTACGTCAAACCCTTTTTAACCGACTACAAAAAAGGAGCTACCTAATAAATTTGGTTGACTTTTTTTCATGGAAAAACATTCATTCTCTTTAACTGTTTAACTTCGAAATCGTCTTTCGTGTGATCCACTCAAGTGAATGTGTAAGTATTAGAAAAACTTGTGGTAGGAGTGTTCTGAAATTTAATTTAAATTGAACTTTGATATTTTTAGTACTAAGCATTGTTTCACTTGATTGCATTTTTTGTGTGTGCATTGTGTTGTGAAAAAATAAAGTTTATCTTATCTTATCTTAACTCTGAACGAAGAGGCTTTGACATAAAATCCCTAGTTAGTATTACGACAAGATCGCTCTATCGGTTCATCTAATTAGAAGTGTCATCTCATCATAGAGTTAAGCGTGATATACATACATAGCTTATTATTAATTAAAAATTATTCAAGGGAAAGAAGTGAGGAGTCATTTGTTAAAAAAATTACTTTTAACTTCTCATAAAGAACTAAACTTTCTATTCAAGAAATGCTTAGATTATTTATGCACTAGATAGAGCTTTGGTGGCATGGAAACGTCCCGTAAAAATATAAGCCAACTGTTGGCTTATATGTCATTTGCGTCATTTGCAGGGTTGCCAATAGTAATATGCTAAAATCCCCAAACGCATTGTCGAAATTCCCCACGTGTGGGGAATGAAAAATTATGTGGGCCGAGCGACTTAGTTTAGAGCTGTTGCGAATAATGAATTGTAGGAAATTAATAAAGACTAGCAGAAATTTGATGTCAAATATCGCGTATTTGTGTTCATACTTAAAATCCCCTCATTTTCCCCGAATTGAAGCTCTCCCCACACATTCCCCAATCAGCTTCACTTTCCCCACATTTTGGGGAATGTGAAATTAACTGGTATCATTAAGCACGCACACAGTGACAACCGGAATGACGTAACGCAATCGTAATATAAATAAATAAATAAAAATAAATATCACGGGACAATTCACACCAATTGACCTAGTCCCAAAGTAAGCTTAGCAAAGCTTGTGTTATGGGTACTAGGCAACGGATAAACATACTTATATAGATAGATACATACTTAAATACATATTAAACACCCAAGACCCGAGAACAAACATTCGTATTTTTCATACAAATATCTGCCCCGACACGGGAATCGAACCCGGGACCTCAAGCTTCATAGTCAGGGTCTCTAACCACTAGGCCATCTGGTCGTCTAAATATGAAGCTGTCAAATGGATTTGTGGACGTTTTGTAACGCAATATTTGCTACTGACGCTCCATCTAGTGCATAAATAATCTAAGAAGAAATGCTAGTATTTACTTCCTCTTTGAACAAAATTTAAGGTCTTTAAATGATAAAATTAACTCTGAGGTAAAATTATCTGTCAATGTTTTTCACTTAGACTCTTCAATGCTCAAATCGAACAATTAATCTTTTAATTCTCAAACGTTGTACAGTCGCGGAACAAAACGGCTCGAAAGTTTTCAAATACTTTAATTTAACACGTTGCAAGCACATGTTACCTTTTCAACCCCCGACACAAGAAGAAGGGTGTTATAAGTTTGACCGTTGTGTGCACGCACGCACGCATGCACACACACACATAGGTAAAACTTATAACACCCTTCTTTTTGTGTCGGGGGTTAAAAACTAAATGCAAACACCTGTCAATACCATAATTGCAATTTCGTGTGATTCCTAGAAATATACAACGAAGCAAAAGTCAATTTTTAGGCGCAAGCCACACAGAGAGACGTGGGACGGGGGCGCGTCGCAGTCCGCGTCGTTTGTTTCGCAGGCCGCGTCTCCGCCCCGTCTCTCCTGTCTGCTTTGGGTCGCGACACTTCTATAGGTACATTTAGTTTGAAAACTGGATTAAGGGGCGCCGCGATTGCAACGCGCCTCCGTCCCACGTCTCTTCTGTGTGCCTTGAAGCGAACCTTTTCATTACTCGACTATACATAACAATGTGCTCGTAACATGGTAGATTAATAACTTTTATTATTTAACGTATCGTCCGGAAAGGTAGGTACTGTTTTTTTTAAATACGTACATACTTATTTTAAACACATCCTTGAGTCTTCCATTATTATAGCAGACAATCGTTCAAACGTCAAACTGCAAGAACTTATTAAAAGTTTTAATGAAACCGACACACATCAAAACGCAAAGGCAAAGTTGAATTGTATTGTTCCAATTGTCGTATCGAGTTAACCTTTGCCGAATGTCTACCTCTCACTTGTCAACATTTTTGACACAAGCAGGAATTTAATTAAGAGTTTGAACACATATCCGCGGAAATGCTTTGCCGAGTTAACTAATTACTAATTAAATTAAGGTTAATTAATTTTAAGGGAGTGTTGACACTTTCAAAACCAGTAGGCAAGTAGAAACAGTCAACTTTACAGTTGTTTGACGGTTTAGTAATTTTTATAAGTTGGAAATAAAAAATAATGACCGCAGAATCGACGCATCACGAAATCATTGTGAATAATTATGGTTGGAAGTTTTTTTTTGTATTATCACACTAATAATCAAATGCATATAGCTCCATGCTTAAAATAACGTAGGAATAGCTAGTTTATTTTTTAATGCAAGAAAAAAAATTGAACTGACCATATAAAAATACCAAAAAGTCGTGGTAGAGCTAAAAAATTGACCTATAATTGCTTTCCAAGCAAAGGATGGATTCGAGCCCCTCGCGAGTTTTGCGGAATTCATATACACAATTACATTTGAAATTTACCACGAGCTTTACAGGGATGGAAACAAACCTGCAAACCTTAATACCTAAATACGAATGACCGAATGTATTAAAATATCTAATGGGTCACAAAAGACCGAAAGGTTTTTTCCTAAACCGTAAACTTTTTAAGTTTGTTATAAAACGAACCTATCCTAGCCTTAATGATCTACGTTATAGCGTTTTAATAAATTCTGAGCAGTTTACGGTTTCAGAAAAAAACTTGTATTCGATATTTTTTTTTTCCAGTAAAAAAACGCTTTATTTTAACCCTGAAACCAGATTAATTTAATTATTTCTTTTAATCGTTACCAAATACTCTTTTCAAAACATTTTTCAGATAAAATGTTTTAACTTAGAATATAACTACTAATTTTTTAGTTTTATTCAATTTATTCAAATGGGTATAAATTAATTAAAACAATTAAGAAAAAATAACAATGAATAAAACTTAACTATAAACTAAATATTACAAACTAAATTAAAAACTAAACTAGATCTAAACAAACAAAAATAATACTATTACAAACTAAATTAAAAACTAAACTATATCTAAAAAAGGCCCCTGCGGCATTGTGCCGAAGATGCTGGCAGCATTTCCTCGTTGAATCGCTAGGCTAATTCTTTGAGCGAGGTAGCTGCTACTTAAAATAATATTCGTTATTCGATATTTTAATACACGGGCGATTTAATGGTGTGTGTGAAGTGAATATTCCGCACTGCGCCCTAGTGGGACTTGTAGTCCAACACCTCTCATTCTGGGAGGAGATCAGTGCTCAGCAGTGTGACGTATATAGTCTGAAATGATGAATGTTATTATTTTCAAAATTTATATTATTCTCTTGGTGCTCTTAAGCTATACTGCCGTCTACTTCTGCCAGCTTACTTTGTATCAAACTGTGCAAAATGGAAAAGTTACTTTTGTGAATATTTAAGTGACAAATGGCCAACATTGTGCTTCTATCGTTACTCACATTTTCTGTAAGTTATGAACAGGACAAAATTGTATTAGCACTTTCAATGTTACCGTGGAGAAAAGTCACTTAAACACTACAATTTGTCATACTAAAACCGAGTTAAAGTGAAGACATTTATGTTGAACTAATTATTTTCAGAGGTAGGAAACGTGCAAGCGAAGCGAGTCATCTTATGGTGCGTGACCACTGCCACCCATGGCAACCGGGTGTAGTTCAATAGAGTAAAAACTGTTTGTCTAGCAACGTTCTAGCTAATAACGTAAGCGTAAACGTTTTTTTAACCACAGAGTTGTTCAAAAGCATCAATCATAATCATAATCATAATCATTTATTTGTCAAACATAGGTACAAATATAGATGGTAAACTTAAAATTAGAACCTTGTATGTTTTGCCACATGGCGTACAAAATATCATAGGTTTTCTAAATAACATTATTAGCAATTATATCAATTATGCAGCGATAAATATTATATGTAGGTACTATGTAGTCCAGTCAAAATAAAATAATCAAACAAATTCAAATAAAAATGACAAAAAAAACACTAAAAATAAAATGAAATTAAAAATTTGTAAAAAAATAATAATTAGGTAATTAAAAAAAAAAAAACAGGTCAAAAGCAAATTAATACACAACTCTTGACATATCGTTTCTCATGGAATTATGTCATTTTGTATAATGAACGAATTATTAAATTAAATTTATCATCACTTTAAATAATCAAAACCCACATTGTGTAACGAATAAATTCGTATAACGTGTTCTTTTCCAGCATTTAAGTGAGCGAAATATCACAACTACTATTTTATTAAAAACGTGTCATATTTCTTGGCAAACAAATAAATCGGTCCGCTAAATGAACGTCGTAAACCCGCAAGACCCAACAAATCTTAACGATTCCCTGTACTGAGATAAAATTCGTCTTTATTGGCAAACATTTGTTAACACTGATCAAGAAATCGGGGAGAAAAACATGTCGTATTTTATTTATCTAATATTTCAAATATTAGATACAAATTTGACTACAATTTTGATAATTCCTGAACAAGCATATTACCTTAGTTGATCAGACAGCACACGATTTTTTTATGCGAACGACGTTAGTAAAAGATTCACAAACGTGTATTTAATCCAATAAAAAAATTGTTCTACGAGTGATGGCGAGTAGTGATTTTTATATCATCTTAGATTAGAAATAATAGTAGAAAATGTAAAGGATTACGATTATAAAAATATTCTTTATAGACATTGTTAAAGGAGACAAAGTATTCTACACAGTATACTTAAAACTTTCTATAAGATCTTCCCATAATTATCAAGTTTTTTAAGGCTTTTGGGGATTTTTATTAAGAGTACATACGTCATACATAGGTACCTACCTATTAACAAGTTGTTTAGCTTTCGTTAATATTTTTTTGTGCATTTATGGTTATTTTGATTTAGTTTTATTGTAATTACAGATGGCCGTTGGGGACGAAAAGTTCTCGAATGGAGACCAAAGTTTGGCAAACGCAGCGTGGAACTTCCACCAACGAGATGGACGGACGATTTGGCGAAGGCCGCAGATCCAAGGTGTAGTACTTGCCTCCGCAAGTCGCATAAACCGTAATTATTGTAATGACAGTGGACATTCTACGGCTGAAATCATGATGATGATAATTACTATGTATGTATACCTACTTACTCAAAAAAAAAACTTTCTTCTCAAAACAAACTTGCTATTTTTGTTAGAAAACACTTCAAAGGTCAAAAGGAACAAAGCAAAGCCCTTGCCAAGTGTTTGGAAGTAAGCAGCCTAACAAGTTAACTCTGAGAAAATATTGCCAGATTTAATTCTCAAATCTCCTCAAGGCCCCAAATTTTACACTTGACTAAGTTTATCGTAGTATAACAGAATAATAATTATTTTTTGTTTGTTAACACTTTATTCGAACGCTCTTAACCTGTAATATAAAAATGTGGCATTAGTACTTTGTAAACAAAAGTAGCTGTTGTCCGCGACTCCGCCTGCGAAGAATTCGTTTATCGCTGTCCCGGAACTATACAATTTTCCGGGATAAAAATGGAGGATGTAGGTATGTTAGTCAGGTTATAAACTATGTGTGTGCCAAATTCCATGAGAATCCATCAAACCGTCTTAGCGTGAAAGCGTAACAAACATCCACACGTCCATCCATACATCCGTACTACCATGGGATCCATCCATACATACTTATAAAATTAGTGGGATAATTAAGCCTCCTTAAATCAGTTTGCTATCTTTGTTATTTAGGGTACCTACTCTGGGTTTTTAAAGGGCTCGTTCGTTTTATCTACTCTGTACCTATATACAGGGTTTCCCTAATTTTAACGATAACCTGGTACCGGGCGAGAGGCCAAGTTGTAACAGTTATGGAAAAAAAATAAAAAAAAAACCATGTTTTTTTTATACGATATATAGGCTTGCATTTGACCACAATCACGCCTGATGGAAAGCGAAGAAGAGGTCTACGATGGAGCACGCTTGCCTAGTAAATGCTCATTCGCCTTTAGACTTGAATTTAGGGGAATAAGCAAGCAGGAAGAAGGCAGTTGAGCGCGGTGTTGCGCGCACCCCCAAGTAGCTGAAACCGTACAACAAATACGGGGCACTGTAACCGGTACGCGCGCGCTGCATATGGGTGAGGCCACACGAGCGTAATTTTGTGAGTTGTGAGCGGCAGAACTTCGGTTGCGCCATACATTATTGTCACGTGAGTTTCACGTGATGGCCCGCATATTGTATGGCGTGAACCGAAATTCTGCCGCTCACAACTCACAAAATTACGCTCGTGTGGCCTCACCCCAACTGCTCAGACCCTTCCTCGAGAATGGTTTCATGTTACTTAGTTAAGCTATCATCATCATCATCAGCATCAGCCTATAACAGTCCACTGCTGGACATAGGCCTCCCCCAATGAGCGCCATTGCGCCCTGTCCTCGGCTAGACGCATCCAGCTTCCACCAGCAGCCTTTCGCAGATCGTCACTCCACCTGGCCGGAGGGCGTCCTACACTACGTTTGCCAAGACGCGGTCTCCACTCCAAGAACTCGTTTACTCCAACGGTTGTCGGACGAGGATATCCAACACAGAACTAAGGTCATCGACATAGCTCAGAGAATTAGCAAGTTGAAGTGGCAGTGGGCTGGTCATATCTGTCGAAGTTAAGCTATAATACATATTTTTTCAAAAATATCTAATACTAAAAGTGATGGTGATGCGAAAATTACAAGGATTTTGTCTTTTTTTTCAGAACTGTTATGTCCTGTCGCCCGATACGAGGTTATCGTTGAGTTTTGGGACACCTATACATTTTTAACTTTTTGAACGCCACACATCGTTTTTGTTACGAACGAAATTGATTCTTATGCGGATGTGAGTAGGTTAATTTTTGTATCACCGTATTGTTGTCTATAGCCGACACTGGCGTTCGAAAGGTAATGATATTGAAAAGTATCTACTTTAAACGCTGAAAATAAAAAGCCAACTGTCACCTAGCAAGTATTGAGCTACGTTCACAAGCAACCTACTTCTTAAAGTACAAACAATGACGGAGGCACTTCCAAAAGGAATCCTATATACTTCATTGTTACACAAACTTAAACCTAATGATTATGATACTTTGGACTGAAATTTAACCTGTTGAAACTGGAATTTAAGTCTTTCCGCAATCCAGTTTCAATTTCCCATATTTAGTGGAGCACTTCGACGCTGGCATCCCCAAATGGCAGCAAACACTCCACACCCGCTCGTCGTTAACAAAGGCGGAATAAAAATCCCTTGAAAAATAAATTTGCTTAGATGTGCTCAACCGGGTCAATGGCCTTAAAGTGGTCCCATCGGTTAATATAAAAGCGAAAGTTAGGGTACTTAAGTAAGGAGCATTTAAATATACTTGTTATTTTTTTCAAACGACAGGCACAAATTGAATTACGAGTGCGAAAGGCAAAAAAAATTACGGATTCAATTGGATGTTCTGGAAAGTTTTCAAATTCAATTTTTAAGATCCGAACGATGAAACTTTCGGATTTGATTTCCATGCATAACGAAAATATTGAAATACTTGTGGATTCATAGAAGTTTTTCTTGAAGTACAGAATAAAAAGAAAGTGGTTTCTAAACAATAAGAAAAAACAATTGGTTTTATTATTTTGCAGATTGAAATTATACCAGTTTTGTCCTCCACAACTGTGGCTGTAAGACGTTTCCCGCCGTCTCATGATAGTTATTTAAAAAAAAAAGTGGCTATTAGTGCTAGAAAGCTGTAATTTTGCATGGATATATATAGCAATTACCCCGACAAAATGATAAAATAATCAATGCAAAAAAAAAGTCGATCGTACCATTTGCGGTACCTAAAATTTTTATTAACTAAGACTGTGAAGGCTGGGAGAATTGACATAGTTTTAGGACGTAACTCACTTAAAAACCAAAAATAATGACTTGTAAGCCCACAATATTTGAGGGCTGATAACTCACTTCTCCGGGGTTTTTGAAGTTTGTTCCCATTTTAGAAAATTTGGCTTAGACAACTAGTTTTCATTTGGAATGTATGCGGTTCCTATTGGATATGTAGGCTAATTTTCCCATCATTATTTGCACGGAACCCTCGGTGCGCGAATCTGATTCGTACCTGAACAACTGAAATAAATACAGGTACCAGGTATTTCTCAAAAATTTTGTACATTTGATTTTGGACATAAAAATTACAGGCAAGTAGCGTGAGTGTAATTGAACCTAACTAACACAGCCTCGTAACTCAAAATTTCCTAATTAATTTGTATGGAAAATTGGGAGGCTGTGTTAGTTAGGCCCAATGCATTCACGCTACTTACCTGTAATAGTAGATTGTTCAACAAGGGACTAAAACAAGCCATAATGCTAGGAGGCTATAATTCGAGTTGTCATTATGGTAGTTTAGTCTCGCGTTAAACACTCTACTTTTTACTTTGAATGCGAGGAAAAAAACGACGTACAAAATTACTTTTTTACAACGTATGCTCAATAAGAGCAATAGACATCTGTTCAAAATTCAAATAGCAAAAAAAAATCCACTGTCTTTTCTTTTCTTTTATATTTTTTTGTAAAGTGACGCTTTAAATGCTTGCATAATTAGCCAACAGATTCTAACTTAAAGACTATCTTAAAACTAATTGGACTATATATGCATGTAAGAATGATAATTGTTCATTCATTAGAATCGGCAAATAAATTAACCTAATTGATCTAACTAAGTTACAAAATATATTGTTAACTGAAACACTTATTCGTGAATAAAGAAACGACATTTTAAGTTTATTTTCTATATGCCAATTCTTTGTTAAATTATATCTAAGTATACTTTCTATTTACTATTAAATGCAACTGACATCGCATTTTTTTGAAGTCCTGCCATTTTAACTTTCAAACGTAACTGCTCTATCTACCGTACACTCCATCCAGCACTGCTTTGCCGACAGTGCGGATTGCTATTTTATCGACAGAGCAGGGAACTGCTTTGCCGACAGCGCTTTTAAAAAAGCAAATTAAAAAACACCCTTAAGGAAATCTTTCTTTACATGCAGAATAAAATGAATTCATCTTTAATATTTTATAATTAAATAGATTAATATTCGTAATTATTCATCGTGTTTCACGAAATTATTATTTTTAAATATTTTTTATACAGTTGTCATTTTGAGATTATTTCCACGCCCTAAAGTCTTCCACAGACCGAAGCGCAGAGCGCTACGGAGCGTCCGCAGCGCGCTTCGGTCTGTGGAAAGCTTTAAAATTGTCTATACCCAGTCACTGAAAATGGCGATAATCCTTCATTCACAAACACCGTGATTGGCAGTTTACGGGTTTCCATAGTCAATTAAAAAAATTTTACTTTAATCCCTAGAGATCAAAAAAGAGCTTTAGTCCCGATATACAGAGACTAAAGTAACATTTTAAGAGCATGAGAAGTGAAAATTTATTTACAAGTCGGAGTCCAAAATTAAATGAACAAAGTTTTGAGAAATACCCACACGTTTTATCGACTCGTACCTAAATGAAGAAATAATTGCTCTCCCTCGAGGCACAATGGATGGCGCCCATAAGGAATAGTTAGAAACACGCCCACTGTCAATCTGTCTCTCTGATTACACCAATATTGGACCCATTCCGGGATTATTTGTCTCTGGTCCTTTTCTAAGCTGGGCTAATCGAATTACTTAAGAATAGCTGTTGCACGACGATTTGTTTGCGTCCTAAGGAAACTGTGCAGAAGAAATTATAGCAGCAGCATCTTACGGCATTGATTTTTTCACGGCATCCTTATTTTTTACAATATTAATACGGGGTGTAGAAATACCCTTACGATAACTTTATTAATCGGGCGTGGGCTCAAGTTACACCAGTTCTGAAAAAATAAGAAAAAATCCATTTCACATGACATAATCACTTTCAGTATAGATCTTTTAGAAAAAAAAAGTCCACCTACAACACAGACGTGAAGACTCGCCTTTACACGCACGTCTGTACTAACCCCTACTTCTACTTTATGATACATTCATCTTTCACCTACACATTCAATTACATTCACCTACTCACTCACCACCGCGCGCCATAATTATTAAGAGCCCGAGCCCGCCCAAGATGGCGATACCAACGATTCTGCCCTCGTAAGTGAAATCCATTTCTCTTTTCCGATACTGTGATCGCGTAAATCACGGGACGCTACATAGATTTTTTTCTTATTTTTTCCGGAACTATTTTAACTTGGCCTCTCGTTATGGTTGAGTTTTGGAACATCTGTTCCTTTTCTTGTTAGTAAAAATAATAATAATTATTATAATTATAGGCCTCGTCATATCGGCTTCAGCTCTTTGAATGCCTTTCAAATGACTAAGTCCCATGGGCCCGTGGTCGGAAGTTGGTACCAACATAATAATAGCTTTAAAAACGCCTGAAAATAACAAAGGCAATATTTTCGCTAGACGCTTCGCATTCAAGAAACAGGCGCTAAGCTAAGTGGTCTTCGTTGCGAATATTGAGGTAGCCATGCTTATATTTTCATCGTGGAGAGAAATAATTCTAAGTAACAACATTCATTCTTTCTTCTTCTTTATTCCATTATCTATATTTTATTTACTTACTTAATTTATGTGCGACGTTTCGTTTATATTTTAAGTTTTTTTATTCGCTTTAGATCTTTCAAGCTATTTTTACTTTGAGTACCTAGTCGGATTGACTTGGAATTTGGTACACGAACGTGCAGTACCTAAAAAAAAGTATTTACAAAGAGGATTTGTTGCCATTAAAGTAGCACTAACGTACTAGCGCCTTAGTCACTGTATTAAAGCTAAAAAAAAGAAAAACTTCTCTCGTTTGACAGGGGTTTGACAAATCATTTCGTTTAAAGATGAAGGTAATGATATGAACAACCCTATAGTTGAATATTATATTATACATCGAAGGCTCGAGCACGAACTTTCGAGTTTTTCATACAAACATTTGCCTTGACTGGAGAACAAACCCGGGACCACAAGCTTCGTAGTCAGGTTCTCTACCCACTAGGCCACTCGATCGCCTTATAAAAAAAAAGTTTAATTTAAAATAAAAAGTTTTTTATACTAAAGGCGATTACATGCCGACTTCAATAACCTACGAAAAGTATTGCACGATGATAATGAAGACATGGCTGTGTGGTAACTTTTGCTTTTTCCCCAGTGGAATGAATAGGCTACTTTCCTAACTAGTCAGTCTTTTAGATTATCAAAAAATATTGGACACGTATTTTTTATTTTGTCAATTAAGCAAAAAATTACGAAGATATGGCGCGTTGAAGTTTCGCGTGACGTCACTTGTTCCTACACTTTGTATGAGCGTTTTAGGAACAAGTGACGTCACGCGGAACTTCAACGCACCATATCTTCGTCATTTTTTGTTTAATTGTCAAAAGAAAAATTACGTGTCTAATATTTTTTGATAATGTAAAATACGGACTAATAAGAATTATTATTTTATTACCTAGAAAATATCCCTATTTAAAAAACAACAATGTATTGCACGATAATTTTTGTATTCATTTTTAGATTCGATCCTCATCAGTCATTAGGTATCTCATTCTGACAATCAGAATTGAATTGATACAGCAAGTTATTAAAAATGCAGAAATAATATTTTACCATATAAAGCTGAATAAAATATAGATAAATGACAATAATAATACAATACATGATGAGATAAATGATTTTTTTTCCAAAAAAAAAAGATAAAAATAATATTGCAGAAAATTAAAATAAACTCCGTCAGTTTTCTGGTTACCCTAGCAGCTGAACTCGCCAATGTATATTTAACGAGTTTCCGATCGCATGCAACTTATTCACGCCAACTGCTGCTGAATTTTCGCATCCTATTGTGACTCTAAAAATTACTGGATTTTTGTTTTCACCATGAATAGAGGTAAACATGAATGTGGCACGGCAACGTACGATTTCTTGATTTTACGTACGATTGGTGTAAATTACAATTTGCGACGGTTTTTAAGAAAATGCCATGCTGTAGCGGCATAGTACATACCTACCTATACTTCCGGGCGGTATTTTTACGCTCGTTATTTTTTTTACTTACAGTATTAAAAACATGCAACGTTACAACGTACAATTTTCCTAGATAGGAATTATGTCTGTTTAGCGTCGTGGTACCACTGGGGAGTATGGACACGCTATCAGAAAAACTCATAAAGTGGGACAACGATAGTCCCAAGCGGGACACTTCATTTCAATCAACAATAACTATAAATTTAAAAAATTTTAAAAACCCATAACGCAATTTGGTCGCATTTATGTGTGAAAATAAAGTAAATGCCCATTATGCGTCTTAGATCCCTTCTGCAGCTAACAAAAGAGCTTATAACTTTGAAACGGCTGAACCGATTTTGATGAAATATGTCTAAGAACCATCGCCAAGAAACCTGCTTTCAAAAAAAAAAACTACATCCGAATTGGTTCACCCGTTTAAGAGCTATGATGCCACAGACAGACACACACACACACACACTCATAGCCGTCAAACTCATAACACCCCTCTTTTTGCGTCGGGGGTTAAAAAGGCATACCGTCATAATTGTGACGTCTGGCAACGCTGAACTCACACCACACTCCGAAATGAAAGACATTTAATTAAGAAGTCTTGGCTAAGGGAAATTTCATTGGGGGTTAATAATTGGTTTGCTAAAGTAAGCTCATTAACTGGCCATACAACGTGTAAGTAAAGCAATCAAGTATGCCCTCCCCGGTTTCGCGTAAATATAGCTCAAAGTTTTTAATTAGCTGCATTGACGTCACAGTTCATTAATTAACTTTTGGAATAAAGAAATACTTGTATAACTTAGTTTTCTGTTAATTTTATTTCACCTCACGACGAACTTGCAATGTTTGTTAGTTTGGGTCAAAGTGGGGTCAAATTTCACCCATTGCTTAGTAATCGGAATGGTTTGAAAGTTTCAAGTTGAAATTGGTACGTATTATGCAGTTTGGGGGCAATGTTTGACGACAATGCGAGTAGAGTCAGCAAAAAAGTACACTTAGTAAAAAAAACTTATTTTATTTAGGTAGTCTTAGTAGTCTTAAGTTTAGATGGAGAATATGATGAAAGTCTATCTTGTTGTTTTTATTATTCGAATTTTTAAGACAAGGGATGTTAAAATAAGGGAGTTTTTAAAATTTTATTAAATTAAGGGTGAAGGGTGGACCACGTCCACTCTGTTTTAATAACCACTAGTTTTTGTGGAATATAATTATTATTTTCTAATAAATACTACTTCATTTCATGATTTAATGAAAAAGAAATCTATAGTAGAGCTTGTCTAATTTAAAATGACGCGTGCCCAACCACCTCATTTACGCACATCTGCCAAGAGAAATATTTCTCTATTGTAGCTTAAATTGAGTTTCAAATCCTGTGCGTAAATGCGGTGGTGGGGCGCGTCATTTTAAATTAGACAAGCTCTAAGTAGCTATTACTAATTTAAAATAACTAGAATGGACATTCTTTCTTTAACTATGAAACAAAGTTTATTTAGATACATCAAACAACAGATAAATAGGTACAATTGAAATAAATTAAATGACATTGTAAGCATATAAAGCAATAAATAAATGATTATGATTAAATAATAAAAAAACTAACCTAAAAATAACCTTTCTTTCTTTGGTACGTAATATAATCTAATATAATAAATATGATACCTACTTTATATTCACATAACATATACATTAGGTACATACATTTAATTATCTACTTGATTTTCTCGTTTTTAGCTGCCTGTGCCCAACAGTGGGATGTATATAAACTGGAGATAAATGATGAATGAAAATCCAAGAAAATTTACTTGAAAACTTATAAAACTGGAAAACTAAGTCGCTCGTAATAATTTTCTTGATTAATTTTACCTTTGTCTAAAATTATAATGGCTACCTGAAGGTTCCGTCTAGCGGGAGACGGATTACAATTTAGAAAAGTTACCTTTGGAGTTTTTGATGAGTTAATTGTTCAGCCCAAAAGTTGGTAATAAATTATATTGTTAAAATTTCACGTAGCTCAAGTTTTAACGTGTTTAGACACGGGTTACGCAGGTGCTAGGAACCGAATTTTGAAATCCCATGAGTCGACAATATCATTCGAAATTGGTTAAAATCTCTGAGTTGCTACAAAAGTACAAGATGGGTGCAAGTGGTAAGATGACGTTCGTTCTGACGTTCTAAGGGAACTTTTGTTCAACAGCGTCTGATGATGATAGTGATGAGAAAGAAGTCGGTTATAACAACTCTGATTAATACTTTATGGATTCAGGCGTTACTTCGAGGAGGTCCATGTTAATATAAATGGAATACTTATTTTGCTCTACCGCCAAGTACCTGAGGTTGTAAGTCATGCAAAATATGTAATTGTGTTTGCGTTGAAAACTTACTTTTCTATGCAACACCCCTACAGCATAACGCAAACATAAAGAAACTTACAACCAAGAGAACCACCACCATCTTTAAATAAAAATCCGGACACGTGTTTCGCCTTTCTCCGAAGCATCATCAGTGGCTGTCAATCGACCGTCGTAGGATCGGGCGGCATTTAACCCAGCTATTTTGTATGACTTAAGGTTTTACATCGCGGAGGAGCAAAATAAGTATTCCATTTATTTTAGCATGGACCTCTTCAGAGTAACGCCTGAATCTAGTATTAATCAGAATTGAATGCGTCTGCTGTTGAACAAAGGTTAAACTTAGAACGTCATTATGAACGTCAACTTACCCCCTACATCCACCCGCAACTCTACTACTCCAGTCGTATTTCAAATTCAGCGAAATTTTTCACCATTTTCGAACAGATACGATTTCAAAAATAATTGGTCTCCTGTAATCTGTTTTTCAACAAAATAGAATTTATGGGTGTGGTTAAAATACGACTTCTTATTTGTCGACCAATAATAAACGACCCTTATAACAAATACAATCATCAGTGTTTAAATTATCAGGTCTTATAGGGTAATTTGGAAAGTGAAACTTTCGCATGTTGTTTTTTACGAATATGAATCCTTTATGCTTAAAGGAAATTAAACAGTATGTAGACAACTAAAAACTGAACATTTTAACTAAAGTTAGTGTCTTAACCCAGTATTCAATTTTAGGTGCAAGTCCGCCTAAAATAATGAAACACAGACTAGTTGTTTTTTTACAATGATACCGATTTTTCTCATTTCTAATATCCTAAGAAAATTGTAGTTGTCTACAATTTAATGAACTTTAAGCTAAAGAAAATTTCACATTGTAATTAATTACCCTACGAACTGTAAGGAAAAAGTTTTCTTTGATTTGTGGGTGTTCTAGTACTCTAACCTCAGTTGGTCTCAAAGAGTGTTTTATAATCCTTGATAGAAATGGGACCGATTGGCATTAAAAAAAAAATAAGTCAAATCTGTTGATTTTCTCGCTGACTGTACTGTATCAAAAATCTGTGAATGTCGATTGTCATCACTCAAAAAGTTAGTAAAGGTCAAGAGCTTTTCCGCGTAGCAGCAGGGGATCTAGTAGCTGCCCTTGCTGCCCCATCTCAACTTTCCACCCTGTATAAAGATGGGAGGATGAAATCGATACTTATTTTTGCACTTGACGGTACACACATTTTAATAAAATTTAGTCAAATAAAGAAACGGTTTAAAATTATATTAAGTAAAATTACATGAGTATTACATGTCTCTATTAATTTAGATAGGTACGGAATTTGTCAAAAAAACTGAATACCTACATGCCATTAAGGATTAAATAGATATATATCATTAAGAATTAAATAGATGTCACTAAAAATTAAATATATATCACTGATAATTTAGTACAGGTCATTAAAATTAAATACTTGTCACTAAGAATAAAACACATGTCACGGAATATCAATTACAATAGGAAAATTGAGTTTTGTAATTGGTAATTGGTGGAGATACGAGTAAGTACTCGTAGTTTGAGACCCTAGGAAAGACGCAGGACAGATTTAATCCCTGAAAATTCCCGCGGAATATCGGTTACAAACTAATTCTTTGCAGACGTAGTCGCGGGCAACAGCTAGTTTATCATAAAATGAATTTGTGCAGGATCCTCGTCTTGTTTGACAAAAGGATTAAATTACACAAGAAGGTAACGATTATGACACATTTTCTCGTCACCGCCTTTTGTTATTATTCGCCCATTTTCTAAGACGCGCGGTAATGAGAAAATTTAATGAGCTTTAGGTTGGTATGTTCATTAAATTACAAATCAAAATAATTTAGGGTTTACTTGCTTGTGAACAATACGCGTCCGTTGTTATCATGCGTTACAAGATACGATGAATTTAATTCCCAAAGCAACGCCTAGAATTCGCGAATTCTCATTCATAGCTTTATTTTTTTTTGGGATTTAATGACGAACTATTTGGGCCATTTTTTATTTTGTTGTATTTTTGTTTTAATTCGGAATATTTTATGTGATTTCTGCTCAGAATCACGAGCTTTTTCGATCCTACGAGTGCTACGAGAAAAAAAGTGTCCCAAATCTTCCATAATAATATAATTTTTGATTCTTCCATTTACAAACAGCCGTAACTATAATAATATAATAATCCAGTGTTCGTAGAACCCAGCTTCTTAGTAAAATGTACGCAGTGTGAGATCATTTTATATTGGTTAATCAGGGCCCCCGTTAATATTTAATATAATTATATTTTTATTATTTTGTTGTTGTACCTACTGGCCACAGAATACACAATCGGTGCAAATTTCAAGTGTCTAATTAACGCCAATATAAAGATCTCTTTGCTAATTGCGTTGAGCGTGTTAATTGCTCCGTTCCGTTCGTTTAAAAAATCTTGTATTTATTTGAATGACCGTCGTGATATAAAAAAAAATTAAGTCTTTTTGCGTACGCCTGTATTCCCAAAGGGGGTAGGCAGAGCACACGAATCGTTACATTTACGTTTCGAGGCCACTTTTAGCAATTTTAGGTTTAAAGGTAAAAGGTGGTATAATAGTGACAGGTTGCTAGCCTATGGCCTACAATAACCTATAACCTATTTCCTTAGTCGCTTCTTACGACATCCACGGAAGAAATGAAGAGGTGAAATTCCGAACCCGACACCACCCCCGTGTTTTTGTCATTTTATATTAACAACAAAAATGGGAACAGGACACGGACGCTGTCACTACTTCCGACACAAGTGGGGTTCGCGGGACTCGGCCCTCTGCGAATGCAGCGAGGAGGATTAAACTATAGAGCACATTGTACAGCGCTGCCCTCTACACTCATACTCGGGCTCCCCTGTACCTCTACCATGAGTTACACTAGTTTACAGTGACCGTACTCGCTAGCGACGGCGTAAATGATATGTATGGAGAATTGTACGGAAGTAAGTGACCGCTAGAGGCGCTGTACACAATTCTCCATACAAATCATTTACGCCGTCGCTAGCGAGTACGGTCACTGTAAATTAGTGTAACTCATGGTAGAGGTACTGGAGATCTGTACAATCTAACACCTGACGCAATCTCGTGGCTAGGGACCTTGAATGTGGATTTATAGCTAGTTTGTAGTTTCTTTCTTTAGTGTAATTGGCATTGATCACTTTTTTGCAATGTGGTCTAATTCCAAAACCATTTCGAGGAATAGGTTTATTAAATCATTTTATAACATTGTAGTAAAAAAATATTAAATGATCGTGTGTATTTTTGCAAAATAATGTTTGACCTTTGTTTGACCTTTCTGTGGGCATTAACTTTGAAATTCTTTGCAACAAGAAAAAAAAAGCCGTCCGTCTAGTTTCTCTATAGTTATTATCTGTCACTTCGACGTAGTTATCATCTGTCAGTTTAAGGATAGTAATACTATTTTGAAAAACATTCTTCGCGTTTTTCATATTTTAATAATGGATTTATACAGGAAGTGTTTCATTCCTACTTGTGGAAATGATTCTGTCAAATTGACAGTGTCAATAGCCCAAACAAATTAATTGTTCGCATTAGAGAAGATTTACAAGAGAAGTGGTGCCGCAAAGTTAATTCAAAGTTTACAAGATGTACTTATTGTTGCGAGGATCATTTTACTGTAAGTATGGATTAAATCCGCCAAAGAACTTTCAAGGGAACACTTCTGATCATTTTATTTTATACGTACAAAAAATATTATAGCCGTAAATCGTTTTTTTACCTATTCTCTTGGAAGAATCGGCAACTTTAGTGTTATTGTTATTGTAATGTAAAGTGACATTGTCAGATGACAACTAACCATCGATTATGACACATTTTTTTTGTCATTATGTCTGTGGTTTATACACAGATTCAGCCGCGGCATGTAATTTACGAGAAGTCGTATCTCAAATTTTTAATAAATTATAAAAAAACATTGGAGTGATGAATTGCTGAAATATTCAAATTAGTTTCTTAAAATGTTCTATATTTTCGATAAAAAAAATAAAAAGGGGGTTAGCAAAAATGAACAATCCCAATTGTTTAATGTTTTACGCCATACAATTAAATAAATAACAACAAAAATCTGTGTTTTTAATCTCCAGAATATTATTAGTCGTATCATATTACTCAAAACAACTGGTACCTATTCAATTGTGTTCGTTGCTTTCAAACTCTAATATTAACCACTCGTGCCGTTTTGCGAAACAACCGCGAAATATTGACGTCGAACCAATAATTCAAATGCAGTTTCCACCGCTGCGTTAAACAACATGGAAGCATCGAGTGTTGTTGTTTTGCTGCGTCGGTTTTTTGACTCGGCTACTGAATTAGCTGCTGGTTCATTTAAGCGGCTGTCGGCAACTTACTGTTTTCGGAAACTTACCACAACGTGCATTTTAGAATCATCAACGGCCTCCGTCTATTACAGATAGTTTAGGCATTGTATCAAGTATCGGCAGCATGTGAAACGGCATAGGTACTTTGGGGGTTGAATAAGCCTATAAAACAAAAAGTTAAATGTTTTAAAAACATGGTCATGGTATTGGTCATGGTCATGACCTATTAGGGCCTAAGCACACGGCGTATTTTTAACGCGCCGTCGACGCGCGTTTTCATCGATACAAACGCTTGTCGACAGCGCGTTTTTTAAAAAACGCCTTATGCTAGGGGCCTTAAGGCTGCTCTAATGGAATGAAAAACGCGCTGTAAACGCGCGTTCCTAAAACGCGCGTCGACGGCGCGTTCAAAAAACGCAGTGTGCTTAGGCCTTTATCTGCCTGAATTTTTATTTTTGTAAAGTCACTGTACTGCTTTTGGTGATCAGTAAAGTATATTTGTATTGTATTGTATGGTCCGTCTATGAACTGAAATATTTTTACTTTACTTTTTCGCTACTAATAGTAGGTACACCAAAGGTATGTTTGTGCGACACACGTATCTTATAACTATGTCCACTAATCAAGAAATCATCTGGCTAAATCCAGCTGCAAAATGGAAGAATAATGCGAATAAATTCACGTCGTTCAGAGCTACAAGGGCTACAAGTGCAGACAGACACACAGACCGACCTACAGAGGTTTCTATACCACCCCTGCATACATTGGTTCCTTAAAGTTAAAATACATGACAAAATTTGTAGACAAAACTCGAAAAATCCCAAACCACAATTTAAATGAATTTCAAATATTTGATCCAAACATTAATTGGCGTAACCCATATCAATGAACTACAAACTTTTACTTGCTAATCCGCTGAGCATTTCTCATAAACTTTGTACATTTAATTTTGCACTCCACTTTACATAGAAATTTGCAGATAAGTAGCGTGACTGCAACTGAGCGTAACTAATGTAGCATCCCAGAATGCCCCAATTCATCACATCCAAACATACTTAAGAGTTGCACTCTTGTCGATGAAGTATCTTACACTCATCCTTTCTACGAGCCATTTCCTTGACCTCCTGGTACGACGACATCGGCTTTGTCTCTTATTTTATCCATGTAGTTGCGCTTAGGTCGACCTTTCCTGTCCTAGCCTGTCTGGTGGTTCTGATTCATTTGTATAGAAATGACTTGACTTTTTAGTTGAATTCACGCTTCTTACCTGTCGACACCTCAACGCATAGTAGATGACACCCATCTGTCCCCTCTCTTTAGTACCTTGAAATAAGATTGAAGATTCCTCGTATTGGGTCAGTGTCGAGCACAGGAACGCTTACCTAACGTCGGAGTTCAAAAATAAAAGGACAAAATTTTAAAGAAATTTCCGTTACCATTCATTAATTGAGCCAAAAAACATTAACATTTAAATACACATGCACCCGTTAAGCATCCTCGCCATTTCTCACCAAAAACTAATTTATTTCATAAATAATTTATTATCAACGTACAACGACTTTAAAACGCGAAAATAATGAATGAGAGATATCTCCAGACTCATTTACAGGCGGCTACACCGCATTTTTATTCCTAACTTACTCTGTTCTTTTGTTACGGTACCTTCCATTTATAACCATTACTCTTCGAGCTACGAACAACTACAGCTACCTATGTACTGACATCACATGCAAAAACTCATTGAACGTTATAAAAGAGCCCAACTCTCATTTAAAGCAGTGGAAAGTGAATCTTGAAAGCGAAGTATAAAGTTGCAAAGTGCGTGTACTGACTTAGAATGAAGAGTTAAGCTCTGGCTTTGGCATACATCAACCTTTGACTGTGAGTTTGGCTGATCTCAGGTCTTCATACGGTTCATTCGTCAATCTTACACAGAGACTCTATTAGTAAGTTTATGATACTATGGGTACACTGAAGAGCATAATACTACTTAAGACTTCAGGATCTTCGGCTAAGTTAATGTTTCCCTTGATAGTTTAACTATCATTTTATTTTGTAGAAATATAAAAATTAAGTTTTCCTTACCTAATCTAAATTTACGACCTACGTCAAAGATTATCACTTGAAAATGGCAACACTGATTTAGCTAATATTTTTATACTGTCACATGCCAAATTTTTGAAAAAAAAAACGCTAACGAGGGCCATAACAGGAGCGTTACATACGAACGTTGGAAGTCAAATATAAAGGCCCATTTAAATTATACAACTTTCTTATAAAATTGAGGCAATGAAACATTGCTCAGTCTAAACCTCAGAAAACCTTAAACCTTGCTTAAGCTTGCTTAAGCTTGGGCCTTTAGCTTGAAAAATGCCCGAGGCAGACGGACTACCACACGAACAGACGGAAAGCGAAACTTTAATAGAGTCCCGTTTCTTTTAGACAGGTACCGCCAAACAGGATTAACTAAGTTTTCTGTTTAACCCGGTTACGTTCGGTTATAACGATCGCTGTAGTACATAACATAATGTTTCTCAAATCAACTGTCAATTGATTAATCAGCCATAACGAATCGAAAAAGTTTCGTGGCCTAATCCCGTACTTTTATGAGCCTTCCTTCAAGATTGATCTGCCTGATACTAGGTATAAAAGAAAACATAGTTTTAACAGTTCTTTTTGGGTCAGCGATGTAGCACGCAAGAACTTTTGTCCGATAGATATCAGGGGAAACATGAACGAAGCCAACAATGTAGCCAATGTACAAGTTTTACTGTACATCTGAAGTTTCCCACAGACTGTCATTTTTAAAACTGTCCTTCAAAAATTACAATATAACTTATTGCTAATATTACCTCGACCTTTAAAAACAAAAAAAAACGCAAAAAAAAATAGTTTAAAACATTGTATTTTAAACCGTTACGTGGCATATTTAAATATGCAAGATATCTGTATCTGTCACAGTAATCATTCGTCAATCGGTTTCCTCTAAATGCTACTACCTACGTTATTGGATTCTTCAAATCGGGAGTGATAGATAATTGCATGATGATTGATTAAAGCAATTCTTGTAATTTCCAGAATTGCTTATGCATTGACAATTTTTGGTTAAGAACATTACTTAAATGCCTGTTTTGTTCCAATATTTTAAGGTTATTTTGTATTTCGGTATAACAAGAATGGCAACACTGCATGCCAAGTTGGTGGATTGTCTGACAGGTTATTTACGAGCACGTCGGGAACTTATCTACGGAAAACAACGCAAACCGCTCGAGTAACATTTTCTTAAATAAATGTGTTAGCAATCTGTTCGACGTGTCTCGGGCCTGGTAACATGGAGAAATACATCAGGTGCGATCATGCTGTATTGCTACGGGAATCAAAAATATGTTGTAGAGTCATGATTATGATTTTACATGGTTGCCATATTTTTTACCTACCTGCAAAATCCCGGTTCCCAACTATTTGCATTTATTTCATGACAACATATGTATGTATGTGTAAACATATGTTGTTTACGTTTGCGTGCGTGCGTGCGTGTGTGCGTGCGTGTGTATGTATGTGTTCCTATGTTTCTCTTTTATGCTAAAAGCCTTTTCTTAATCTTAAACCCAGTTTGCACTTACAGCGAGCTCGAATAGACACATACATAATCCACACCTTTGATTGATTGGACACTTAGCAGATAAAGCATTTGCTTCAGATATATATTGAATGCTTGTTTTACTTGTGACAACCATGTATATCCACGACCAAAGTATTAGCCAACGTTGGCTCAACATGCAGAGCGATATGATTATGTGAAAGCATTAAAACATTATGCATACTTTTATTTTTTAACTTTGTACTGGTGGTTTGATGTTTTTACATATTTTAAAGATTTTGTTTTATTACGGATGCATCGGTGGGTGAAATTTAGTGCAGATTTCGGTACTTTTCTCAACTGCTCGTATTTTTTTAAAGCGCACAAGGTTAGAATATGACCATTAACTGTTTGAGCCAAGCACGTATTTCTTACATAAACGTAACTATTGTAAGGTCGAAGGTGAGCAAAGTAATTATTTCAGTTCCAATGATTTCATATACACTCCATTGCTGGATGAGAGGATTGGGACCGTAGTCCCCACGCAGGTCCAGTACGGATAAGGAACTTCACACACACGCATTTTAGTTCCGACGAACTAAGAGGTGCAAGCAGGGGGTTTCACTCCGCAGTTTATATGTTCGGCCGGCGCGCCTCCCGGGCAGGCGTAGGCGTATGACAGTAGGTTGTCGCTCGGCTATCGGTTCGCGCGCTAGCGGCGTCGCGCGTAATTAAGCATTTTTTTTTCTGTGATTTTTGCAATAAACGATGACTTCTGAACGATCTTATAATTAACTTACTTACTAAAGGTACTAGTTTACTGAATTAATACCTACACACTGTTATCTTTCTTGATTTATATCTACATACCTAACTATCGGTCAGCCGTTTGACTTCTTGAATTCAAACGGCTGGCCGAAGTCCGCGCGGAGTGGCGGTTACTCCACCGACAAGAGCATAGCTCTTAAATTTAAGAGGCAGACCTAAATATCGGCGAGTGGGAACCCTGTGCTTTTGATTTCAGATCAGTGGTGCCCAGCGGATATGAACGCTCGTATCACACGATAAGTTTCAATTTCGCGTGCAAGCAGTTAACGGTTGTAAAATTAGGCAAATTTTTATACCTAAAGTTGACTTTTGTTCGAGAGTGATCCTTCTGTACGTTAGTACTATTAGTTAACTATTCTGTGGTGCAAGTCCGGACTCGAAGCCTACACAATCCTCTGCATGAGTGGCGAATAAATCATAGTAGCGGGTGAAATTGTTTCAGTTCATGTCAAACCAGCAATACTACCATGGCTTTTTTGTCAAGAAAACCTCATTAGTTCATTACAATACAATACGATACAATACAAATATTCTTTATTGAACACCAAAAACAGTACAGAAAAAACAAAACAAAAAAAAATAGGCAGACAATAGGCAGTCTTATCGTTCAAAAGTTATGCATGAAAATTAATTCCTAAAAAGATGTAAAAACATATGTATCTGCATGTAAGGAAGAAAAGTGGATTAAGTCAAGACTTTAGATTTAAAAGGTGAATTGCAGAAACTCAATCTCAGCATATAAACTTCACTAAATTGCTTACATGCAGGGTTAGGTAGTAAAGATATCCATCCACCATTTTAACTGCAGTGTCAACAGACATTTCACCACAGTCATCTCTGCACAATCAGTCCTCCAGCCACCTGTCTGGCTCACTTAATTCAACAATATATTGTATTCCACACAGACATGTTGTAATAAAATTGAATCGTATTCCAGCTCCATTCTCATCCTCCGGGGAGGTAAAAGAATTCGATTTGTATACTTTGCATGCAAGTAAGGATTTGTACTTTGTGCAACGCAAAATTTTCTAGGGCTGGCGGCTCTGAGATCGATTATCAGAGAGTCGATTCTTATAAAAGTAAATAATTTTTAAATTGAACCTACTTATTGATGGAATCGATTCAATACAATTCAAAAATATTCTTTATTGAAAACCATGAATCAGTACACTAAGTTAATAAAAATAAAAAGCACGATAGTCTGAGCTTATCGCTTAAGTTTTTCATTAATAAATTAAAAAAAAATCTAATGTGAATTGTTAAAGGTGAACTCAAACACCAAAGTAGGTAAAAGAGTATATTGTTAAAAGCACACTATAAAACATAAAATTTAACACTTTGTTATACACAAAACTATGCTTCGGGTTTGGATCCGTTATTACTCGTGATATTTTGTGATAACTAAAATTAATAAAACTGTCCTTGTCTCTAAATATTAAAGAAAGAAAGAAAGAAAGAAAGAAGACATTTATTCACTTTCACAAGACACACATATACAAGAAAGTACACACAAAAAAAAAAAAAAAAATAAACTAAGATAACAAACAATGGAGGAATAAACATGTACAATACACAGCTCAGCATGTGTGTCCCCGCAAAAGTGAAACGGTCGCTGACTCAGCATTATGCTGAGGCGTTAGACGCCTGCAGCGCTGATTTTCTGTCAGAACCGTCTGTGACTCACGGAACGATACACAAATATACTATAATGAACCACTTACCTATATAGAAATAAATTAATAAAGTGATAAAGAATTGATAAATAGTATAAATTTATTATAGAGTAGCATAATAAGTTAATAAGTAAATAAATAAATTAAAATAAAGAAAAAGTAAACGGAGAAGATGTTTAAAAACAACAGGTTGGCATATCAATGTGTAGGTGCTGGTTTTTACGGATAGGATTTTTGGAGCGTTAAGAAGTGATCCTTCAGCTTGCGCTTGAAGGTGTACCTACTTGACGCTCCTTGGATAGGGGGAGGAATATCATTCCAGCACTTGGACGCCGCGAACTTAAAACTTCCACGGAATGCCGCTGTCTGGTGTTTAGGCACAAGAACCATAGCTTTCCTGCGCTCGCTCTTCGACCAAACAATTTTATTGAAGAGGTACAAAGGTGTCCTGTAGCGTCTCACACCGAACAGCAAAGTGGCGAGGTGCATGCGCCTGCGTGCAGGCATGTTCAGCATGTTAGCGGCGTTCAGGTACGGAGTGATGTGGGACCGGGGAGGGACACGGAAACAAAAGCGAGCGCATGCGTTTTGCACTCGCTGTAGAAGCCTCTTGGAACGACCAACAATGCAGCCGTCATAAACAACATCACAATAGTTTAATCTGGACAATATAAGCGATTCACAAAGGTTAACACGCAAATCAACACTAAGGTAATCGCGTATATTGTACAGAACCTTGAGGCGGTAGAAGCAGTTACTCACAACCTTTAGGATGTGGTTCTCAAAGCTCAGCTTGCCGTCCATAAGTAGACCAAGGTTATTGGCTTCTACTACCCGTTCTATTGGTTTACCCATAACGGCAACATTACCGGCAGTCAGAGCATCAATAGTATTCCGGATTTGATGTCTCGATCCAAAAACTATATACTTCGACTTGCCGGGGTTGAGAACCAAACAGTTCCTCTCCGACCAAGCTGAAATACGATCGAGATCTGCGTTGATGGCGTCTACAGCAATGGAAGTTTCCGACGGCGCGCAGGAGACGTACAGCTGCAGATCGTCCGCGTAGAGATGGTATCCACTGCTCTTTATACTGCTGACAATATCAGAACTGTACAATATAAAGAGCAGAGGACCCAGTATCGAGCCCTGCGGCACTCCCCGTGTCACAGGGCAAAGAGAAGACCGCAGAGCACCACCATCCACCCCACGCAATACGATAGTCTGCGCACGGTCAGTCAAATAACTGCTAAACCATTTTATCGCCGTGACATCAAATCCGTAATACGACATCTTGGATAATAGCAAGGGGACGCTAATGCAATCAAAAGCCCTGGAAAAATCTAAAAGCACTAAAATAGTACTTTTTCCAGCATCCCTAGCCTGCAAAATATTATCGACTACATCGAGTAACGCAGTAGCTGTCGATCGACCCTTGCGAAAACCCGATTGCAGTTCAGGTAGGATGCTGTATTTCTCCAAGTATTCCGACAGCTGTTCGCAAACTACCCTTTCCACTATCTTCGACGCACAGGGAAGGATACTAATAGGACGGAGTTCGGACAGATTAACAGGATTAGGTTTTTTAGGTAACGGGGTCACTTGAGCGATTTTCCAATCAGTCGGGAAAGTCATAGTCTCAATACTCCTATTGATAATGAATGTCAGTATCTTCGAAGTCACTGGAAGAGTCATAAGTAACATGTCAATAGCAATGGAATCATGTCCCTTTGCAGTTGTTTTAATAGAGGTCATAATTTTTGTTACAGTTCCTATTGTTGTTGGTAAAAGAGTAAATTTTTTGTCACTATGTCTATCGAATTCATACCGTGTCAGGTCAGATATAGATACGGCTGGTTTACCAGGTATATTTAAGAAATGCCGGTTTATTAAGTCGGGGTCGTATTACGGTTATTATTGAAAAATACCACGTTGCCATGCTATGAAATTAATTAAAAGCGATCTCTTCGTGACAGCTAGTTAGATACAAAAAGTAACATGATCACCAAATACCTAATTAATAGAAAAGCATTTTTTGAAGCTCGAATAAATTGAGACTCGATTATATTGCATTCAATTTGATTCGACTTGGAAATCGATTTTTTACCAGGAAATCTTGCCATCCCTAAAACACTCCCCCTAGAAGTGACGTGGCGCCTGAGGGTAGATTTATTACCAACGCTTTGACTGGGCGCACATGCTAACTTGTTTCTTAGAGAATGTTCGAGCGACTTCGCTAGTTTGCTAACTTATTGGAACTTTAATCTCATCACTTGCTTGAAGTGAGGGTGAAAATAGCGGTCAAATAGAAGAGTTAATCAACCTATGAGAATTTCTGTGTAACATCAACATTTTGCTAATAACCTTGAATCTGTCACCAACAATTAATAATACGTGTCAGGCACAGATGGCACTGTTATTAATATAGCTACAAACTGTGACTAAAAAAGAATATATTATTATATTATAATTTAACATTAAAGTAATTAACTAATTATACAGAAATAAAATATATATAATAAAAAAGGTTTTTTATTGATTTAAGTTTTGCCGCGCTTCGCGCGTTTCTAAAGCGGTCATTGAAAGTTGGTAGGGGGCGCGGCAGAGCGACAAATGGCGGCTTGCTGTTTATATTGTTTTGTGCATTCCTGTGTAATAAAAAATATTAGATTAAAGAAATAAAGGATATTATTGAGGATATTTGGGATTTGATATTAGTAAACTTTAAATGTCGTTTCTTTGTATTTTCAGGTGAGATAAAGTGTTATTAGTGTTAGTTTAAGTATAATCGTTGTAATGTTGTTTTAAACGTAATAAATAAAAAAAAACTTTGTATTTTCAGAGAAACAATCTATGGTTTATTTTGAAAATCCTCAATAACATATCTTATATATATATATATACTAGAACAATTAACCTAAAACTAAAAACCTTAAAAAATATAATATAGTAAATAACTAAAATACATTATTAAAAGGAGTAAAGGTAAGTATTTCAAAGAAACATTGTCAAACTGTGATAAGGGTTTGAAGTAAAATACGGCTTGGACAATTTTGGATCCTAAATAGTACTTTAGGTATATAAGTGATAAAAGCCGTCGCCAAAGTGATAGCAATATAAATAAGAAAAGGGTTAGCAGAAAACTGTAGCATGCAAAGAACTAATAATGAAAGAAATAGAAACGTTATCGTGTGTATTTCCTTCAATATCAATAGGTATCGATTTTCTTTTGCCTTTCCAGCTACACCAATGAAATGTAATCTAATTTATTGAATCAGGCGTTACTTTGCGGAGGTCCATATTAATACCGACCGAGGATGAGCTCTGGTTGAGTTCGAAACGCGTCAGTGTAGCTTGGTGGTGGTGATAGTTGTGTTTATGTGATTTGTGTGTGTTCGTACAGTGTGGAGGTGGAGGAACTGCATGAACACACATTTCTTGCATAAACGTAACTATTGTAAGGTCGCGGGTGAGCAAAGTAATTGTTTTAGTTCATTGAAATGTAATCTTATCAAGCTTAGGGTCCCGTATTAATGTCTCTACGCCGCCCGTCTGTCCGTCACGACAGCTGAATTTTAAACATAATGCGTATTTTTACTGCGCTACAATAACAAATAATTTAATATTCTTATCTTTCTCTAATCTTTCTAATATATAAAAATCTCGTACGGTAGCGGTGTTTGTTACCGAACTCCTCCAAAACGGCTTGACCGATTTTTCTGATTTTTTTTCTCTGTATTTGATAAGTCTGAGACGAAGTCATGGACAACATCTAGTAAAAACATAATAAAAAATAAAATTAAGGGCAGACTTAACCAACCAATAGAAAATATCATACCCAATATATCAATATCACCCATTAACAATTAACTTCGTTATAGACTGAGATGAGGAGATAAATACATTATTATATGTATGATTTTTAGCCACATAGGTGGTCCGCGTTTATAGCTTGCGTCATATATCTATTTCACTTTATAATAGTTAGTTTTGTGGTAGCGTGACTTCGTTATTTCTGAATAACACAATCATTTGTTTAAATAGAACAGTGTTTTCTTCTCTAGGTATAACAAAATATTCTGTGTACAAACTGACTAGAATAACGAAACTAACACTTGATACAAAATCCGAACATGATTTCGAGACTCATCGTCACGATCCTTCTTGGCACCAGCTGTTCAGAATGTATGCATCGTTAAAATCGAATCGTTTGAGACAAACCACTAATAAAATCGGATATTGGATAGACTAGCTGTCTGGCAGCGACGGTTCTAACCAGCATGATGAATTGCAATGCTCTAAACGTCCTGCCACTCCATTCACTATGTTCCAACAACCTTAACACACAACCAAAGATGTCCGTCTCCGTTAGTCGCATATGATATGACAGTGACAGAGACTTATATCGATTCGATCTCGACACAGACTTTGGTCGAATCGTTACGCCCCCCTCCCTAAAAGGGCAGTTACCTACATGCGCTTTCCGAATATTAAATCGCATTAAGCAGAATTAATTTGATGTTTTCTTAAACCAGACACGTAGACGGAAATGCTTATTCGAATTCGCAAAACGATTAGGTATCCTTAAAATACTGTTAGTTTGCTAATGTTAATGTATTGCTAGTATTAGGTAGAGTGAAATTTAAATAGATCTTTTTTGTTTCATAGTCTTGGGATAAATCACTAATGAGGAAAAACCGGATGAGCTTTTTTAAACGTGCATACTTAAACCACATTTTTTTAATAATTTTACCTGTAATCTATAGGTATACATGGAACTATTTATATATATAGTAGCTGTTGCCCGCTACTCGGTCCGCGAGGAAAGGATATAAAAAAATAGGCTACGGCCTATTTCTCAGACCTTCCGAATATACATAGAGAAAAAAAAATATAAAAATCGTTCAAGCCGTTTCGGAGGAGTTCGATAACAAACTCCGTGACACGAGATTTTTATATATTTTTTTTTGTAAATTTTAGGCCCAGTAGTTTACGAGATGGGGGTGTTAAATTCTCGCGCCTTTCTTGAATAACTTCAAAATTAAAATTATTTAAGTACCTATATAGATAATTGGACAGTGCCCATATTTTTACAAAACAATACAATACAATACAATGACTCTTTATTGTACACCACAAAGAAAACAATACAGAAAAACAAGTACATGGAAAATATACAAGGTAAGCAATAGGCGGCCTTATCGCTTCGAAGCCAGGCAACTATATAACGCAGGAAAAACACCAAGGAATGTATTTCAGCAGGTGAAACCAGAGCAGCAGCAGCAGTGGTGAGCAGGTGGGTTTGGTAAATTTTTAGTTCAAAGTTAAAATATTATCCCACGGGAACACATTGCCGAAATATTAGATACCCTATGGCTCGTTCCAGATTTTTCACTATCTGTACACCAAGTTTCATCCAAATCCTATCTGCTGTTATTATTTATTTACCCTCGGTGCGCGAGTCCGACTCGCACTTGGCCGGTTTTTTTATTATAGCGCGAGTCTGATATTTTGCAATTCTAGTATCCCGCGAGTCTTATATTTTGCGAATCTGGCATTATGCGGGTCTGATATTTTGCGAATCTGGGACTCTGCTCTGGAAGGGATTGAACCCTCTAACCAACATTCTAAGATCCAAATATCCAAACATCTTCACAAAATTTCTCATTTATTTGTAATCGCATGTAATGAACCGTCAAAAATTTAAAACCGTCTATTCCGCTTTTTTATAATTATAATATAACCCACTGTAGTACCTACTAAACTTTGTAGATGCTTTCAGACAATTAATTAACATAACAATCATCTTTTCACTTTGCCTCAAATAATAAATGTCAGTTGTCCTGAAGTATATCTAAAAAGTTATTTTCATTGAATCTCCAATTTGCATTGTTTCTAGTCACAAATTTTAGAAGGAAAATTAAAATTAGGACAAGTACACGAATGTAAATCTTATATTTACGATGAGTATTTACGGTAGGGTTATTTATGTACTTATACTTAATCAAAAAATATGTATATTTTTAATACAAGCTTTTTTTTGTACTGTCATCGAATATGTTGGATTTCATAAACAAAGTAAATACTTATGGAGCAAATAATTGTATAAACTACTAGCTTTTGCCCGCGGCTTCGCTCGCGTGTACCATGAGTATTCCAAAGAACCAAGATATCAAGCAAGCAATCATACAGGCAAGCAAGCAAGATGCAAGCAAGCATGCATGCACGCAAGCAAGCAAGCGTACAAGAAAGCGTGCAAGTAAGCGTTGAAAAACGTAATGCGTTCCTACAAAATTTTAGGGTTGCCCTCGATTTCCCTGAGATCCCGTCATCAGATCCTGATTTGGTGACAATGGGACCATCTCAGGAGTATATTCCATTCTTACGAATAAAAAAATAATTTTTAAAATCGGTCCACAATTGATCGAGAAATCGGTGAACATACCTACATAAAAAAATACATAAAATGGAATGCATAACCTCCTCCTTTTTTGAAGTCGGTTAAAGAGCCCTTTGCGGCCTACTTACAGTACAAACTTATGAATTTTGAAATTTTAGCTTACAACCAGTAAAACGCTAAATCCCGTTTTTTCCCGTTCCCGTAAGAATTTCGGAAAATACTTTCTTAATACTGGGAAAGTTCTCTCTCAATGCTCCTCTACACTCCCCAAGCAACTCATGCCGAATTTCAGCTTTCTACAACCAGTAAAACGAAAAGTCCCGTTTTTTCCTGTTTCCGTGGGATTTTTGGAAAGTCCTCTCTCAATGCTCCTTTACACTCCCCAAGCAACCTACATACCGAATTTCAGTTTCTACGACCAGTAAAACGAAAAATCCCGTTTTTTTCCGTTCCCGTGGAAATTTCGGAAAGTCCTCTCTCAATGCTCCTCTTCACTCCCCAGCAACCTACATGCCGAATTTCAGCTTTCTACGACCAGTAAAACGAAAAAACCCGTTTTTTCCCGTTCCCGTGGGAATTTTGGAAAGTCTTTTCTCAATGCTCCTCTACACTCCCCAGCAACCTGCATGCCGAATTTCAGCTTTCTACGACCAGTAAAACGAAAAATCCCGTTTTTTCCCGTTCCCGTGGGAATTTTGGAAAGTCTTTTCTCAGTGCTCCTCTACACTCCCCAGCAACCTACATGCCGAATTTCAGCTTTCTACGACCAGTAAAACGAAAAATCCCGTTTTTTCCCGTTCCCGTGGGAATTTTGGAAAGTCTTTTCTCAATGCTCCTCTACACTACCCAGCAACCTACATGCCGAATTTCAGCTTTCTACGACCAGTAAAACAAAAATTCCCGTTTTTCCCGTTCCCGTGGGAATTTTGGAAAGTCCTCTTTCAATGCTCCTCTACACTTCCCAAGCAACCTACATGCCGAATCTCAGCTTTCTACGACCAGTAAAAAAATCCCGTTTTTTCCTTATCCCGTGGGAATTTCCAAAAATCCTTAAAACTGTTTTTTACTATTACAATTACCTACTTCTATGCCAAATTTGAGCAGTCTAGTAATTATAGTTCATAGGATTCCGTTGAACTGAATATATAAATCCCGTTTATTCCTTATCCCGTGAGAATTTTGAAAAATCCTGAAATCGATGTTTTCATTATTGTAATACCTACTTGTGTATCAAATTTGAAGAGTCTAGTTATTATAGTTACTGAGATACGGTCACTCGGAATCGAATCTATAAATCCCGTTTTTTCCCGTTCCCGTGGGAATTCCCGAAAATCCTTCCTTAGTGGATGCCTACATTGTATAAGGAATCTATGTACAAAATTTCAAGTCTCTAGGTCCAGTGGTTTGGGCTGTGCGTTGATATATCAACAGTCAGTCAGTCAGTCAGTTTAGAATTTTATATATATAGACTAGCTTTTGCCCGCGGCTTCGCTCGCGTGTACCATGAGTATTCCAAAGAACCAAGATATCAAGCAAGCAAGCATTCAGGCAAGCAAGCAAGCAGGTCCACAATTGACCAAGAAATCGGTGAACATACCTACATAAAAAAATACATAAGGTGGAATGCATAACCTCCTCCTTTTTTAGAAGTCGGTTAAAGAGCCCTTTGCGGCCTATTTACAGTATAAACTTACAATACTTATACTTACTACTTATTTTAGCTTTTTACAACCAGTAAAACGCAAAATCCCGTTTTTTCCCGTTCCCGTAAGAATTTCGGGAAATGTTTTCTTAATGCTCCCCTACACTCCCCAAGGAACTCACCTGCCAAATTTCAGCTTTCTATGACCAGTAAAACGAAAGATCCCGTTTTTCCTGTTCCCGTGGGAATTTTGGAAAGTCCTCTCTCAGTGCTACTCTACACTCCCCAAACAACCTACATGCTGAATTTCAGCTTTCTACGGCCAGTAAAACATAAAGTCCCGTTTTTTCCCGTTCCAGTGGGAATTTTGGAAATCCCTCTCTTAATCCTCCTCAACACTCCCCAAGGAACCCTTTTGCCAAATTTCAGCTTTCTATGACCAGTAAAACGAAAAATCCCGTTTTTACCTTTCCCGTGGGAACTTTGAAAAGTCCTCTCTCAATGCTCCTCTACACTCCCCAAAAAACCTACATGCCGAGTTTCAGCTTTCTACGACCAGTAAAACAAAAAGTCCCGTTTTTTCCCGTTCCCGTGGGAATTTTGGAAAGCCCTCTCTCAATCCTCCTCTACACTCCCTAAGCAACCTACATGCCGAATTTTAGCTTTCTACAATCAGTAAAACGAAAAATCCCGTTTTTTCCCGTACCCGTGGGAATTTTGGAAAACCCTCTCTTGATTCTCCTCTACACTCTCCATGCAACCTACATGCCAAATTTCAGCTTTCTATGACCAGTAAAACGAAAAGTCCCGTTTTTTCCCGTTCCCGTGGGAATTTTGGAAAGTCCTCTCTCAATGCTCCTCTACACTCCCGCAACCTACATGCCGAATTTCAACTTTCTACGACCAGTTAAACGAAAAATCCCGTTTTTCCCGTTCCCGTGGGAATTTTGGAAAGTCCTCTCTTAATGCTCCTCTAAACTCCCCGAGCAACCTACATGCCGAATTTCAACTTTCTACGACCAGTAAGACGAAAAATCCCGTTTTTTCCCGTTCCCGTGGGAATTTTGAAAAGTCCTCTCTCAATGCTCCTCTACACTCCCCAAGCAACCTACATGCCGAATTTCAACTTTCTACGACCAGTAGAACGAAAAATCCCGTTTTTTCCCGTTCCCGTGGGAATTTTGGAAAGTCTTCTCTCAAGGCTCCTCTACACTCCCCAAGCAACCTACATGCCGAATTTCAGCTTTCTACGACCAGAAAACGAAAAATCTCGTTTTTTCCTTATCCCGTGGGAATTTCCGAAAATCCTTGAAACAGTTTTTCACTATTATAATTACCTACTTCTATGCCAAATTTGAAGAGTCTAGTAATTATGGTTCATAGGATTCCGTTGAACTGAATATATAAATCCGGTTTTTTTCTTATCCCGTGGGAATTTTGAAAAATCCTGATTGCAATATTTTAACTAATGTAATACCTATTTGTATATCAAATTTGAAGAGTCTAGTTATTATAGTTACTGAGATAGGGTCACTCGGAATCGAATATATAAATCCCGTTTTTTCCCGTTCCCGTGGGAATTTTGGAAATTCCTCTCTCAATGCTCCTCTACACTCCCCAAGCAACCTTCATGCCGAATTTCAGCTTTCTACGACCAGTAAAACGAAATATCCCGTTTTTTCTTTATCCCGTGGGAATTTCCAAAAATCCTTAAAACTGTTTTTTACTTTTACAATTACCTACTTCTATGCCAAATTTGAAGAGTCTAGTAATTAAAGTTCATAGGATTCCGTTGAACTGAATATATAAATCCCGTTTATTCCTTATCCCGTGAGAATTTTGAAAAATCCTGTAATCGATGTTTTCATTATTGTAATACCTACTTGTGTATCAAATTTGAAGAGTCTAGTTATTATAGTTACTGAGATACGGTCACTCGGAATCGAATATATAAATCCCGTTTTTTCCCGTTCCCGTGGGAATTTTGGAAATTCCTCTCTCAATGCTCCTCTACACTCCCCAAGCAACCTTCATGCCGAATTTCAGCTTTCTACGACCAGTAAAACGAAATATCCCGTTTTTTCTTTATCCCGTGGGAATTTCCAAAAATCCTTAAAACTGTTTTTTACTATTACAATTACCTACTTCTATGCCAAATTTGAAGAGTCTAGTAATTATAGTTCATAGGATTCCGTTGAACTGAATATATAAATCCCGTTTATTCCTTATCCCGTGAGAATTTTGAAAAATCCTGAAATCGATGTTTTCATTATTGTAATACCTACTTGTGTATCAAATTTGAAGAGTCTAGTTATTATAGTTACTGAGATACGGTCACTCGGAATCGAATCTATAAATCCCGTTTTTTCCCGTTCCCGTGGGAATTCCCGAAAATCCTTCCTTAGTGGATGCCTACATTGTATAAGGAATCTATGTGCAAAATTTCAAGTCTCTAGGTCCAGTGGTTTGGGCTGTGCGTTGATATATCAACAGTCAGTCAGTCAGTCAGTCAGTCAGTCAGTTTAGAATTTTATATATATAGACTAGCTTTTGCCCGCGGCTTCGCTCACGTGTATCATGAGAATTCCAAAGAACCAAGATATCAAGCAAGCAAGCATACAGGCAAGCAAGCAAGCATGCAAGCAAGATTGCTTGCGTGACAATGGGACCATCTCAGGAGTATATTATATTCTTTCGAATAAAAAAAGGATTTTTAAAATCGGTCCGCAATTGACCGAGAAATCGGTGAACATACCTACATAAAAAAATACATTAAATGGAATGCATAACCTCCTCCTTTTTTTGAAGTCGGTTAAAGAGCCCTTTGCGGCCTACTTACAGTATAAACTTATGAATTTTGAAATTTTAGCTTACAACCAGCAAAACGCAAAATCCCGTTTTTTCCCGTTCCCGTAAGAATTTCGGAAAATACTTTCTGAATACGGGGAAAGTCTTCTCTCAATGCTCCTCTACACACCCCAAGCAACCTCATGCCGAATTTCAGCTTTCTACGACCAGTAAAACAAAAAATCCCTTTATTCCCGTTCCCGTGGGAATTTTGGATAGTCCTCTCTTAATGCTCTTTTACACTTCCCAAGCAACCTAGGTACATGCCGTATTTCAGCTTTCTACGACCAGTAAAACGAAAAATCCCGTTATTTTCCCGTTCCCGTGGGAATTTTGAAAAGTCCTCTGTCAATGCTCCTCTACACTCCCCAAGCAACCTATATGCCGAATTTCAGCTTTCTACGACCAGTAAAACGATAAATCCCGTTTTTTCTTTATCCCGTGGGAATTTCCGAAAATCCTTAAAACTGTTTTTTACTATTATAAGTACCTACTTCTATGCCAAATTTGAAGAGTCTAGTTATTATAGTTCATAGGATTCCGTTGAACTGAATATACAAATACCGTTTATTCCTTATCCAGTGGGAATTTTGAAAAATCCTGAAATTAATGTTTTAATTATTGTAATAACTACTTGTGTATCAAATTTAAAGAGTGTAGGTATTATAGTTACTGAGATACGGTCACTCAGATTCGAATCTATAAATCCCGTTTTTTCCCGTTCCCGTGGGAATTCTCAAAAATCCTTCTCTAGTGGATGCCTACATTGTATGGTATCTATGTGCAAAATTTCAAGTCTCTAGGTCCAGTGGTTTGGGCAAAACCTTAAAAACGACACCCATATTGATATTTAGACATTTCAACCCCATCGCTCCCCATCCAGGGAGATGGTATTTTACGTATGCCACATCGGATTTTAAAACCGTTGTTGTTTTCATAACCAGCGACCCGATAAACCATAGAAACAACACCCATGTTGATTTTCGGACTTTGTTACCCCTTTCCCCTTTTTAGGGGTTGAATTCTCAAAAAACCTGAAACACGTGTTTACTCATTTATCATTAGGAGTACTTATGTGAAGTTTCGAATAAAATAGTCGAACTAATCTTGTTTCCCCACACAAACTTTGAACCCCCTTTTCACCCCCTTAGGGAGTGAATTTTGAAAAATCCTTTCTTAGTGCACCCCTAGACCTTATAAGGAACCTACGTGCCAAATTTGGAATCTCTAGGCCCAGCGGTTTGGGCTGTGCGTTGATATGTCAGTCAGTCAGTCAGTCAGTCAGTTTCTTCTTTTATATATTAGATTAGCGGAAACTGTTTTGGCTTATGTTTTAATTTTACGAACTGAATTTTATGTGTTATTTATGCTGTATGTTTCCCATTGCAATAAAAAAAAATCCTGGAACATAAAAAAAACACTCGGAACGTTTAAAGCCAATTATATTTAACTATTTAACTGATTAAATAAGGCTTTACTTTTCGGAGATCCATATCCTTGAACTAACCTTAAAGGATATGGACATAAGGATAACACATTTTATCTTTTTCTACTCCACTTTTTTTTGCGGTGTAGTAAGTTAAAGGGTTGAAGTTCATCATCCCAGCCTATAATATACGACCCACTGCAGGGCACAGGCCTCCTCACAGAATGAGAGGGCCTGGGCCGTAGTTCCCACACGGGCCCAGTGCGGATTGGGAACTTCACACACACCATTGAATTTCTTCTCCGGTGTGTGCAGGATTACTGGCGTCGTTTTCCTTCACCGTAAAGCTTATGGTAGTTTTCAAATGGAATTTCGCACATAAATTTCGAAAAACATAGAGGTGCGAACCCGGGCTCGTACCCACGATCCTCTGCTTGAGAGGCCTATGGTCAAACCATTTAACCACCATGACATTTGAAGCATAGCTTATTTTTTTGGGGTCGAAGTTCATCAATTTAATTAAAAAAACTTCGTAAGTAGGTAGTTGTCTTTACTCGTTTTACAAACTGATTTCAATAAAATTACAAACCCACAGGAACATGGAATCTTCACATTCAAAATCTTCATATTAGGTAGGTATTCCAAATTTCATCTAAATCCGTTCAGCCATTAATTCGTGATTAACTAACAAACATCTAAAACATCTTCACAAACTTTCTCAATTTCATTATTCGTTGCATAGCGTTGTTGATCGTAGCAGATGGAAACAAAATAAATAATTATATAGTTAGCAAAATAGTAATAGTAATTGTTTTTCTGTTTTGTATTGTATTGTATTAGTGGTAGAGCCATGTTGTAGCAAGCTGCAGTACCACCCTCTCACAAAACACCGGCGTGAAGCAGCAGTACTCCTGCTGCTTTTCGTATACGGTCAGTGAGAGCGCCGGGGACCCCCCAATACCTCTCCCCCTACCTCTCCCCTGTTCCCTCTCCTTTGAGTGACTCTCTTTTTTAGTTGTTGATATTTATGGGCGGTGGTGATAATTTTGGCCGCTCACTCTCACAACAAAAAAAAAATATATATTAGTAGGATTTTATGAACGAAGCTTAATCTCAGAGATTTACATAACATAGAGTTACAACATAAAATCCACCACTACTTTGAAACGACTACGTAATAAGTAAAGTCGAATTTCGTATATCTTGTCTCAGTTCACGTTAGCTGAAATTTCTAGAATTAGGTTAGCTGGATTTTCATTTCACCCGTTAGCACCTTTGATGAACATTGATCTACGTATACTACCTATACAGTATAACTATATCTACCTTGAGAGCTTCCACACAAATTGTTACTCGTGGACTTGCCTTAAAAATTCCATCAAATAACCTAGGATAGTAGTAGGTATTGAAACTCGGAGAAATTATCAGAACAAAACCGGCCACTTTGCAAGGGCCACGTGCAGTGCTGGTTTCCATGTCTATATGCCGAAAATATTCAATACTAGCTGTTGCCCGCGACTCTGTCTGCATAGAATTCGATTATCGCTATCCCGCTCGGGAACTATGCAATTTTCTGGGATAAAAGTACTCTACATGCTAATCTGGGTTATAAACTTTCTGTGTGCCGAATTTCATCAGAATCTGTTGAACAGTTTTACCGTGAAAGAGTAATCGACATTCAAGGTTTATAATGAATAATAACAATTAAAATCTCACTTGTGCTAGTGTGTATCGGCATAACACGTTATCTTGATCACGTAATATCAGCGACAAGGGAATTTAATCTCTTGTTTGTAGCACAATACCCGAGCCACCATCATTTCACACCATCATCCATCACTCACACCAAAGACCCTCGTCCCTTGTCCGCATAAGTAGGCCGTAGTTATTCGCACTTCGCACCTAGATCAATTTGTCCTTCGAGACATCAAACTTGAGATCGCGTCCCCTCTAATCCGTTAAGTAATCTTTAATTGAAAAATTTGGGTGTACCGTTGACTTCAATACAATTAGACTGGCCCTACAATTACATTGAGATCCCTTTAAGCTCGGGGTGGCGCGGATGGCACTTATCGCAGACTCCCCATGGCCGTAGGTTGAGTGACCCCGCGCGTTTCATAACAACCCGGAGGCTGGGGCTGGTAGCCATGTGCTCTTATTTTTCAGCACTCGGCTGAAGGCAGCAGTCGGCATTCAGCCGTCAGAGAGGCAGCACGTGCGTACCGCTCCGGCCGCTCCGATCTCACGCTCCGCGTAAAAAACATCGACTCGCGTTCGGGAATTTGTTTAATATCCACGCGCTTGCCCTAGAATCCAGCAACATTAATAATAAAGTTTTGCACATTATGGATATTTTAATGTATTTAATGCGTTCTCAGTGACTTGGACTCGACATTAACAAATAAAAGTTAACTTTGATAATTGTTTTGTAATCAATGAAACTGATCGTGTGTTTAATGAGTAGAAGTAATGTGAACATTTCGAAACCGAGGATTGTTTAAATGGTAATAATAAAACAATCGAGTTGAACATTTGTGATGTATCGAATGTTTTGACTGGCAGTTTCCTCGGAGGTGACGGCAGCGGAAGCGCTGAGCGGACTGCATAATCACCCGCGGGTTGAAATAGACTCTGCATCCGAACAACGGTAACTTAGATGAGCTAATTCTGACTAATGGAACTTCCAGTTTCTTTGTCGAGATCTAATTAACAGTATTGGGTTTGCGCCTAATTGTTTTTCGTTAGGATCTTCGGATGTTTAATAATAAGACTCTGGAAGTTGGGCTATTCTATTTGATGTTCTTCAGAGGCTACGCTACAAACGTACCTATATTCGAATAAAAATATAGAAATGCTCACGAGTCGAGATAACGTATAATATAATACAATGACTCTTTATTGAACATCACATAGTAAGCTATAAAAAGGTACTTACCTAGAGAGAAATTTACAAGATAAGCAATAGGCGGCCGACAAGTTCCGTGGGTTTACATCTAAATCAGACACATTTCGACAGTCAAGAAATAATGTTGAGTATAGAAACGTATGTAGATAGATACTCATGCTCTGGCTAATGCACGGCATACAGAGGATGTCCGTACTCGCTACAAGAAACTAAATGAGATACCTACCTATTACTTTATTGAGTTCGCCTCACACCGGCAGTAATGACTTATACGCATCGTATATTGTTGTTACCCTAATTCTCGAGAGATGTACCTAACGAGTACCTAATAATGACCTAACAGCTTCTCTTGGGAGTTTACCTATATACCCATTACTAAATTAAGTTCATAAGTTTCATAACGCTACTACATAGTTTAGTAAAAGTATTAGGTATATTATATTATTATGTAATCTAACAGGACATGTTATGGCTAATCTTTCAAACAAATGATAGATGTGGGACAGTTTAACCTTTCGTATACGGGAAGAGAAAATATCTGTATTCTAGGCTCGTTTATCTCAATTTTAAAGAGTCAAATAATAAAAATGCCATAAATTGTTGGTGTACGTATTAATATTGCGCAATACTGGATCAATAGAAATAACATAAGTAGTCTTAAATCTTGCACTGATCAGTTACATTATCTAAGTTTTTTTTTGCTTAAAACGACCCGTAATTGGTTTCTGTCTCACGTGATAAAAAATGCAAATGAGGCCAAATGTATATCTCACTGGCTCAGTACAGCCTATTCACTCTAGCCTTGAAGAGCCCTAGGTTGTATCTATCTGGAAATACAGACGATGGGCGCGAATTCCATAATCATATTATAAATCGCCATGTGTAAACTATTGTTACCGTTACCTAAAGGATTAAGAACTCGGGGGGTATTTGTTTGCTAACGATGCTATCTCTAACCTCACTATATATTATCATATTCGCGTGTGACATAGTACATAAACAAATATGACAAGGCAAACCTTCCAACGGAATCTGACAGCGTAACTTTGGAGCGGAACAATGCCTTTAGCGTTTGTTTTCCTATCGCCACATGTTTGTAGTTATAATTATCATTACGTGTGTGCATGTCTGTTATACTTACATCGCTTGCCCATTGTTAAGAGTATCGTTATTTAACTGAGACATTATCGGGCGGGTTTAAAAAACAAACTTTGATTGTAGCGACGCTAAATATATCTTTTTTGATCTCGCCATCGGACGATGCACACCTGTTAATGCAGCACAATGTTTTGTTTGGGTTATTTTGGACGATAGTTTTTATTGTAAAGTGCCTTTCAGATTGTCAAGGATTTGATAGAACGAATTTCCGTTTTGGAAAAATAGGTATCCTTTTTAAAAACACAAACCTATTTTTTTTGGTTTGGTTTGTTTTTGGTTTTGAAGTGGACCGAATATTTTTTTCATTGAGAAATGTCTGTTTTGTATTAGTTATAATTATATTCTTGGAATAATCAGGTACCTTGAATAATTATACTGTCAAATAAAAAAAATACGTAATCCCATACAAATAGAATGTAAAAAATTAAACCATTTTGCAATTTCGTCAGACCGTATATAAATAAGGCGTAATATAAATAATATTTTATCAAAGATAGAAATAAATCATGAAATTCATCAATTTCATGATTTATTTTTCTAATGTCCAATCTCCTGATAAAAATCTATGTGGGTAAATTTTAAATGGATTTTATGAAGGCTTAGGTGCCTAACCTTTTTCGTTATTAATGATAATTATAGGTGACCCTCGTAATAGGTACTTACTGAGCCTTTTAAGTACTTACCTTATCATTTATTTGATGGGCCGAGCTTTAACCTGCTCTGAGCTACGGACAATTAAATTTTATGATAAACCCTAGTTAGGTATAGCAGATGGTCAAATAAGTAAATTTGTACGTTATATCTACCTATCTGCATACACCTGTAATTCAAAGGTGTGTGTACAATTCCCGATCCGTACTGGGTCCACGTGTGGAGTAGCCTAAGCGCAGCAGTGGGACATGTAAGGGCCCAAAATGACGATCTACTTAGTTACTAAGTACCTATTACTTATCCGTTTACTTTCATAATTGTTATTGTTATCCTGCTAATTGTGAATGTAAAAGTGCAGGAGTGTGTGAGTACATAAGCATGTTTTGTTACTTCTTCTCTTTACGTTCAAAATTGGCCCTCCGCTGGTCAGGTCAATGTGTAGATTGTAAGATATTAAGATGGGGCGTCCTGAGCGTTTCAAACGCCATACGCCGTTTGTTACAAAAATCTTCATTGATGGCCGATAGGGCCGAAAGGTACTCGAGTGGCATCCGCGGACCGGAAGACGTAGTGTAGGTAGGCCTCCAACAAGACGGAGCGACGACCTGGTTAAGGTGGCGGGAACGCATTGGATGCGGATGGCGAAGGGCCGATATGTTTGGCGAGCCTTGGGGGAGGCCTATGTTCAGCAGTGGACGTCTTTCGGCTGAAATGATGATGAATGATGAATGTTCATGAACTAAAATCAATTGCAATTCTGCAACCACACAATATGCGAGGTGGAGGTCACTGACATCTTTAGTTGACGGACATATTATTTAATTTTTTGTAATACCTACCAGGGATACGGCGGTTAAAACGCTTCAGACACACATTAAAATCTTAAACTAGTTTTCGAATCATAATTACAGCATATTAGATAAGCGTGATCTCATCATGCATGATGATTATTGCAAACAGTCGGGTCTGCGTATCCGACTCATTCACGACGTTCCAATCTAATTATTATGACTGTATTTATATTTATAATTAGCGTCTTTCCTTTGGTTAAGCAAAAAATGAGCGGTCTCAGGCGATATTGAAGTTTTAGTTTGAAAAGGTCAGTCATTTTATTTGGTCCAAACAGGCAATTGATTTTGAAGCCTAATGGAAAATTTGAAATGGTCATAGTTGAACTGAACAGTCCCGAAACCAACTAAGTATTTAAATCATTTTACCGTGTGTTTAGTAAGGAAACAGGATACTGATTTTTTTAATTCGGATTGTTGGAAAATTTTAAAAATAAAAATTGAATAGAAAACCTCGAAAATAACTTACTACTGATCTGCTTGAAGTCGGTGCACCTTACCTAAATATGTATATACTAAATGTACAAGCGAATTGATAACTTACTCCTTTTTAGGGTTCCGTAGTCAACTAGGAACCCTTATAGTTTCGCCATGTCTGACTGTCTGTCTGTCTGTCTGTCTGTCCGTCCGCGGGTAAGCTCAGTTACTGTTAGTACTAAAAAGCTGTAATTTGGCATGAATATACATATCAGTCATGCCAACAAAGTGGTAAAATAAAAAATAAAAAAATATTTTTTTTTTAGGGTACCTCCCATAGACGTAAAGTGGGGGTGATTTTTTTTCTCGACTAACCCTATAGTGTGGGATATCGTTAGATAGGTCTTTTAAAACCATTGGGGGGTTGCTAACATGATTTTTGTATTCAGTGATCTGTTTGCGAAATATTCAACTTTAAAGTGAAAATTTTCATTAAAATCGACCGTCCCCCCCTCTAAAATCTAAACTGTTGGGAGGAACAATTTGAAAAAAATCAGAATGGTAGTAAATATATTAAATTTACAAGGAAAATTATAGCGGCTAAAATTGCTTGGGAATTATTTGTAGTTTAAGAGTAAATAGTAGCCTAAGGTATAAACATACCGTCACTACTTTGAAAAAGCTCGTATCTCAAATCAGCATGTAAACAAAACTGAACCTTTATACGCGCGTAATAAAGTTCACTTAGCCAGAATATCGATTGTGAAATACGTGCTTTTTTCAAAGTATTGACGATACCTAAACTTGGAAGATTCCGTACACATACGAAATCCTTAGAAAAATATTACTTGATTTTTCGCAATGGCTACGGAACCCTATCTTGGGCGTGTCCGACACGCTCTTGGCCGGTTTTTTTTTAAAGCATTTCATTAACTTGCCACGTATGTAAATATGTATGTACGGGTCAAATCATGGAGGCCGAATTTGACCACTTCTACTTACTTACTTGAAATTTGGTATACTTATGTAGGTTATATGACAATGCTAGTACAGTCAACAAAAAGTACAGTAGGGTGTTTCATTTTTTTCAATTTTCGATTTTCATTTCACTTTGCTCAAATTCTTGATCTCTCTAATGCACAATGCTCATATGCCAAAAATCATTAAAATCGAACAATATTTAGAGGTTGCACAACATCAACAAAATATTCCCATACAACTAACATTTTCATATTGGAGGGTAAGCTCTTTAAGCCGCTATTTTTGCAGTGGATAAGTGCCACAACTGAACAAAGTTAAACATAATAAAACTTTAAAATGAATAAAACGCGGGGAATTTGGTTAATTGATAAAATGCCTTATGGGGTATTTTTGGGAGCTAGGCTTCCATCAAGAGAACAAGTGTTGTTAGTTTTTATGTACCACCACAAAGAAATAAAAGAAACACTTTCTGAAGCTGCCAAGTCAACAAGTTTAAAATTACAAGAAGTATGGAAGAAGGCTAACATCCCGGTTAAGATGGAAGAAAATATTCAAGCTGGTATAAATAAATTATAGAGAGATAAGGAATATCAAAGTTTGGGGAAAGAGAAATCTAGAAATCGAATTGAGAATAAATTTAATCAAACATTGCTATGGTTGGCCTGCCGTCACCACACTCATGAATTAATCTTGAAAGGAGTGTTTGATGAGTGTTGTCCTGTACCTTCAAGTGGACCCGACATCAAACTTTTTCGAAAGTTTCAAAATAAATGGAATTCACTTGATAAAACGTTGTATACGACTATGTTGGACGAAGAAGATTCTGCCCAAGGTTTTTAAAAAGACCAACGTGTACAAATGGTACTTTATCTTCAAAACGTCTTAGAAAATGGAGCTTTTCCAAGAGAAGACTACAAAGAATTATTACAGCTGTCACTATTATACCTTGGAGGTTGGACTCAAAATGACTTTCAATTCAGGGTTCCAGGGGCTCTTCATCAAGCTAGACGGATGGCGAAGGCCATATATGCACTGAAAATTGTTTTATTCACCCAACAATTATTGAAAATTCCTGGTACCAAAAAAGAACTGAATGGTATGAAACAAGTAGCATATTTCGTTTGTCTAATATATGTACGATTTTGGCATGAAGCGATTGTAAGTCGATGGGCTCCGAAGAACGATTTAGATATGATAAAGCTATTGAACTGTTACCCTGAAATTAATGTCAAAAAAGGTGCTCTCGCAGCGGTCAAGAGACACCTTTGGTATTTGTCTGAAATTAACACGAGATTAGCTTTTTTGGATGAACGAATCTCTCAAACAGAAAAAGAAAAAATGTTTCAAAATTTAAAAAACCCTGCGATGAAAAAAGAGATGAAACGACTGGACGGTAAAACACTAAAATTAGAAGAAAAATCGATTTGTGACTTTGTTACTAGTAAAACAAGATCACTCTTCGAGTTATTCGGTATTCACGACGAAAATGAATATTGTAGCACTACAGTCTGAGGTTTAGTCGATTCTCTCAAGGTTGTTAATGATACCGCAGAAAGGGGAATTGCTTTGATAAAGAAATTTAACGATTCGGTCAAAGATGAACAACAGAAACAATACTTGCTGAGAGTCGTTGAGCATCACAGAAAAGGTGTCACCAAGCGAACAAAAGATGAAGTTGCAGCCTACATAGCAAATTAGTGAATGCGTCGTTACATACATACACATTCTCTTTGTAATATTAATATTGTGTTTTAATGAAAATTTGATTTTTTATTTGAGTTTAATGTGTGACCATTAAGTTGTGTTATTTTGAAATAAGGGTAATTAAAACTTTAAGTGCGTTTTTTTTTCTCAAACTTTTCATTTGTGCAACCCCTAAACATTGTTCAATTTTTTTGAAATTTGGTGTATATATTATTAAACCTAGTGAGACTCGGAAAGTGAGCAAAGTGAGGAAAAATATTATAATTTTTTTTTTCCCTAACTAAGTGAAACACCCTAAAGTACAGTCAACGAAAAAGCTTGCCCTGAAAATGAAATTTTTAACACAAACTTATTAGGGTAATAATAATTCGAAAATGATAAAATCTGCGGATTACTATAAAATTAGAGCTCAAATTAAATTTTCGTGTAGTTAAGTAACAAGATTGATTACTACTTATCTCGTATTTCCATTCACATTCAACACAATTCACCATTTAAGAATGCTATTTTCGAGTGATATAGTGTAAACCCACCTTGTAAATATCTAAACATTTTCATACCTACCAACCAGATAAACAAATGTTTAGTACCTAGCCCACGACATTCCTTTACCACCCTAACTAAGGTTCAGTGTCATTTGTAGGTATGGCTTAAATAAAACAGTACCTGGGCGACCGAGCTCCGCTCGGGCTGAAACTCGGTACCAAGCGTTTTCCCAGGGATAAGACCAAGCTAGATCAATTTTTCATCCCCGAAAACCCCCACATAGTTACTGCACGTTCCCTATAATACTTTTTCTCACAAAAAAGTAACTTTTTCTCACAAATTAAGAAACTTGACGTTTTCTCATGAAAAATAAACTTAAAAAAAAACTAAAAACCTTAAAAAAAACGTGGAATCCAACCGAGGTCGGCTGGATCCGCGACCACCCGATTTCTACTGTGCTATTATAATCTGCTCGAAGCCGGCGAAATTTAGCTTTGTATTCTAATGCAAACAAAAATAGCCGGAAAACACGAGTAAAAGCGGTTTTCTGAAAATGAAACATAGCTAGATCAGTTTTTCATCCCCGAAAACCCCCACATACCAAATTTCATCGAAATCGTTGGGGCCGTTTCCGAGATCCTGATTATATATATACAAGAATTGCTCGTTTAAAGGTATTATATATTAGATTAGATTAAGGACCATTTTCACCTACAAGTCAATGTGAAAATAAATCTTATTGTTTCTGTTTCTGATGCAGAAAATGTTACTTGGTTGACAACGAGTATACCTAGGAATCTCCGCAACATCTTTAGTTTAGAAAGACGCCGGTAAAAGCTAGCAGTTAAATTATAGAAACCCTAGAGGGTGTGTTCACTTTCACAGTACTTTGGATACTGGAATTTTACGAGCCGACTGTGTGCGTGAGGGACTGGGATCCCTAGAGGGATTTTTTTTAATGTCCTAACAGTTTTTAGGGTCCCTCTGTTACACAAGACGTCAGTTAATGTTGCAATTTTACACTCGCTGTTTGGATTAAATACTGAATTGCCCAATTTGTCGTAAATTTGACTAATTTATTTAATCCATTAAATTTCAAGATTTGTCTTTTCAATTATCTTGATCGATTGTGTCTGGACTGTCAAATAAAAATTACCAACTTACACTTAATTTCATTTCGACAGCAGAAACTTACATTGTCGGAACTAGGTAGATAAATTTCTTGGCAAATTTCATTTCCTACATGAATGTCTATAATGTATACAACTCCGCGAAATTTGAACCAAAGTAAAGATTTTCCACATAAGGTAAACGTCCCTGTTCTCGACACTGATCCAATACATGGCACCTTCAATCTTATGACATAGTAAGAGAAGTGACAGATGGGTGTCATCTACTGGGCGTTGAGGTGTCGAGCATTGGTACGTTTACCTTACGACAATGTTGGTGCAGTTGATTTACAATTTGTTATTTCATTTAATTTTAAACTATTCATTAATAATTCACTGTGTTCTTATCTACCTACTTGTTTCTGGAGTAAATTGTTTTCATTCCATTTTTATTTTATTTCATTTCAAATGGCAATAAGTCCACAAAATTAATAAACTTGAAAACCATTGTAAGCCAATGTTCAGTGATTTTCATATTTAAGATTGGAAAATGTCATCAATACATACAAGTTTCTAATTTTAAGTTTACCATCTATATTTGTACCTATGTTTGACAAATAAATGATTATGATTACGAAATTAAAAAAAAACTGAAATAACTCTAATAATAAATAGTTTAGATACACTTTTCGGTAGTAATGGTAATAATTTGTCAACCTCCAAAACAATGCGACGGCTTCACACCAACTATTCAGAATTTCATCACTGTCATACCACATTTGTTACAGTATAGGATACTGCCTCTAATTATACTGTTTAAAAATCAAAACATCGAAATGTTTAAAACGGACACAAAATATCTAGGCGCCTAACAAATCCTCAAAAGAAACAATAAAAAAAAACTTAGGTAGGCACGTACACGTATTTCCAATTATTGAAAACATTGTTAAATTTATTTGGAGCTCAAGTTGAAGTTAAATTAGATTTTATGTGTAACTAGCTATTGCCTGCGACTTCGTTTGCGATGAAACCGTTGGTCACTGACCTGCAAGAGCTATGGAATTTTCCATAAAAACTATTTTACGTCCTTTCCCGGGTCTCAAACTATCTCCATACTAAATTTCATCTAGATCATTCGGGTTAAAGCGTGGCGAGGTAACATATAGACAGAGTTAAGCGTTTATTATAACATTAGTAAGGATGCAAGGATTTGATTCGCTGTCGTCATGATATGAGATCCACAGAAGAACCAGAGTAAGCGACATTGCCCGAAGAATCGCCTAACTTAAGAGGCAGTAGGCGGGCCACATTGCTCGAAGAACTGATGTGTTCTTGAGTGGCAACCACGACCGAAAGATGCAGCGTGGGTAGACCCTCCACAAGGTGGGCTGATGACCTGATGTAATTTGACTACATCTTATCCAGACCGTACTCCTGTTATTTCTACCCGAACCTTATAAAAACACTCGAGTTTTTTTCTCATTTCGCACCGCTTGGCTATCTCCAAAGTTTTCGATAAGAATATCCAATTACTTAGATTCTGTCAACAGCAATATTTTCCCTCGAATTATCTTCCAGTAAAAAACTGTGTAGACAAAGACGTTAGTCAAAACAAAAAATCATTTCATCTGTGCTGATATTGGAAATCCGATCACGCTTAATAAAACCGAGTGTGTAATGAAATCTCGCTCGGATTCGAAGTGGATGTCTGTCTGCATTGTGAGACCTACACTTTGGGAATTCTTACAGCAAGAATTTGATGAATCAGAAATTTTTTAAAACGAATAAGGTTTTCGGGTGCAGAGTAGTAGGTATGCTACCAATTGCACCAAGCCGCCTCCAACCAAACCACCCGAAAAAATATTTAATTACTGAAGTTTAATTAGGTATTATATAATTTTAAAATACATAGTATGTTTTCGTAGGATTATAGTGGGCGACTGAAAATCCTTTCTATACAATCCTTCCTGACAGACCTCCCAGTATTTTCACAGATTACCTACCGCCTACTCACAGATAAACAAACATAAATTTTATCTACCTAGTAAACTATTACTATAAAGTAGTTTGTTACTACAGTTATTGATTGAAGAAGAAAAATGAGAGTAACCTTTTGGGTTACCTATTACCTAATTACTACCTATTACTAAGACTCCGCTGTCTGTTTGCAAATAAGAAGAGTGGTCGGCAATTTTTTTACACAGTGTATGCTGTATTGAAGGGACAATTCAAATTTAGGAAGCTTCCTATATAGTAAGCGTTTATCAGAATCAGAATTAGTACATTACTGCAGCGGCCGCGAAATAGGGGATTGCCGGCCGAGTAGTTATAGATGGCCGAGTGTTAACGAGGCCATCTAGAGATACGAGGCCGGCAATCCCTGTTCGTGGCCAAGGCTTGTATAGAGTTTTTCTCAAACATGCATCATCATCATCATAATCATCATCATCATCACCATCACCATCACCATCACCATCATCATCGTCATCGTCGTCGTCATCATCACCATCATCATCACCATCACCATCACCACCATCATTATCATCACCATCATCATCAACATCATCATCATCATTATCATCACCATAACCATCATCACCATACGATCATCATCACCATCATCATCATCACTATCATCATCATCATCATCACCATCATCATCATCAACATCATCATCATCATCTCATCATCACCATCATCATCATCATCAACATCATCATCTCATCATCACCATCATCATCACCATCATCATCATCAACATCATCTCATCATCACCATCATCATCACCATCATCATCATCTAATCATCACCATCATCATCATCATCTCATCATCATCTCATCATCACCATCATCATCACCATCATCATCATCATCACCCATCATCACCATCATCATCATCATCATCTCATCACCACCATCAACATCACCATCATCATCACCATTATCATCATCATCTTACCTTACCTTAAATAAGCGTAGTGGCAGAATGTCTTATTGCACCAAAACGCAAATATTGCTTATAGTTTTTTTTTTAATGGCTAAATGCTATGATGCCATAGACCTATAAACGTCATGGTATGAAACAATAGACGATCACTTTGCTGGCCAAGGCCAGCAATGTTGTATGAAATTCCATTATTGACTTCTCGTCTAGCCGCACACCACGCCGCGCCTGCATCGTGACACTTCGTGGCGTACTATAAGGAACATAACGTCAATATTTCATAGCATGTTTGAGAAAAATTTATTGTATAACTGTGTCACTTACAATTAGATGGTAGTACATAATACTTAAGGTAGTTTCAACAGCTACCTGTTCCGGGCGTACAATATTGTTAATTATAATGATATTCTTTAAAGAATTGAAATGAAATTCAATCATTGCAATTAATCAATTCTTAGTTGTTTAAAGTGAAAATAAACGGATCACTCACGTCTTAAAACGAGTTTAACTTGACATATTTCGGGCTAATCCGTAGCCCTTCTTTTCGGAGTCACACGTCACGGCGGCTGCGCTGCTGCGCAGGTGTGCGTTAGAGTGCGCGTTTGGCAGCCACCGTGACGTGTGACTCCGAGAAGAAGGGCTACGGATTAGCCCGAAACATGTCGAGTTAAACTCGTTTTAAGACGTGAGTGATCCGTTTATTTTCACTATGAGTGAGTCTCACGGTAGTTCCATGTCTTAGTTGTTAATTTTCGTACCTTTAAAAAATGTGTAGTTTCCCTTTTATAAATTGACTTATTTTGAATTGTCTCTTTTAATATACATTTTCATGCCACCTCTCCCGTACTCTCTAAGAAAACTCTAAAAATGTGGTCTTATAGCCATACCTACTAAAATAAGAATACATACAATATTTTTTAACAAATCATTTTGCCTTTATTCCTAGGCTGAATAAACGACCCTAATTTGTTGTGACCTAAATAGCTCAACACTGAAAGATACAGGCCTTGAGTTCGCGTGATTCATATAAACAAGAAATTTTATTAAAATTGTCTGGATTCTTTTACGTACTTGAAAATATTCGAGGCCAGTGAAGGGTAAAGTGGGACCGGTTTTTTCCAGTATTAATTTATTTATTTATTCAAGGATAGCACAGAAGCAAGTGTACAAAAACCACTGAATAACATACACTTACTCCCTATACAGCTCCCACTAAAACATAATTAGTACCAATTTGTTACTATACCACAACAACATTACATTACAACTACAACTGAAAAAATAGCAATGTATTTTTTAAACACATTTTTTATTTCTTATTTTATCTGAATCCGGTGTTTTCAATTTCAACTACAACATGTTAATACTTACCAGTAGGTACGTGTGTATATTGCATGTATGAATTTCTTTTTACCGTACATAAAATGCATGAAATTAACAAATAACAAGAGAAACAGATGTACAGAGGCGAACACCCCACTCACCCTTAACAGTAACACTTATTTATTATTATTACTTATTTTGTTCATGTATTTTGAAAATAATAAAAAAAAATCTTAATCTTAATTTGTATCCGATTACTAACTAGTATAGGTAATCTTTATAGCACAACAGTACAATGATCACAATGAAAACGTTCGATATGTTCAAATTTAAAAATAATCTTTAGGTAAATCGGTTATGAAAAAAAAAAAAAAAAAAATGAAAATAATTTATTCAGTAACTTAGTTAGTTATGACAATAACTGTGCTGGTGCCTCTTTTTGAGTATCATGATACTCGTACTAAGAGAACACCGCTCCTCCATGTTATGTAACTTAAAACTACTTAGGTGTAGGTACTCTAAACTATTTTTATTAAGTTTTATTAAAATATAACAAAAGAATAAAAAATAAAAATAAAGTGAGGCAACGTATGTATATTAATGGTAGGTATGGTGCGGCTGTGTGTGTATAAGTGTGTGTGCGTGAGTGTGTGTGTGTGTGTGTGTGTGTGTGTGTGTTTGTGTGTGTGTGTGTGTGTGTGTGTGTGTGTGTGTGTGTGTGTATGTGTGCGTTAATGCGTATGCGCGGGTATGATAATCATCATACAGGTTTCTGAATTAAACTCTCAATATCAATATAGCTTTTAGTTTTTAACCATTTAGTTAATTTAGCTTTACACTCATATGCAGTCAAGGAATAAATTTCTAAGTGTTTGTTTATAACATTATACAGGTTGGCAGATTGTGCAGGTTGTTGTCTCTTTGCAAATTTAGATTTCACTCTCGGAGTGTAAATTACTTTGGTCCTATTCCTACGTGTAAATGTTGTAGCTGGTATAAATGTGGTTGTCTTGTGTGTTTTTAGGATTAAATTTAGAATGTACAATTTTCTTACAGAAAGTAGGTCACAGAGTAAATACAGTTCATTAGTGGGGAATCTATACGGTTTGAGGTACATAACTTTTAGCAGTGCCCTTTGAGCTCTCTCAAGCTCAAGGAACTTAGTCTTTGTAGCACCTCCCCAAACAGGAATACAGTATGTGAGGACTGATTGAGCTAGAGATACGTAGACTTGATTTAAAGTACTCTTCGTAAGGACATGCCTAAGATTTTTAAATATCCAGATTAGTTTGCGAACTCTACTCATAATACCCTCAACATGTAAGTGCCAGGTGAGACGTTGGTCAACCAAAACCCCAAGGTATCTAGTAGATTCAACTTTACCAATAGCTGGACAGGAGCAAATAATTTGCGTATTTTGGCAAGTATGAATCTTAATTGAGAAGTCAGTTCCAGGTTGTGTACGGTTATAGTTGGTGAAGCAAACATAGTTGGTCTTAGCTGTATTAAGGGTCAATAAACTACTCTGTAACCATCCAGCAATTTTTGAGAGGCCGATCTCTGCAGACAAGCGCACTTCCTCCCATGTATAACCAGAGAAAACAACTGCAGTGTCGTCAGCATACGTGAATACAGTTCCAGACTCAATAGGCATATCACACAGTTGGTTAATGTAAATTAAGAACAGAGTTGGGCCCAGAACACTGCCCTGTGGAACTCCGTAAGAAATAGCACGCTCGTCACTAACATAATTTCCCAATTTGACCCTTTGTGTCCTGGTCTGAAGATAGCTGCCAAGAAGACAAAGAGGAGTACCCCGTATGCCAAATCTCTCCAGAGTGTCAACAAGGATGGGAACAGAGACGGTATCAAATGCTTTTTTGAGATCTAAAAATACCGACAAACATTTTTTACTTTTATCTATATTACTAACAATAAGCGAAGAAAGTGCAGTAACAGCATCTTCCGTAGAGATACCCCTTCTGAAGCCATACTGTGCCCTTGATAGCAGATTAAATTTATTCAGATAATTAATAAGCCTAATGTTTATTAGTTTTTCCAGAATTTTGGAAATAGAAGGCAGCACCGATATAGGTCTATAATTGGAGACATCGTCCCTGCTTCCACCCTTGTACACAGGAGTAATAAGAGCTTGCTTAAGAATGTTAGGAAAGATACCACGATCAAAGCACATATTCGCCAAATGTGATATTATAGGTACAACAGTATCACTGGCTACTTTTAAGAATTCAGTAGGGATACTATCCCAGCCAGGAGCACTATTCGATTTTAGGTTAGATAACACGGAAAGCACCTCAGCCGGATCTGTCTCGAAAAGAACAAATGAGTTCCCAATAGAGTCATTAGAGGTCGATGTATCGCGTACAGTATTAGGTGTTGGACTACCAGCTAATGGAATAACCTCAGCGAGAGATTTGCCAACTTCGGAGAAATACTGGTTTACAACATTTACAGACTCCATTGGTGAGACTCCGATGTCCAGTAATTCAGCACTCTCAGTCCCACACTGCTTTCGGTTAGTTATCATATTGATTGCTTTCCAAAGGGTTCTAGGGTTTTTACTGGCTTTAATTAGTTGATCCTTATCATATTTCCTTTTCAATTTTTTGATTAAACCATTGCAATAATTGCGATATCTTTTGTATGTGATTTTTAAAACGATGTTATCTGGATCGGCCCGAACGCTTTTTTGCATAAAATTTCTATTCCGAATGCAGCGTAAAATACCCGGTGTAATCCAGGGCTTAAGGTTACGGTTAGCCCTAGGAACCATGGCAACAACAGTACTTTCTGCAAGACATCTTCTAATTTTATTAATAAACATTTCAGTAAGCTCGTTAGGATCACTTATGTCATACAATTCCGTTAGATTGTCATTTAAGAGAATATCATGCGCCTTGTCAAAATTTATACTAATTTTCGTTTTTTTACTGGATTTTGGAATATGTGTATTACCTATTTTAAGCAGAATCATCGCGTGATCTGTAATAGTAGTGTCTAAAACTAGAATCTTAGCGTCCAAGTAGCTTTTGTCAAGCTTTAACATAAAATGGTCAAGGCATGCCCCCTCTCTAGTAGGCAGTATATGCCCAGGTAAAAAACCATGCATAGCCATCATATTTAGGTAATTTAATCTATTAGCCTGTTCAAAAGAATGTTCGTTTGTTTTATTTGCAATATTTATATTTATGTCACCAGTCACGACAATGTTTCCACTTGATTTGATAGAATCCAAATGTGAACTTAAAGAAGATATGAAGCAATCTGCTTTAGAATTAGATGGCGATCTATATATACCGAGAATTATACCGTTCGGAGTTGTTATTTCTAGACAAGATGCATGCGTTAGTATTATTTCTCGGACCCTGACCTTGCAGGTATTATGAACATAAGCTACAACCCCATCATTTTGATTTAAGTGGTTAGTGGTCGAGAAGTTACCATAGTTTTCTATAGCTGGAACCGGTTTATCGGAGTGCAATCGGCATTCGCTTAAAATAATTAGGTCAATATTAAAATTGAAGCTTTTCAGAACAACCAAGAGATTATCAATGTTACCATAAACACTTCTTATGTTTTGACAAATTATAGTGAAATCAGATTGATTGAAGCTTATATGTTGTGTAATGTGTTCAGTATTACATTCCATTGATTGCGCAATGTCAAGACCATCTATTTGATTTATCGCCGAGAGAGTGTCATTCATAATTAAAAACTGTAATTAAGTCTGATTGTGCAGCAATCGGGTTTATGATAGTATATAAATGTGTATAGAAGTTGTATAGTATTTTATTCTTAATAAGGTAAGTAAATGAACTATATAGAAACATATATTTTTTATTTGAGTTTAGTGTATATTTAATACAATGTAAATAATGTTTATGTTTAATGTATAATGAGCGTACATTTAGTTTAATTTGAATTTGGTTGTCCGTGGAAGTTGTATGATAATTTATGTTACTTATATTTGTGTGTAATGAGTGTACAGGATAGTTAGTTGAATATGTGTATGAGAGTGTGAGTTGTATATGTGTAACAAAAATTATTTTTACATAATATGCTAGATTGAGCAGAAAGAAAAACTTATGCCATTTATACAAAGCCAAAAAACATGCATTATAATTTCTACAGCAAACTTTAGGTATACCCAGTCATGCTTCCTGGAATAGTCTCTGCACCTGCAGCTCACTTGTTATAGGTATAATAGTTGAAGTCTTAGTTTTCCGAACAAATACCTTGCCAAGAGAGGTCCAACAATATACGTAACCCTTTGAGCGGGCTAAGTCACTAGCCAAGAATCGCAGGCGGGCAGCTTTAGCAGTTAAGTGCTCCGAGACGTAAATCGGGGTTTCAAGTGTCGAGTGTCCAAGATGTTTAGCACTTAGTTTATTTCTTATGTTCGATTTATTGTGTTCTTTACATTTTAACAATATCTCAGTCTTCTGTATAGTTGAAACCATTTCAACTATGATAGGCGAATTTGGTTTGTCATTTTGCCGGCCACGAACCCTATATATGTCCGAGATGTCAGATGGCGATATTTTGTGACCAATAGATTCCGATAATTTTGTGACCATGTTTACCAAGTCACTTCGGGTCTCTTCTATGGTTTTAGGGGCATCTTTAATTATTATATTATTTTTACGGCTATCTCGTAACATATCTTCAATTTTATCTTCAAGAAGATGTATGTATTCTCTATCCGACTGTCGGTCATTCTCCAACTTCTCCACTTTCTTCTTCAGTTCGTCGTTTTGTGCTGCCAGGAACGAGATAGATTTTTCTATGTTGGAGTTAGATTCTCTTATTTCAAGAAGGGTAGGGGTAATGATTTTTAATTCATTTTCATGTGACAACATAAGACTTTTTATCATTTGCTGTATTTCTTCCTTAAAATTTGCAAGTTCCGTCCCTGGACTGTCTCTTGGTTATAGAAATAGAATTAACGTGTAGGAGAAAGATATCAGGTATATGAGAAAAATTAATCTTTGTGAAATAAAACCCATACAGCATGATTGTATTGCCTCTAGAAATAGATATGAGTTAAGAAGGCTCTACACTTAACAATATGATCCTGTAGAGGTGTTCTGAACAAAACAATAACGTCGTATTTTTGTAAAGAACTTTGAAGAAATAAGGTCCAAAATGGTCGATACTTCGTTGTTTTTAGCCGACTGCGGCGAAGCTCAAAAGGAGGGTTTGTCTTGTGTGTATTTATGTTCGTTCTTATGTCACATTTTAAAAAATATACGTATTGTTGGCACGTGTAAATACCACTGGGTACATAAAATAATAAATTCTTTAAAATCTAAATGGTGGATTTTATCCGTAATGTGCGTGCTGAAATAAAACATTTTTTAAGCCCCTCAAGTGGAATATCGAAATATCGAAATTCAAGGGGCGAGTAAGTACTAAAATATATACAATCTAGGAGGTTGGAAACAATTTACAGTTATAATTCATAGAAAAAAATTAAAAAACCTCGACTGCGATTATTTTTCAATCAAGTGACTTAATTTTTAGGAAACATTTAACGTAGGGGACATAAAAAAATACGTAGATGAAAAATATGTAAGACGTTCAAAGGCCGGAAATGACTCTAGAGGAAAAATTCTAAAGATATCTAAAGATTGTTTTCTGGGTACCAAAGTAAGTTATTACTTACGAAGACAACGACAGTACGAGCTAGACCCAGAAGGCGTTATTGACGGGACGACCTAGTCGTGTACTTTATGGACTGGAAGGACACCACTGAAAATCGGGACGCAATGAGAAAATGGGGAGGCCTTTGCCCAGCAGTGGGCCACTTCTCCAAGCTAATTAATTTTAATATTGATATTATATATTATCTAAGTCAAAGATAACTCGTAGTAGGTCATTGAAATGAGGCGAATTTATTTTTCAAAATGAAAACTGAAGAGAAAATTAAACAAAAATCAACATCTCAAATCAGACGTTACGTTTTTAAATAAATTCCTCTACTTTTTGGCATAAGATAAGTCATTTATCCGGGCGGACCAAATAAATAATTCTGCCTGCAGGAAATTGGACTTCAGGGCGATTGTGTAATCCTTTGCTGTCCGAAGCAGAAAATGATCAAGTTACGCTAACTTGATTTGCTCAGTCATTGACAACAGAGGCTGTCATGCCAAACAACTACATGGCTAAAATATTGTTTTCCCCCAAAGCACCACTTTGATAGGAAAACAATGTTTTGACAGAAAACGGATTACTTGGGTTGCAGGTTGGACAGTTAGACACCCTTGATTGTCCGGACTGGATTCGAATTGACATCTCTTGGCTATGCGCGCCGAATATGCTACCAACTGCACCAGGTCGCCTTCAATCAAGCCATCCAAAAACATCAATCGCTTGCATACCTACGCCTATATTAGTATAAAAAAAATCATAGATGTCGTTGAGCAACGTTCTGTTGATAAAAATAAATAATATTGCAATTTTTAGATACTATATTTAAGAGATTGACTAGAATTCTATCTAAATAACGTAGTGATTATATGTATCAAGTTAAATTCCTGGAGTCACAAATGGGCGACAATCCAAGAGTTTCAGACGCCGTATCTAGGGTTGCCAACTTTTTTTACTAGAAATAAACTATATTTAGGTCTGAGAAGGGAAACAAACAATACTTTGAAAAAAATAATAGTTTTATTATGTTTTAAAGACATATTTTTTATTGTAGTGAAGTTTTAACTTATCAAATTAGTGTTATTTTTACCCGACTGCGAAGAAGGAAGGGTTATGTGTTTGACCCGTATGTATGTATGTCCATTCCTATGTCCTCTCGTAACTACACAACGGCTGAACCAATTTTGATAAATGATACGTCATTGGATTCGTCTTAATAACGCGAGTAACTATGGATACATGAAATTCTTGAAAAATTAAAATGGCGGATTTTTGGCGCCAAATTGTCTTCAAAAAAATTTTTTTTTAGTTATTATTATTTTAGAGATCAGGCAACTTAGTGTGTGCTTTTTAGTTTTAGGCATTTTAATGCTGAAAACAGTTTTTTTTTGTATACTTTATTTTTGTTCAACAGTAAAAAGTATAATGTAGTGCAAAACAGTATAATACTGTTTATAACAGTATATCTAGTTGGTAACCCTAGCCGTAACCCACGTTTTACAAAGATCGACTAATAATACGTAAGTCTACTAAAGATCCCAGTAACTACCAAACGGTGTGTGCGGTTACAAAATTGTAATTGGCTTTAGTTCGTGGACATTAGATTAGATTCAATAGATTTTTGTAACACGGTTCAGAGCCTCACATAAACTTTTAGCCCAACCAGTGGACCAGTCGAGACGGGTTGAAATAACGCTATAAACGTTAGGATATCCACTTTAAAACTATTAAACTTAAACCGGCACAAAGTGTCCCGGCACTTCGCAAACTTGCGTCCTCGAAAGGCTTCCTAAGGATCCTTAGCTGTGTACGCTGACCACTTCTGGCAACTTTAAATGATTGTTGCATTACATATTAAGACAACTGATGACTTTTTTTTATAAATTACAATTATTTGTCTTACTACCCGGCTAACACACGTTAAAAACAGGATATCTTCCATCTAAATTCCATCGTCACTATCTCGATGAATGGCGGTCCAGCACTGTACGGTTTCCACGTCACTTCCTACCACGTAGTGTGAAAATCAGCAGTACTTCCAGAGAGTTATGATATCGGCGCTTTCAAGAAAAGGCCGGCAACTGATCAGTGATTCTCCTTGAGTTGTTGATGTTCATGGGCGGTGGTGATCATTTCCCATTAGATTCCCTCTCAAACATAATATAAAAAACCGCCCTTCTCAATTTCAATATAGTTTTAAGTAAAATATGTCTCGCATACCTACACCGGTTCAACTATCACAAATACCACACAAAATGCTAACGCGTTTTAAACTATAAACGTTAAGTAACCGTTTCCAAACAAAAAGAATGCCGTGAGATAATTTATAAATAAAAGGCATTGATGTAAACTTTTATCGTGGGTTAGTAAAATAGTTCAAAAACCTAAAAATACCCATCAAAATATTGTCATTTAAACAACAAGATATAAAAGTTATTTGAGCACTTGAAACCCGTGTGCTAAAGTATATAGATAACGCCACCAGAGTTGAGGCCACGCACACAACCACATCTCATGTAATGACAGCGGGATTTTGACGTTGTGTTGACGTTAAACGCCAATACACAACGTCAAAATCCCGCTGTCATTACATGAGATGTGGTTGTGTGCGTGGCCTCTACTCTGGTGGCGTTACCCATACTTGAAATAACTTTCGATAACACCACACCGACTGACAGAATTTCACTATCTTGCTTTAATATTTGTTCAGGATCTTTCGAGTTACTATAGAGGTTTTGAAAGCTTGTCACACTTCGCTAACACTTGCCGACTTGCCTATGTTTTATGACGTTCACATTCGAGACATAATGTTTTGGGCATGTGTTAGATGAAAGCATACCTACCTTCTTGCTTCTCGTTTCTATTTTAAGACCAACAACTCCAGTAAGTGCGCACTGTTGAATTATTTAGCTTTAGAATTGAATTGTTTCTATTTCTATGACAATACCTAGTGCACGGATACTTGAGGCGTTGTCTTGAAATCCTGAAATATAATAGATAAATAGGATTACCATTACCGTCTTCGGTATAACATGTGCATTTGTGCAATGTCGGGAACGTGTGAGAAATACTTAAAGTAAAGTGCTATTTTTCTAAAGTCCAAGCTTCACTGTGTCGCGACCATTTGGATTTTTCTAAGTATAAAGTACAATTGAATGTGGTCATTCGCAAGGAAATATCCGATTAAAGCGGTCGGAGTTTACTGCACATTCTCACTTCAGTTATTCTCTGCAGTTCTCACAGACTATAATAATCTATATATATAAAATTCTAAACTGACTGACTGACTGACTGTTGATATATCAACGCACAGCCCAAACCACTGGACCTAGAGACTTGAAATTTTGCACATAGATACCTTATACAATGTAGGCATCCACTAAGGAAGGATTTTTGGGAATTCCCACGGGAACGGGAAAAAACGGGATTTATAGATTCGATTCCGAGTGACCGTATCTCAGTAACTATAATAACTAGACTCTTCAAATTTGATACACAAGCAGGTATTACAATAATGAAAACATCAATTTCAGGATTTTTCAAAATTCCCACGGGATAAGGAATAAACGCGATTTATATATTCAGTTCAACGGAATCCTATGAACTATAATTACTAGACTCTTCAAATTTGGCACAGAAGTAGGTAATTATAATAGTAAAAAAACAGTTTTAAGGATTTTCGGAAATTCCCACGGGATAAGGAAAAAACGGGATTTTTCGTTTTACTGGTCGTAGAAAGCTGAAATTCGGCATGAAGGTTGCTTGGGGAGTGTAGAGGAGCATTGTGAGAGGAATTTCCAAAATTCTCACGGGAACGGGAAAAAACGGGATTTATATATTCGATTTCGAGTGACCCTATCTCAGTAACTATAATAACTAGACTCTTCAAATTTGATACACAAATAGGTATTACATTAGTTAGTTTCAGGATTTTTCAAAATTCCCACGGGATAAGAAAAAAACGGGATTTATGTATTCAGTTCAACGGAATCCTATGAACTATAATTACTAGACTCTTCAAATTTGGCATAGAAGTAGGTAATTATAATAGTGAAAAACAGTTTTAAGGATTTTCAGAAATTCCCACGGGATAAAGAAAAAACGGGATTTATCGTTTTACTGGTCGTAGAAAGCTGAAATTCGGCATATAGGTTGCTTGGGGAGTGTAGAGGAGCATTGTGAGAGGAATTTTTAAAATTCCCACGGGAACGGGAAAAAACGGGATTTATATATTCGATTCCGAGTGACCGTATCTCTGTAACTATAATAACTAGACTCTTCAAATTTGATACACAAGTAGGTATTATATTAGTTAAAATTTTAACTTCAGGATTTTTCAAAATTCCCACGGGATAAGGAAAAAACCGGGATTTATATATTCAGTTCAACGGAATCCTATGAACTGTAATTATTAGACTCTTCAAATTTGGCATAGTAGTAGGTAAAAATAGTAAAAAACTGTTTCAAGGATTTTCGGAAATTCCCACGGGATAAGGAAAAAACGAGATTGTTCGTTTTCTGGTCGTAGAAAGCTGAAATTCGGCATGTAGGTTGCTTGGGGAGTGTAGAGGAGCATAAAGAGAGGACTTTTCAAAATTCCCACGGGAACGAGAAAAAACGGGATTTTTCGTCTTACTGGTCGTAGAAAGTTGAAATTCGGCATGTAGGTTGCTCGGGGAGTTTAGAGTAGCATTGAGAGAGGACTTTCCAAATTTTCCACGGGAACGGGAAAAAACGGGATTTTTCGTTTTAGTGGTCGTAGAAAGCTGAAATTTGGCAAGTAGGTAGGTTCCTTGGGGAGTGTAGAAAAGAATTAAGAGAGGACTATCCAAAATTCCCACGGGAACGGGAAAAACTGGATTTTTCGTTTTACTGGTCATAGAAAGCTGAAATTCGGCATGAGGTTACTTGGGGAGTGTAGAGGAGCATTGAGCGAGGACTTTCCAAAATTCCCACGGGAACGGAAAAAAACGGGATTTTTCGTTTTACTAGTCGTAGAAAGCTGAAATTCGGCATGAGTTGCTTGGGGAGTGTAGAGGAGCATTGAGAGAGGACTTTCCCCGTATTAAGAAAGTATTTTCCGAAATTCTTACGGGTACGGGAAAAAACGGGATTTTGCGTTTTTCTGGTCGTAGAAAGCTGAAATTCGGCATGAGGTTGCTTGGGGAGTGTAGAAGAGCATTGAGAGAGGACTTTTCCCGTATTAAGAAAGTATTTTCCGAAATTTTTACGGGAACGGGAAAAAACGGGATTTTGCGTTTTACTGGTTGTAAGCTAAAATTTTTTAAATTCATAAGTTTATACTGTAAGTAGGCCGCAAAGAGCTCTTTAACCGACTTCAAAAAAAGGAAGAGGTTATGCATTCCATTTTATGTATATTTTAATGTAGGTATGTTCACCGATTTCTCGGTCAATTGTGGACCGATTTTAAAAATTTTTTTTTATTCGAAAGAATATAATATACTCTTGAGATGGTCCCATTGTCACGCAAACAATCTTGCTTGCATGCTTGCTTGCTTGCCTGTATGCTTGCTTGCTTGATATCTTGGTTCTTTGGAATTCTCATGGTACACGCGAGCGAAGCCGCGGGCAAAAGCTAGTTGAGGTATAAAAATCTAATCTAGGTATTTATCAGTAGGTAAACAAAGTCAAACTAAGAAAAAGAAATTAATAAAATGCCATTGCGGGTGAGGCATTTCCATCTAGACCAGAGTAAAAAAGATTAGACAATTAATTCAGGCTTTCAGTCCAACGTGAAATTCATTTAAAATAGATTGATTTCAATTGGTCTGGTTTCATAATTGATGGCTTTTTCTCATATAAATTAAATGAAAAGGCTAAAGATTAACAGACTGATGCGTTAGCTTCGATTTCTTACTTAGGTAGGTATTTCTTAAAAATATCGATTTCAAATCATATTTCAATATCTCATTTGTCTTCTCATGGCCAAATCCGCAACAAATGAGCCATTCACGTCGCATTTTGTTTAATTACTGTGTCATTTTCCATCTATCTCAATTCTTTTAGCTATTCTTATCCATCATCTATCATTATTAACATGGCGTCACATAGATAATTCGGATAATGCAGCTATTAATAAATCGATAGATTTAATGACAGCCCGTGATAATTTTTAGTTTCTTGCACATAGTAACTAATGCTTTTCGACGTAAATTCCGTAGTAATTTGTATGTTATCTTTCTATCGAATGCATCTCATTAGCTAAGTGTAGTGTCGGCTTTGCGAATAATAAACAACAAAGACGATAAAATAAAATCTGTACTTAAAAAATTACAAATTACATTGAAATAATTGATCCTATGATTGTGGTCAAAAATAATATGGGAGAATATTATTTTGACTTATGCTGTTTGGATTTTGTTTAGAACAAAAAAAACATACTTATTAGGTACACATTTATCTACTCAAAGAAACATGATCTAAAAGATTTTAATACAAACGCAAATTGAAAAGTGATAACTTAAACCTACATTTAACATTTATAGTCACATCAAAATATCTTGATTCAATTTAGGCTATAAAAAGTTCTTATGAATGAACATCGATAAACCTTCCACCGGCTCGGTAAAAACCTCTCTCTGTTGAAAAGAAACCAACAAGAAAGTAACCGAGGTATAAATCTTTAAACAAAACAAATCTGCAATGTTATTATTCTGCGAAACTCATTTAAAACCTATTTGATTAGGTACGTGCTATCGCGACTTTGATTACATCTGAGATACATTGAATGTTTAGAACAATGTTTCAAGTAAATTCCGGCGGTAAAACAATGGATGTTTGCGCCTAATTCTATTAAAGACCTTGGGAGAGGTGTTTTACTTCGCAATCAATTTGAGACAATAAAGCAATAAATTAGAACGGAACGAGCATTAGTAATAAGAGTGAGAGAGAGAGACTCTTAAGTGATTCCTCACTAAAATTGACATATTGCTGTCTTTTTATTTCAAAGTAACAAAATGCGAATCAATGGAACCAACCAAAATCTAAATAGAATCGACGTGGTAGGTAATCGACGGGGATGTTACTTGAAGAACTGATAACCGTTAGGGTGTGAGGCTGCCACGTACCAAAATACGCAGCGTGGGTACTTAACCCTCGAAAAGCTGAACTAATGGCCTGGTGAAAGTCGCGAGAGTCCGATGGAGGTTAGTGGTGCAAGACTGGTCATTATGAAGTTATTTAGAGAGGTACATGTCCAGCAGTGGACGTCATTATGCTGACAACGGTAATGACGTAGTCGTAAAGGGCCTTGTTATACACAAAACAAAGACAAAAGACATTGCAAACTGGACTACCTGACACTGCATCGGATTTTAGGGCGGTGTTTTACTATCAAGATCGACTGTACCGTTGATCACAATATGTGCAATAGCTGTGGAAACGCGTAAATCGACGCTCAATAACTTAAATAAACATTGCAAACTGATCTTTTTACCTCAGATACACCCCAGACGCGCGCCTGTCGGCACCCCGGTCAACTATCTGTGTGCGTCTATCTATAAACAAACAGACTTCACGATATGTATGTGTAACAAATTAATGAATTGCAACTGAGAAATTTTGCCTTGATATAATTACAAGGTATCGCAAAATTAATTCGAAATATTTCAGCCAGTGAATATTCAAGCGTTTTGACCGCTCGGTTATATATATCATTACCATCCTACGCTTATTACCACAACGGAAACACAAATCGCAAGATCTTTGATCCAACTAGATTTAGTATCGGTACTGTTTGTAGTTGTCATAAAAATTAACCCTGAGCATCATCTCTTTTAAAAATATATGCTGAAACGGTAATGACGAAAAGAAAACGCCGTAACAACGCTGAATATTCTTTGGGCTACATCAATTTTGGTGTTAAGTTTCCCACAGTAATTAATTACCTACTGATTTAAATTTTAAGGCAGATTTACGCTAAGTCTCTCAATCTGTAGTTTCCTCTCGCACTCCATCGGCCATTGTCGGCGGCTGGTTGGGTCAAAGCCTCCTCATTGTCTAAAGCTTTAGTTCTAACTAGCTTTTGCCCGCGACTCCGTCCGCGTGGAATTAGTAATTTGGGCAGCTTATTTTTTTTATCCAATTTGCTTTTTCATCAATTATGGCTCTCCTTAGTTCCTCGATATAAAAAAAAATACCCCGCACCCCCCAAACTCCCCCCTCCTCAACCCCCCTCCCCCCCCCCCCCCCCGCACACCCGCGTTCACATTCACCACCGTACTCCCACCGTGATGATATAATAGCCTATAGCCTTCCTCGATAAAAAGGCTATCTAACACTGAAAGTATCGTATCTTTCTTATTCGTCAACCGATTCAAATGAAACAAACACTAAATGTTAATCCAAGAAAATACCAACATATAAGTGAAAACCGCATCCTTCTAAATTAAGCCGTTTCTGAGATTAGCGCGCACAAACGCACATACAAACAGATAAACAGACAAACAGACCAAACAGACAATAATTCTAAAAATCATTGTTTTGTGTTCTATCTATTGCGCTAATAAATACAGTGACAGTTTTTCTCAAATATCTTCAATGTACAGACACCGACTTGTTACAGATTTATTATATGTATAGATATAGATTTCAAATTTGATCCAGTCCGACTAATAGACTGGTTCCTGAGTTGCTCCATTAGTTTGGAAGTGAAAAAGTTGTTGTAGAATATTTGGTGAAATTAATCTCTTAATCCTTACCGGATACGTGCAGTTTCAATCAACAGCAACCTACTTACTATTTCTAGGAACAATGCGCCCAACCCATTGCCACCTACGTCAAATCTGTGTTGACTAATCTTCAACAATCAGTCCTTGATTTTGCCGGTGTCTGGAATGTATGTTTGCCTTACGGTTAGGGCGATTGAAAGAGTAGTATTATAACTTATCTGTATGTAAATAATACGTAGCAGCAGCGAGGCAACATCACGTATACACTTTACTTTGCATTACCTTGCCCTCAATTTGTTTTGCTCTATTTTTTGCATAGTAAATAATTATTTGTTGTTAAATACTCTTTATTTTGATTTTAAACTTCACGTTAGCCGTCATGTTTTTGTACAAATAGCAATAGTTTGAATGATTAGTAACAATCTAAGCGGTCACTTATTAAAACTATTTATAATGTTTTATGGAAACATGCAAAACAATCTGGTTTTCTTGTGTTCTTGTTGTTTTTGTTATTTATTACACTCATTGCATGTAATTAAAAAAATGTTTGAATGTGAAATTCTTAAAGGGAATAAATAATCTTTAAACCTAAACCTAAAACTACTTTTTTTATTCATTTTAAGACGAAATAAGTCCGTTGTGCCATAATAATTAGAATTATACACATAATTTATATTACTTGTCAAAAATATATCAATATAATAACCACAAAAAGCGTGAATAAATATCGCAGGAAAATTAACAGCAATTAGATTAGTCCGAAAGTAATCGAAGCATGTGTTATCAGTACTAGGCAAATACCCAAGAAGCGAGAATAAACATTCGTATTTTTCATATGTGCTCCAACCGAGGGGCAAGGATCGAACCTGGGACCTGAAGCTTTGTATTCAAGTTCTCTAACCACTCAGATATCTGATCGCCAAAAATCAATCATCGGTAAATCAATAGTTTAAAACCGTTTATAAGTCTACTTATAGTGAAAAAAGTACGGATAACTCACGTCTATGATCGAGTGGGATCGAACAGCAGCTGCCATGGCGTGAGATCCGTGATGAAGGTCTACAGATTAGACCGAAATAAGTCAAGCTAAACTCGATCATAGACGTGAGTTATCCGTATTTTTTCACTATGAGTATGTCTCACGGTAGTTTTATGTTTTAAGTCTACTTATTAGTACTTTTAATTCAGTTAACTGGAGCATTCGGATTCCAAAACACAGACTACGGTAAACAAATCGTTGTAGCAAATTGGATAAAACAATAATTATTCTGGGAATCTAATTCGAATGCTTCTCGCGTTTCGTCTTAATATTGATTCCTCAACTCAAGAGTTGAAAGTTCAAGGCTCGATGGTCCAATACGTCGAATCTGTACATGTTGTTGACGTGCTGAAACCGAACGCCGAATGCCAAATAAGGAGTGAATTGGTCGGGAAAGTTGCCCAAAGTTTGGATTTTGCATCTGAAAAGGTTCGTCTACACTGCGAGTTTATCGCAAATAGGTACCTACTTGTTTTATGCCGACAGCGCTCGTAAATTCTGGCGGCCAAAGGCGAGGGTTTTCATTCACTATTTTTTGACTTTTTGGAATGGTGTGGTGACTATGCAGGGCATTATAGATTATAGATCTCTTGAGTCCGATGGCTCACAACATTTTAAACTTAAGTTAAAAATGAAAAAGATATACGTGCAACTCTGAGGTTAAGTCGTTTATTTTTTTAGTGTTTTTTCTCATTTACGAGTTATAGATTTTTTTTTGTCTCAATTTAATTGTATGCATTATTGGATGGTCTATGTCAAAGTCAAAATATCATTGTTTAATTTAAGCTATAACAAGCACTTATGAAAGTCGAAGAATTTACCAGCTGTTCGGAAAAACCTTGTTGAGAAAAATCTGGCAAGAAACTCAACAATGTACCTATATTTTTTTCAAACCGATCTACAATGATAGTAAATAAATTATTAGTATAACCATTTTTTTAACACAGATTGATTCAATAAAATGCACTGAAACAAAAACAAGCAGTATTTTTGAATTTTAAATACCCCTAAAAACTAAATTAACAGTTAATTTAGGTAAATTCGAAATAATTACATCTTAAGCCAATTTATCTTTGCTAATTGAAGTGTATCATTAAAATGTGAGCCCGCAAGCAATCACAGCCATACACTGTCATCAAAGGGTTGCTGACTTGTTTGAACGAGCCCTTAGGGCTGACTGTGTGTGAAAGACGCGACGCCGCCACATCGATGGAAAACCTCACAGCGTAAGGGACTCTGCACCACTACGCCTCTTACTCCGTTTAAGATTCCGCCGTAATATATTTAATCATAATCCAATGTACGCCGCGCGAATTGAATTCCACGGAATTATGGAACGGAATTTTCTTTGTGGCTTTAAATTCAGCTCAAGTCGAAAAGTTCGCGTGGGGACTTTCACGCCCCTCAGATTATTATATTTAAGGATCAAAGACTAAGCTTTAATGCTTAATTGTGATTTATTTGACGTCTTGTTGTCGTAGATTTTCATAATGTTTTATATTTATAGTTCTCTTGACATTTGCCGGCTTCTCTTTATTAAAAGGTCTTTAATAACAGCGAGGTGTTGACCTTTTTGTTGGTGGTACTAGGGTAGTTAAAATGGATTGAGTTGTGGCAGAAATATATATAATGCATGAGACTTTATTAGTGACAGTTTTGGTTATTTTGAATTTATAACGTTGAATGATGAGGGTTGTCTCGTGCAATCTTCAGGGATAATTTTTAAGGAAGAAATGTTTCTTTAGAAGAACTGCTAAATGAAAATTTTCAAAATGTAGCAGAACGTTATTGAACAATTACATCGAATGATACTCACAAGGAAATTCGGCAGTTTGCACAAGAACTAAACATTTTTTTCACAGACTTTATAGGTACCTACTTACTTACTACTTACTTTTCTAAAGAAAGAAAGAAATAAAGAAAATAGTTGTCTGAAAACCAACACAATTTAACGATACTTAATCGACCAATTTTAAAGTGTGATGGACAACGACTTTGGCTGATTTTACTTACTTACGTTGAAACTTTGCCCAAACTAATACCTAACTGGCCAAATAACTGCAGCAATGACTACGTTTTCTATAACTGACTTTGTGTAATTTTGAGGTCTTTGCCCGTGAGTACTGCCGTCAGTAGGTACAAACGCAGTCACGATTTAATTCTCAAACAACATGCCGAATTGTACTGAAACTTTACCAATATCGTAGAATATCGCGTTTGTGTGTATCGAGTGCGGAAATTTGTTTTCAAAATAAAACAATATAAAGTTTTATTGTTTATAACACGCTCTTTTTAGTCTTTAAAATGAGGCATCAATAATCAAATATAACTTATTAATTTATTGGTATTTTAGTGTGACATACTCGTATAATGATATCTTATTTTTGTGACATCGAAATCGATGAGGAACGGAGAAGCAAGGTAAAAATTTTATCGTTCATTAATGGAAGTATTTTTTGGATTTGTAATCTCAATAGTAATTACCAGATATTGCTAGAGTTTCAATTGAATAAGTAACGCTTCCAATAGTTTCAACCTTGGAATAAAAGACAATAGTTTATTATTATACCACCACAATAGCATTACTAGGGTATTGAGTAAAGCCCACAACATAATAGGCAAACAAACTAGTTGGTGTAGCAAAGCTTCTAAACATTTTGAATACAATTATTGTGATATATCTCACTGTGCCGGATATTACGGTTCCGTATAATCCTATAATTTTATTGTTGAAGTTGTTTACTAAGTATCAGAAATAATAAAATACTGTGAAGTTTTGCAGTGTTAAACGCTAGAGATAATGATGTTATTAACTAATTCTTGCCTAAAGGGGACTCCGTTTCATAATATATTTTACTTATTATTATATTTCTTAAGGTTTTTCGTTTTACATTAACCAAGCTCTTGTGAGTTTAGACCTTTATCGTTGTCTATTTCACGTGTACTCGTGTATATTTTTTAATAAGCCTTTTACAACCATTTTACATGGCCTTTTATTGCGCAAAAACCCTTTGTAATTTCGTATCATGTGTACAAGGCTTCGTTTCATGTTTCATGTAAATAAAAACGTATCCATGACATTTCAATTTGATGATTTCAAATGGCACATTTTCAAAATGAGAAATTTCGCGAAAACTTTTTAGATGTTAGAAAGGAAATTGTCATGATTAAAAATATTACTGTGACGAAATACATACAATTCTACTCATAATATTATAAATGCAAAAGTTTATGAATGTGCGTATGTGTTTTTTACTTTTTCACGTTAAAACGGGTCTATGGATTTGAATGAGATTTAGTATGCCGATAGCAGAGCTAAATCTCTGTAGTAACATATAAGGTGAATCGTCAATTACTGGCCAGCACTTAAAATTCTGCTTGTACTTAGGTAGAGTTCATTTTTAGTATGAGGGGGGCGAGTTATTGAAAGGTGACAAGTAATTGGCGATTTATTGGTCTGGTGAAGGTGGCGGGAACGCATTGGATGCGGATGAAATCTGTTTAGCGAGCCTTGGGGAGGCCTATCTTCAGCAGTAGACGTCTTTCGGCTGAAATTATGACGATGAACTGGCAATTTACCCTAGGATACTTTTAAACTCGATATTTCGACAGGATATAATCCTTAAACCGGCAAGTGTTTCTCGGGGGTGTTCCTTACATCATCATTTTTTTTTCGTCATTTCAGCCGAAAGACGTCCACTGCTGAAAATAGGCCTCCCGCAAGGCTCGCCAAATAGATCGGCCCTGCGCCATCCGCATCCCATGCTTTCCCGCCACCTTAACCAGGTCGTCGCTCCTTAACATAAGGCCCATACTACACGGGCGGTTTCCCGCCGCGGTTTCCCGCTCGACGGAGCTGCGCAGTGTAGTTTGCACCATACAACTTCCATATAAAATTGAGTCTAGTGGCGGTTCAGAAGCGGTTTCCCGCGTCGGGAGAACCGCCCGTGTAGTATGGGCCTAATTGAATAGTACCTACCTACGATGGAATTTTTGAAATTTCAGAATTTCAATTCATGTGCTGGATTTAGTGATTAATGACTTAAGTATGCGAAAATACTAGTAAAAGCTAGCGAAATATTTTTATGTTTTATGTTAGATAGGCCAGACAAACGAACTAGTGGGTCACCTGATGTTAAATGAACACCACTGTCCATAGACACCCGCAGCGGTTTACACGATGCCAGTGCGTTGTCGGCCCTAAAGGAGAGGAAATAGGGGAAGGGGGAGAGGGAAGGGGTGAGGTATTGGGCCCCCGGCACTCTCACTGACCGTACGAAACGCAAGCAGGATTACTGCTGCTTCACGGCGGTGTTCTGTGAGAGGGTGGTACTGCCCCGGATGAGCCGGCCCATTCGTGATGCAGCGGCTAGCTACAACATGGCTCTACCACTACAAAAAATATATTGGTAAAGTGGTAAGACTGACCACACGTTTATTCTCCGTCATGATGGAAACACACCCTTACATAGAATTAAAAATAACCACTTAATTTAAAAAACTATAAATTAAAAAATTTAAAACCCCCAACGCAATTTGGTCACACATATGTTTGAAAATAAAGTAAATGCCCATTATGCGTCTAAAATCTCTTCCACAGCTTATAAAAGCGCTGATAACTTTGAAAAGGCTGAACCAATTTTTAACCGACTTCAAAAAAGGAGGAGGTTCTCAATTCGGTTGTATGTTCTTTTTTTTTTTTTTTTTTTTTTCTTTTTTTTTTTAACGTGTGTTACCTCAGAACTCCGTCATTTATGAACCGATTTGGAAATTTTTTTCGTTGTTTGAAAGCACTTGCTTCAAGATTGGTCCCGTTGTTACCAGAATCCAGTTCTGATGTTGGGATCCATGAGGAATTGACGAAACTCCTCAAAAATTCAAGAGAAATGTATAGCGATTTTAGTATTTTCGGTGACAAGTCGAACATTTGCATTCAAAAAGTATCATAGAACTATGTAATAAAACGACACAACCCCGTCGATCATTAAAAATAGAATTTTTAACATAAACTTATTTCGAAGTTAAACTTACTTATACTACAACTTACTTACTTAGTTATACAGAAACAACTAAAAAGCAAAAAATAAAAATTTTAAATAAAAAATAAAACCTCCTTCAAAAAACATCCAAAAAACTATGAAATAATAATTGAACCGAACCGACCACAATAAGCATGAAAATATCTTTCTTCTAATCTGTTTGAAGTTGGTGCCTCAGCACGAGCCAGCAGGAGTGGACCTAGTAATCTAACTTACCTACATACCTACTATCTATAGGGCTTCTACACTCCTGCTGGCTCGTGCTGAGGCACCGACTTAAAACAGATTAGAAGAAAGATATTTTCATGCTTATTGTGGTCGGTTCGGTTCAATTATTATTTCATAGTTTTTTGGATGTTTTTTGAAGGAGGTTTTATTTTTTATTTAAAATTTTGATGAAACATATCTAAGAACCATCGCCAAGAAACCTGCTTTCAAATAAAAAATACTAGCATCCAAATCGGTTCACCCGTTTAAGAGCTATGATGCCACAGATAGACGCACAGACGCACACACATAGCGGTCAAACTTATAACACCCCTCCTTTTGTGTCTGGGGTTAAAAATAATGTTAATCGCTGTAAGTTCGCTGTCAAATTTTACCGGATACACATATTATATTAAATTTATCGGAACATCTGTTTGAACGTATTTTTATGAACTAGACGCTAGTGGAGGCCAACCGAACAATCTGTAAATAGCTTTCCTATAATAACTTTACCTGTAGTGGAGCTTATTCGTTATAAAACTGTTGTAAAACTGCACCAGAACGCTTAGTCACTACTCATATATTCTCTGGCGTAAAATTTGAAGCAATTTGAACGGGGTAAGTAATAGAAGATATAACAACTTATTATCTAATATTCATAATATATACGCTCACTTTATATAAACTCGTTTAGTATAACGTTCACTGGATATAATGAACGAAAAGTATAATTATAAAATATCTAATTTTGTAATGTATAACGTTATTTATATATAATATCAATTGATATAACGATCAAAGCGTATAATGTTCATAACACATAAGATTTAAATCGTATAAATTCACTAAAAACTTTGATGCAAGCAACTAATCAAGCAATCCATTTATTTTATCCGCTCTGTTACAAAAAAAAAAACCTAACATTGAAGGCTAAAGCGGGAGCTACGCTACGCTTTGCTCCCGCCTTAGCCTTCTGAACCTAACCTATCCAAGTCGCTTCTGCCCCGAAAAGTCTTGCTCGCTCACTTCGCTCGCTCGCCGCCACATAATTTAACATTTACACATATTACTATATATCATGACTATTATACCTAATGTTTGTTATGTTAAAAGAAATTAGTCCATATAAATCTTATACAAATTGAAGTTATATAAAAATAACGTTATATAATTTAAGCGTTATACGTTAAAAAATTATACTTTTTGTTGTTATAGCTAACGTTCATTATATCCTGTGAACGTTATTAAGATGAAATTAGATATTTTGTAGTTATATCTTGTGGGACGCACCCATTTGAACGCGGGCACTTGGTGCTGTAAATCCATATTAAAATTCCTCTTAAAAAAACGATATTCACTTTGATCAATTATAACTGAAGATACACATTGCCGAACAAAATCCCCTTCAAAGAATGTCCGAACTTTTTTATTTGGGTGCGTAACAAATAAAATCATCACCTACACAGAAATTTGAACCCAGTCTTTACTTCATTACAGTCGAATTTCGGTAGCGGTAAAACTCCACTTGACAGCTAAAGTTGACAATTTCACGCAATGTTCTGAGAAAAAAGAAGGCCACTTTTATCAAAGTGGCGCTCATTTGGCTCTGACATTTTCGGGCGCGCGACTGTGGATCTACAGTTATAATTGATCAAAGGATATTCAGGATTTTTTCAATATGTTTCGTCCTTAACATACGCGTTGTCTGTGTGTTGGATCCATTGCTTCATGCTCATCATCATCACTATTTTAGCCAGGTTCGCCAAACAAAAAAAAATTAAATCAAGACGCTCGATCTTATTGGAGGCCTACCTACCACTGCGTCTTCTGATCCGTGGACGCCATTCAAGAACATCTTTTCCCCATCGGCCTTCAGTTCTACGAGCGATGTGTCCTGCCCACAGCCGCTTGAGACTAGCGATTCTTCCATTCTTTCACTGCTCAACATAGCATAGCATAGCATTTCTGTCATCAGACGTCCACTGCTGAACATAGGCCAAGGATTGCCAAACATACCGGTCCTGCTCCATCCATACCATTCAGTTTCATTGTTTGGCAAAGGTAAAATAACATCGTAATTTTTAGACAGGCAAAGTTACTCCTAGGACTAATTTCGCACTTATAGATTTTTTAAAGTTTATATTGCTGAATAAGCGACGTTTTATCTTACACAGCCGATCATTAAAGTAAGTTATGAGCAATTGGGAATACCCAGGTACATAGCTGGGAACAGGAATAGAACTGTTTGTGATTCAGTGTTTTACATCGAAAAAAATAATAAACCTGAAAATAAGAAATATCATGAACTTTTTTTTCTGTCGTTCAAACTCTCATACATATTTCAGACTAGCTTTTGCCCGCGACTCCGTCCGCGTGGAATTAGTAATTTGGGCAGCTTATTTTTTTATCCAATTTGCTTTTTTCATCAATTATGGCTCTCCTTAGTTCCTCGATATAAAAATTAAATACCCCCCCCCCACCCCCCTTCCAACCCACCACCCCACCGAACCCCCCACCGACCCCCCCCCCCCCCCCTCGCACACCCGCGTTCACATTCACCACCGTACTTCTAACACTGAAAGTATCGTATCTTTCTTATTTGTCAACCGATTCAAATGAAACAAACACTTAATGTTAATCCAAGAAAATACCAACATATCAGAAAAAACCGCATCCTTCTAGGTTAAGCCGTTTCTGAGATTAGCGCGCACAAACGCACAGACAAACAGATAAACAGACAATAATTCTAAAAATCATTGTTTTGGGTTCTATTGCGGTAATAAATAGCCTAGGGCTATTGACAGTTTTTCTCAAATATCTTGAATGTACAGACACCGACTTGTTACAGATTTATTATATGTATAGAATAGATAGATAGATATAGATAGATATCTCATTCGAATAAGAAAAACAATATTATTTTTGAGTTAGTCTTTGCCCAGCAGTGGGACAATATTGCAGGCTAACAAAAATGTAACTTTTGCATTATTGTTAGTTGCGACATTAATTTTTGCATTAGCTTTATGAAATTTATTAACTTAGTTGCTCAATCAATTAATTAAATTTATCAAATTTACAGCCGAAAGACGTCCACTGCTGAACATAGGCCTCCCCCAAGGCTCGCCAAACAGATCGGCCCTGCGCCATCCGCATCCAATGCGTTCCCGCTACCTTCACCAGGTCGTCGCTCCATCTTGTTGGAGGCCTACCTACACTGCGTCTTCCGGTCCGCGGACGCCACTCGAGAACCTTTCGGCCCCATCGGCCGTCAGTTCTACGGGCGATGTGCCCTGCCCACTGCCACTTATGTCTAGCGATTCTTCGAGCTATGTCCGTGACTTTAGTTCTCGCGCGGATTTCATCATTTCTAATGCAATCCCGCAGAGAAACTCCAAGCATAGCCCTCTCCATCGCCCTCTGAGTGACCTTGAGCTTCCTTATAAGACCCATCGTTAGCGGCCACGTCTCAGTGCCATAAGTCATCACTGGCAACACACACTGGTCAAAGACTTTTGACTTGAGACACTGCGGTATATCGGATGACAAGATATTGCGGAGCTTCCCGAACGCTGCCCAGCCGAGTCTAATTCGTCGAATGATGATCAAATTTACACACATTTGTTATACAAAACACTTGATATAACTCGAAACCAAGAGCACAGGGTTCACACTCGCTGATATTTAGGTAGGTATGTAAATCAAGAAAAATAACAGTGTGTATTAATTCAGTAAACTAACTTTAAACGCAACAGTATCTTTTATACAGATTATAAAATCGTTTAGAAGTCATTGTTTGTTGCAAAAATCACAGAAAAATAATTACGCGCGACGCGGTTAGCGTGCGAACCGAATGCCGAGCGACAACCTACTGCCTTCCGCCTCCCCGGGAGGCGCGCCGGCCGAACATACCTAAACTGCGGAGTGAAACCTCACTGCCTTAGGTCACCAGAGATGCCGACTAATTCGTCCGACACCGCACGGGTATTTTTTTTTATGTGTCGTACGACAAAGGTCCCAAAGTCCTTAGTTACTTAAAGATAATGCAAAATACTGTGTTTGAACAAGCCAAACAATAAAACTGTGATAGAATATAACCATAAAATACATCATAAAGATTAGTTACTTTTACGGCCCGGAACATATCGATAATGTTATTGCTTGCTTAGCATAGCATTATAGTGATCATTAAAGTTTTATTGTGTTTATATGCCAACATAAAACAATATCTAAATAAATAAAATGCAACGTCGTAAAAAAACGACTAGAGAAGTTTAAATCCTATGTTATCCACTGAACGGTCTATAGTAGCTTAAAGTTGTGCTAGCTTAATAATGTAATAAAAGTAGGAGCAGTCGAGTTTTAAAAATGCATTTAACTACATGTTCACGCAATGTCGCGACGGTTGAAGCTGTAAAAAATCTTATTTAAATCTGACGGTTGTAAAGCTTGACGCGGAAAGTTTTCTTGTAAGTCCCGTATTTTATGGGTCGCTTAATCTAAGAAAGAAGCGGATCTAGTTTAAGACTATTAAAGTCTGATAATTTCGCGTCTAAATTTCCTTTACGAATATCTCCACTTTAAAAGAACTCATATTTCGGAATTTCGTAAGTAGTTAGTCTGTAAACATTTGAAAAGTTTCTCAAAACACTCAAATAAAATGGATAATTGCTAATAAAATTATCGAAGCATTTTTTTTAAACAAAATGTTTAACCATTTTAAAGTGTGAGTACAATTAAGTACAATTTTATTACGACACCGATTTAAATAAAAATTACACAATCATTTTTGAATCATCGAATACAAAAAAATCAATGAAATCAGATCCCATACGGCAAGGATATTCATTACACTTATAATTTTTATAATGAATTGAGGCCAGATAGCCTAGTGGTTAGAGAACCTGGCCTTATACTACGAAGTGCAAAATTCGAACTTCGTATCGTGCCATTCCTCTCACGCTAATAGTATTTAATACAAGAGCGAGCAAGACGATGCGATACGAACTTCGATTTTCGAATTTCGGAGTAGCCCCCCTGACTACGAAGCTTGAGGTATGTATTTGTATGAAAAATACGATTGTTTGTTCTCGGGTCTTGGGTGTTTAATATGTATTTAAATATACATATATGTATATACGCCGTGTTTTTTTTCATATCCGTTAACTTTAAGGAAAGATTATTCAGGACAAATAGAGTTATTTTTTCGAAGAAACTAATGTTTTAACTCTTACTATTTTTGAGATATTCAATAATTAAATTTAATGGCTGAACCTGTGTAAAAGGTCCTTCATTACGTCCTAATATTAATTATTTATGTTTTAAATTTTGTCAGTAAAGAGTTTTCCATTCATAGCTATTCGCTACAAGGAGTTTATTGAAGCGAGTTCGTTCGGTATTACAAACTTTACTTTTTCTTTTATTAGGTACCCATGTGTCACATCAATGTCATATTCGTAAACATTGGTATTGTATCAATAATCGAATCGATTTGTGATCATTGGATTTGTGGCATTCCAACATGGCGGATGTAGTGTTAGCGCGGAATCTAGCGAGAGTCAGGACCTGAAGCGAGGTACGGAGAAACGAAGGTTTCTATACGACCTGGAGTGAAGGTATGGAGGAATAGCCACCATACGAAAGTGGACTGTATTTAAAATGGTTATGGCAGACAATCTACGTTGGCAGTCAGTTAGATGGAAAAGCACGCCTACCTGGAGGATCCTTGCGAAGCTCCCAGAGCACGAGGTCCAGGTTCCACGGTGCAGCGTCCAAGGATGGAGCGGACCAGAACAATCCAGTAGGGCGTTGCCCGTCACACCACAAGACAGCACCAAATGTTCGTAAAAAGTCTAAAAAAGTTGTCTCCACGTGGTTTCTGGAATTTTACTATCAAGTTGCAAAAACTACAATCACCGTACAACGTCGCTCTTAAAGAGAGCAATTAACTGACATTGGCACAAGCCTAGTGGCCGCCATTAAGGAAGAAGAAAAAGTATCAATAATCGTGTTTATCTCAACGGAAAATGACACGATTTTTTTTCGATTTTAACAAAAATCAATGTATACCAGGTAGTTTCTGTAGGTTCCGAGCAACGTGTTGAATTTAATGAACGGACTGGTCAAGTTACGAATGTTAAGTCAAGTTACGAGCGCAGCGATGAATCCGTGGACGAATTTTGTTTAGTAATCACTCTTTACTGTATGTAGATGAGCGTTCCTCGCACTCATCCCTTTTACACATTTCTCGCTCACATCCCGCTTTTTTCTCGCTTGTTTTGTGTGAGCAAAACTTCGCCCCGCAAAGCCTATTTCCCACAGAGCTGCGCTGAGCGAGGCTAGGAATATTGAGTAACTAATCCTGTTGCTGAGGTTTTTGGCACGTACCACTTATGGTGGATACGCAGCTTCAAACTAGTGCAATAAAACTGCAGAAACGAATCGTTGTCTACTTATCATAAAACCTCAATCACTTCACAAAGACCGGTCGTTAACTAAAACATCCAAAAGTCAATATCACTTCACACTCAGCTACTTGCTACGTACAATCTTAGTGAAACTTTCACAACTGCAAAATATTGCCAAAATCAATAAAACTAAGTGAATCATAACGCGAATATTATTCAATAAAATTTGTATTTTACTAAGCGGCGACTTACGAACAAATATCTCAGATACTTTATAGGGGATTAATGCCAGACTAAACACATTCTAGATCAAAATGACTTCATAAAATTTGCAGAACAAACAAAGATTTTATGAAAAATAAAATAGGTTTTAAGGGGAATATGACGGGTTGCAGCTAAAATTTTAATAAATGGAGCAGTTTAGCGTACCCTTACACTTTCTTTCTTTTAAATCTTTTTCTCCTAAACATTAAGTGGTAGTATTTTCAATTTGAGCCCAGTTTAACAAAATATTACTGAAAAGGTATAACTTGTTTTACTGAAATTAACTTTAGCCTAACTCCTTGGGAATTACGATTTCTTCGTCTCAAACAAGTACCCACTAAGTTTTTGATTAATATGAGGCATATTTACAAATTTCGGCTAAAATTTTATTTTGCCCTTTGTAAAGTTGTGGTTGCGTTTGGGAAACTTTGTATATTGCTGTTGAAATTTTTATTGTGAGATATTTTCTTCTAAGCGATCAATGAAATGGCAACGAAAAGAGCTATGGGTAGAGTATCTCTGCGGGATCGAATCAGAAATAGGAAATTAGTAGGCGTCTCTTTGCTCGTAGTTCTAATAACGATTGGGATCGTAATGTTCTGGAGTGGCGACCGCGTAACAGAAATCGAAATGTCGGAAGGGCTCCTGCATGGTTGACGGACAATCTGGTAGATACCGCGGGAAGTCATTGGCTGCGATTAGCACAAAATCGATCGTAGCGGAGGTCCTTGAGAGCCAATTTCCAGCAATGGACGTCTTCCGGCGAATATTTCGACGGTCCCCAAGAACAAAGTATTAAGTGCAAAATTATAGTTTCGAGTAATTGCCGTTTAAAGTTGGGCTCAAGTTAAAATCTCAATATTTTTGTAATAAGTAATCTAACACTAAAACTACTTATAAATACCTCTTGATATGGTTATACTTCTAATTTATGTAAGATTGTTTGTTTTATTTTTTTATATTTGTAGATAAATGGCGTTTTTTATTACTTTACGACTTTGTTCTGTGGATTAAGAGGCGTCACATATTCATAAACGACTTTGTTTAATGGAGTACCAAAATTAAATAAAAGTCTTATTTGCATATAAGACATTATTCATCGAAGCTTTGTGTAAATATCAGGTCGTATGTAAAACTAATTATGTTTTGGCAATACTAGATGTATTACCAATACCTTAAAATATATCAGAATATATTAATTTAATAATTGCAAAAACTTCCAATTAAAAAAAATAATGTTCACTCTAACTCGTACGATCTCCGCAGAACAATGGCGCAAATGACGTTGCACCGCGACGCGGCCGGTACGTCTTGTTTTGAACAAGATCGTAAGTATTCATGCCACAGTGTACGTCGAAACGTTTTTCATTTAAGACTAAGTATGTTCAATTGGGTATCTCAGTAAATATAACACAAAATAAATAAATAAAAATGTAGTCATGTAGTTCGTTCGATGCTTAGTTTAAATCTGTAAAAAAAGCTATTTCGTCTTATTTTTCCATACGACTATGTTCGTGGGGACCGTCGATTTAAAAATAGCCGTGGTGGCCTATTGGTTTGACCTATGGCCTCTCAAACAGAGGATCTTGGATTCAAATCGTGGATCACACCTATGAGTTGAATTTATGTGCAAAATTACATTTGAAATTTACCATGAGCTTTACGGTTACATCGTGAGGAACGGTCCAAACCCTCTCTTTTTTCTCTTTTTGGACTGCAGTTGGACGTATATAGGCTAGGATGATGATGATGATGAATATTTAAAACCAAAAACTCCTTTAGAAAGATATACTGTGTCTAATTTATTCAAGTCATTTACGATAAATCATATCGATTATGTAGTAATAGAAGCTCTAAAATTTAACACATCGTTCGGATTCCGAATTGATGATTACATTCGATTTTAAACGTCCCCTTGTATATAAACATTTCATCAAACTTTTGTAATTTATATGCATCACATACCTACTTACTCGCTAAATGTCGTTTTCCGCGCTGCCCCGCACCTCGCTCCGTGTTCGCATGTGTAGATGATACCTGTAGCAGCGCAAGAGCATTATGCACGCGATTTATTTAATTGGTTAAGATGACGTTAAATATATTTAGATGCACAGGATTTTTCTGACTATTGCGGCCAACGAGTCACAGTGATAGCCCCCAAGTTAACATAGTGGAAAGGTTTAATAAAACGAATATAATTGTAGCAAATAATAAATATCTTCTTCATTATATTGCTTGTTACGCTTGTTATGTTTACTTAACATTCGTTCGGTTTAATCTTTTACTTTACTTTTTCCTTTCCAGATACAAAAAGTATAATTTACACTTTCCTTTAATAGGTAGCTTCCTGTTTAAATAGGTTTATAACGGGTACGTATCAAAATATATAAAGTTTAAAACAAATAATGGACGAAATAATGGTCATAATACATACTAAAATTTTCTATGAAACTATTGATTAAACGAATTTTTTTAATAGTGTAATCTACAGATTGGTTTAGGTTAGGTTAGGTTTATTTTATGAAAATACTGTAAAGTTGAGAATTTCCAAGAAAATTGCATTATATCAAATGACCATTATATATTTCGTCCATTATTTGTTTTAAACTTTATATATTTTGATACGTACCTGTTTATAACTTCTTAAAAATAACAGGTTAGAGTTTCAATACTTTCAATATCTTATCAACGATTAATCGTGGCTAACTAATAAAGCACGGTTGCGGAGCACGAAGAATTTCGCACAATGACCTTCACTGTTTGCCTCTGTCACTCGCGCATTAATGTGTCACATACGTACAAATTATAGTGTGCGAGCGCGACGGTGAATTTATACGTGTGAGCAACTGACACAAATAGTGACAGGTCATTGTACGAAATCTTTCGTGCTTCGCGACCGTGCTTTAATAAAACTACCATACCATACTAAAAAACGCCAGCATAGTCAGTCAGATACGTTCATCGAAGTCAGATACGGTAAGGTTTAACAAGAATGGAAGTAGTCATCTTTTAAAGCTCGCGTCTATCCGTTACTGGCTTACAGCGACAAAGACATACAAATAATGCCTTCAAACAACCACCCTTCTTTTCAAAGGCCCAACATTATGCCTTACAGTCACATACTCGGGCTTCCCTCGACCTTTTTATTAGGGAACACATTCAATTTCGCGGGTTGTGTTTACCAACCGCTCCATGTCACGGTCTAATAATATTATTCTTCGTATGTTTGGGAGTACGAGCAGCGAGCCAAGATTCTGCTCCGTACCTGCATCGAATCACTTATATTGTTTACAAACAGTAGACTAATTGAATAAAGTGCGCAAGGTCGTAATCTTAATAACCATTACTACTTGTTCATCGGTGTAAGAGATGGTGATCATGCGACCGCGTTGGACAATATAGCCTCTAGTGTTATACTATGACATTATATTTTCGAACTTCATATTGTGCCGTTCCGTTCACGCTAATAGTATGAAACAGAAGAGTGAAAGGGACGCCACGATACGAACTTCAAATTTTGAATTTCGTAGTAAATCCTTTGGTCCTAAAACTAAAACAGACAAATTTCAAGTAAGTAAGTATAATTTAAGAATACTTCAGGGTCATTGCAGACTGATTGTTCCGCATTTGCAATCGCCGAGCATACATTTTTCAAGACTCCAATGCAGTCAGCAAAACTGTACGCTAGCTACGAATGAAATGTATGGGGCAGTTGACAGTTACAGTTACATTGCAGTTGGATAGCAGTCTAAATGCAGGCAAATTTCGTCTAAATCCGTCCAGGTGTTTTAGCGTTAAACACACACAAACACACACTTTCGCATTATAATAGTATGAAAGAATATTTACACGTAGGTATTTAAATTTGTATCCATAAACCTACAAACAATACATAAGTAACCTGTGTAATTTGTGGCGCTGCTTGCAATTTGGATCACGCATTTCGTCGCCCACGTGACTGCGTGGGTAAATCTCCCAGCCTCCCGACACAATTTTAGATCATTTCCCTAATAACGGTTACGTTGAGGGCGTCGCTTTTTTAACTAATGTGAATATGCAAATTGATGGGATTTTGCATTTACATGGAAATATATTATCATTTATGGCGCGTTTACACTGCTACAGGTATTCGTCTTATCCGACGGGGTACCTATTTGTTGGCTTTGGCCAAATGAAGGAATCGTGCTTTTATAAAAATTGAACACATACAACTTGTGAGCAAGTTATTGCCAGAAAAAACCTTAAATAATAAGTATGATTAAATTTTTACGTTCTCCAGTGGTAAGCTTCGGCCGCGGCTGGTCACCACCCCATAGGTTGAGCCAGGCTGCCAAGCACTCGTCATGTTCCGGCCTGTTGCCTGTAGTAGCCATTCTGGAGGAAGGGTCTGAGCAGCTGTGCAGCACGCGCGTACCGGTCAGAGTGCCCCGTATTTGTTGCGCTGTTGCGGTGCAGTTTGGTGGGGGCGTGGGCTATAAAATATTTCTAAACTAAGATTGTAATTAAACCGCCATTGCTAGCATTTTTTTTTTCTTTAAGTACCTATAAGATCACGCTAACAGTATCTTCTTTCAAATAAAAAAAATAAAATTGAAATCTGTTCATATAATAAAGAAATATATGGTATATGTAAATAATGTTTATAGATTAAAAAATGTTTATTGATGGACAGACGGACAAAACACATACATAGACCAGACTGTTAAACTCATGTTTCCTTTTTCACATAATTGGGACACGGTAAATGATTCTGAAAGCCAGTTTAATTTGGTACCCCAGCTTTGTTGAGAATGAAAATGTTATATTTGGAAATTAATTAACTCCGTTTCAAGAACTCCATTTAAGTAACGTCTGATACGCTTATGTATTCTACTGAGGCGTTATAATAATGTACAACCTCATACACGTTGGTTAAACTCATGTTATAAAATAAATTGATGAGAGAGCTACGTAATTATAATAACCTAATTTTTGTTTTGAAAATTTAACTTCAAATCCTATCAATCATCCTATCATCTTCAATGACTATTTAGGATTCCGCCAGCAATGTCAAGATTGAAGTCTTGTGATTGTCTCCTTCTTCCTCCAAATTCTATCATAACTCCTTTACTATGACCTATTTGGAATTCTCTTCCTTTGCCGTTAAGGCAAGCGAAATCCCTTCCCATTTTTAAAAACCTTCTAAAGGCTCACTATTTGTCACTAACATAATCCTCGGTCTTTGACACTTCTCTGTTCTTTTTGTTTTTTGTTTATATTGTTTCTTTAATTTCCTTTTTAAATCCTTTTCTCACATGCGGCCTTTTGACATTTTTCCATTGATATTTTGTATTAAGTATATGTAGTGTATATGTATTATATTGAATATATGTGTTTATTTATAAAATTAATATTACATTTGTATTGATTTTATTGTTTATTGTCTATTAATACTACGTTTCTCTTGTCTGTTATTTCTGCCACCTACATTAGTCTGTTGATATTTATTAATTTCTGAGTAATTGGTTGTCTGGAAGAGATCGCTTTTTAGCGATAAGACCGCCTATTGTCTACCTGAATTTTTATTTTTGTAATGTTACTGTACTGTTTTTGGTGATCAATAAAGAATATATGTATTGTATTGTATTGTATTGAAGAAGACACCACCAGTTTAAGCCGTTGTTTAGTAGTTTTAGCTCATTTTAACTCTATAATTGATTATTAACACTCGACTGTCTTCTTCGGTCACTTTGACTTGCCCTTGCCAGACAGACGATTTTTTTGCTTTAGTAAATTTGTAACTTCTTTACAAATAACGGGGGTTATTTATGATTTGTTTTATAATGTTTGTAATAGGTGTTAATAATAATTGTCAAGATCTTGATGAATGCATGTGAAATTTTGAATACAGCTATTCTGAAGTGTTGCCATTACATATACAGTCGATGGTAAAATTGATTTTAATTTGTGTAAATATTTTCTAATATATAAAAGTGACGTGTCACGGTGCTTGTTACCGAACTCCTGTGAAAGGGCTTGACCGATTTTATAAAACTTTTTCGTATATATTTGGTAGGTCTGTGAAAAGATCATAGGCTCTTTTTTATACCCCTAGGTGATATATGACACAACAACGTTTGCGAGGTCAGCTAGTATTATTTATATTTGGTTAATTAAGTCTTTGACATTTGTTTTTCCCAAACAGACAAAACATATATTTCCCTAGAAAAGGTTTCAAACTTTTTTATAAATCGGAGGGTTTAAATATGTAGTAGAGGTTGTTCTATTTTAAGAGTTGCTCTTGGCTATCGCGCTAAGTTTAGCTTAATAAACACAAACACAGTTATTAAATACATATAAAGTGTATGCACGCATAACATTATGCATTTGTTTGTAAATAGGAGATAGAGATGTAGGTAAGTAAGTCGACTCGACAGGTATTCACCTGTGTTTTGCTTCATCTACATAGTTTATATTTTTTAGAATAGTTACTGCAAAAGTCCGACTTCAAAATAATTTCGTAGAAGTGGTATTTTTTCTTAAAAATAAAACGAAACCAAGCGGAATAACTTTTCAATCAAAATCCAAATTACTTCATAAATGAGCAAATTCTGGGGCAACAAACAAAAATCTCCTTATTTTGCAGTCGGTTAAAAATACATACACAGTTTTATAAATAGTTCTGCGCTAGTACCCTTTATTTGATTGAAAATTTTCAATGTCCAGCAAGTGACCCAAACGTTAAATCTCACAAGTAAAACGAAAAAAGCCGATCGAAATGACGAGTAAATAAGTAAAGAACGACGGAGCAAGGGGGCGGAACATCAGATAGAAAGCCTCGGACAATCGGTGCTGGGCCTATTAAATATTAAACCTTGTTAAAGAAAATAAAACAATTTACATTCTTATAAAGAATCAAGCTGGCCCCGCGAACGTTATTTTGCCATATATCACCTAGGGGTATAAAAAATGGTTCTTCTATTGTAGCCCGAAAAAATTTAATCCTATTTTCACTACAACTACTTTCACTAAACCTAAAATAAAAAACCCAATTTAAAATTTTCCTAACTATTCATTATCCCTAATTTTAGCATCCCGAATTTAGATTGTACCTATTTTCTTATGTCCGATTCCTCTATATACCGAATATTAGTATACCTTAGTTATGTTTAAAAACCTAACTTATTCTTACAAGCATTTTTAATGACTTTTTGTTGAGTATACTTGCATTGTCATCCAAACGACAGTCATATCCGTACCTAATTTTAAAGTCAATCCGATTATTAGACACAGGGTAAATTGGACTTTGGCACAAGATTTGACCCAAACAAACTGACATTGCAAGTTTACAAAAGCTAAAGCTATAAAATATTTGTCGAAGAGAAAGCGCTAAATATTTGAACAATTTTAACACTTAGGCACTAGATGTTGTAAACGCTGCTTGAATATCAATTTTATTATTATAGATTTTAAACATTGTAAAACCAACACAGTCGTAAGCTTCTAGTTAGATTTTGTCAATTAGTTTACAAAATTTGTGACGAAACTTTTCCACTACAGTCCGTAAAATTTACTCAACTGAAATGAATTGAATAATGCGACCAGGGCCCAATAGCATAACAAAGTACAACTAATATTACAAGCGGAACTCTCGCTTCAATTATATTAATTAGAAAGGGAGTTCCGCTTGTGATATAAGTTGTACTTAGATTGTTTATGCACTAGATGGAGCGTCAGTCGCAAACATTGCGATACAAAACGTCCACAAATCCATTTGACAGCTTCATATTACGATCGCGTTACGTCATTCCGGTTGTCACTGTGTGCGTGCTTAATGATACCAGTTAATTTCACATTCCCCAAAATGTGGGGAAAGTGAAGCTGATTGGGGAATGTGTGGGGAGAGCTTCAATTCGTGGAAAATGAGGGGATTTTAAGTATGAACACAAATACGCGACATTTGACATCAAATTTCTGCTAGTCTTGATTAATTTCCTACAATTCATTATTCGCAACAGCTCTAAACTAAGTCACTCGGCCCACATAATTTTTCATTCCCCACACGTGGGGAATTTCGACAATGCGTTTGGGGATTTTGGCATATTACCATTGGCAACCCTGCAAATGACGCAAAAGACATATAAGCCAACAGTTGGCTTATATTTTTACGGGACGTTTCCATGCCACCAAAGCTCTATCTAGTGCATAAATAATCTAAGAAGTTGTACTTTGTTACGCAATTGGGCCCTGTGCGAGTAAAATAAACATTTTAATCTAAAACAAAGGTAAAGAATCCTACTAATATTATAAATGTAAAATTTTGTGAGTATGTGCGTTCGTGCGTGTGTGTAGCTATGTGTGTGTGTGTGTGTATCTTTTATGCTAAAACGGGTTGATGGATTTGAATGAAATTTGGTATGTAGATAGCTGGACGTCTAGAATAACTGGGGTGCCTATTTTTATCCCGATATAGCCACGAAACCCTGTAAAATCCCAAAATCTTAAATCTAGAGATAATGAAATTTCGCATGGGTGTTCATGATCCTACTAATATTATTATTATTTTTTTTTTTTTTTTTTAAATTACAATCTAGCTCACAAAGGCTAATAAGCAATATTCATTTAACTTAATCGACTATTTTGTTTAAAGTCTCTAAGAATAACGTCCAATGACTTTTCTTAGTGTCTATTAAGGCGAAGCACTTTACTTTACACTAATATTATAAACGCAAAAGTTTGTAAGTATGGATGGATGGATGGATGGATGTTTGTTACTCTTTCACGCTAAAACGGTTTGACGGATTCTGATGAAATTTGGCACACAGATAATATATAACCTGGATTAACATATAGGATACTTTTTATCCTGGAAAATTGCATAGTTCCCGCGGGATAGTGATAAACGAATTCTTTGCAGACGGAGTCACGGGCAGCAGCTAGTACAACATAAATGATGACCGCTTTGTAAACTTTGGGAGTTTACGTGGAACTTTAGTAAAATCCAGTGGTCTTAATTCAACTGCCTAGTAAAGTCCTGCCCTGCCTAGTAGCCAGTAGGTAGTCTATATTAATTAAAAACCGGCCAAGTGCGAGTCGGACTCGCGTACCGAGGGTTCCGTACAAATTTGTGGTATGTTAAAATATACGCCGTAAACAGCCGTATCTATTATAATCCAGGGGTATTAGAGCCCTACTTTTAAATAAAATGTACGCAGTGTGGGATCATTTTATTGGTAAATCGGGAATCCCGTACAAAATTACAAATGCATAGTTTTCAGATTTTTCTCTATACTTGTAATACAAGACGGTATAACTTGCCAAATTTCATAGTTCTAGGTCAACGGAAAATATCCAATACATTTTGATTCCATAGATTTAGTGTTGAAATTTACGTTTTTTGCGGCATTAACGGCCGTATCTTTATTTTACGTTAACTTAGAAATTTGATTTTTTTCAGCTTAAAGGGAACGTAGACCAGAGTATTATGGTTTTAATACTTTTAATTTCAACTCAATACATCCACGCGTTACCGGGATAAAAGTTCTTGACAAACAGACAGACGGATGGACCGACAACAAAGTGATCCTAGAAGGGTTCCGTTTTTACCTTTTGAGGTACGGAACCCTTAAAATTAATCTCTAAATGTGTTGCTAAGCGAAAAACTCGAGAATCAATGCACCAAATTGGTGGTTTTTATGGAAAAAAAACTTCAGCGGATGCAAAGCCCCGGGCATCAGCGTAATAAATATAAGCATACCATATATTATAATATCAGAATACCTAGTATGGCCTAAGTTTTCCAACTGTTATATTCTATTGCTGTGGGTATAATACCTCTAGATTGTTCCCTGGGGGTCCGCTTCGGGCCGATACAAGTGCTTGGAACTTCTCTAATCTCCGCTGTGTTCCGAAACTTACTTCTCAGAGGATTATAAATAAAAACTTACTTCGTTCTTTAGTCTGATAAAACCACAGATAATTAAGCTAAATAAACCAATAACCCGTAGTAAAAGTATGATTTGGTGAGAAAATTATGAAAAATGAGTTAGGTTAATCGAACTTTAGTCTCATTAGGTATGTCACTTTCTCTAGTTCATAATCTAAGTTGTTTTTAATATGAACCAAGAATGAGAATCTTAATGTTACAGTCGCTCTAAGCATTACTTGCTAAGTTGCTACTTCAATACTATTCAATACTTACTTATTAATAAATTTTAAACTGTTATAAGAATCAAATTGAGGTAGATATAGGTATTAAAGACTCAAGTTCCGGCTAACGGATCGGAATATAGAATCGATGCCGGATGAAGATCCGGCGGATTCCGGCGTCGTAAAATTTTAAACAGTACATAATTATAATTCAGTTCGTAATCACGATTATAAAAATTACCAAGTGACATTTACAATTTTTATCAATGAAATACAGGTATCAACTTACAGGTACAATACCAACCAAAATGGAATACCAACATACTTTTGATTTACTAACTCAAAGTAACAACTATGTGCTGGTGCAATGTACCTACTCAATTATTTACTTAAACCGTAAATCTGTACCAAAGAATATAAAAAATAAACCTCAATATTAAAACAACCCTAAAATTTAACGCCTCGATAACTTCGAACATAAACATCTGGTACTTTTATTCTTCTGCGACCACAATAAAAACGAAAGCGGGCTATATCCACATCGCTACCCTACTCAGAAGTAACCCAAAGCAAACAAAATTCGGGATCATCTGACGCTATCCCTTAAGAATTCAGGCAAAACGAGCAAGACAGAACGCTCCATCGTTTGATGTACTTTTACTCCTGGGGAGCCATATGCAGGCGCTATCATACGATCTCACACACGGAGTTAACCGATAAAGCCCATAAAACGTATAAAAATAAGCCCGCTCGAGACGGCCACTAGAATTAAATAAAACGATCGCTGCATACAAATTACCGCCACGCATGCACCCACCGGCAAATTGCGGGAACAGATGCTGTTTAAAATAGAATGGGAAGCGCGTAACTCTTTTATCTATGGTATTTAGAGACCTTTACTGCCCATTTTTCTTTCGCAGTCCCATTGCGGGAACATGTCTTCCCAGGATTTCAGAGGATTAAGGCTATTTGCCCGCAGCATCGGCCCAATTAGGGTTGGCACTAAACTTGATAAATGTCTAATTTCAAAGGAAATCGCCTTTTACATTACGCGCTTCATAGAGAAAAAAAGTTGAAATAATACGTTTCTTGAAATAATTTTAAAAACTCGTTATGCGACCCATTTGCAGTAAAGTTTACCTGACATCGCGACGGTATGACACAAAACTGTCGCCTCGGAGCAGACGTGTCGGAATTCAGAGACACTTCCTTACGTCTTTCAAACATTTTGTCACTCTTAACGTCTTTTTATTAGACATTTTCTGTCGTCGGCTCCTACATTCAAAAGAGCATTGAGAGCACGAATCTGTAACAGGAAACATTATGTAAATATGTTAGGTGGCTTAATGTAATATCGATAATCAATACTCTCTCCGATATTAATGTCGAATGAAGTAGCCGTTGCTGAGTACCAAATATATATTAGAGTAAATAACGTATTGTTTAATGTTTCTGCTGAATGTTGAGTAAACTGAAGCATAAGCGAAACGTACTAAAGTGTTTACTTTAAGATATTGCGGCTACTGGCTCACGGTGAGGCAGCAGCTTATATATATGCAAATGTTCATCAGGTAAGTAGTAAATATGTACATACTCAATTTTGTGCTCCGTGACTATCTCTATGTAAACTGGGGCTTTTAGTAAAATGGAATAGAGCGAATGTTTTCGCAGTTCGGTTAAACTGCGTTCAGTTTTGTGTGTATATAGGTAATATTAACTTCATCACTGTTGTAGATGTATCTTCCAAATATAAGTATAATGAAAGTTGCATTGACTGAATATAAGATCATTTTCTAAAACGCTTTATAGCTCTCTTAAAATTTAAAAACACACTATGCCATAAAATTTATTCGAAATATTTCAGAAGATGCTTGGACAAGTTTTTCAGAGGGGTTTTACATCGGAATTTTTAATGACGACGTGATACACTTTTTAAAGCTTTTTAACATCAATCAACGTACGGAAATAATCGTAGTCTTCAATTGAAAAATTCTAATTTCTAGTCAAACTTGGCCAACGAACTGCTGAAATTATTAAACATCTTTTACTTTACATACCTGTATCTTATTCAGTGACTAACACGCCTTTCGCTCAGGCCTAACCCCTTCTACAATTCTCAACGTTTCTTAAGTCTTAAGTCTTAATACTCATTCTTTACGTGACCAGACGTCCGTAGCCGTTCTCATTCAGTTTCGTCTTGCATAATAATTACGGGTGTAAATATTGAACCATAACATCTTGTGGGCAATTGGCGTAATTGTCTTGCTTGTAATTTAAGCAGCATTGTTAATTTTAGCACCCGTAACTGTGGGAAGTAGGTGTTTTAATGAGATGCGATGCTCGGTCTTAATGATGTATGTCGGTAGTTTCATGTTTAAAGATGTATGTCGGTTGTAGAAACTGAATCACGTACCAGGGTGAACACTTTTCATTGCGAGATAATGTCATGTTGACATCTGCAAAAGAAATCATTGTGAAATTGGTTGTAAAAAGATTCCACCCTTATAGCGATTTAGTTTCCTTGACTGTACATGTTAATTATAGGCACATAATTGTACTTACTTATGCGCCTTGGGTGTGCTTTTTAAGCGTAAGGATAGTGAGTGACTCGAGCTAGATCGAAACAAGTTTAAATTTTCAACGCAGGTTTATTTATACCTTCTGATTATGTACGTTAATTGCTTGATTGTAAAATTTCTTGCCTAGAAATTTGGTAAATTTTGCTTGGTTTGGTAAATGTTTTCTTTTTCATAAAACTTAGGCATTTTCCGAAAGGAAGTACATTTTTTTGTTAAGAAGACTTAAAAAACTGTTCGAAGCCGAAAGCGTTTTTGAACGAACTATCAGCCACGAAAAAAGCAAAAAAAAATGCGTCAAACAACATAATTTTGGGACCAGGGGACTCGAGCTCCTGCTGCAAATATCGGATCAAGTTTTTTTGTTTTGTCGACAGGTTGTTTAGTTAAAAACTCTATTGGACTTCACAATTGTTGAGGTTCACTTTATGGAAACAACGTTTGGTATCCTTTATTTTTGTTGATAGTTTAGTTTTTACTAGGTTTTAAGTAAATTCGCTCGATTAGCTCATTATTTATTTTTAAAAATGTTTTTTGACGGACAAACTAAAAATAATTGGTTTAAAAATCATCTCAGTTTATTTCAATCGATTAAAAAATAAGCAACTTAAAATAAATACTTGTTACAGTTTTTAATGATTCACAGATTAAAACATTAAACAATTATTTGGAACGGGGTGTACCGTAATTACCTTTGAGCCATACATTCATCCATTCTTACAAACTTTAACGCTTATAATAGTTATGGGATCTAAATAAATACTCGCAGATAAAAGTACGGTTTTTTAAAACCCTGAGTATTCATATCAAGCCAAACATCGATGATCGTCAAATACATAACATAGTCGTGTTGACGAGTAAAGAGGGCGAGTCCAAATTTTAATCAAACGTTTGAAAAGGTCCAGTCATGTGTTGGTCTTTTGTGCTCAAGTAGGGCAGGGACACGAAAAGGTGATTTTATCGAAATGTCAAATGACTTTATCAATGCCCTACGTATAGTCGGAGTAAGAAAAGGTTCGTCACTTTTCGACTCTATGTCAACGAATTAAGGTCGAAAAGTGACGAACCTTTTTTTACCCCGACTATACCTATCATTTCCTGTTGCGGTCAACAATGAACGTTTAATTTTGAAGTGACGGTATCTGGAATACAGGCCTGTGAGGTAGAGTTAGTGTAGAGTCTAGTGAAAATAAGTACAGTTAAAGAGAAAGTAACTTTACTGATAACTATAAACAACTAGCTCTTATCCGCGGCTTTGTTTGCGTGAACCATTCCGTATAATAATTGAAGTGGAGTTCCGGGATTTTTTGACAAAATCAAAACAACAAAACCCGTACAAAATATATTTTACTGTGAAAAAGAAATTTAAGAATCTAGAAGAGATCACTAAACTCACTTTAGAGAGAAATACATCCTGCATGGAGCGTAGACTGTAGTTTCCTTGCAGGCCGATTAGAAGAAAAAACTGCTGTTCACCATTAATTTGGTTGTAACAAAATCAACACAATAAAACGCAAGGATTATTTTTAGACAAACGAGTTTAACGCGTTACTGCGACCACCATAGAAGCGAAAGTGGAAGAGAAAAAAGTTCTGCCAACCTACAACAATGAGGAACTTTGTGTTGCCAGCAACACACCGTATCCTAGTAATCTCGGGTAAACCTGCACACATGCCAATGACATATGCTGAAGTTACGGTCTGAAACTTTGGTTGAGTCAAGAGGGTTGTGTGGACGTGTGGACATGACATCGCACAACTCCAAACTTTACGTCAACACCACGATACTCTTCTACATTAACACCAGCATATTAGTTCAACATACATTTAATTAATGACTGGCAATTTTGATAATAAATTACGTTGTAATAAATAGATGTAAGTTTTATTTAGGAGTTTTATTTGTCCATGACTTCGTTAGTGCTTTATAGTCAATTCCCGTTCTTTATATCGCGGGTAGGTATTTAATTCCGAAAATCTCTCTTACTGCATTTTTCTGATCTCAAAATATTATGTGTACCAAGATTTCTATTTACATATTAAAAAATTTTGATTCCGTATTTGACTAGTATTAACCATTATTTTTGTTATACATACATGCATTATTTTTTTAAGAATACTTTTTATTTTTGTGTTATTTAAGTTTGCAATATCAAACTAGAAATCTTTAAATATGTGTAGTTATTATTTATGACTTTATTAGGTACATATGTATTAAAAAAAAAAAACATTAAAACTATCGCCTACCCAGATCGTAGTCAAAATATACGCCGTGACGTGAACAGCCGTAACTACGAGTATAATAATCCAGTGTTAGCAGAATCCTGCTTCTAAGTAAAATGTACGCAGTGTGATATCATTTTATATTGGTTTTTCTGGACCTCCCTTAATATTTAATATATTTTTTATTATGATTTTTTATTATTTGTTGTTATACCGGCCACAGTAATACATAACCGGTGAAAATTTCAAGTGTGTAGTTAACGCCAATATAAAGATCAAATTAAAAACGCTGAAAAAAAACACGTTTCTTGTAAGACGACCTCCCTTAGTTTTTAATTTAATATTATTTTTAGTATTTGTCATTATAGCGGCAACAGAAATACATCATCTGTGAAAATTTCAATTGTCTAACTATCACGGTTCTTGAGATACAGCCTGGTGATGGACGGACGGACAGATGGACAGCGAAGTCTCAGTAATAGGGTCCCGTTTTTAGTCTTTGGGTACAGAACCCTAAAGATTAGTTCGCGAGGTGTCGGATAAAAAAGTCGACGTCTCTAGCGACCTCAGGGGCACTGTTATCGCCCAGAGGTTGGGCACTGAGCATACCGTGCAGCGAGAGAACGCCGCAAACATGCTATTTGGACACAAAAAATACAACGTTTCGACATTTTTTAAATACCTTCATGCCGGATGAAATTGCCTTCATCTCATATTAACATTATATATGTACAAAACAACCGATGTTTTATGAAATATCTGTAACCAAAGTAACCCTGCCCAAATATATTTATCACACCCTCATCCATCCCTCAATTTGCATTTAAACGTTTATCTCAAAGCGTATTACAATAAGCTAAACACAATTGACGCCCGACACTACAGACTAAATCCAGATCCACGTGTAACCTAATTAATGGAAAACCCGTGTAAAGAATGAATTATAATACCTAGGGAAAGCGTAAAACTTATAATCCTTAAACGAACGACCCCAATTGAGTTGATAAATATTAAACTTCAATATGTCCACCCTATGGTGGTTCTTGATTTTGTAGTGAAAATTTGTGAAGATGTTTGTTGCAATAACGGCTGAACGGATTTACAAAAAATATGGTATGGAAATAGTTTGAAAATTCGAATTTAATTCTTCGCAGAAGGAGTCGCGGGCAACAGCAAGTAATAAATAAAGTTAAATTTTTCTGTTTTAAAATATCCTTAGTCCTTTGAAATAGTCCAACCTTTTTAAGTGGGTAAAAATCGACTTGGATGATGGTTTTACATAGGTTTTAGGTCTGTGCCTAAAACAGAAGCTGTAACTGAAACTGGCGAAAAGGTATTAAAATAACTAAGTAAGGTAAACGTCCCTTTGCTCGACACTGACCCAATACATAGCACGTTCAATCTTATTATCATAGTAAGTAGGTGTAATCTACTGGGCATTGAGGTGTCGAGCATTGGTACGTTTACCTTATTCCATTTAAATTCTAAAAAAAAATCTAAATTCATTTTAATTTTAAGTATGTTTATCGTCGTCTAGTACCCATAGTACAAGCTTTGCTTAGTTTGGGACTAGGTCGATTTGTGTAAGATTGTCCCCTTATATATTTTTTTTTTTTATTCTTTTAAGTTTTTTTTTGTGTAAAATGTGTCTGAACTCAACTAATTTCCTAGCGGCATTATTATTATTAAGTATGTTATTTTTTATTTATTTTGGTTCGCCAACAGGTACAATACTATAAAATCAACAAAATAACAATGCATTTATAATAATAAAAGAGTCATAACCCAATATCAGGCAAACACAGCATTTAGGTTCGTTATATGAAGAACACCTGTTTTGAACAAAATAAAAAGTCTACCTAATATTTAAACATAAAATATTCGAAGCTCTCCTCTCGGTCTCAAATACGGATATACTAGTATCGATTTCAGCTGTTTGAAAAAAATGCCACTTAAATCGTGCTGAATTGTGTTAACATATAAGTTATATTATATGTGTGCACAGTCGGTGTAAAAAAAGGTTCGTCACCTTAAAGTTAACATTTGCTTACACCAAGGCAATTGCCAGTCTGTCAACATTTTATTTCAAACGAAACAGAATATCGCTTTGACGTTTCCCATTTTTAAAAGGTACTAAGAGTCCATAAGTTGTTATAGGAATCAATTAAAAAACTGACAAAGGTTTTCGAACCCTGACCGTACAAAGTTCGTCATTCGCAGACAACTGGGTTATTAGCAGATATAGGAACTTTAGGGAGCAAAATTGAAAGACAGGTAGGGAGTTCCTATATCGATACCTATACTTAACTATAGACGCTTTTCCTATCTATATACTAGTAATCACCCCAATCTTTGTTTGTAAGTTTGTATTATTTTGTAAGTCTTATTTCGGAGACAAAGTATGATAAAGTTTTTGTATAAACGTAGTATTTTAAACTATAGCTGCTGGGTAATAAGTACTATTGCACTATAAAATATTTACAATACTTAAACTCGTAAGGCCCAACATGCTATATTTAATACGTATGTCAAAGCAAACGTCAACTTTTCTTGATTCACAATAAGTCTCAAATTATGACTGTCAAAATTTGACGTGGGTTTTACGAGGATAAAGAAGCATAGAATTGATTTATTATTTTGTTTCATTTTTATACTTTCTATAAAATTTTATTTTTATGACAAAAACTTGGAGCGATCACTAGTAAATATATGGGAAAAGCGTCGATAGTTGAGTTTATCGATAAAGGAACTCCCTACTTGTCATTAAATTTTGCCCCTAAATTCCTATATCTGGTTATTAGCGAGCAAGCCTGCGTTCAATTTATCCGTTTAATCCAGAGTGCAATTCTTAATCCATTCATTTAATCGATCTTTGCATCTCATTAGTATTGCTAGCATGCAACATTTGCCCTATAAACTATCACGTTTGCGAGTAGATAAATTAATAGTTCAATAACCCATTTGTGTTTTGAGAGAGTACCTACTACTTTTGTACGCGCTGACATGCGATATGCGGCCAAAGGACAGGAGGCAATAATCTTTCGCTTTTCTAATGTCATGTTTATCGCTCCGGAAAAACGCTAAGCAACACTAGGTTACAAAAATCCCCCTAAATATGAAAGGGAGCTGAGGGTGGAGACCAAAAGGTTGTATAAATGGTAACAACAAAACAAAAGTAGTGACTGGAAAAAATTTACAGCAAGTATACACAATTTTACCTATGGAAAATTTTGTCACAGCGAAAAACTTTCATAAGTAAAAAAAATCGTTGTATCACCCAAACGTCATACATATCAGATTTCTTAAAACAAACAACAAACAACAACATACATTCAAAATGCTTGCAAATTCAAAGTGATTGATCTCCTGTGATAGAGTAAATGACATTTACTAATTAATTGATTTTAGGGCTCCCTTTCATCTATCTATACTACCTACATTAGGTGTTGATACACCTATATTTTGAGTTACGAGTTTTAAAAAGCCACTTCGCCATTTATAGAGTTCAACTGCAGGAGATTATTTGGATTTGGTTGTGGGTTTAGTGGGTGCGTAAGTCTTCCCAGAAACAGCAAACATAAGCTTTTTACCATTTGCGTTTAGCGGATGATTATTTTTAATGGGTACCCTACAATTTCAGAGCTTTTCCGGCAAAATACTGAGCTTCATGAAATTTACTCTCTAGAAAACCTCGAGGATAGATTACAATCTAACGGGTCTTCATTTTGGTGTTTTATTCACAGCCTACCAAAATTTTTCCTTGAAATCTAGGATACTCGATTTATCTTGACATCGTGAGGGCGAAGAATAGCACCAATTAGCCCTTTTTTTGCTTTTTTAGCTATAAAATATTTAGTTCTGGTAGATGGTCAACCACCCTTCTTGGTCAGCGATGGGCCACACCCACCATAACGTTTTTTGTATTTTTACTTAGGCCTGATGCTAGCTTGAGGCTCTTGTCGTGATGTGTCATCAGCATCAGTATAACCCAGAATCATTAATGAGGATGCACAGTTTCTGATGTCATGATAAACTATCCACTGTTGAACACAGGTCTCCACCAAGGTTCGCCAAACAGACTGGTCCTGTGCCATTGGCATCCAATCTAACCTAACCAGGTCGTCGCCCCATTTCATTGGAAGCCTACGTCTTCCGACCCATGGACGCCATTCGAGAACCTTTTGGCCCCATAGGCCATCAGTTCTACGAGCAAAGTGCCCTGTCCATGGTACCACTTGAATCTGGGGCTTCTTCGAGATATGTCGGTGACTATACCTCTACTAAGATAAGTATGTATGTATGTAAACTCTTTATTGTACAAAAAAATAAGAAAATAACAAAACACTATTGACAACCGTTGAGATATATGTAAAAAGGCGAACATATCCTTTTAAGGGATCTCTACCAGCCAACCTTTGGATAGATGAAAGGAACATTTAGCAAGGGACCGACAATAAGTAAGTTAAAAAGTCAGAAATAATGCTAAGCTACAATTCAATTTTTATAACAAATACAACACATAAACCCATAGAAAGACACCTAATATAAAATAACTACAAGTCAAATCGTTGAAAAATTACCTACTATGCGACGTGGGTCACCCATAGAATCCTGTCGGGTCGTAAGTTGAGTACAAAAATAAATTCGAGATTCACCAATCGTCGCTTAGCTTACAATACTGCACAAGTCAGAGATTGTCCATGTGATGTTTTATACAATATTCTTACTGAATAGTGTATAAAGTGTCACACGGTCAGTTCCTAAGCTGTGCGGTATTGTTAACTAAGCGACGCAATGCTCAATCTACAAATCAAACTCTTAAGCCCAGGTTTTTTAGACTACTGGCATGGCCACCTACACGGCAGACAATGTACATCCAGTGATTCTACAAGCAGAAGATGGAGCAGGTATGCCTCCAGTGATTGCGCAAGTGGAAATTGAGCATCTTTGTCCTGAAATACGCGAACTAGTAGTTGTAGAAGTCGTTATATGGATACCGCTGTACTGGCTATTTGTACAAGTAGTGTGCAAGACGTGGCTGTTGTCGATCTGGCAATTTGTACAGGTAGTGGTCGCGACTTGGCTGTTATTGATCTGGCTATTTGTACAGGTAGTGGTCGAGACGTCGCTGTTATCGATGTTACTGTTGGTCACCGTCGATATAACGCAATGTGTGTTTCCCCTTAGATTACTATTTGTAATAGTGCATGTGCCATCCGATGATACTGTAAGGAAACAAACAAAAGCATGTTAGAAAATATAAAGTGTTCTTAGTAACTAAGTAGTCTTAATAAACTATAACTGGTTTTGTTTTTTTAATATTAACACTTTCAGGACAGTACGTCTAGGGATGTAAATTAGAACGCTCGTGATACGGCACTGCGGCTGTAGACGGTGGTTCAAATCACACCAAAAGTGGAACTACGTCCACAAACGGTTATTTTTCATAGGATTTATAGGAAGCATGTGGCTCTGTGCCGCTTTTGGCTGAATCACAAAGAGCTAGTGCCACAGCAAACACTCCTACACTTGCACACAAGTTTGTCTCCGTCACACAAAAAAAGACCTCGCGTTGTGGCACTATGTCTGTAGGCGGACAATGCCCATACAAAGTCTTCGTCTGTGGCCGTTACTGCCGCAACATATATCTACTTCCAAAACAGAACAATATGACAATCCGTCCCCAGACGTAATATCAATTTGTATGGAAAAATTCTGAGCCACAGCACAAATTATTGGATGAGGTTTTGTGTCCGTGAACGTGTTAAACTACTACGGGCCGCTTCCATGGCTTAGGGTTAAAAAATTAATTCGTTAACCTTGAGATGTTGACTTCTTAATCCTGGGTTAGCGTAGCGCTTAATTCGTAGTTATTAGTTAAATCTAGTCCGTGTAAGTCGCCTTAGGCTTAATTCATTCATAGAGTCGAAATGTACCTATGAAACTATCATCTTTAACGTAAGTTTAATAATTTAATTTCTTAACCCTGGACCATGCAAGCTGCCTTAAAATATGTGTACTATACCCACTCACCAAAACTGATGGGCAGAGCCATGATCAGCATTATGAGATACTTCATGATGGTTGAGGAAGTCGCTCACAATGTTATCTTGTAGATGGCGGCACTTTTTCTGGGAGTCTTGTTGCAGTGTAGTGAAGTCAACGGCAGATCGATGTGAACTGATTTATTATTTGAAAAATCCCTGCTTATATACAAATTGAGTTGAGATCAGACACTAGTTAGTGCTGACATCTTAATTTCATGTAATAACATTAAGTAATTATCCTAATGAGTAAACAACAAACATTAAGATGGGAAAACAAATAAGTACTACATTTATCTTAAATGTATAGACATAAACATCAATAGCCATAATTAGGGTTCCGTACCTCAAAAGGAGAAAACGGAACCCTTATAGGATCACTTTGTTGTCCGTCCGTCCGTCCGTCCGTCCGTCTGTCAAGACCCTTTTTCTCAGGAACGCGTAAAGGAATCAAGCTGAAATTTATATCGAATACTCAAGTTTATTTTCCCTTGGAGCTGTGAAAAAATCAAACTTCTAAGCCAACGCAATCAAAAGATACAGCCATTTATGCCGCAAATTTCCGCATATTTTCGAAACTCGCAAGGGAATCAAAACCTACAGGGTATTTCCTGTGAACTGAGAATCTTGAAATTTGGTACAAAGCAAGGCCGTAGCACAGATAAAGGAAAAATTACGAAAAGCATAAATGTTTTTATTTTCCTTCTTTTTTTATGTTAGAGAGGCCAGACAAACTAGTGGGTCACCTGATGTTAAATGAACACCACTGTCCATAGACACTCGCAGCGCCTTACACGATACCAGTGCGTTGTCGTCCCTAATCATAGATAGTTCTATCTATGATATTGAAATATTATAGATAGAACTATCCATGATGTGTATACCTATATATTTTCCTGGCACAAGCGACGTGTGGTTCCCCTCGTTCATGCCAGGAAAATATCTAGGTATAATAATTTCCGTGTATATTAAGAAAAAATTGAAATTAAATTAAAAACATATATAAGTTTTTTTTAAGTAATTATATAAATAAGTAAGTTCTTGTAATTTATAATTGTCATTTTTGAAATAGCAATTACTTTACTTACAATAAATATCAAACTGTGCCAATTACCCCATGTTTCCTTACTTTGTCGTCACTGCCCTGAGATATTATTTGTTATTTATAACGTATTATTTAATCTTCTTCTAATATATAAAAAGTTTGTTATCGAACTCTTCCGAAACGGCTTGAGTGACTGATTTTTATGAAACATTTTCTCTGTATTCGGTAGGTCTGAGGATAGGTCGTAGGCTATTTTTTATACCCTTAATCTTGACTTCGCAGACAGAGACGCGGGCAACAGATAGTTTTTTTGTATTTTCAATTAAAATACACACATAGGTATTATGTAGGTCATGATAAAACAAAAGCTATTTGTTATACAAAAGTTATCGTTAGTCAAATTAAGACCTTCTTAAATATTTATTTAGTGCGAGCCGCGTAATTTGCTCATCTTCAAATATTCACTCAATTACCAGCGTTAATGTGTCTAGACTTTTTGACTTCATTCTGAAAAATGAAGACTATAGTACAATTTTCTTCGAATCACTGGAAAAAAAATCATTAAAAATGAACATTGAACTTAAATTGAACGACAGCTTTAGCCTAGTTGGTAGTGACCCTGCCTACGAAGCAAGAGGTCCTGGGTTCAAATCCCGGTAAGGGCATTTATTTGTGTGATGAGCACGTACAATGTGAAACGCAATAAATAAATAAATAAATATTTATTCCTGAGTTATGGATGTTTTCTATGTATTTAAGTATTTATTTATTTATATAAGTATGTCTATCGTCGTCTAGTACCGATAGTACAAGCTTTGCTTAGTTTGGGACTAGGTCAATTTGTGTGAGATTATCCCCTAATATTATTTATTATTATTTATTTAAATCCTTTTTTAATAGAATCTAAAAATAAACAGCTCAGGATGCTAACCTAAAATACCTAGAGTGACAAATACATACATGACCCATACTCCACAGAAACAACAATACCCTGCAGGCTATTGTCTAACGTTTCTGACGCTTGCCTTCACATTCACTATTTTCTTTCTGTCAAACGGTATAAGATGATGACAGAAAGAGATGGTGAAAGCGAAGGCAAGCGACAAAAGGTGTAAGACAATACGGCCTCTGGTCACGTCAATTTATTCATGTTGTCTGACACGACAGCCTACTATTTAGGGTTGACCCTATATATTTCATCTTTGATAAAGATTTATTTTTGTAATTCTTTGCATAGTAGAACAAATAGAACCTACGAGAATCCTTGAACATGTACCCTCATTTCCACCCGGTTTAAACTAGACTACCTACCAGAAAGGGTTTAAACAGTAAATATTTGCAGAGGGCCACTTTGATAATTAGATTTGCAGATTGATCCCCAAATTGAATAAACTAAAACGGATTAATCAAATCGATTCAGTTCGATACTTTGTTGACTTGGTAAGGCACCAAAAACTATTATTATTTTATTCAAGCCTTTAATTGTGTTTTGAGGATTCCGTACCTCAAAAGGAAAAAACGGAACCCTTATAGGATCACTTTGTTGACCGTCCGTCCGTCCGTGTGTCCGTCCGTCCGTCTGTCTGTCAAGACCCTTTTTCTCAGGAACGCGTGGAAGTATCAAGCTGAAATTTATATCAAATACTCAAGTCTACTGTCCCTTGGAGCTGTGATTTAATCAAACATCTAAGCCAACGCAATCAAAAGATACAGCCGTTTATGACGCAAATTTCCGCATATTTTCGAAACTCGCAAGGGAATCAAAACTTACAGGGTACTTCCCGTGAACTCAGAATCTTGAAATTTGGTACGAAGCTAGGTCTTATAGCACAGATAAAGGAAAAATTGCGAAAAGCATACATTGTATTGTCTGTCTATCTATATCATTAACCAACGCACATTTTCGACACTCGCAACTCAGAATCAGAATTCCCGTGAACTCAGAATCTTGAAATTTGGTACAAAGCAAGGCCTTATAGCACAGATAAAGGAAAAATTACGAAAAGCATATTTTTTTTTGTCTGTCTGTCTATATCAGTAACCAATCTACAATGATCCCACACTGCGCACATTTTGCTTAGGAGCAGGGGTCTGCTAAGACTGGATGTTCATCATCATCATCATCATCATTTCAGCCGAAAGACGTCCACTGCTGAACATAGGCCTCCCCCAAGGCTCGCCAAACAGATCGGCCCTGCGCCATCCGCATCCAATGCGCTCCCGCTACCCTCACCAGGTCGTCGCTCCATCTTGTTGGAGGCCTACCTACACTGCGTCTTCCGGTCCGCGGACGCCACTCGAGAACCTTTCGGCCCCATCGGCCGTCAGTTCTACGGGCGATGTGCCCTGCCCACTGCCACTTAAGTCCAGCGATTCTTCGAGCTATGTCCGTGACTTTAGTTCTCGCGCGGATTTCATCATTTCTAATGCGATCCCGTAGAGAAACTCCAAGCATAGCCCTCTCCATCGCCCTCTAAGTGACCTTGAGCTTCCTTATAAGACCCATCGTTAGCGGCCACGTCTCAGTGCCATAAGTCATCACTGGCAACACACACTGGTCAAAGACTTTTGACTTGAGACACTGCGGTATATCGGATGACAAGATATTGCGGAGCTTCCCGAACGCTGCCCAGCCGAGTCTAATTCGTCGATTGACCTCTTTCTCGAAGTTGCACCTACCCAATTGGATTGTATGTCCCAGATAGATATAGTCGTCAACAACTTCGAGCAAAGTATCTCCGATTACGACGGGAGTTGGTACAACATGGGCGTTCGACATGACCTTCGTCTTGTCCATGTTCCATTTAAGACCAACTCTCTCGGAGACTCTTCCGAGGTCAGCGAGCATCGCACTGAGGTCCTCCAAGGTCTCAGCCATAAGCACCACGTCGTCGGCAAATCGAAGGTGAGTGAAGTATTCGCCATTTACATTGATGCCACGCCCTTCCCAGTCCAGAGTCTTGAACGCATCCTCTAGTGCAGAGGTGAACAGTTTCGGAGAGATAACATCTCCTTGTCTGACTCCCCGCTGCAATAGAATGGGCTTCGACATCTGATCCTGAAGTTGGACGGACATTGTGGCGTTATTATACAGACACTTCAGCACTTCGATGTACCGGTAGTCTACTTGGCACCGTTGGAGAGACTGCAGTACAGCCCAAGTCTCGATCGAATCGAAGGCCTTCTCGTAGTCCACAAATGCCAGGCAAAGGGGGCGGTTATACTCCTCGGTTTTCTGTATAACCTGCCGCAACGCATGTATGTGGTCCACGGTGCTAAAGCCTTTTCGAAACCCGGCTTGTTCGGGAGGCTGGAAGTCGTCTAACCTGCGCGCGAGACGATTCGTGATGACTCTCGAAAACAGCTTGTAAACATGGCTCAGAAGTGAAATGGGTCTATAATTCTTCAATAAGGTATTATCGCCTTTTTTGAAGAACAGCACCACTACACTTCTGTTCCATGCTTTTGGTGTTTTCCCTTCACGGATGGCGGTATCGAATAGTTTCTGAAGGGCTTTGAGGATCGGTTTTCCACCCGCCTTCAGAAGCTCGGCTGTTATTCCGTCATCACCAGGGGCCTTGCCATTCTTTAGTTGTTTGAGAGCCGTACTAATCTCGTACAGGCTGACGTCCGGGATGTCTTCGGTATAGTGCCGGGTTAATCTAGCTCTCGGGTCTTCAGCTAGATCCATGACGGGTTTCTTCGTTGATGTGTACAGCAGTCCATAGAACTTCTCAACTTCTAACAATAGCTCCGGTTTAGAGGTCACGATCCTACCTTCATCGGTCTTTAACTTTGCCAATTGGCTTTGCCCAACAGACAGATTCTTGGCAAAAACTTTAGAGCCTCTGTTGCGCTCTATCGCCACTTCAATACTATTAGTATTAAACTGGCGTATATCGCGCCTCAGAGACTTTGAGATCTGTCTGTTAAGCCGCCGGTATTGGCAAGCGTCACCAGATGTCTGTAGGATCATTTTACGTCGATCTTCCATGAGCTTTAGAGTAGAAGGTGTGATTTTTTTGGTTCTATTTGTACGGTGAGTCTTAAAAAACTTTGACCCAACCGTATGGACAGCTTCCACAAACCCGTCATTGTAGTCATCCATGTCGCTTCCTAGGCATTCGAAACGGTTTTGAAGTTCGAGCTGGAACGTTTCGAGGTTTTGTAGCTGGGCTGGTGCCGGGCGGAGCGTAGACTTTATCAGTCGCGATTTTCAAGCTTGAACCGAATATTCAATGTGCCTCGTACCATACGGTGATCACTCCCGGTTTTAACCGCACTGATCACGGAGACATCATTGAATATTTGCTTCCTCGTCGACATAATAAAGTCTATCTCATTCCTCGTTACACCGTCAGGGCTCATCCAAGTCCATTTCCTGTGCTCTCGCTTCTTGAAGAAGGAGTTCATCATATAGAGTCCCTCCTTCTCCATAAAGCCGGCCAGTAGGTGGCCCCGGTGATTCCTACGCCCTACTCCAAATTGCCCCATTCGCAGCTCTTCACCATCCCGTTTACCCAGTTTTGCGTTAAAGTCCCCCATAACAACCGTGAAGTGAGTTCCGGAGCTATGCATGGCTCTGGAGATATCCTCATACATAGTTTCCACCTCTTCGTCGGAGTGTGCCGAAGTCGGAGCGTAAACCTGTACGACCTTCAACGAATACCGTTTGGTCAATCTTAGTACAAGGTACGCTACCCTGGTCGACACACTCACGATCTCCACGACGTTGTTTACAAGGGACTTGTGGACGATAAACCCGACACCGCCCTGGGACTGTTGGTCGCCCTCCCGGAAATAGAACATGTTACCAGAGTTCAGGATTATCGTGTCCTCCCCCTCTCTTCGGACTTCTGATAACCCTACTATCCCCCATCGTAACCTGCTCAATTCTTCCTCCAGTTCTATTAACCTATCATCCGTCCGCAGTGTACGGCAGTTATACGTTGCCAGGGCCAGGGATCGTTGCTGATGGTAGCCGGATCGCTTCCGGGGATTCTTAGCACCCCTTGCCCCGCCGCTACCCAGGCCGATACCGTAGCCTGGAACAGCGGGGCTACCGGAGACTAGGGGCCGTTTTCTTTTGGACTCAGCCATAGGGGGGTATTTGCCGTAGTCGCCACGCTTGGCAGGCGGGTTGGCGACCGCAGTGGAAAAAACCGTACATATTAGGGACGCTGCTGCCCATCCTCCGGTATTACTGGCCGCAGTTTTAGGACATACCCGGGTCCATAGGATGGATAGGGTGGATGTTCATAGATACATATAATTTTGTATGGAACCCTCGGTGCGCGAGTCTGACTCGCACTTGGCCGGTTCTTTTTTTTAACATAACAGTTTGACCGATTACAAGAAACCTTTTCTTGTAGGTTCTACCGAATCATTTGATTTTTGACCGTTGTCGCTTGACGCAGTAATTGTCATAGTGTTTTTCCTTGTTAGCCAATGCGAGTCACTATTACATTACATATGTCACAGATCTCTAAAAAGGTTGCGCACTGGATGACGATTCAGTTGATTCGATAGTACCTAGTTCTTAGTTTGTCAGTTAGCTAATTCATTTTAGAATCCCGTATCCAAAACATGCCAACGAGACCCCATTATTATTGTTCCGTCCGTTGCATGTCCGTCTGTAATCCGCCCGCAAGACTAACCTTTGACACGAAGTTTTGACAAATTGTGTATTAATGTAGCCACTATAATAACGAATACTAATAATACAGGTACAGTCAAGTGTAAAAATATGGGTGCACACAACTTGCTCATAAATATGTCCCATAGCTCTTACAGGCCTCATGCATGCCATGTACTTACGCGCGATATTTACCTACCGCGGGGACGATCTGCTAAGATCGAAATTCCAGTAGGTTGTCACAAGCGCGCGCCGACGCACGTTCATTCGTGTTCCACGGAAAAAATATGCCGCCTGGACTTTTATAAGTGAATGGTGAAACCGGGGGCAAATTTTAATATGACTATGCTAGAATTAATAGCTAATATAACAATTTGGAAGTTCGTATCGTGCTGTCCCTCTTACTCTTCTATAAAAAGCTATAAGCGTGAGCGGGATGGCACGATGCGAAGTTCGAAAGTTGACCTTCGTATTTAGTAATAACGCTAGGGTACTGTGAGCATGGCAATGTGTTCTGCGCATTACAATAAATATCCTTTTTTGTTAGGATTCCAGAGCTAAAATGGCAAAAACGGAACCCTTATAGTTTCGCCATGACCGTCTGTCTCTTTGTCCGTCCGTGGCTTAGCTTAAAGAATATTAGTGCTAGAAAGTTTGCATGGATATAATATATAGCAATTATCCCGACAAAATGGTAAAATAACATGTAGAAATTTTTTTTTAATCCAAACTGCCAGCCCTTGTCACTGTCGGCACGCACACATTCTTAAGGAGACGGAGTAGTATAATCTGTGGCTACAATCGCGGTAAGTACCAAAATTTTGTACGGGATGCAGTATCTGTTACGAAGTAACTATTAAGTAATCTGTGGCTCTTATGTCGTCGAATTAAGGTATAGGTATATAACGATGGGAGGATTAAATCGATACTTATTTTTGCACTTGACCGTACATTCACATGCGTAAACGTAAGCGTACTCTTATTTCCAAAAGTATGCACACGATTTTAAACTACTTGAGTACACATGTATCCAAAAATTCCATTACAATAAGATCATACTATTATTTGCTTCCATATTTAAGTAATCGTGTCGATTTTTGGATAAAATCATTTTGAACGTAATGCATGTGCACTTTGTTCAAAAATCTTGCACATAAGTATACATACTTTTGGAAACATGCACGTGATTGTACCTACGGTTGCGTCGAAATTGAAAAATGAATGGAATGATGTTTGCTCAAACATCTCACTTTGTTTGTTTATAACATTTGTATTTTGATGGAAATTTTCTGAAATTTGAAGTAGGCATCCATTTATGCACAGGCAATGAAAAATATATGTAAAAATATTTATCTTCTGAACGCATTGATGATCTATGATAGATGCAAGTTAAGAGGTTAACAAACTTTATCTTGACACTAGTATACCTTGTACTTAAAATTTATTGGTTTGCAGCAAAGTTTTAATGAATATAAATTATTATTATTATTACTAGCCTATTCTGTCCCACTGCTGAGCAAAGGCCTCCCCCCAACATCTCCACTGCTCTCTGTCCGCTGCATACGAGGGCCAGTCCTCCGTGAAGAAGTCCAGTTCATCTCGCCATCGCCGTCTGGGTCTACCAGGTCGCCTTTTCGCGTTTTTGGGTTTCCACTCGGTGGTTATCTTGGCCCACAACTCGTCTGGCATGCGGCAAACATGGCCAGCCCAGTCCCACTTCAGCTTACACGCCGTTCGACCTGCATCAGTGATCTGAGTCATGGAGCGCAGGTCGGTGTTCCGGATCCGATCCACTAATTTAACACCTAGCATGCTGCGCTCCATGGCCCGCTGGCAAACCCCGATTTTGGACTTCAGAGCTTCCGTCAAAGACCAAGTTTGAGCACCGTAGGTGAGAACTGGTAGTACGCACATGTCCATGAGTTTCTTTTTCAAGGAAATTGGGAAGTTACCCTTCATGAGATGTTTCATGGACCAATAGCTCCTCCAGGCGTTTTCTGTCCGTCTTTCGACTTCTTTTTCTTGCCGTGCCTGGAAGGAAACTAATTGGCCCAAGTAAATATACTCATGGACATATGCGATCTGTTCACCGTTTATCTCTATCCTACGTTTGGTGCTATTTGTCATTAACTTGGTTTTTGACATATTCATCCTTAGTCCAATCTCGAGGCTCGCCATGCTTAGATCACTAAGCATGCCTTCGAGGTCGGCGGCTGATGAGGAGAAGAGGACTATATCGTCGGCGAATCGAAGATTAGTTAACCTCCGATCACCGACGACCAGTCCCCTGCTCTCCCAGCTCGGCGCTAGCTTCCGAAAGACCTCTTCGAGAGTGCTGGTAAAAAGCTTAGGCGATAGCGGGTCTCCCTGTTTGACTCCTCTTTGTATAGGGAAGGAAAGTCCTGTTGAGTCTAGTTTTATTGCGGCTGTACTATTGGTATATATGGCTTCGAGAAGATTAATGTAGGCACGTTCAATGGTTTGAATGTGTAATGCTTCGAAAATGGAAGAATGTGTAAGGCTGTCAAAGGCTTTAGAGTAGTCGACAAAGGCAAGGTAAAGGGGGGAGTTATATTCCTGACATTTCTCCAGTATCTGGTTTAAGGCTTGAAGGTGATCAGTGGTCGAGAGCCCAGGTCTAAATCCTGCCTGCTCAGGCGGTTGGTGGTGATCAAGTTTTCCTGATATGCGCTTTTCGATAATTTTAATAAAGATTTTGTACAGATGAGAGACAAGACTTATAGGGCGGTAATTTCCAATATCAGTCTTGTCTCCCTTCTTGTACAATAGGATGATATTTGAGTGGCACAATATATACAATAATAAATATAAATAATAGTTTAAATGCCATTTTCTAGAGTTCAGTTATCAGATTTCATGACCTTGCATTAATAACAATACAAACATATTATGAACTTGTTAAAGATCAGACTATATAGTGAAAATTCCAGTACAAATTCTAAAGTAGATACGAAGGTAGAAAGAGTAGGTAGAACGAATATTATTATGACTACAATGGTGTAAAATATGGGCGCTCTAATGATTTTATCTTATATAGGTAGTTTCTACGGCAGGTTAATATAACTGACCGTCATTTCTCAGCTCTAAGCATAATCACCCATTACCAACCCATTCGAGGATACTTACTTACCATTTCAGAAACGATGTCGTAGGAATATGTGTAGAGACAAGGGAAAGTATCTTTTTTGTAACAGAGATATTCTATTTAAATAGCTAATAATTATTTCCTTAAAAGGAACATCAAACTTACGTTGTTGTTTCTGAAAATAACCATTACATTAGTATACCAAGACTATGGTACGGTACGGTGTGGATGTATAAAGATACCGCAATATTTTGGAACGTCTTACCCATACTATCTACACAAGGCGAAATTTTAAACCTGACACATAACATCTGCCTTGGCAAATATTTCTCTATGGTGGCTTAAAAAAATTTAGCCGTCATTAATTTAAACCAAAAAAAAAACAAATCCTCATAAACTTTCGCATTTTTATATGTTTTTTTTATTGTGAGAGGGAGGCAAACGAGCAAGCGGGTCTTCTAATAGACAATGATCACCGCCCATAAATATCAACAACTCAAAGAGAGTCACTAATCTGTTGCCAGCCTTTAAAGGAAACTTAAACCCTTTTAATTTATAATATTAGTAGGATATATTGATACCTATGCCAGATTACATCCTTCTAGTACTAAATTATCTGAACAAAATCCGCGGAAAGACTCCTTGTCGATTACAGAACCCTAAAAAATATGTGTCTCATATATACGTCGCTTGTTGCCGCATCGCTTGTTTGACGCAGTTTGTTAGCGTGTTGAAAAGTTTCCGGGAAATGTTGTTTTTCAATTGTTTTTCATCCCCCCCGCCACTGGTGTTGCACGCAGTTGAAAACTCGAATCAAATCAGGGATCTAAAGCAATTAATCTACGACTCAGCTAAGCCAGCTTTTAAACTAAAGTTCGGAGGTAAACTGCGAAACTTTGTTGTGGTGTAATGTCGCTTCTGTAATTGGATTTACTCGAATCGTCTGCCTTTCATATGACTTATTAACAGAAAGTTTTTGAAAGTTTCTGACTCAATAAATATAGCCCATTAAAAGTCCATTTTGATTTTTGGCTTATTAGCATTTTATACACTTTCGCAGTTTTTATACTTATAAAACATTTCATACATTTTGTAGCAAATTATATAAAATTTTAAATAGCCCGTTTTTATAGGGCCAGACTCGTAGTTACATCAGGTTACACACCATTATAGAGACTTATCCTTTTGCTTTCGTCGGCAATTCGTCAGAAATAATTTTCATTCCGCAAAAATAGTTAGGTTAGGTTAGTTAGGTATCTATGTATAGATGCCCGAAGGGCAAATAGGCTAGAAACAGGACCCCTGCCACGTTAATCAAAACATGCTGATGTTTCGTTGGTGCTATAAATAGATGCCTTTGTCATTCATTAAACAATAATGTGATATGAATTTAGTTGCTCTCTTGTTTATAAATATATACAGGGTTATTTTTAATTCACTGACATCCTCTTAACCCTGAATTCCTATCACTCAAACAAATGTTTTTTGTTTTACGACTTTTTAAAATTAAGCACTTTTTTTCCCATACAAATACACAGAGTATCGTAAAAATAAGAGGCAGAATCAAATTTTCAAAACGTTATTACACCAAAAATATTAAGTTATGACAAAAGCCGTAAAACAAAAAACATTTGTTTAAGTGGTAGGAGTTTAGGGTTAAAAGGATGCTAGTGAATTACAAATAACCCTGTAGATACATGTTGAATATAAAGCATGTTCCCATTCATGTGTAAAGCATGTTAAAGTATGTAACCATCGAATCTGTCATCAATATCCCTGTAGCAGAATGCTCTCGCCAAGCGACCTGTACAGACCAGTGGTAAAGTATCACGATAGCAGCAACCGAAATGGTGAACCCTTCAGGACCACGACCAACTTAAAACAATACGTATATTGATGTTTTAAACGTATCGTATTGTGTTCGTGTTCACATTTAGAGAACACTAGAGATGCGATGGAATTTTGTAAATTTAATGTTCTAATTAATGAAGTTAGACCAATTTTATTACCTTGCTACTCTATTAAAGTATGAACAGTGTAAAGTAGAATAGCCAGACAGTTTTTAGGGTTCTGTACCCAAAGGGTAAAAACGGAAACCCTATTACTGAGGCTCCGCTGTCCGTCCGTCCGTCCGTCCGTCCGTCCGTCTGTCCGTCTGTCCATTTGTCACCAGGCTGTATCTCGGGAACCGTGATAGCTAGAGAGTTAAAATTTTCACAGATGATGTATTTCGGTTGCCGCTATAATAACAAATACTAAAAAATGGAATTAAATAAATATTTAAGGGGGCTCCCATACAACAAACATGATTTTTTTGCTCTTTTTTGCTCGATATAGATAACGGCAACAGGTAGACACTTGAAATATTCACAGAATAAATTATATATTGACTTTAAAAATAAATCATTAAATTAAAATAAAAAAATATTTAAGGGGGGCTCCCATACAACAAACGTGATTTTTATAGATAATTGTACGGAACCCTTCGTGCGTGAGTCCGGCTCGCACTTTGCCGATTTTTATGACCACCGTAAAGTACTTAACCTGATCATCATCATTTACGACGGCCCTGCTGCTAGGTACTGTTGGGACCACGCTAGGGCCCTGGGCGTAGCTTCACTATGTCAAGAAGACTATATTATTGAAAATACAAGTTTAACTTTCGGCTGGTGTTTATTTCATGGCTCTTGCATCACAATTGAACAGATTCATTTATCTTTCGATTGCTGACATTCGGCTGCTCTTCTTAATTTAAAATTCAAAATATTACCATAGAGCTCCCGCGTGCCAGCATCCTTACAATACCTACAGGCCTCAATGAGAGAACGTAGGCTGTTTTTCCCACGCGGCCTCAATGTGGGTTGAAAACTTTAAACATGACCACAGGTTTTATTCATATGCAGATCTGAAGTTGTTTTCCTTCAATGAAAAGTTTTTTTTTTTTAATAAATAATAGGCTTACGTTTGGCCTCAATCTCGCTTGATGGAAGGTAAAACGACAAATGTTATTTCGCAAATGAATTCCGAAAACCTCAAAGTGCGTACCATTGTGTCTACGCTCGAACACTGCTCGCTCGCTGCTTTAAAAGCCATAATTACCTAAGTCAAACCAAGAGACTGCCATGACTTTTTAATTTGACCTAAAAATCGATGTAATCGTTAATCTAATTTTCGTGCCGTATAAGGGCACGATTAACACTGCAATAACCACTCAATAGGGTTGTTTTTTATCGGTAAAGCGCCACCACATTTGAAGTAATCGTTAACCGCTTCGGGTCGTGCAAAAAATGATAAATTGGTCGTAAAACGGCACCACGGACTCAATTATCTGTTCGTGAGGCCCTGGAATCCGCTCAATTTCGCTAATGGTTCCATAACAAATGGGAGACGAACCGTCCGAGCATGTCAGCACCCGATGTCCTAGATGGCGCAGGATGTCCTATTTATGTGCCGGATCTTGTTTGTCGTGTATTTTAAAATTAGATTTACTGTCTTGGGTGTGATCACAATGTTGGTACGGTTGGCAGCGGAATATATCTCTACTACTTACTACTACTGAAATCTGAAGAACGTTAGAGTGCGAGGATTATTATTGTGAGTTTTTTCCTGGTATATGAGTGGCAATAGCATTTCATTGAGTAGTTTCATGGATTATTTCTTGGTACTTTTTGATTCGTTATTTTTTGTTATTTACTTTTAAACGACATCATTAGCCAAAGCAATAAAAACACAAAGAATCTCTTGAAAGCCATCATTTTACAGTAAAACTCTTCTAAATTTAGCCACATGTGAATGATTCTAACCATCCCACGTGTGGATCAAGTCTAGACAATAAAATGAACATAAGCCGTTTTACAGCCGAAAATCGCCTATTTGGCCCATATTCGGCAGTAACAGTTTATAACGGTTGTTTCATTGAGTAAATAAAATGGAATTCGAAAACGCAATAAAACCGAATCGGGTCAGACGATAAAATGCCGCTGTTTAACGTCGGAGTTAAATACGATTGACGAATGGATGCAGCTGAAGAGTTGAAATTGTTAATGAATGTGTAGAAGTGTTTCTTATTAAGGTGGAACGGCACGCTCTAGGCGCGAAATTCAAAATTTTTACAGGTTTTAATTTATTTTGGGTAAACGGTGAAACTGTTTAACTTCATATGGTACTTGCGCTAGTAAAACAGTGTTCTTTATACTATTGTGTAAAGCTTTTTAAGAATAAAACTGTTAGCTTGATATAAAAGTTGTCAAACATAGAAATTCGGACTTTTTGAATTTTTGTTGAAATTTCATATAGGAAAGGCAGCCCCCGACGGATATTCCTCGGTTATGTATTATTGTAAAATTATTATCGCTACATCTAAGTACATCTTCGAGAAACAGACACGTTAGGGAAAAACTGTAAACATCGATATTCATTGTTTAGGTACTTAAACACCGATTTCTCGAGATATTAACTCTTTTTTAGAAAGTATTTTTACGTCTATTATAATATTTCGTTACATAATAATTGGGTTAAGTCGGGGGTTTTGAGTTATTTTATTCTTTTTCGATGAGATTTTTTTTTCTTTTTCGATGTGATTTTTACCGTCGTGGTTTTTTTTCAAAATTTTTAATTTTGCTTAATTTTATTTCAGACTTTTAGAGAGCATATACGAATTATAATCTATATAATGTGTAGGTAAGATCTCGCAAAACAATAAGTGTGATTCATCCTACCACATAATATTAAGTTCCTTATTAAATATTATACAGTTGCTTTCTGTTGGTTTTTGTTCAGAATTGGTGCAATTATTATTTGGGAACATGCATTAAGCTACCACGTACACATTGCTGAAAACAGAATTGTAATCGGACATTTCGTTTTGATTATATTGCAACATTGTTTTGCACTAATATTGTGGCGCCCCCTAGTGAGTTACAGCCATGACACCTGTCTAAGAACATGAACTCATCAAACACAAACCCGTTATTGAAAACCGCATCAAAATCGGATCATTAGTTTAGAAGATAGGTTGGAACATTACTTTGCACAAACGCACACACAAACATCTCTCACCCTAAACACATACAGGTATAGCAGGTGCTCCGTTCCGTCGTGGGTAAAAATAGATATCACGGGACAATTCACACCAATTGACCTAATCCCAAAGTAAGCTAGGCAAGCTTGTGTTGTGGGTACCAGGCAACGGATAAACATACTTATATAGATAGATACATACTTAAATACATATTAAACAGCCAAGACCCGAGAACAAACATTCGTATTTTTCATACATATATCTGCCCCGACACGGGAATCGAACCCGGGACCTCAAGCTTCATAGCCAGGTTCTCTAACCACTAGGCCATCCGGTCTGAAAAATCAATTAATCAGTCAATTACTGAAATACACATTCTACGTCGAAGTAAATCCAAAATGCTGTATACTTACCTATATTTATCATGCTGCAGACTTGTAATCTGATGCTATAATTGGCAGTCTGGTTGTTTACACAGACCGATGCGCTTCTAATATTATGCATGACGCTACTAAATTATTGTAGTTCTCAATACCACTCTGCATAGTTCACAACTGGATACTTTGCAGGGCATTTTGTACTTTACACGTACTGTGCAATTTCTTAAGTAAACACATAAATACTCCGATGCTAAATTGTGTCTCTTATGTAATTACCGACCCAGCTAATGTTTACAAATCAAGAGTATATTCAAGTATGTTCAATAGAATTTCCTTTGAACTTAGCGGTGTCTACATGGTAAGCCGTGACAAAAGTAACTATTGTGCAGAATTACAAACAGACGTTGCTATGGGATGTAGAACGTGATTAATTTCAATGAGCTCCCGATATTTCGACGCAAACCAACGTTATTGTTTCATCATCATTCATCTGCAAATCCATCCGCGTCAATAACCTAATCAACTGTTTATCATTAAAAACGTTCGTTTTAATATATTTCTGACGAAATTCATTATTATAGATGCCACAACATACATACAAGACGCGACTCTAGTAAAGAAACACTTTATTTTAGCTCTGAATACCAGATCGATAAACTGCAAAATCTGATGTTTTATTGCTTTAAAACAACTAAATAGGTAGTCGATTGAGTTGGCAATGAAGTGACGTCATAACTAGCTATTGCCACTCGAAATCGATGAGAGAATCTTGTTTTGGCAGCTCATAAAAAAAAGTTAGTAATGCAATTATTACAGAAAAAAAAATCCTTTAACCTTTGACTATCATAACAGACTTCGTCTAGTTCTAGGTTTCTATTCTAATTCTTACCTAGCGCAACTTGCACCTAAGTAAACAATTAATGCCTTCTCGTTCCAGCAACCTATAAGTACAGTTTTTACTAGCAGTGATCATTATCACTGATCATTAAAAAAAAAACATTTTTAAAATCCGAGTCAAATATTCACTGGAATTTGAACAGAGTCAAATTTTGGGATATAAAGCCATTTTACACACTCTCGGTCCACACGTTTGCACATAAATCAGAGTAAAGAAGGGTACCGGGTAAAATCGCTGAGAAAAATTACCGGTTGGATTATGGTTTAACCTTGTTAGGGCGGTATGGGCTGTTTGCTGACAAATTCGCTTCATTCCGGACACGTAATCAATTTTTCAGCAGGATTTCCGTACATGTGAAATTTTCGTTTGACGGCTTGGTCATAGCAAAAGGGATTTAACAAAATATCACATTTAAATAAAAGCAATATGCAGATTGACGACCAGATAGCCTGGTGGTTAGAGAACCTGACTAGGAAGCTTGAGGTCCCGGGTTCGATCCCCAGTCGAGGCAGATGTTTGTGTGAATAATACGAATGTTTGCACTGAAGTCTTGTATGTTTAATATGTATTTGACTATGTATTTGTCTATATAAGTACCTATATGTTTATCCGTTATCTACCCACACACCCATAGTACAAGGTTTTTTAGTTTGGGACTAGGTCAATTGGTACCAATGGTCCGATGATTTATTAATTGCATACAGAAAGGTGATATTGTAATATTCGAGCCAGAGATATTGAAGCTTTAGTAATAGACTAGTGGTTTTTGTTTTGAATTAACTTTGCGTAGGTAATATTGTATTCTTGTTAAACTTTCTTAGTTTCCTCATTCTCCAATTTTTATTGGCAAGAATATTCAATCATTTAAAATACATGTTAACTTATGGCGTCAATATATCAAAGGGGAAAACTGCGCAATTCATGAACCATTTTGCTACGTTAATGAATGAGATGCAATACGCAATTATGGTTCATTAAATATGTATTAAAAGCTGGAAATTCAATCTGAATTTATATTCACAGTACTCGTATCTGCTGCAAGTTGGAAGTGGTTGAATATTGCTTGCCAATTACGACGGTATCTTTGACGCTAAAACAATGCTGATACAAATGTTCGCGTTTAGCTTGAAAACAGAACTTATTTGTGTTTAATAGAATCGAGTTTCAAGTGCCAACACAATTGTTATTCACTCTGTGTAGTAAAGGGAAATGCAATTCATCTTGAGCATCTCAAGAAAACTATAAGGAAACGACGGGATGATAGAATCATGAATGAGAAGAACAGAAGTATTATCATGTGATTTCTTAGGTTTTTAGTAAATTCCGGTGATTGCCAGTGAAATCTTAACCTTTTGGAACCACAATCTCTTTAATAACACATTAAATCTATAAGCAACTGACTTCGTTATATACTGAGCAAGCAAAATAAACATATATGGCGTTTTAGCCGCTTAGGCTCCTCGCGCTTTTATTTCATGTGACATTTCTATTGCTCTTGTTATTAATTCTATAGGCTGGATGGTTTTAATAGCAAACAATATATGTACCTAATAGTAACATGAGATGTTATGCACATGCTGTATAATATACAGTGTATATACTCGTACACCGCGCTTTCTTTGAAATCCGTTAATTTCGACAAATGGCTTAGTATAATCGACCAAGAAATTCCTTTACCAAACTAAGGTTCAATGTCAGTTGTACGGCTTAAAACATCAAAGGCTATTTTCACTCTCAAGTCAGTGGTTACATTGTTAATTAATGGCATGCGGTAAATTATGTGCCTACAACTGAACTGCGCTGTGCTGTCGAAGTAAAATCACTGTTATAATATCGTCGGGTGACAACCAAAAGTCACTAAGTACCAAATACCTACTTTAAAGCAAAGCTCGTATCTCAGTATGAAATTACTAACTAGATACGACTTTTTGAAGAACAGCGACAGAAATTTTAGTGAGTTTTGGTTGTCATCCGGCGACATGTGACACTAACTGATTATCAGCCTTATTGTTTTTATTCTGATGTAGAAATTGTCATTAAAAATGGCAAAGCACTTACTTGGTCGACTATGTATCGAAAGAAATTACGTAGCAGGTAGGCAACTAACTTTTGGGCCTAATCGAACATTTTTTCAAACAATAAATAAATATATCCAGAAATCTGCTACGGATATGTAGCTTGGATGACAATACGAGCACACTCAACATAAATTTCAACAAAGGGTTTGTTATTTTATTTTTTTTACACAAACTTTTTTCCTGGTAATGTCTTGAGACCGACGTGACGTTTTGGCGTTTATTCGATATTTACCCCCTCATGATATGTGCAGAGGAAAGTCTGTAAAGTCCTCCAAATCCCAAAGTAAACGATCCTAAAATATATTGTATTATGTATCGTAAAGATCCACAAACAGTCTGTAAAAAAAGACAGTTTATAAAAAAGTACCAATACTACTAAATAAATCATTTTAGAAATGTCTTTCTCCACACACACACTGTGCGTACTGTGTGTTCTTTCTGTACACTCATGGTTTTAAAGTAAAGAATATTAAAACTACTAAAAAATAAGTTCGATGCCTAAATATAATTAGTAAACAAGGGTGAAATTTTGAGCGTATGTTTTCGATACATCACTCAAGGACTAAAAGGCTCTACTAAGTCTCGAGTTGCCAAAGTATTTATTAAGAACTTTATTAACGACTAGCTTTTGCCCGCGGCTTCGCTCGCGTGTACCATGAGAATTCCAAAGAACCAAGATATCATGCAAGCAAGCATACAGGCAAGCAAGTAAGCATGCAAGCATGCAAGCAAGATGCAAGCAAGCATGCATGCACGCTTGCATGCTTGCGTGACAGTGGGACCATCTTAGGAGTAGGTATATTATATTCTTTCGAATAAAAAAGAATTTTAAAAATCGGTCCACAATTGGCCGAGAAATCGGTGAACATACCTACATAAAAAAAATACATAAAGTGGAATGCATAACCTCCTCCTTTTTTTGAAGTCGGTTAAAGAGCCCTTATTATTTATTTTAGCTTACAACCAGTACAACGCAAAATCCCGTTTTTTCCCGTTCCCGTAAGAATTTCGGGAAATACTTTCTTAATACTCCCCTACACTCTCCAAGAAACCCACTTGCCAAATTTCAGCTTTCTACGACCAGTAAAACGAAAAATCCCGTTTTTTCCCGTTCCAGTGGGAATTTTGGAAAGTCCTCTGTCAATGCTCCTCTACACTACACTCCCCAAGTAACCTCATGCCGAATTTCAGCTTTCTACGACCAGTAAAACGAAATAAATACCCTAAGCACGCAGCACGGAATGCTGAGGACCTGGGTTCGACTCCCAGCATTGGTCTTTTTCCTGGGGTTTTTTCTGTGCATCTATATTTCAGTTTGTATTTAGTATGAAATATATGGTTTCACGGGATGACCGTAAAAGTAATAAAAAAATGAAGTTGAAAAAAATAGATACAAAAAGATGTTCATTTATCAGTCCGTATAAACGCTTTCAATTGAAAGAGCGAAAAAATCTTTTTGTTTTAAGGAACACAAAAGTGCTTTTCCTCGCTAACATTTTAGTCAAGTGAAAATTGTCAAAACGCGGACGGTTTAGTACCCGGAGGGCGCGGCTCAGTTTTACAAGGTTATTGATAAAATAAAAAGCTAAACTAAAACTAAGCTTTATGCAGAATGATTTGAGGCTTATTTTGCTTTACATCAGGAACTTTAGATAGAACCTTGAAGCTGCGGTGTGACTTTAAGCGCCTTGGGAACGTTCAGGCAAATAGCGGTGCGAAACGGCCAAACATTTTCATATACTTGTTCGTACCATAATGTTTTGGTTTTGCCTACAGCATACATTTAGATTACAACTTTCGAAGTGAGGACAACTTTCCATTCAAAATCCTGTCACTTTTAAAACTTTTGCTAAAGTTCTATACAGTTCAGTCATAAGTTGTGAAAGTGATACGAGGAAAACATTTTCATATTCTTCAGACAAAATAATGTCAGTTTTGGTTTACACTGACGACTGCATAGCCAAGTGGTTAGAGAACCTGACTATGAAGCTTGAAGTCTCAGGTTCCACCCGCGGCTAGGCATCTACCTATATCAAAATATATATTTGTATGAATGATAGGAATGTTTGTATAATAATTATTTTTTTCAAAAAAACACCTTTTACGAAGTATCCTTATAGTGCTCTACTTCCTAAATAGGTAAAAACCTGTAAGTACTATAGATAAACAGCGCATCTTCCCCTAAATTAGACGATATTTAAGAGCATAATTACTGCATATTTTAAATTTATATACAACTATGTGTCAACCTACCTATAAATGCGCGCGAGCACGCGTGCGTGTGCGAGAGTGTGTGTACGTGTATGAGAGAGTGTTTGTGTGTGTGTAGATGTGCGAGTGTGTTTTTTAACTTATAACTGTTAAAAATGCTTCTGTTTCATCATAACTTTAATTAAATAACCAAGCAGTAACAGATTTCTTACATTCATTTTTTGACATTGGGTAGATATTTAGTATTATAACTGTGTCCGAGTCTTGGATGTTTAATATTACTAAGTATGTTTTTATCTATATAATTATGTTTATCGGTTGTCTAATACCCATAGTACTTTGCTTAGTTTGGGACTAGGTCAATTAGTGTCAATAGGCCCATGCTTTACTTGTTTACTTCTATACGCCCTTCGTTTCATTCTGTGTTCGTTTTGGTCTCATCTTGGTCGCTATCCATCACTATCTTTTTTGGTCAACTTCTGCAACTTTTCTATCTCACAATACGTCTTATTCGTTTTTCGTCACGGTCTTTCTTGGACTCATTCGTCGTTTCCCGTTCGTTTTTGTCTCATTTACTTATTCGCCAAAATTATTTTGATACGTTCGGTGCTGGTAAATAAGTAAATGAGACAAAAAATTAAAGGGAAGAACGACGAATGAGCCCAAGAAAGACCGTGACGAAAAACTAAGAGATAGACAAGTTACAGAATTTGACCAAATAAGATAGTGACGGATTGCGAACAAGACGAATAAAGAATTAGTGACGAATACAGAATGCGACGAATGAAGAATTAAACTAAAAAAGAATGAGACGAGATAATAGGGTACCGTTTTAAGTTAGGTTAGCTTTAACGCATGCAAGTAAGTACCAAAATTTAAGAAAAAACAAGACATAAAAGGCACAATGCAAACCAAAATGTAAGCAAAAATGTAAACAAGAACGCAAGCAACTTGCAAGAAATAAGCTTACAAGCGTGCCTTCAATTTATTTTATGAAAATAATAAAACTTAATGCGACTTTTAGACTACCAGAAGGCCTAGTAGGTAGAGAACCTGACTACGAAGCTTGAGGTCCCGGGTTCGATTCCCGCGTCGGGGCAGATATTTGTATGAATAATACGAATATTTGTTCTCGGGTCTTGGGTGTTTAATATGTATTTAAGTAGGTATGTATCTATCTATATAAGTATGTTTATCCGTTACCTTGTACCCATAACACAAGCTATGTTTAGCTTACTTTGGGACTAGGTCAATTGGTGTAAATTGTCCCGTAATAATTATATTTATTTATTTTATTTAATGCATTTATTTTAAAGTCAGCTTTTATTACTTACTTGATGGATTTTTAAATCACCTGACCGTTCATCCTTCAAAAGTGTTGACATCGCCATTATTACACCGTTATTTCATGCATTCAAGCTATTTTCCTCTACTATTTTCAAACATTTGAATCAGCTGCGAAGCACCAAGGACGCTTTTAGTTAGTAATGTAAACAATCCATTATTTGGCGGGACGTTTCATTACAGCTATCAACTTTCAACGCTCCTTAATTACTCAAGGAACACCGCAATCTTAGTATCATTGATATAAAGTTATAAACGAAAACACGTTCATATTTCTTTCCAGTATAAATCTAACAAATGTTACAAAGGCTACTTATGAAACGTTCAATGTAAATGAAGTACACACAATTTGTACAAAAATCTACAACTGAAACAGTAATATAAAAACCGGCCAAGTGCGAGTCGGACTCGCGCACGAAGAGTTCCGTACCGTTATCTATAAAAACGGCAAATAAATCACGTTTTTTTTTGTATGGGAGCCCCCCTTAAATATTTGTTTTATTATAATTTTATTATTTATTTTAAATATACCCTCTCATTCTGAGAGGAGTCCTGTGCCCTGCAGTGGCACGTATATAGGCTGGGATAATGATGATGACCCTTCAGGTTCAAAGTAAACCGACCCTGCGGTACCTGTTTAGTTATCTGAAGATGCACCGATATTTTGCTGGGTCCATATCGGGTTGTATAAAGTTTAAAAGTCCAAATTCATCATTTCGCCGAACTCTTTTTACTCTGAATCCATCAGGTAATTGTACAGAGTTGTTATAAAATAAACCTCACCTAACCTGTAGAGTCCTGCAGGTTAACCTTTTCAAAATTCCTGAATGAGAAAAAAGAGCAGCGAAATAAAGAATTCTGACAAAATTAAATAATAACTTTGGACTTTAAATTTTATGCTTATAGATGCGCCCCCTATTTTTCTTGATTTTCTGCCACAGATACATAAATTTGTACAATACATAGTAGAAAAATAAATTCCCCATTTCAAAGACCACAAACAAACAAACCTTTAATTGAGAATACTTTGTAAAAACTTTGGTAGACATTTTTAAAATAACTTACCCAACTCACTCAAGCAATCTGCTGCCTCTAATTACGATTGTTAATGGACTTATTGAAATGAAGAAAGGGATAAGAAAAGGATTTTTTTATCAGTAAGAGATTTGGCTTTCGGATAATTGGATTTCCAATCAGATTGCGATGAAGGTTTTTTTAGCCCGAAGAAGGGCAGGCTCGGAACACTTTGTATTAATTATACCTACCAATTACCTAATTAATGAGTTTTTCGTTTTTTGTTACAGATTTCGGGTGATCGTAGAGGTAAGCACCAAATTATCAGTTTTATTTAGCATATTAGCATATACGTGTAATGTTACAACACCCTACACAAAAAATAACTATATCGATACCGGAAATCTCAAATGGCGTAAAGGACAAAAATGAGAAAATGAGTCTTAAATGCCATTCGATAGGGGAAAAAAAGCTGTATACGATGGCATTTAAGACTCATTTTCGCATTTTTGTCCTTTACGCCATTTGAGATTTCCGGTATCGATATACGTACATAATGTACATGATAATAATTGAAATGTGACTCCAGTTAAATAGTTCAAGGAATTTGACCTTAAACAATATATCAATTAATGAACTAAAACAATTACTTTGCTCACCCGCGACCTTACAATAGTTACGTTTATGCAAGAAATGTGTGTTCATGCAGTTCCTCCACCTCCACACTGTACGAACACACACAAATCACATAAACCCAACCATCACCACCACCAAGCTACACTGACGCGTTTCGAACTCAACCAGAGCTCATCTTCAGAGTTACCACAACCGTATGCTATGCTACCAAATGTTAAACATTACATACAGTGTGGAGGTGGAGGAACTGCATGAACACACATTTCTTGCATAATCGTAACTATTGTAAGGTCGCGGGTGAGCAAAGTAATTGTTTTAGTTCATTAATATGGACCTCCGCAAAGTAACGCCTGATTCAATAAATATATGAATTAGTATTTATTTATGAAAAACATAGCTATGACAGAACAGCTAGCTAGACTAGTCACTAAAAATTCTTCTAGTTCTTTTTCGAACGATATAAACCAGGGACCAGAAAACCCCTTCATTTGATTAATGCTATTGATAGGGTAACTCTATCACTTGATTAGCCAGTTGATGAGCTTACCCTATGATTGACTTAGCCTAACGTCAAGGAAAACCTATTGAACGCGTTAACCTGCTGCCATCGAGCTTAACCAGTTCATTACGGTTTCGATAGCTTAATATTTAAGCGCTTAGCACTAACTGGGTTACCCCATTGATTGTCTTTCTCTTTTTTGCTAGATTTTTTTGCTCTCGCTCTCGCGTCACGCATGAGCGACCACGCTCTAGATTGTAAAATAATATGTCGAAACACTTTCATATAGATATTAAAACTCCTCGAAACCATTCGATTAAGTTTAAAATGGGTTACAAATGATAAGGTTTTGAGATAAGGTTTGTGCTTAGTCAAATTAAATAACTGTATCGTTGGGATACCCTTTCATGTCGATGATAGGCTTAGCGTATCCTTAGCGTTTTTCACAAACCTTAAGGATACAAGTCTAGCAAATACCCTATCAAAAACTCCATTAAGACAAAGCGCTTTCAGTCCCTGATATAAACATACCCCTAAATTCTCTGCTCTCAGTACATCACTGACAGAGCAGACCTTGAAATTGACAATATACTTTTCTTAAATGTCTCTTCGCTCCAATCTCAGCCCTCTAATAAGTTCGGAGCAAATAAAATGAAATGCCTCCAATAGCTTATAAGTCCCGGGATCGCAAGTGTTCGAGGATATTGCCAATAAAACACTTTAAAAAGATCTAGGTCGTTGAAATCTTACTGACAATGGACAAATTGTATTGATTTATTCAGTCGCACTCAATATGGTTAACGAAATACGGAATATAGGAATTGTACAGAGGTTTTCTGACATCTCGCACTATCAAGCCGTCCGATCATTCAAAAAGGATTTCGTCGAAATGAATAAATGTATAAAGCGACCAATTCTGCTTCTATGTTTGATGCCATTCTCGCACCCTTGTGAGACAAAATTGAAGCATAGACAAAATTGTAACAGCATTTCTCAAACATATTTTATGTGATATGTTCATACATATTCTTATATTGTGTGGGCAACGTTTTCCGCCAAAATTGTACTACAAATGTAGGGTGTTTATATCGCTTCCTGTTAAAGGAGAAATGTTTCATAGATAAGAATATAATATGAAGTAATTCCTAAATTGGTGGCTTCAACCCGCTTTTAGTTAGTAGTTGATATACAAACAACAACAACACACACAACAGAAACAAACAACAGTATAGTTGGTAGTATGTTAAACAGTATAGTTGGTATGGATTTAAAATTAAGAAACTAAGAAGGGAACAACATAATACCTCTATAAAGCAACATCAAAGTAATCACAAATAATGAAATAATTTTACAAGACTTTCTGATTTTGTTATCCCATGTCCCCGTCCCATGTAACAATCACTCTGCTCAAAAGTCTAGAACAGCCACAGACGATGCCGAAATCATTACGTGCCGCAAGCATTCTTTAAAAAAAACAATTAGGTACATATTTGCGACACTTGCGGTCGAAACTTGTAGGCAGTGATCATCAGACACAAAACAATTTGTTAAAAAAGTGTCAAAAAAACTTCTCGGCGTTTCTGGCGACCCCTGAGCATAGTCTTAGTTCTCCCAAACGCTGAGCCTCGTAGTGCAAAGAGGAAATGCGGCGAGCGTCCTGGGAACTATGCCCAGCCTTTTAGACTACTCTTCAGTTCCCAGCATTTCTTATAATGCGAATTGAAGATATTTCAAACATAATATTATACCTAGTCAAATAATAAAGTATAAAAAGTCCGTTTAAAAACTTAATCCAGATAAATGACTGCGTTAAAAAGTGTTGAAATTTATTTTACTACCGAAGTTCTCCCCTGTATAAAGTTGAGTTATTCGCTTAACCAACTGTCGCAGAGTTTCGCAGATTATGATAAATAGAAACAGTTGGATTATGTGTCTAGTTCTCTTTTGGTACTTAGCCATAGTTTTGGCACAGACTTTGTTTTGTGAAATCAATACGTTAAATTGTACGCTAACTTCGCACAGCCGACACATGAGTGATCCTAAGAGTTTGGAAAAGGTAATTTTAGGAGTAAAAAGGATGAAACTTTTGTTCCAAAATTAAAGGTACCATCAACATCATCATCAACAGCTGGAAGACGTCCACTGTTGAACAAAGGCTCCCCCTTAGAACTCCACAATGGACAACTCGCCACCTGCATCAACCAGTTCCCCGTAACTCTCGCTATGTCGTCAGTCCACCTAGTGGACGGCCTGCCAACACCTCGCCTTCCGGTTCGGTTCGTGGTCGATACTTGAGAACTTTTCTCCCCCAAAGGTTATCTGTTCTGTAAGCGATGTGACCTACTCATTGCCACTTCAATTTGCATATTCTTCGAGCTATGTCGGTGACTTTAGTTTTTCAGCGAATTTCCTTATCTCGGGTTATGAGGCGTAAAGCAACTTCGTGCATATTTCTACATCTATGAATTTCTGAATATTAGTTCAAACTATTAAATTTCCTTCTGAGTTTTCTAAAAAAATTACGGTAATTTACGAGGTACGGTGAGCCAAATTACTCACATATTTCTGTAAAATTTTTGAAAATTTTCGTATTGTTTAACAAAAGTAAATCCCCTAATTTTACAATGCCCAATATTTAGAGTGTTATGCTGAAATAGACAATATTCATTAAGACTACTTCTAGCTAATCCTTCCTTGAACCCTTGTTAAGTTTCTTGCCGGGTATTTCTCAAGTGGTTTTTTTCCGAACCCGTGATAGATTCTTCGACATTCATAAAAGGTTGTTATAGCCTAAATTAAACAAAGATAGGTATTTTGTCTTTGTCTTTGACTATGAATCTAAAATCACCTGATACAAAAATTCTGAGCAAAAACATTCTAGCTGAGAACGTAACCGCCTCCATTCTTTTCTCTTGAGGCAAGCAACCCGAAACACTAGTTTCTCCTACAAAATAACACTACAATAGCGAAAACAAAAATAAGTTTTTCGACCTTTTCTGTTTTCGTAAGTGGTTATTTGTTAACCGTGACGAGCGGCCGCACTTAACCTTTGGGAATAATTAAGTCGATTTGTCATTTCCGCTAACTTGTTCTCCTTTGTGGCTTTCGCCTAACAAATCACTTATATATTAGGATCATTCTTACTAGCTAATGCGTCCATTTGCTAGTTAGAGCTTTCATGCTGCTCGTTTTGGTATAACATGAGTTTTGTTAGGTTTATTCTTCACTGTTCTATTATTCTATTCCACGCGTTCCCAAGACAATATAAGATTATATTACTTGCTGATTATGTACCTATGTACTTTTATATGGGTGACAGAATTTTCAGGGGGTCGAGATAATTTTAAAAATAATTTCTAAATCGTGATTAAGTCCCGCAAAATATTAGGTATGAGTGAGAATCGCGAAAGTTTAAAACAATATACGATACGTTACTGTCCGTAATCATATAAATGTGATCTTTTGTGTTTTTCTTCTGGCCATAATCACGTAGACCGTAGTTTTACGAGTAGAGAATAAAAATAATGAAATTATTAACAATATCAATATACAGTGGGAAATAAAGTGGTATTCTCTTATTACTTCAGAATAGCCGTGAAAAAAGGTATCAATTTGTTTTTTTTACAAACTGCGGGGATTTTTTTTTATTGCTTGTTCCCGTGACCTACATGGGTAAGGCAGTAAAATTAAACGAAATGCGATCTGAAGAGGCTTTTACAGAAGCGCAATTAGGGGGATTTAGCATTAATTAGTCCAAATGGTAAATGAATTTAAAACACGTTTATTGAGAAGAATCACAATTCTTCTCAATAAAACTCACAAGTAAATCCTCATGTTGATGATAAAATTAAACGGGACTTCTGAACGCATTTCGTCGTCGTACTGAAGCAGAATTGTTTCTCCCATTTTTAATAAAATTGCTGTGTAAAACTTGGTGTTTACTTATTGTTATAAGTAGATATTATTTTGTTATCAAAATCAAGTTTGTTTCGATCCTAATTTATTCAAACATCATCGTGACAGATGAAACATGGGCCCAACAAACTCGTATTTCAAATTAATTTCATATCCGTGTGGAATTTAGCAATTAATAACTAACGTATTTTTTTTAGATATAGTTTAGTTTTTAATTTAGTTTTTAATAGTATTATTTTTGTTTGTTTAGATCTAGTTTAGTTTTTAATTTAGTTTGTAATATTTAGTTTATAGTTAAGTTTTATTCTTTGTTATTTTTTCTTAATTGTTATAGCTTAATTCATACGCAATAAAAATTCAAAGTTATACCTATTTTTGAAATAAAATAATTTGAAACTGATAAGAAATATCGCAATTAAAAATCGGTATTTTATAAATAGAGAAAAATAATGCATAGATATGTATAATGTAGATGCATAGATATGTATAATAACGTATTTTATTAGAAAAGCGTCTCAACGGAACTACTAATCTATTGGACTATATTCAGGAAACTATGAAAAAAGACTTACAGACGTAATGGAATTTAACGTAATTGTAACTACTGACTGTCTGTATAATATTTCAATTGCAGTTAGCGTGCATTTTTACCTTTCAATTCGATTGTGTTTGTAATAGTCTGTAAAACTAATTCCAATTTGCTGTTTATATATTTAGGTACGTAAAATATTTGGAAGGTAAACTGATTAATCACTTTGAACTACTATTTAATTTTTTGTTAATTGACGCGTGTTCATTCTATTATTTATTAACAATAAAAAAAAACTATTAAGCGGCTCGCTATGAATAGGACCCTTAATATTTTGGCTTGGAGTTACCTACTACGTTTGAGCGTAATAATTATAAAATCTTCACAGTCAGCATCAAGAAATCGAAATGTCTTTCATCGTTATAAAGATTGTGCTTCCGTCGTTTCTGGATAAATTAACGATCTTTAGGGGCATCATGCTGACGCTACCGAAAATGAAATATCTTTAGTTTAATTTTAAGCTTCACTTATTTAATTTTTTTTTGGTAATAAATAAAAGGATCTTTGCCTAAACTACAGAAAACCAGCGTTGCTGCATCTACTGTGTAACAACACCATGATGAGTGGAGACCCTTTTTCGGTGACAATAGACCATTACTTATTTATAAATTATATTAGTTGTATTAAGTACTAATTGTTTTCTTCTGTTTGATGGTGGTATTTTTGGGGTCATAAATAAAATATTATTCTTTCTTTCTTTCCATCCTAAACTTAAAAGTTACAAAATCAAATAGCATGGCGGCAGATCATGATATTATACAGTTTAACGATTTGTCATTGTTGAATCAAAAGAGTTCATAATATCAACGTTTTTTTTACTGAATAACATAATTTAGTTTTGTTTGGTACTTAAAGATTTATTATACCCCTTTATTAGATTTTGCTGAAACCCTCCACTTTGTAAATAAGTTTGATTTATTGCTTGAATATTTAGAATGCTATGAAATCGAGGATTTCATTTAAAAATAACTCTAACTTGTTGATTCATACATTCTTGTTTGTTTTTAATTAAACAAATCTATTTTATCGCAATGTCTCAAGTCGAAAGTCTTTGACCAGTGGGTGTTGCCAGTGATGACTTATAGCACTGAGACTTGGTCACTAACGATAGCGAAGGACAAAGGCATGGAAAATTACAGCGAGACCTATAAATTTTATTTTCTTTAAAACAAAATGTTTGTGCCATTTTTCTTTGATGCATAAGTCGGTGCCAATTCGCCGAGAAACAGTATAGTTTGAATTTTACAGCACAATCAGAGAAAAATCTTTGTAAGGCTTAATGAAGCCATTTCTATGTTAGGACCGTACACAATCAGTTTACTTCCACAACGACCATTGTACGAAAGTCAAAAAACATAATAGGTAAAATTGTATAGGTATGTAACTAAATAATTTGCTTATGTGACGAACTTGTGTAAATAAAATATTTATTTCTTTTTCAAAAATTTTTTTAAAATCTACTTAGTAGGAACGCTAGCTACTATTGATTCTCGTGACTAAAACATAATTTTAGTAGGTATCAATAGAATACAATAATTATTCATTAAACAATACAAAAAAGGTAAACGGTAGTTAGCTTAATCAACAAAACAAACACAGATCGCAATAAATAAAGGGTACATGGAAAGGAACATGTCTAGTCACCTAAGAAACTTTATGAGTTATAGCGGTTTGAAAATCAGACATTACTTCATTACGAACAATTCCTATGGTAACTATTTTTTTAAAAGTGAAAAAAAAAATTTAGACATCCATATTTTAATCCAATGGTAAATTATAGTACTTTGCGAGCTTTACATTGTGAGATACACCCTTGGCCTCATCTACACTTTTCATCAGGTGAGATAGTACTACTCAATCACGGGTCTTTATTTTTGTAAAAATAACTCATTTTTCAAAAAAGGTGACTAGACGTGTTCTTTCCTTGTACCTACCTACTCTTCAAATGAACAAAACTAACTGAATAACAACACCGCCAATGTCTTTTACTTGAGAGTGGAGAATAACAAAATCACTTATTATTTCAAGCAGTATAAAACACACAATATTTTATAGACATACAGGATACCAAGTTAACTAACATAAAATAACAACTAAAATTTGTCTAAATGAAGAAAAAACGGCCAAGTGCGTTCGGACTCGCACACCGAGGATTCCGAACAAATTTTTGTAAGTATGTTAAAATATACGCTACAAACAACCGTAGGGGAGACCGAGGAGAGTTGTGACATCGTCTCGATTTTCGGGAACTTATTTACTGTTAGACGTCTCGCAACAGCGCGTGTTTGATAGCTCGAGACTTGAGCTAAAAAACGCGCGCTATTGCGAGCTCGCTAGCAGTTAATAAGTTCTAAAAAATCTGCGTTGTCACTACACTCTCCTCTGTCACAACTGTCCTCGGTCTCCCCTATCTATAAAAAATACAATGTTAGCAAAGCCCTGGTTTTAAGCAAAATATAAGCAATATGTGGGGTTATTTTATATTGATTTGTTAAGACTTAATCCTTAATGCTTAATTTAATTAAATTTTTATTGTTTGTTGCTACAGCATTATGTATAAATTTTAACTATCTATGTATCTATTGCGGTTCCTAAAATACAGCCCTTTGATCAGTCGTTTTATAAAAAATTGTACATCCATTAAGGATTTAATGAAAACAAAATCACGGTCGCGTCCTTTGTGTAACGAAAGTTAGTCATAAAATCTATATTGGGTAACTATCGTTACACAGAGGTTTCAATCAATTAAGTTTTGTTTTAATTAAATCCCTTAATTTGTGTAAAAGTTTTTTGATAACGACCAGCGTAACAACATTAATAGGGTTCCGTTGGTCACCCTTCTGGTACGGAACTCTAAAAAAAAAGAATCAGCGCTATAATCGTCTGCATCTCGATTCACATGCGCGACACATGACAGCGGGCAAAGGGAGCGCTTGCGCAGCACACGTGGCCGCTGTGTGAACCGTTGGGCTAAGTGTATTCAAAATATGATGAAAGACTATAGAAAAAATTATCCGCCAATATCTTTATGCTGACAATTTTAATTTCCAGCTATACACTACATTTTTTTTATATTGATTTAATTCACTTAAAAGACAGTTTAATTACTTTTTGAGGTTAATAACAGTTTACTTAAATAATAAATAAATAAATATCTCGGGAAAATTCACACCAATTGACCTAGTCCCAAACTAAGCAAAGCTTGTACTATGCGTACTAGACAGCGGATAAACTTACTTTATAGATAAATACATACTTAAAATACATATTAAACACCCAGACTCAAGCACGAACATTCGTATTTTTCACACAAATATCTATCCAGACCGGGAATCGAACCCAGGACCTCAATCTTCGTAGTCATGCAGGTTCTCCAACAACTAGGCTATCCAATTTATTGAATCAGGCGTTACTTTGCGGAGGTCCATATTAATGAACCTAGGTCGCGGGTGAGCAAAGTAATTATTTTAGTTCACTAGGCTATCCGATCGTCAAACCAGTAAGCTCATGAAATCTAATACCTTTAAACGAGCAATTCTTGTATATATGTATATATATATATAATCAGGATCTCGGAAACGGCTCCAACGATTTCGATGAAATTTGGTATGTGGGGGTTTTCGGGGATGAAAAACTGATCTAGCTATGTTTCATTTTCAGAAAATTGCTTTTACTCGTGTTTTCCGGCTATTTTTGTTTGCATTAGAATATAAAGCTAAATTTCGCCGACTTCGAGCAGATCATAATGGCACATTAGAAATCGGGTGGTCGCGGATCCAGCCGACCTCGGTTCGAGTCCACGTTTTTTTTTCAAGATTTTTAGTTTTTTTTTAAGTTTATTTTTTATGAGAAAACGTCAAGTTTCTTCTTTTGTGAGAAAAAGTTACTTTTTTGTGAGAAAAAGTTACTTTTTTGTTAGAAAAAGTATTATAGGAAACGTGCAGTAACTATAGGCGGCAGCACTAATGCGACAGAAGAGACACTATGCGGACAGTAAAACAAATTTATCAAGGTAAAACATTCAAATTGATGGCACCAGTTGGCAGCACCTTCTATGTGCACGTTCCCTATTGGGAGCACAGAACAGGAAAAGCCGGTTGTCTGTAAAGTCGGTTTACGGACGATAGTTTAACGTGACTCACCCCCCCCCACTCCCTCCGGTGTTTTTGTCAAATATCTTGAAAACGGTGCATCCTACGGCAAAATCAATGAAATTTTCATCCCCCCTTTAATACCCCCGCGCTCCCTCCCCCGCATGTCCTCCCCCCTCTCACCCCCCCCCCCCACCCCTCCGGTGTATATAATCAGGATCTCGGAAACGGCTCCAACGATTTCGATGAAATTTGGTATTTGGGGGTTTTCGGGGATGAAAAATTGATCTAGCTTGGTCTTATCTCTGGGAAAACGCTTGGTACCGAGTTTCTACCCGAGCAGAGCTCGGTCGCCCAGGTACTTAAAGTAATAATCAAAATATCAGTAAGCTTATGAAATAACCTTTTAAAATAGGGACACTAAAAACCTTTCTACTAATTTCATACTTAATGTTTGGCAGTGTTTAATGTCAAAATCGTTAATCGTTTCGTTTTATCTTTAACAAGTTATTGGTGTCATTTCACTCATTAGGTAACGTACTTTGGATATCAGTTTAAAGTTTTTGATTTCTGTAATAGTTACGAAAAAATCACCTGTGCGCACTTAACGATTACACCCTGTATATAGGATGACAATACAACGAAGTACAGCCAACAAAAGTACCTACAGTTTACAATAAAACCGGTTGTCTGTAAAGTCGGTTTACGGACGATAGTTTAACGTGACAAAGTCATAACAAAACATTCAAACCCCCCCACGTAAACACCCCCGCACCCCAAAGCATTGATAATTACCCGAACGCTAGTACTAAGATTATATTAGGTATGTAATATTGCAACTGGCCTTCACTGCGCTGTATGTACATGCAACGTTACGTAACGTTACAGAACAGTAAAGGCCTTTTGCACATTGCGTCATCCTTTTTCGTGTATGCAGCCCGCGTTCATCGATTTATTAAACGTTGTCACGTCAAAACTTATTAATTCTTAGAGCGAATAATTCAGTGATATGCGCAGACGGTAAAGAAGGAAGGATAAGTACAACATTTTACTCTAATACCTAAATATAAACATCCATCCATATGGGTGTAAAATCAAACAATATATTTACTTATTCAACAGAAGAAACGGTACTTATTCATCATTCTCTGCTATGGAGGCCACAACGATAAATGTCAACCTCTATCGGTATTTGAGCCTGTAATATACTATATCGTTTTTTTTTGGACAAGTAACAGTTTCGAGAACCCGTTACTTAAAAAACAGTTTCAAAAGAAACGTACACTTCGTTATTTATTAGGTATAGCTCTTTATTTTTTTTCTTTTTTTCTCAAAGGCTCCTTACAGTGAAGCGACGGCTTGCTTAGTCTGACAAGGTGACACATGTTGTAGGCCCGACAGTTTATAACAGGTTACCTGAAGCGATTACTTCGGCTCCTTCGTTGGACATATTTAGGAGACGACTCAAAAATTGGCTTCTCGAACACACATTCTACACTTTTGATGAATTCCTTAACTTTCAGCCAGAAACTTCAACTTACTAATTATTATGATGACTATGGAATAATAAGTAACTTAAGTTTCTTTCATCAATCTCAACTCCTGCAACTGTTCCTTTCTATTTCAAGTCATTTACCGAGAGTGATGTTAAGCAGAACATATTGTCCATTGCGTCCAATGCTGTTGGTGTTGATAGTGTTAGTCGTAAAATGATACTCCCATTACTTGACATACTTCTTCCAGTAATTACCAGTATCCTCAATAACTCTATTTCCTCTAATACATTTCCTTTGTTATGGAAGGATGCTGAGATAGTCCCACTGCCCAAAAAGTCAAATTCCAATTCCTTTTCCGATTATCGTCCTATATCCATACTCCCATTTCTATCTAAGGTTTTGGAGCGTCTAGTGAATCGGCAATTATCACATTTTTTAAACCGTAATGACCTCCTTAACCCTTTCCAGTCTGGTTTCCGTCCTGGTCATAGTACGACTACCGCTCTCGTTAAAATTACAGATGACATTCGGTTGGGCATGGACGGCAAGAAGTTAACGGTATTGACGCTGCTTGATTTTAGCAACGCATTTAATGCTGTTGACTTTGACGTTTTGCTGGGGATTTTGGGTTCTCTCAACATATCTCCTCCGGTAATTGATTGGTTTCGTAGTTACTTGGTTGGGCGTCGGCAACGGATAAAGGTGGAAGCCTCTCGTTCTTCTTGGTGCAACCTGTCGGCGGGAGTGCCGCAGGGGGGTGTACTATCATCTCTTTTATTTTCCGTATTTATTAATTCCATTTCACATAACCTTGTTTCTTCTTATCACCTTTATGCTGACGATCTTCAGATATATTCCCAGGGTGTACTTGATGATCTTCCGGACGTCATTGAAGCTACGAATCTCGATTTGGCCAAAATAGCCAACTGGAGTGGACGCTATGGTCTGCACGTTAACCCAGCAAAGACGCAGGTTATTATAGTCGGCAGTTCACATTTTATATCCAGAATTAATTTCAATAATCTGGTTCCTATACTTTTTAATAATACCCTGATACCTTTCTCGGTTCAGGTAAAAACTTGGGTGTTCTCATAGATCAGTCGTTGACGTGGGCACCGCAGGTTAATCAGGTTAGCAGGAGGATGTTTGCTGCTGTGGGGTCTCTAAGACGGCTTCGTAACTTTCTCCCTCTCGCTACCAGGATTGCGCTGGCTAATTCTCTTCTACTTCCTATTTTAGATTATGCCGATGTTTCCTTTTTAGATCTCACAGAGGAGCAATTAAATAAGCTTGAGCGTATCCAAAATGTTTGTATACGGTTCATTTTCGGTTTGAGGAAATATGACCACGTTTCCTTTTATCGTGCGCATCTCAAGTGGCTCCCCATCCGTTTTCGCCGTAATACTCATATTCTTACTCTTTTATACAGCATACTCTTTAACCCTGCAACTCCTCCATACCTTCAAGAGCGTTTTAAGTTCTTGTTCTCTCTTCGTTCTGCACAGAATTTTCTTCTTACCGTTCCTCCTTCTTCCTCTAAATTCTATCATAACTCGTTTACTATGACTGCCATTCGTCTCTGGAATTCTCTTCCTTTGGCGTTAAGGCAAGCTAATAAATCCCTACCCATTTTTAAAAACCTCCTCAAAGCTCACTATTTGTCACTAACTTAATCCTCAATCGTCGGTCCTTCCCTGTTCATTTGTTTACATTGTGTCTTTAAATCAGAGTTCCTTTTCTCACGTGCGGCCTTTTGACATTTTCTCTTTGATATTCTGTATATGTAGTGTATGTAGTGTATAAGTATTATATTTAATGTATATGTTTATTTATGTATATAAATATTGTATATTTGTATTGTTTTTAATATTTTATTGATTAATATCTCTTCATTTCTCCTGTCTGTTGTTTCCGCCACCTACATAAACCTGTTCATATTTGTACATGTATCCAGTATTGGTTGTCTGGAAGAGATTGCTTTTGAGCGATAAGACCGCCTTTGTCTGCCTGATTTTTTATTGTTAGTATTATTTTTTCTGTACTTTTTTTGGTGCTCAATAAAGAATATTTGTATTGTATTGTATTGTAATATATTAAAATAATTTTAAGAATGACATGTAATAAATATTATGAATAAATGAGTATGAGTATGAGTATGAGTATATTAAAAAAGTTTGTCTCATGAAACCGTTTTTTTAAAATGTTTATTGTGATGCTAGTTTAAGACAAGAATCGGTTATTTGTTCTTCTGAGAAAACTTAGTCTGTGATATCATTTTTTGAGTCACAGTGTTCAAAGAAACTGTATTTAGTTTTGCCACGAAACGGTTACTCCGTTACTTTATGAGAAACCGTTTCTCAAAATAGTTTCAGAAAAAAACGCTCAGCTCAGACCCATAAGCTTATTAGGTCAGTTTTTTCTTTAAATATATTCAAAGTAAGCATAAACTACTCTAATTCCAAAGGCAGTCTCACAGTTACTCATTTTCTGTTTTAGGAAGAATCTAATAGTTATTCGGAAGATAGGAAATCATTTCGTTGGCACCGCGCCCGGGGCATGACAGCTTTTAAAAGATAGATTACGTGACTTGCCTATTCCCGGGTGAATGGAACATGCGAAGGAAAGGAATTTGGCTATATTAATTGTTGTTAGTATGGCATACTATACTGCTCGAAATCAACTAAGTTTATGAGTTTATCATTTCAACCGTAGGACGTCCACTGCTCCAGTATGTCCACATAAGCCTCCCTCATTGATATCCAATCATTATGATTGGAAGCGGCTTACAACCACCGTGAACCTGTGGCCCTTAACAGATCATCCGTCCATCTCGTTGGTGGACGTCCCACGCTGCGCTTGCCAAATGTTGATGATTTAAGAGCTAGTTAAAAAAAAAGCAAGTTATCACAAAGAACTGAAACAGCTGACAGCTTCCTCGCGCAACGTTAGAGCATTTGCTCCATACCGCAGGGGGAAACTTTCGTAAAAAAATCTAGTTTTAGTTTAGTTGTAGTTACTTTTTATAATTATACCTAGTTTTAATTTAGTTTAAGTTCTTGTTATAAAATATAATAAATAAGAGGCATGTTTACATGGCGAAGGATTCTAGTAATCCATAATAAGTAGGTATACAATCATTATGCCCATCATCATACTCGTAAATTTAGAAAAAAAAAGGTATCATGTAGGAACAATAAAATTATTTGATTTTCTTAGTCACGCTCCATATAATTACGTAGTTTTCTTTTGTAGTAAGTTAACCGGGATTCTCCACTTAATAACTAAAGTAAAAAAAACTTTTTCATTTTAAACAAACGAAATAACGTTATAAGCCGAAATGTGACTGACAATATAATTAGAAAACAAAATAGGTTGAAGATCTTTAAGAATATAAAAATATAAGTTTTCCTAGGATGCTAAAAAAAGATGATGCCTATTTGTTTTCCCTTCTTCTGGACTTGGCAGGATCTCGATTTAAGCCTGATTTTATTCCGATACACGCGTAGTCTTTAATGCGGCGTCACGGCCTAATGAATTTAGTGTCATTATCCCAGTCCAGTGGCCTAAATGTATCCTCTGGGAATCCTTTTCAGATTAGTTGTTTTGTTAAGATAGTTAGATTTATTGAGACAATTTATGAATATGACTGACGGACTATCATAGTGTACGTGAATACTTTGGCTTATCTCGTTTTAACATCATCATGAACATTGTCGTTGTCACTCCTCCAACGAAAACTACAATCAATGATAGTCATTTCTTGAAAATGAGTATTCGTGCAATCAATAAATGCTGAAACAATTTTGTTGGGTAAAGTTTTAAACCAAAGTCCCCTAAGGTCATAATTATTTAATAAAAACGTTGCCTGGTTTTTTCTCATAAATAAAAAAATGCGCAACATTACAAATTGAAGACGCCCAAAACCTTAATCACTCGCAGTTATTATGGTACCCTCAAGTCTATTCTTTCTAAAATTCTGGTATAACAGGCGAGATATCATAACTCACTCGCAGATCCCGCGGCGCGTAACGATCAGGGCGCAACGACCGCCCCACTTCACCAGCCTATATAACACAGATTTGAGGATTCTGTAGAGATCTTCTAATCTAAAAAATGACCACCCAAAAACACGATAAATAACAATTTGACAACATGATCAACGTGACCAGAGGCCGTATTGCCTAACCAGCCCCTTGTAATAGCATTCACCATCTCTTTTTGTCACCTACTTATACCTACCGTATGACAGGAAAAAAAATAGTGAATTCGATAGCAAGCGGCCGCGCATTAGAAAATCGACGATTGAAAGGAGAAATCCTCTAAGCGACATTTTGGTCTAAATAGAGTTCGATCGAACTCAAAATTTAATACGGAGTGTATTTATTCTATTTAGCGCAAAATGTCGCTTAGTCAAAATTCCTCCTTTCAAGCGTCGAATGCGTACAGAGTTACAAACTGCTCATAGCAGCTAGCAGGTTACGTAGTAGCAAGGTAAATAGTTATAATTGCCTACTGCTGTATGGTTTCAAATCAATTTCCTTTCAACGACCTTGTAGCTATGAAATTAATTGCCTGATTAATTTTCCCCAGAGAAGCAATGCGGGGGGTCTTCAGGTGTATAAAAAGGTTTTTGCAGGGTCGGCAACGCGTGTGATACCTCTAATATTACAAACGTTTTAGTCTGCATTGATTGCATGGCAGAAAAACCACTTGCCCGTCATCTACCATTGTTGTATTAAAAAAAAGTTCATTAAACAACGTCATAACTGGGTTTTTGCTGATAATCTGACCTTAATTAACTTTCAAACTAACTAAAAAGGCCTCCTGACTCACTTAACTAGTCGGCCATTTATTTAACTAATTTGCTACAGAACCCTTTTTGTTTACGTGTACTTTTCCACAACACGCTCTTAATTACTCATTCCAGGTTGACCGCCCTACTTTGAAGACCTTTTAAACCGACAACCGTCGTACGTCATACGTTACATTTTAAAACAGATTCTATCAAAATATAAGGCAAAGGTATAAATAGAATGCTCCGTAAATATTTTGCGGTGTAACATTTTTATGTTTACACGAGTGTTAAATTTTATTATGTGTTAATATAAACTCGAACTGGCAATTATCGAAAATTATGCTGCGTTTATTTTCCGAGCCATTGTCATAAGCGTTCGTTGTTACGTGTTTACAGTTGATCGGCTTATGAATCCGTATTGTTTCATGGTGTTTTGTTAACTTGAATGACATTCATTTTGTGACCACGTGTCACGATACCATTTTATAATATTTTACAAGAGCTGCAGTAAATAAAAAATATCGTGTTGTCTTTGTACGAGGTATGTATGAAGATTCTTCGCACGGTTATACTAATGAAGAAAAAATATTATTTATTGATTACCTAGCTATTGCCCGCGACTCCGTTTGCGGTGAATTGGTTTATCGCTATCCCGCGGGAACTATGCAATTTTCCGGCATAAAAACATCTCTACACCAAATTACATCTAAATCGGTTCAGTGGTTTAGGCGTGAAGAGGTATTAGGTAAGAGACAGACAGATACACTTTCACAATTTTATATTATTAGTATAGATAAGGAGTTTACGTTTCACTCACACATTATTTTTTTTATGGAGATTATGTACCTACCTAACAAAATTTTTCACATATCCGCAGAAAATTTCAAACATTTTCTTTCATTCAAACCTTATCCTGAGAGCTTCGAACACAACAAGAAATAATTAGCCGTTTTGAAGTGATGCTCTTACATATATTCGGCTGTTGATTTTTATCTTTAAAGAAGAAGAAAAACTAGTACTTAATGGTATTTAAGTCAACAATTTAAAGAAAACATAGATAATATAGATGGAATAAGGCTGGGTTTTCTAAAATTCAAAAAGGCGGATACGTGTAAACTGGTCTCTAATATGAGACATATGAAATCCAAAGTCATAGTAAAGGTAAATATGCATGTGCTTCCCTAGAAGCAGTTGAATTCGGTCAAGCGTGGATAGGAATACCAAATTCTAGTCTAGTTTAACTTCATTCCTGAGTTGAATACATTAACCCATATGCTATTCATGCACTCTATTTGCACTTAGTTGTTTAAGCTTATTTCTGCGTACCTAGTGTTCTACAGACGAGCCGTTTTTAACTGTTATTTGTTAGTTAATACAAATCATTTAGAAATACGTCTCTAAAAAATATATTTTAGATTTAAGATTTTTGAATGCTTTGATAGAAATAAAATAAGTCATTTGAGTTGGTAAAACAAAATATATAATATAAAAACTTATTTACAAGGAAACAGAACTCGTGAGTAAAATTAAGATATTTATGTAAGCACACGTAATTAAAATTTCTAATATGACATTGCGGCGCGCCGGTATTTAATTGGAAGTAATCTAACAAAGCAAATAGTTTTCTCACACCGCTGCCACGTAAGCATCTTGATTTTAATTAAAATAACATCGTGAACCGCTAGTTTATTAATTATGAGTGAAACAGTGTCTGATATGCAGGCTTAATCCAATAAAAATAAGTTAAGTACATACTGAGTGAGTAGGGTAAGGTGGTTTAAGATTGCGCACTTTACAATTTCGAAATTGGTTTGGTATACAGTTAGGCACACAACACATTAATATACAAGAAAAATAAGATCACAACATAACAAAAACTTACCAAAGATCCTGTACCGGGAACAATATCACGAGCCTCTACACTTCTAAACAACACTGAAATTAGCTACAACTTAGTTCTGCTTGGGGGCCATCCATAAATTACGTCACACATTTAGGGGGGAGGGGGGGTCAAGCGATCTGTGACACTAGAACAAAATAATGGCGATTTTCATAGTAATAAGGTGACAAGGGGGGGGGGGGGGGGCATTAAGTGTGACGTAATTTATGGATAAAATCACGTGTGCGCATAGTTACTGACCGCGCAGTCTTACACCACCCTAACTATCCTACTCGCCCATGATTACTATGGGTCACATGAGTGCAAATACTCTTTTGCTATCAAAATTATAATTGTACATCCGTCTACCTGTCAAAAGGCACTGAAATTCTACAGCGCATATTAAATATCAATATTGCTTTAGTAATTTTTTTTCATGAAGTTACTGTATGATGCGATAGTTAAACGTCCGACAGGCATAGAGACCGACTAAGATAAGACTGCAACGATCTTGATAACTAGCACACGCAGTGCAAATGTTATATTAAACAACAAACTTCTATGAAAATTATGACGTATAAATAGCGCATGCACTGCGTGTGTTATCAAAATCGTTGCAGACTTATCTTGGTTTAACTCTATGTTGGTATAAAACCTATATACAGTCGAACATAGAACTTCCTTCTTATTTTAAGTCGGTTTAAAATAGATAAAATAACCTTCACCGTAGTATTTTTTTTTTACTTCTGTCATCCAATATTTTAAAACGATGCGAAGTTTTTGAAAAACGTTTAGGCAATAATGTTTACTTTATGAAATTCTTGTTTCAGTATAATGTAATATATTTTATTAGTACATATAGCATTTACTGAATAGTAAAAGAATAATGAAAACATCGAAATATGTACGGACTCAAGCCCAAGACGAAACCGACTTCCTTCCACAAAATGATCATCGAAGAAAATCTTATCCATGGCAGGAATTTTATACAACCACTAATAAACCCAAAACGCACAATTATGGGGCTAAGCACTTCTAGTAGTTTTCTAGTATGACATTTTCATTTAAAAGTAAGTGTAAAAATGTATTATATTAAATCAATGCTCTAATTCCTCGCGAACTCAAGTCAACTTTAAGGTTCGTTTTATTAGACTACGGGACCCTTAAGTGTTGACTTGTAAACTGTACTACATAATTAAGTAGTTCGGTGTGGCGTGTTAATTCAGCATTTTTATCGTCAACCGTGAACGTCGTCCTTGTGCTCAATTAATTAAATCCTGTTTTATTTTATTGCGTACACAAACAAAACTGTTGTTTCTTCAATTGCCGATGGACTTTTATTGCGTTTGTAATAAAAAAGATAGTGCGTGCAGTTCCTCCGCGCGGAAGAAGTGAAACTTCGTAATTTGGAAATGAAAAAGGCACTTATACATCAATATGAACCTTATTGCAATAACCCAAAGCAAAGAAGCGGCTAGCAAGCAACCAACTACAGCGCTAGCGAAACAAGTTACATAACTCGTCGCTAGGTGGCGTTGCTCCTCGTGCGCACGTTATTTTCAATATTTTTTCTTGATTTTTCGTAATTCTCAAAGATATTCAATACTTTTTTTTACTAAATACGTTTTAAATACTTTATTCTACGATCTACCATTAGAATTGTTTTGATTTTTACAAGTTTTCATACTAAACCACGCATATAGTTCTGGATCGCACTGACGAAGTTTTTAACATCCGTTAGTATATTATGTACAATGCGAAAGTCTCGTAAACGTCAACTTGCGTTACGTTTTTAACGCAACGCTTGTTGGAAGTCGCATTAGAAGTTTAGTTTCTCTGTTATTTTCTTTAAAAAGCGGGGGCTGTAAAGTTCAAATAGAGTAAATTACTGCGAACGTCTTATCTGCTAATTTCGTGTTTTTTCTTGCTTCCGTGCTTTCGTGTTCTTCCAATGACCAGAGCAAAAACAGCCGCCAAATCGCCGGTCGCGCGTTGTCGTAGCCGGGCCGTAAAAATTGCTTAATATTAATAATGTAAGGCTTACTTTTATTATAATATACTCGGCGGCAATTCTAACCGCCCACTTTACATACGTGTTTGTAAGGAAGGAGGGCGATTAGATTTGCCGCTGAGTATATAAGGAACTTGCTTAGATACGACTCGGAATTTTCGATTTAAAATGTAGTCACGCCTCTGACGCGGTACACTTTCAAAAAATCAATAATTAGAAGCATTTATTTGTCAAACACAATATAAAAATCCTGTTGTATTACAGAGGGTGTTTATTCAAAGTAGTCCTATCATCAAGTGATATTATTATATTCCGGATCAAAAAACATGTTGTGTAGGAATAGCAATTAAACATCGAGCAATGATGTAGCCTTAAGCGTTAGTACCTACTGCGTATGCGTGCGACATTGACCTAATGTATGTCAATGGAGATTGCTGTCAATCGAATACTTAATGTAACCATGTCACCTATGGGCCTATAGGTTACAAGCTGTGACTGTTGAGTTTGTTAAGTGTATGGAAGTGTTTCGACCTACATTGCTTTTTAAATTCAAATTCAAATTAATTTATTTCACTTGATTTCAGGTACAATAAGATTACATAAATTACTATAAGTCTCACTAATATCTACCAAACAAGGCATGCGAAATTTACAATCAAACGAAAACAGTAATTTAACTTAATTATAGTTAGTTAAGAAAAAAAAAATTACCAATTTATGGAAACACACATTTCGAAACATTGTTCTTCACTACATAGCATAAAACAAAGTCGCTTGCCGCTGTCTGTCTGTCCCTATATATGCTTAGAGATCTTTAAAACTACGCAACGGATTTTGATACAGTTTTTTTAATAGTTAGAGAGATTCAAGAGGAAGGTTTATATGTATAATATATGCATAAATGCACCCGTGTGAAGCCGAGGCGGGTCGCTAGTTCTAGTAATGAAATAAGGTGCGCTAATTGAACAATGTGAAAATTGTTCGTAGGAATAATACGGCGTCAAAATCGGGACGCAAGACGGAGTAACTGCCACGTGCGTTAACCTAATTTGAACTTCTAATAAACTTACCTAACTTTCAAACATTTCGGGAATGACGAGATGGAGCGACGACCTGGCAATGGACGTGGATGATGATGATGATAAATGATTTCGGGAGACCTAACATAAATAATGAATTTAAGATGAACTAGCTCTTATCCGTAACTTTGTATCGTCTTCCCAATACAAAAAGTAGCCTAAGTTGATTAGCTTTCTTTTACTGAAATATTTTTAGAAGGGTCAAATAATTCCAGAGATTAACTCTTCTACTATACAAACTACCTTTTTAGGGTTCCGGAGCCAAAATGGCAAAACGGAACCCTATAGTTTCGTCTTGTCTGTCTGTCCGTCCGCCTGTCTGTCTGTCTGTCCGCGGCTTAGCGCAGTGGCTATTGGTACTAGAAAGCTGTAATTTTGCATGGATATATCAATTACCCCGACAAAGTGATAAAATAAAATGTAAAAATAAATTGTAGACGTAAAGTGGGGGTTATTTTTTTTCTCGTCTAACTTTATAGTGTAGAGTATCGTTGGATAGATCTTTTTAATATCATTACGGGGTTGTGAAGACGATTTTTCGATACAGTGATTCGTATGCGAAATATTCAATTTGACAGTCATTTTTTTTTAGCGTCCCCTCCCCCCTCCCCCTCTAAAAAGCTAAACTGTTGGTATAAACATTTTGAAAAAAAATCAGGATGGGAGGAAATATCTCTAATTAAAAAGGAAAACTATAGCGGCTGAGTTTGCTTCAGAATTATTAGTAGTTTAAGAGTAAAGAGCAGCCTGACCTATAAAATATTGCTTGTTTAATAAGGACAGTATAATTAATAGTAAAATTAATAAGATTTTGCAAGGATTTTTTCGTAACAGCTGCGGAACCCTATCGTAGGCGTATTCAACACGCTTTTGGCCGGTTTTATTACATTAACTAGGAAATGAGTACTTAAATATTATTGTTCAAATACAAACTTAATATCATTCATACTATCATCAAATCATCATACTAAAGGACCTATAAGTGTTTAATACCTACTTGAACCTACTTACAATGTCTCTGATCTACACCGGCATTGTAAAAGCAATTAACCGCGATACTAATTGAATTTTACCGCAGTGATTGGCCTGATAAGTATCATATGCACTGATGCAATGCGAGCTACAGCGATACCACGTAATGGAAAAACAATGAGTTGCATGGTCGTTTCGAACTGAAAGAGTATAATTTACTTTTTTTATGAGAAAAATTTAGGGTTTTTATATGATAAATCACGAGTAGGTATTTTGTGAGTCAGTTTTGTGAATTTATTTCATACAGTTTATATCGCTCGTCATAACTGACACAAAAGAATTGTACGGAAAGATTAGGACATTTTTTTAATGCTATTGAGACGTTAACACGAACACAATCGAGACGTGCGCTAATTAATGAATGCATTTACTAGCGTCATAAGCTGTGAGGATCTCGCTGCACAGCAGTGGAGTGCGTGACGTTTTAGCACAACAACTAAAAACCAAAATTAAAAAAAAGAGAGACACCCTCTGTCAGGTAGAGTTTCGTATACCTATACTCGTAACACGCAAGGCCAGCTCTATTGCATCCCTTGGGATAGAATATTAAGGCAAAGTTCGGTCAGTCTAGCCACATTTGGGCTCACGCTAGGTAATAAGTTTGCTGACAATAAATTTAGCTACATTATTTAGGTATAATATAAATTGCAAACTCTACTTGGCGGAGGGCCGCGGCTCTAGAGGCTGCTTTCCTCGGAAAGAGCTAACCGGAGATTGTCGCTATCGCCACGGGTCGGAGACAGTTAGATGATGATGATGTTTTCTACGACTTATCCGTCGTCGACGAACCCTTGTACGAACTAATTTGGCATTTTTCACTCGTGTGAGTGATAATGAAATGACTCGCAAATCTGCACTTTGTACTAACAATAAGTAGGTAAATATTATGTCAAGACACACAGAATATAGCAGTTCTGAAGAGTTATAAGACTTATAAGTGGGTTTGGCTTTTCGTAACTGGCGCTTGGCAGCAGAAAGCTGTAATGTAATTTGGGTTTTGTTGCTCGAAGACTCAAAGAATCCGCTAAGAAGCAAGTTCCAAATTTTTTAATTGACATTATTGTATTCAAATTCATCGTCATTGAAAACGATGAAGAGCTCTTTATACGCCATGAAAAGCAAGAGAGTATATTATATTGAGTTAACAAAAACAGATCTTGAAATTTAACTCTTATATAGAAACTGGAACCAATTTCAATATTGGGTTTTTTAGAGTTCCGTACTCCCAAAAAGATGAAAGGACTCTCAAATAGGATCACTTCTATGTCGGTCTGTTTGTCCTTTTTCTCAGGAATGTGTGAAGGTATCAAGTTAAAATTAATACAAATACTAAGTCCGGCATTCCCTTGAAACAGGAAAAAAATTCTTGAATCACGCTATCAAAAGATACAATCTTTTTAATACACATGTATTTACATACAAAAATGAAATTAAAATTTGCAGGATAGGTACTTGTTGTCATGGAAATTTTAAATTCGGAAGAAAGCCCAAGGAAAAAATCCTGAAAATCACTGATGTGATGTCAGAGATGAAATTACAAAAATGATTAAATTTGTACGGAACCCTCAGCGCACGACTCCGACTAGAATTTAGCCTGTTTTTGGGTTTCCGTACCCAAAGAGTAAAAACGGGACCCTATTACTGAGACTTCACTGTCCGTCCGTCCGTCTGTCCATCTGTCCATCTGTCACCAGGCTGTATCTCACGAACCGTGATAGCTAGACAGTCGAAATTTTCACAGATGATGTATTTTGGTTGCCGCTATAACAAAAAATACTAAAACACAGCATATAATAAATATTTAAGGGGCTCCCATACAACAAACGTGATTTTTTTGCTCGTTTTTGCTCGATGTTGATAACGACAATAGGTAGACGCTTGAAATATTCACAGAATATTTAGTTATTTAATCACTTTAAAAATACATAATTAAATTAAAATAAAACAAATATTGAAGGGGGCTCCCAAACAACAAATGTGGTTTTTTTTGCCTTTTTTATAAATAATGGTACAGAACACTTCGTGCGCGAGTCCGATTCGCACTTGGCCGGTTTTTTAACTTTGTAAGAAGTCTGGTGTTAGCAATTCTGAAAGCTCTAAAAATATTACTAAAAATGTTATTCTTCACTAAACCTGTTGTCCGCGAACCTGAAGTGATGTTTTAGCAATTTCGGAATTTCGACAGACATCTGGATTTTTGAAGTAATTATAATTAATCTCTGCCCCATTGTATTTATTGAGTACATACCTTCCTATAAAATGATACCTAACCTTTTCAAAATATTCTTCATTTAGATTTTACGCGCCCAGAATGTCGGAACAACGACAAAAATTAATGTTCCTACTGTTACGTTACATACAATGATTGTCTTAGTTTTTGTTTACCGCGAAACCTTCTCATAATAACATTTACGTCACTCAATAGACATTGATAAAGATAAGTAAAATTTGTTATTACGATAAAGTTCTATGGGGGCCAAAGAATCAAATTGATTGACTATAGGTACCTGATATTTTAGCTAAGTTCAACTAATTCCTAACTAATCCTAATCTGAATCCTAGACATAACCTCCATCCATTAGCACTGTTAATGTTTAATCTAAGCTTAAAGCCATCAAATGTTACCGTCAGCTAGTAAGTAAATTGCAAATCGAATTAACTCCAGTTACTGTGTAAAGCAACACTGACGTGGAAACACAATTTATGTTGAAAAAGTAATTTATTTTCAACTGTCGAAACGACGCGTGAAATCTGTACACTTAGGGTGTTGTTTCAGATGTAACATAATTTTCCGCATACAATACTACAGGTCTAATAGGCTCAAACTCGCTTGACGAGCTATGGAGATCTCAACGGGATCGAATCAGGAATGAAGAGATTCATAGAAGAACACCGTCACCGACATAGCCAAATTATCTTGTTGAAATGACAATGGGCAGGCCATATAGCACGCAGAACAGACTGCCGTTGAGTTATTTCTCAAGCGGAGACAACGGACGTCCCCCTACGAGATGATCTGGTAAACGCCGCAGGTTCGGGGTGGATGCATCCAACTTTAATGATTGGGTATCATTGAGGGAAGCCTATGTCCAGCAGTGGACGTTCTATGGCTGAAATAATAATGATGATGAATATTGCAACATTTCGAGAGCTGGTGATGATTCACTGTGTCGTGTCCATTTTTATAATAGGACGGGCCATCCCTTCGCGTGGGTGTTTTAAAAGGCGACCAAAGTATCTGAAGCAAGAGTGGGCAGCTTTCTCTATTGCCAAATAGGAACTCCGAACTCCAGCAGTGCAGTGCAAAAGACAGGGGGAAACCACCACACTATTATCTTCTGAATTATGTGTATTAAGATTTATAACAAAATTCCAGCTACTTATAAAACGTTATCCAATTCAGAATTCAAGACAAAGTTGAACCGTTTTTTATGTAATGTTTGCTTTTACAGTATTGATGAATTCTTTAATTATAAGTTTTGACTTGACATTTCATTTAAATGAAAATTTTAATGTAATTATAATGATAATGAGTAATTTATTATGAAAAATCAATTATTCTACTAATGTTCTACATTGTAATTATAAGTCTAACATTATGTATAATTTAATTATTGACAGATATACAATATTAATAATTAATCACATTAACTTTCACATGTCTGATGGCCGAACATATCTGGATAATAATATAATTAATTTTGTTAACACCCTATTTGTACCATATGTTCTGTGAATAAACTGTTCATTCATTCATTCATTCATTCATTCATTCAAAAATTCGTTACCACACATCAACTAACGACGACTACCACATAAAAGAGAGCTGGTAATCATTTTGATTTAACGATTAGATAGCCGTGGTCAAATAATCTGACAAGGAAGATTAAGCTCCCGGGATCGATACCCAATCGGGACAGATATTTATTAGAAATAATCCGAATGTTTGCTCTCGAGTCTTGAACTTATAATATTGTTTTCAAGTATATATTCATCTATATATATAAATGGGAATTTTGTAAAATCCCGGGATTTAAATTCAACTGGCAAGGCTAATTATTAAAGTTAGCGAAGCGAGAGTAAAGACATTATTTACATTATACGTAAATGCATTTCTCCTTGTTCAATATTTACAGAATAATTCGTATACCTACCGAATCATGAAGGAGGTAAAAATACTTACTAGATAAATCTTCATCTGAAATTCAATAAGGATAGCCAAGTGGGCGATCCATCAGCCAAGCATGTAAGACTAATGACCATTTAATAGATTTCAAGATGATTCCACTCTTATTTTTGTAGAGATAATAATATTTTCCCTAGCTTTACTCAAGGCCTGTATTATGCGCGAGCACAGGCGATATGGCTGCACAAGACAAGAAGTTTTTTATTCTACATTTAGGTACATGCTGACATTACGCGTTAGAGTGAGATAAAAATATTTCTCGCGTTCTGCACAGTTCAAAATTTTGAAATTCGTTCCATACTTTCCCTCTTACTCTCCTACTAAAATAATATTAGCGTGAGTAGGACGGCACGTTACCAAATTCGAACTTCATAGTATAAATAGTATAAGGTCTTAGGAGAGAGGGAGAAGGTAAACGGTATCGCGGTACGATACGAACGTCGAATTTTGAATCTCGGAATAGACCCCAGGCCAGAGCTAGAAGAAACTACCTGAATACACGTGGTCTATTTTGAATAGTCACTCAGTATTTCCAACCTTTACTTAATAGTATTTTAATAAGGTTGAGGTGGTTAATAGTATTTTATAGGTTTCGATTGTTATTTCAGTATATTTTGAACTCATGTATATTAATTTTACATATTTTGTACGCGCACCCGAGAATATACAAACGGTATAATTATTACTTGCAAACTTTCGCATTAATTTATAATATTAGCAGTAATAGTAGGATTTATGTACAAGTGTACATGGCCTGGCGTATCGATAGTTCTTTCTTTGTTTGTTTTGTAGTGCCCCAATATTTAAGTTTGATTGAACAGATGAAAAAAATCGTAAAACAAACTCTTAACATAAACAAATGTTTATTATTTACTTATGCTAACACTCTGGAAAATTCGCGAAGCGTATTGACTGGCAATGTAGTTACGCTCGAAAAGCAATTTCTTGGTCAAACAAGTAACCAACCGAACTTCGGTACGACTTTTATGCGGACAATTTGAGCCTTTGTGAAAGCCGTCAGACACGAACTGAGATCCTCTAACAATACGCATCACAACTTTATCGTTCTCGTTAACGTTCATAGATTTTTTTACGATTTTTAGGAGTTTATTCGTCTTTTACGCCTCATTCATTCGTTGGTCTAGCCGAGGGCTCATTCCTATTTCTATACCTGTCACGTATTGCAATTTTAAGACAGCATAACAAAAGAACATAAAAGCCGGAGATAAAAAAACTGGCCAAGTGCAAGCCGGACTCACACGCCGAGGCCTCTTGTTCAAGGGCAAAAATATCTAAACACTACAATCTCAAAAATCAAACTGAGTAGTAACGAGTTCATAAACTACAGTCGCCGACAGATAAATCGCAAAGTTTCAATTTTTTCCCAAGGCCGGCTAACGCTTGATCGGTTTTTATTATTTGTTTATATGCAGTATATTTATCTCTATTATATTCTGAGTTCATGGTTTGTATGTTTAAACGTTACAAAGACACAAAGAAAGCAAAAATTAAATGTTTCTTGTCCAGTCAAGGGCAAAAATATGTATACACTTTAGTACCCTGTCACTTTAACCACTGTGACAGTTCATATATGGCAGTTCAAATATGACGAAAATAGACAAGGTACTAAAGTGTATACATATTTTTGCCCTTGACTGTCCCACCTTATTTTCTAATAACTTTATTTTGGCTCTATATCTAAATCCCTAATGATTATTTGTCCTAATGTAATGTTTGTCCTAATGATCGTTTGTCCTAACTCTTTTTATTTAAAATCTATTAATTGTTCTGGATTTTCATAAACCAAACCTAATCTAACCTATAGAGTTCTAGAGGATAATCACAAAAAAGTTCCAGAAAAATTCACGGTTTCCGAGAAAAAAAGTGTTAGGACAAACGATCATTAGGACAAACATTACATTAGGACAAACGATGTTAGGGATTTAGAATGAGACCCCTTTATTTTATTATTTGTTGTTGTAGCAGCAGTTGGCAGCAGTAATAGAAATATTCATTATGTATATGTATGTATAAATTTCAGCAGTCCATCTATTACGGCAGGGTAATTGTGTAACTTTTTTGACACTTGGCATCGGATTGAAATGACAGTTTTTGTATGGCTGTGACAGCTGGCTGTTTCCGATACCAATTGTCAGCCCATACGAGAAATGTCAAAATGAACGCGATGGCGATTGCGAGGGAGTTAGACAATTGGCCCGTGGGTCTTGAGATACAGCCTTGTGACAGACAGTTCTGTTTGTCATACTTCTGGCAGAGAGCCCTAAAATTGACCCAAATACCAAAACAGTAGATAATTTTTGATGGCAAAATAATGAAATTAACGATCAAAGCTTTTTCAAGGCAGCGGGATTAAGGCCGGCTACACGGGGTGAATTTTAAGAAACAAACGCGCGTTCCACTAATGTGTGGCGAATGCTAAAAGTCGCCGTGTGTAACCATTTTAAGCCGACGTCGAATTGCGGTTAATTTTTCACGCAATATAATCAGCGGGGCCGCCGGTCGTGCAGGCTAAACTCTCAATATTTCCCCTCAATCCCGATATTTTTCTGGTGCGTAAATTTATGCGGCAGACACTAAAATTCGGGCTCAAAACAATTTGTTTTACGGCGAACAAAAGCGTTGTTTCGCTGGAAATTCGCAACAAGCCTGATTAAATAGTAGATTATACAAATACCCGTTCCGGACGAGCGAGGGTAACACTGAACACTGCTTTAAGATTACGATGAGTTATCAAAATAATTGTTTATGAGATAATAAATACATTTTATGCGTAGAGATTTATTGAGGCACTTTATTTATGAAATCCCAATTTTAATCGGAAGATGCAGTAACTTTTGAGGGAAAGAAAAGAATCAAATGAATGAATTCAACTCTCTTGACACTAACGTTTGAGTAAAACCACAGAACAAATAATAACAAGCGTAGAAAGGCATGTTATCGTGAGTATTTTTTTCCAGGATCGATGTACACGTTTTTATAGATTTCAGTAGATTAATGTACTCAAAATTAAATGTAATCCTTTTTGAAGTGCAACATCTGAAATAAACTTTTCTTTGCAGACTTTATTGTAGACTAAGCTGGTAAAATAAAAATATTGGCAGTTTAGCCATATAATGTGTCTCGTGACTCTCATGTGACATTTATATTCCTCTTAGGTACTAATATTTCTATGGAGCAAACAGTCTAGGCGAAGAATTGAGACAACTATAATTATAAAGAGTAAGATCTTCTTGACACGAAAACAGTTCAAGCTTCTCCCATAAAATTGTTGGTATCGACTACCCGACAGATATGTATTACAGAATTACAGACTCCGTCCGAAGTGGACTCTTTATTACGTGAAAATCTGTGGGAAAAGCAACATTCGGTTGATTTATAGCAGCACTTTATCGTACGCAGCGCCCTTTATTGGTTGCGTGAAAGTTTACTTTATAGATGCTATTTTATACCACTTGCAGTTTTTAACGTTTTCTGTCCTCTTCATTAAGTAAGTAATGTACATTCTATTTTATTTACGGCATATATTTTAGACCTTTAGTCCGTTTTCATAATTGCGGTTTTGAAATTGGCTCCGTATGAGGAATTATTTTTCGTTGTTTCATAATTAACTATCAAATTTATTTGCTGTTTCCGTAGTCTAGTTTCGTAATTATGAAACTCCGAAAAATAATTCCTCTTACGTAGCCAATCACGAAACTGCAATTATGAAAACGGACTAAAGGATTTTAGAGTGTGTGTGCAAAAATTACTCTATGATCATCGTTTCACCACACCGTCCAACTAGGCATGGAGAACAACTCCACCCTTAATTGTTAATATTCCAGTCATTCGCACAAAGCTCTTCGCTTCATCTTTTAAATGTGGAATGCTAAGAAATAGAATTCGCTTCCCTTGTCAGTTTTTTCCGGACTAGTAGGTACAAAAAGGTCATAGTAAATAGGCTGTTATATATATTTACAACCTAGTAAATTGCTTTGTATTGTAGTATCTTAAGTATATTTACAACCAAGTGAGATAGAGGTCATTCTCGAGCCAAATATAATTTTTAAAAAAAATTGAGTTTTACTCTAATCTATGTATGTACATAATTATTTTGTTTTTAAGATCATTTATGAGAAAACAACACGGAAGTATACGTAATGTGTTTTGCATCCCTCATTATCAACTTTTAATAGCCATAACATAACTTTTTACGAGTCCTATTAAACAGTAATGACAAAGTGCTAACTTTAGTAATCACAGCAACCGTAAAATGTTAAATAAAAACGTACCTCGTGTATTGTAAAAGGAAATGAAGCCCTTCATGAATTTATTTACGGTTTGAATGCTTTCGTTAAGACTCTACCAAAGCCGAAAAAGCAACAAAGAGTAAAGTTATATATGTACCTATGTTAAACAAGGTGTAGGTACATGGAGCTTAAAAGGAAGTACCAGCATTATAATCGGAAATGAGTTTTCCGTCAAAGCATCAAAAGTATTGTCGTCAATTTCCTCCCTTTCACGTTTAGAACAAAAGGTCGAAGTTGAATGAGGCGAAAAAATCTCAATCGAGCTGCGAGGCGTTAGTCATCAAGACAAGTGACACATGTCCTTTGTGTTGAAACGAGAAGGAAGCAAACGTTGAAAGAGTTTTTAGACACATTTCTTGTTGGATTTTTATGCTTACTATACTTGTGCTACGATTTTATTACTATTATATAATTTTTATGCAGAACCTGCTCATTTCCATTTATACATAAATTGAAACATTATGTCATACAGATGTCTATCACAAAATTCACACAACCCGACTTCACACAAGTTCATTCTCAATGATAAGCCACCAAATGACCTAGTGTTTAGAGAACCTGACTACGAAGCATGACGTCCCAGGTTTGATTTCCGCGTCGGGGCAGATATTTGTATGAAAAATACAGATGTTTGTTCTCGAGTCTTGTGTGTATAATATATGTTTAAGTATGTATCTATCTATATAAGTATGTGTATTCGTTGCCTAGTACCCATAACAAACCATTACTTATATTGGACTAGATCAATTATTAGTGTGAAATTGTCCCATGATAAAAAAACAACCTTTCGCAGAAAAAACAAAATGCCATACTAAAGAAAATCCACGTTTATTCACAAAACGAAACACGAATCTCGTACTTGCCACCACAACACGGTTAATTTCAAGTTCTCTTGGCTTCATTAAAATTCAGTCTGCTAGTAAATTTACTTTGCACCATTTCACAGTATGGTGCATTGCATTAGCAGACTAAACTTAAATTATTCTTATATTATAGATGTGAAAGTTTGTGCGTGAGTTCGTGCGTGTGTATGTGTTTGTTAGTACTTTACACTAAAACAGCTGGACCGATTTGGTACGCAGATAGCTGGAGGTTAGGAGTAACACATAGACTACTTTTATCCCGATTTTGCCACATGACCCATGTAAAATCCTAACATCTTAGGGTGAGGCCACACGAGCATAATTTTGTGAGTCGTGAGCGGCAGAATTTCGGTCCGCGCCATACAATATGCGCGCCATCACGTGACACTCACGTGACACAATGTATGGCGCAACCGAAATTCTGCCGCTCACAACTCACAAAATTACGCTCTTGTGGCCTCACCCTTAATCGCTAAGTCTAGAGATATGAAAGTTTGCATGGTTTTCTTCATATTATAAAGAGGAAAGATTTGTATTTTTGTATGTAACGAATAAACTTAAAACTACTGGACCGATTTCAAAAATTCTTTTGCCGTTTAAACCTACATTGTCACTGAGTGACATAGGCTACTTTTTACCGCGGGAAAATACCTTTTCCTTCGGGAAAATTAATTTATCGCGGGCGAAGCTGCGGACAGAAGGCTAGTATAACGTAAATGAACACCACGATGCGCTTTTTGGGAATTCTCATGGGAAGTGAAATCGGACTGAAATGGGTCCCTCTGCAAAACAGCCCCGACGTTATACTGTGTGGAGTCCAATTTATTACTCTTCGATGTTTTTTATGTGTATCTTTTTCTGCCAATGTATTTTTTCCTATGTATCGAATACGTAATGTAATGATGAAATCCGCGCAAGAACTAAAGTCACGGACATAGCTCGAAGAATCGCTAGACTTAAGTGGCAGTGTGCAGGGCACATCGCCCGTAGAACTGACGGCCCATGGGGCCGAAAGGTTCTCGAGTGGCGTCCGCGGACCGGAAGACGCAGTGTAGGTAGGCCTCCAACAAGATGGAGCGACGACCTGGTGAAGGTAGCGGGAACGCATTGGATGCGGATGGCGCAGGGCCGATCGGTTTGGCGAGCATTGGGGGAGGCCTATGTTCAGCAGTGGACGTCTTTCGGCTAAAATGATGATGATGATGAATGATCGAATACGTCAGTTCTACGAGCGATGTGCCCTGCTCACTGCCACTTGAGTCTGGCGATTCTTCGAGCTATGTCGGTAGCATAGTTCTTGCGCTGATGGCCGATGGGGCAAAAAAGGTTCTCGAGTGGCGTCCACGGACCGGAAGACGCAGTGTAGGTAGGCCTCCAACAAGATGGAGCGACGACCTGGTTAAAGTTGCGGGATCGCGTTGGATGCGGATGGCACGAGACCGATCTGTTTGACGAGCCTGGGGGGAAATAATGATGATGATGATCGAATACGTGTAGATCTCCCCTTCCCCCTTCCCTCTCTTTCTGTGTCTCTCGATCTCTCTCCCTCCCTTTCTTTCTCCCTTCCTCTCTCTCTCTCTCTCTCTACCTTCCTCTCCCTCTCTATCTCTCTTTCTCAAATCTCGAAGTTTCAATTCAACTGCCAAATCCCGTATGTGTTTTACGCGTGCGAAGCTGTGGGAATAGGCTAAAGTTAAAAATATTTTAATGTAAACAATTGCCATACAAGTTGGGGAATCTCTTCACGCGATTTGCACTCCCAAAGATACGCGGCTGTCTGAGAATGTTGCGTTTAAACTTGGATTGTTACTTGACCGAGCTAGCTGTCTTATTTAATGAAAATAGCAATGAAGATGTTAACGCAACCAGTGATTCCAGCATCCAGACTGGATAAAACACCATATGTTTTGTTTAAGTTTATTTTTTTTATGGACAAAGGCCTTTCTGAATAAAAATCGAAGATACCCTTTAAATTTTTTAAATGAAGATTGGGTGTTTCTTTTATCAAAATCACATACTATTCATTTTCATTGAGAAAAAATGCGTCCCTTTTTTTTAGTCATGTCTTTTTTTAACCACGACGGTGGTACGGAGAAGGTGCGTTTGGTGTGAGAGGATGTTTATGCATACTAATGTTTTCATAGAGTTATTTTCAATGGCTCGTCACAAAACTGACACAAAAATTTAAAGGAAAATAAGAAACATTTTTTTTAATCATCGAAATCAATGGCGCCCTTGATTCTGAGTAAAATAATTCCAAAATTTCGCTATTTAAAAAATAAAGGGTACGCTTTTTTTTAATTCCTCAATACAGATTTCGGTTAACATTTTTTTTTTATCTCTGTATGCATTAGAATTTACTTTTGATATAGCTCACAGCAGTAAAAAGGGAACCAGACCAGTTTTTTTTTACTCGTTGCATTGTTAATCTCTGGAAACTTTAGAACGTAGCAAATAGATAAAATACCCTTGCAAATACTTATTGCGTTAATGTACAAAGTAATTTACTATTCCCTTTTAAGTTTGCCTTTACATCGCTTTTAGTAAGCATTTAAACCGCACCCTAACGAAATCAGTGTTTGAGTATAAAATAAAACTTTTTATCTGATCTTGCAAAAAACGAATGCAGTGATTTCCAGCTAAATGTAAATGTTTTACAATGTTATTGATCCATAGGTATTGTCGTTATCATCCCAGTGAATTATGCGATCGATTACACAAACGCGACTCTTCCTATTCGTGATTCCCATACAATATGGATTCCACACAACTGCAATTTACCACATTCGTGATTTCTTTACAGCCATTATTTTAACGCAATCGGGATTCTTCTCCTATTCGTGATTCTACACAATATGAATTCAACACAACTACAGTTTACTACAATCATGTTTCCAGACGGGCGTTGTTTTTTTATCGTAGGTAATCAATAAATTTTTACCATAACTGTCTACAAGTCTATAACTCCTAAGAAAATAAATAATACAATTTTTTTCTTATAACTTCTTACCCAGTTGTTGAATGAAACGCTATTATTACGTTAAAATAACGCCTGTCTGGAAATATGATTGCAGTAAACTGTAGTTGTGTTGCATCCATATTGTGCAGAATCACGAATAGGAAGAATCTCGATTGCGTTAAAATAATGGCTGTGTACAATCACGATTGTGGTAAACTGCAGTTGTGTGGAATCCATATTGTATGGGAATCACGAATAGGAAGAATCGCGTTTGTACAATCGATCGCATAATTCATCCCAGCCTATACACGTGCGTGTGGCCTCCTCGTAACGAGAAGGCTTGGCCCGTAGTTTCCACGCCAGCCCAGAGTGGATTGGGAATTTCACACGCACCATTGAATTTCTTCGCAGGTGTGCGTAGGCTTCCTCTTGACGTTTGCTTCACCGTAAAGCTCATGATAAATTTCAAATGTATTCACACGTAAATTTCAAAAAAATCAGAGGTGCGCGCCAGGATTCGAGCCCACGATCCTTTGCTTGAGAGGCTATAGGACAAACCACTAGGATATTACGATCCACAGATATATTATTGAGATTTACACTGCGTTGATGAACCGAGTTTTTTTATTAAAAAAACGCTTTTATAAAATAACTGTTATTTATGAAACCAAAAGAATGTAAATGACCATAAGTCCTTGTAAATTAATAATAATATATTTGCTGTAATTTATTTTTCAAAAGTGTTTTTCAATAAAAAGACACGTCAAGATACGCTCTGACTTTTTGGCCAGAGGGTGTGGTGTTCCGTCGTTTTAGGGAAGCGACGAAGACGTTTTTCAAAAATCCCTAAATAGTTATTTAAGTTTTGTTTGTATTTTTTGAATTTTACAGCGCATTGGTGTATACTGTAATGCTGTAATTTTTATTGATGAATAAATAAATAAATCATTTACCTTCTTTCTAATGCTAAAAAAACGAAGTATAGAACCTTACTACCCAATCGGGCCTCATCATGATTGTTTACCTTATTTCTAATGCTAAAAAAACGAAGTATAGAGTGGCGACCGCGAATCGGAAGACGTGGCGTGGGAAGATCCCCAAAAAGGTGAACCGACGATCTGGGGCTAAATTCAGGAACGGCCCAACACGGTTTGCGAGCCGTAATTCAATCGTTTGCGAGAGGATAAAGATGAACTGCTATTCAGAAACGCCAAAAATCACTGGTTGACGAGAGGTTTGGGCTGAGCTTGGGATGAGCCTTATTTATTTAAACTTTTATTTATTTACAAAGCCAATTAACAGGAAAATAAGGCTCATCCCAGGCTCAGCCCATTCCTATCCACTCGCATACGATCGAATTACCGCTCGCAAACAGTGTTGGGCCGCGTTCCTGAATTTAGCCCCTGGTAAAGATGGCCGGAACCACTTGAATGCGGACAGCGCAGGCAGAAACGATCATTGTGGAACTCTTTGTGGAAGGCCTTTGTTGTCTTGTAGCTGATAATATGATGATGATGATGATCAGAGATGTACAAAATGGTTTTAAAAAAGCATTTAAATACAAAATGCAAAATACTTGTCAGACATTGCTTGACTTGACATAAGGCGCGCACTTTGACCAAAGAAGAAAAAGATGTCGCGCATGGTTAGCAGGCGCCTCTATCGGTCGAATTGTTTTGTTTGACTGGTAATGTTGGCTAAACTTAATCACAAAGTATTTTGCATTTTAAAATTAATATTAAAAATACAAAATGCATCTCGAAAGGCATTTCAAATAAAATACAAAATACTTTTCACTGAAAGGTATTTAAATACAAAATATTAAATAGGTATTTTGCATTTTCTATTTGCATTTAAAATAGAAGTATTTCAAATAAATCACATCTCTGATGATGATACACTGCATCAGAACCCCTCCAATTCCCTGGCTTTTCTTTTACGGCGCATATGCATTAATTACGACGTGAATATAAATTCATATTTTGTAGCTTTCGCGCACTTGTGTGCTTTTTATTTTCGCTAGTTATGATTTCCACTGATTAAATTCACTCTTTTGACGCTTAAAATTGCGCTCAATATTCTTAATGCGCTTACTTTGCCAGTCTATCTCGCCTGTGAGCCATTTAGGTACAAAAAGAACTAGTCTTTACTACTGTATCTTACTGCGGACATAAACAACTACATTCTCCTCAACATGGTGCAAAAAAAGCAATCCTCTTAATTTAATTAGGATTAGTTTCGGCCCCTCTTAATTCCGTCGTTCTTTTCACAAAAGACTTCACTTAATTATTTTCGTTCTAGACTCTATTATTTATTTCGATTAGCAATGGCATTGACCTTTGCGAACGGAAATAAGTATCTTGTGAAAAATCCTCTTGGCACCCTACAGCGAGCCCAGCAGGGAACATGCACTGTAATACAGTTCAAATAAACTATGTTAGTAGACATTGGACCTAATGGGTATCGTATTACAGTCGCATTAGTCCTGAGCGTAAAAACATTAATACGTTTGATATCTTTTGACACTCATGTTGAGAACATACATTAGAGAAAGCTGAGTTGTTCGCAGTAATAACATAATGGTGTTAGATAAATTATACCGTCTTTGAGAAAGCATAAACGTACTGTCATTTGCAAGTGCAAAGTAATGTTTTCCTTTGATTTCACTTTGTATCAGATTTTACATACAGCTTTTTATATCATTCAAACCAGAAGATACTCAACAGGCTGTGAGTGACCTAAACGAAGATCTGCACCGTATTGACACCTGGTCAGGTATGAACAGTCTAGTACTCAATCCTTCAAAATCTAAGTTCCTAGTTTTAGGCTCAAAAAAACAAGTTAACCGAATTATTGCCTCAAATCCTCATGTAAATATTTCGGGAAAATGTGTGCAGATGGTTTCGGAAGCTCGCAACTTGGGACTCCTTATGGATAGCTTCTTGCATTTTGAAAACCACATCTTGGAAACTGTTCGGAACTGCTTCTATAGATTAACGGTTCTCTACAGGGTGCGTAACTATTTAAGTGTTGATGTGCGTGTGAAACTGTGCGATACACTCATCCTGTCAAAACTTAATTATTCCGATACAGTGTATGGTAACTGCTTGCTATCTCGAACTACAAAAGTTATACAACGGCTACAAAATGCCTGCGTGCGTTTTTGTTTCCCTATGCCCCCACGATCGCATATTACTCCCTATCTCAATAGTAACAAGCTTTTGAACATGAGTGGTCGACGTACCCTTCACTTTGCCACGCTCCTCTTTGGTATCTGTAATAGTAGGAAGCCTGCATATCTGCATGAGATGTTGGTTTTCTATCAACGGCATATCAGGCGTATTCCTAGACTGGTGTGCCCGAGGCACAGTACCGCTGCATTTCGTGGCAGTTTTCGTTATGCTGCGACGAAGTGCTGGAAAAACCTTCCCCCACCAATCAGAGAGAGCATTACTGTTGGTGGTGGTGGGTTCAAGTCCAAACTAAAAAGCTATCTTATGGATCAACAAGGTACTGTTGCCCAGGCGTAGGGTATCACACTGTCAGATTCTGGGTGGCCACCAAATAATCAAATAATTAAATTATTATATTTACCTTCCTTATTAATACGAGTAAGTACTATATTTATATTTTATTATATTATATTACTATATAATTATTATTACTATGTATTATTTACTTAATTTGTCTGACGTAAGTCGCGCAGTATGCTGTCCCGCACACCTCGCTGGCTCTGCAGAAAACCAGCGCCGTTGACAACGCTAGTCGTGCCAACGGCATTGCTGAGTGGAGACCATTTCGGCTTCACATCCTTATTTGTTTGTTTTTATATTCTTTCTTATTTTGTAAATTATTTTTTGTTGTGATGTGTTGTCTGAATAAACGTTTTTCTATTCTATTCTATTCTATTCATTTTGTTTTCCATTAGGAAAAAAAAGTTATAGGAAATTATTGAAACCTCACTGTTATTTTTAAGACCGAAAAATTGTAAAGTTATTAAAAAATAAAGCAGTGGTATGTAGTGCACATTGGCAATTTAAGGGGTAAAAACTAAATCGTGCCCAAAAAAAATAGTCTTAATACAGGGTGTGGTTAAAATACACCTGTAATTGTCGACCCGGATTGAATGACAATGTACGGTCAATTGCAAAAATATGTATCGATCTTAGATTATTTATACACTAGATAGAGCTTAGGCGGCATGAAAACGTCCCGAAAAATATAAGCTAACTGTTGGCTTATATGTCATTTGCCCTTCAGTCTGAATGACGTTACGCGATCGTAAGATGAAGCTGTCAAATGATTTTTTGGACGTTTTGTATCGCAGTTTTTGCTACTGACACTATCTAGTGTATAAATAATCTAAGGTATCGTTAATCCTTTCATAATTATGTACCGATACCTACCTTAATTCGACGACATAAGGACTATTAGACATGTTTATGATCAAGTTGTATGCACCCATATTTTTACACTTGACTATACCTACCTACAACCTGATAATCATTTTGCCATAAGGGTTTGAATTATCAGGTCAGGTCATTTACTATCGTTCATTCTGAGACCTGAAATACGGGGTCGTACACTAACCGCAACCATTTGACATTGGCTATTGTTATACGTTAGAGTAACTTAATACAACTCACACGAAACACAGTCATTATTGTTTAAAACTTAATCTAAGGGGTGCGACTTGAATTATCAGGTCAGATCATTTATTGCCGTTCATTGTGAGACGAGAAATACGGGGTCGTACACTAACCGCAACTATTTGAGATTGGTTATCGTTATACGTTATACCTAGTAACTTAATGCAACTCACACGAAACACATTATTGTTAAATACCTTGTTCTAAGGTGAGCGGCTTGAATTATCAAGTTAGGTCATTTATTGCCGTTCATTCTGAGACGAGAATAGGTACGGGGGTGGTACACTCAAAGTCAATTTGAAATTGTTTATTAAAATAAATAATTATTTACACGAAAATTCGTTAGTAAGCGCTGAAATTATGTCTATGTATTAGTAAACAAAGACCGACATACTAAAACTATTGACTCGATATTATACTATACAATTTGACTTTATTGGAACACTAACAACCTAAACATAATAGAATACCGTGCTACAATCATAAATGACTTAAATGCCTAAACTAGGATACTAAAGTAGCCTGTTTCTTAGGCAAATACTAACCGCAACCAATTGGGATTGGTTATCGTTATACGTTATAGTAACTTAATGCAACTCACACGAAACACATTATTTGGTCTAAGGTGTGCGGCTTTCGCAAACTTCACAAACTCATCCCGAAAGCAATTCAATTTGCAACACTTAATAATGGTTCCGACTCGCTCCCCTTATTTCCCGCTCATTTTCAACACACAAATGTTTGAACACACTTAAATAAGATTGGAAATTGAATAAATTTGTCAAGTGTTCCTAACAAGTAGACATGGAATGGAATAGAGAAAGTTCTTTGAAATGGAAACTTGGCTATTCTCCACTAAGATCATCACCTCTGAGAGTTGTTAAAAAAATTTATCGTTTAAAAATATTTTGAATGGCCGAGAAATTGCCTTCATTAGAATTGCTGTGCAAAAAATTATAACTAGCTCAAGTTTTTTTTATTTTATCAATTTAGCTGTTTGTATTTGTATTCTACTATTTGTAGGAAATAAGAAATGCCCTGTATAGTTCATATGGAAGACAAAATACCAAAGTGTACTGGTGGCGTAACACATCTGAGAGAGAGAGAGAGAGAGAGAGAGAGAGAGAGAGACGTTTATTTACACATATTCGATACAAACACAGAAAAAAAAATACATTTGACAGGAAATATACAAATAAATATCGAATAGTATAAAACATCTGAACTAATATATTTGAGTTTGTTTGTTTTTTACGCTTACATACTTAAAATACAGGAAATAATTTAGACGAAATTTGACATGGAATTAGTTTGAGATCCTGAGAACGACGTAGGATACTTTTTATCCGGGAAAATTGCATAGTTTCCGTGGAAACGAGATAAACGGACTCTTCGTAGAAGAATTCTCAGGCAGTAACTAGTATGTATATAATGTTCAAATGTGCTCTTCTATGCTTACGTATATTAAACATTATGTCTATTTATACCCTTGGGCAACATTTTCAATAGAGTTTTCTCTATAGTTCCGAATTTTTCCACGCTAAAAGCATTGTCAATATGCGTTGAAAAAGGGCTTATTTTATTACGGTCTCAGCATAGCTCCCATTTGATAGCCCGTAGCTACCTATTAATTTCTTTGGACATAATATGAATAAGTTACGAAGCAATTTCTGGACACAATCGGAAGCAAATATTGACCCAAGAGCATGGACGTTTTGTTATAAATGAATAATCGAATTAATTGAATACAGATAGTATTTTTCTTTCTGCACATTTATTTAGTAGCAATAGGAACTTCACTAATCGAATGACGTCTACGGACTGCAAGATGCAGTGTTTAGGTAGGCATCCAACAAGGTGGAGCGACGACCTGGTTAAGGTTGCGGGAACGAGTCGGATGCGGGTGGCGCAGAATCTGTATGTTTGGCGAAACTTGGTGAGGCTTATTTTCAGCAGTGGACAACTTTCGGCTGTAATGATGTTGATGATGAGGAACGTTACTGAAACAAACTTTTATTTCAAATAGAAGCACTTATTTTAACACAGATTTGTATTTGTTTTGTTTGTTGTTTTGTTTTTTTTGTTTTTTTTTTTTGTAGACCTATAACTCCTCCGTTACCAAACATTGAAGCAGAACATTGCTGTTTGAGATATTTTGGTTGTACGAGTGGTTTGATATGAACCTTCGCAAAGTAACTCCTGAATCAATCAATTACACATACGTAGATACGCCAATTAAACAATGAAACAATATTTTACAAAATTTCGTCTTCATCATTAACCGAAAGACATCCACTGTTGGACCTAGGTCTCCCCCAAATAGCGCTACAATACCCAGCCCTGCGCCGCCTGTATTCATCAGACTCCGACGATCTTACCTAATAACTTAACTGCTTTACCTTTTATCTCGTAGATGAGCAAAGATTAAAAACACGGTTGGCTTGTGCTTTTATGTGTATTTGGAACAAATATTCTTGTTAAAAGTTTATTAGTGTGTATGAAGTTCCCAATCCGCACTGACCCCGCGTGGGAACTACGGCCCACGCCCTCTCATTCTGAAAGGGGGTCTGTGGCCTGCATGGGACGTTGCGTTGGGTAAAGTGCTCTTCTAACCAGCGGGACTTGCAATTTTCCAGGATAAAAAATCAAAAAATCTTGTGTGTTTTCAGAGTATTATCTGTGTACCAAATTGCATCAAAATCCACCCAACGGACACATACTCGTATAGTCTACCAAGAAACTTCTTTACCACTCTAAGGTTCAATGTCAGTTGTACAAACGTCAAAGACTATTTTCACTTTCAACTCAATATCATAAATAAATGATAAAGCACTTACTTAATCGACTATACAAGCATAAACTTACGTAATCGCATTATGTTAGTCTGAAATAAATGTTTTATATTTTATTTTAGGTAATTATTATTTGTTTATTTTCAAAACACAAACAAAATTAATTACTAAAATATCCAAAATTCGCCTCGCTAAAACAGTAAAGCTGAAAAGGGTCACTATGCCAATCGAGCTTTTGAGCGAAAATTGCGTTAATTGCAAACACCCTCAAATTAACATCAGCATTCAGCTTCGGTTTATTGTGCTTGCGCTTCACAATAAGCTTGTTATCATGAGCTAATTCTATTTGCTCTATTTGCTGTATTACACCGAAAATTTGTTCAGAGATGATTTGAATAAATAGTTCATGTCTTGTAACGAGATCGTAACGATTAGACATGTAATTTATTAGTTATTTAGAATTTCTCGTCATATTAAATAGGTACAAGCAGCTGTAGAGAAACTTCCCCTGCATCCAAAGTTTGTATGCAGTGGGGGTCACGTTTCTCTGCAGCTGACTGTACCTACACATAAAATTAGTGTTTCTAATTCAGTTATCATTGGACAATATAATGCATTAACTCAATTGTTTTAATAATTCGTACTTAATTTGAGGTGCCCATATTTATTGTACATTTAGATTGTGATTTAATTTAAACAAAGTATGAACATCCTAAATTTTATCAGACTCATTTTAACTATTGAGTTAATGCGTTATAATTTCTCAGCATTAACTGACCATGAAAGAAAAAAAAATGTATCACGTATAAAATTTCACCTTATATTACTAGTACAAATAATATTATTATAAAATTAATAAGTACCTATATCTGGGCAGGGATGTTTCCAAATAATCCCGATACGCATTGGCAATCGCTGGATTCAATAGTGTATTGTAATGTGTTCAAAAATTTAGTTGTTAAGTTGTGTGTGTGACTTTGACTTTATTATTGCTAGTGATTACAAATAAGATAGGTATAATGGTGAAATGAGCTATGTTGAAGATTTTAACATAGCAAAAACTTTAGCCACTAGGAAGTGGAAGTTGGCGTGTCATATTTGGCTTCGATCCTATGGAAGATGGGAAAAAATTATGAAAGGTTCCCCTGCGGCATGAACCCAAATATGCTGTCAGCATTTCCTCGCTGTTTAGCAATGCTGATACGTTGTGCAAACCGCCTGCTCTTCGGTCCCCTGTGGTATCCCCTATATGTTTTATTGCATTATTTACAAGCAGACTCCATTTGACAATGAACAAAAAATATATTTTAAGTATACAATTAAGTATTTTTGAAACACAAACATGCTCTCCTACAACGCCAAACCAAATGCGTAGGTTCAATTCAGGCTGTCGACCTCTCGCCCACTCGACAAACAAAACGGTGGACTGAATTCTGCAGTACTAGGTACGCTGGATAAGCTCCATTGTCCATTATGCAAAATAGTATCATTCATTAGCCCTAAGGAATCCTATATAAATACTAGCTGTTGCCCGTGACTCCTTCCGCGGAGAATAGGGGTAGGTATAAAAAATAGCCTACCTACGACCTATTCTCAGACCTACCGAATACAGAAAAAAAAGTATCACAAAAATCGGTCAAGCCGTCTCGGAGGAGTTCGATAGCAAACACCGTGACACGAAATTTTTATATATTAGAAGACGATGAAGATATAAATGAGAAACTTTCTGAAAATGTATGGATGTTTACATAGATGTCGGAAAGTCAATCACGCAATAACTGCTTTAACTAGGTAAAACTTACCATACAGATAGACAAAGATCTGGTTCGACACATGATATTTTATATTCCGGTAATGACTTCCTGTGAGATAATATCTTCTGACCTGTGGCCCCAATGTGGGGACACGATAGCTCTTATTCCATTGTAATAAGGTTCTACTTTAAGGGAACGTATTAATTTTAAACAAGAACATAGAAGGTGCTGTGCAAAAAAATTGAAGTAGGTAAAGCTTGTCTAGTTTGAAATGACGCGCCCCACCACCGCGTTTGCGCACGGGATTTGGAGCTCAATTTGAGCTACAATAGAGTCTATTGTAGCTTGAATTGAGTTTCGAATCCTGTGCGTGAGTGCGGTGGTGGGGCGCGTCATTTTAAACTAGACAAGCTATACCTTCGCTTTCAAAATGACATGCTAATTTCGTATGCAATTAATAGATGGCGTTGTCCGAGCGACCGACGATTTTTAAATAATAATATTTATAATACTTAATTCATAATAATTTTTAGTTCTTTCAGCATCAAATTTACGTGTATAATTATTTAATTAAATTTAATGTAATTGTAATTATTAACATAAATAACATAATACGAGCGAGCACCATGCTACATGCGCAGGACCGAGACTGTCCGAGACCTTCTTCATAAAGTAATAAGTCGCGCTTACCATCGTAACTAGATAAACTGTTTACCGATCTATTGATAGAATGAGCTGATCGGTAAATTATAGTATACCTACTTTGCTAAGGTGGTAAGCGCGACAAAATACTTTGGAATACCAAGCTTTGTTTAGGCAAAATTTGTCGACAAGCGTTGGCGCTTCCTAAATCGTAATAATAGTTCGACGTTTTACTAAATAAATACTATAAGGGATCTTATAATTACAAGTAGGCGTTTTTCTACGGGATTTGTAGGTATTATTGTCCAAATGGTAGCCAACCAACAAATATTACAAATATTGTATTTACAGTTTAGTTAGGTTAGTATTACGCGGAAAAGTAATGGAATAATGAAATGTTTCAAGGAAATATCATAGTAATGGCATGACAGCATTCGATAGAAATCCACACAAAAGAAGATTGAAATAACTTTTTACAAGGAAACTACAAAACAATAAACATGTATGTAGGTAGGTAGAATTACATGTCATAAACACAGGTTTTCCTACAGTTCAAATAGGAATGGATTGAGGATAATACTGTTGATTATCACTAATACACATTTATTTGTTCGCGTCTCTCCTGTGGGCATGGCAAGAGTTAAGGGTCTGTAGTCAATATTTTTTAGTCATGTCAACATCAGCGTGTGAGGCGAATGGGCATTTTTCGACCAATTTAAACAAATCTTATGTTTGCTGACTAGGAGTCACTAACTTTATGTCGATAGGAGAGACAACTTTTGTTTCTTACGGTGAGTAAAGCCCATAACACAGAATCGCGGTATCCACTAGAATCACCTAATTTGGGATCAAATTAAGTGATCCGAGTGGATACCACGCACAGAATACGGGCTATTTCAAAATTAATCCATAATATTTCATCAGGTGGTAAGTTACTTCGACAGGAACATCCCTGTAGGTTTTTCAGGCTTCTTTAATTGTGGCTGACTAATTTTTCCAAGCATTGGATTGTTCAAAGTAGGTATACCGCGTAATCGCCATATCAAACTGACGATTTGCGAACTTATTAGAAGCGGAAAGCGGAGCGAACGCGCAACGGATTCGTTACGCCGCGCAACGTAATCGCCGCGAATGCGTAAGGGTGCCTTTCCACCACAAATGTGCTATGCAGCTATGCTGCGAAGATGTGAAAGCTACGCTACGAAACTGTGTGACCGTTTCCACCAATGCTAAGCTATGTAGCTGTGCGAGGAAGATGCGCTATGTAGATGAGCAGCCGCGAGGCAGCTGTGAGAAGAAGATGCGCTGCTGCTGTCGCTGTGCAGCTGTCGTTTCGAGCTATGCGATGTATCGACAGGGACGCGCGGAGCGGCAGCGCGGTGAGGGGGGACATTGCTACACGACTCGCGACCATCCATTGCACGCATCCGTAGCACGCATCCTTAGCACGCCTCCAGGGCACGAATCTTTCCATTATAAAAATCATAGCTTAGTTGAACCCGTTTCCACCAGTGCTATGCTATGTGGACCAATGAATATGATTGGTGGATATCAGACACATCCATAGCAACGTAGCGTAGCACATCTCTGGTGGAAAGGCACCCTAACATACTTATTCGTCGCGAGCGCGCAGCGAATCGTTACATCTATAGGGGAGACCGAGGACAGTTGACACAGAGGAGAGTAGACACAACGTCGATTTTTTAGAACTTATTAACTGCTAGCGAGCTCGCAATAGCGCGTGTTTGATAGCTCGAGACTTGAACTATAAAACGCGCGCTATTGCGAGCTCTCTAGCAGTTAATAAATTCTAAAAAAATCGACGTTGTTTCTACTCTCCTCTGTGTCAACTGTCCTCGGTCTCCCCTACTCCATTTAATTTAGAATTATAAACCACAACAACATTATATTGCGGCTCGTGAACTGTAATCTCTTTACAATTTGTACTAGAGTAATAATTGACGACACACAAATAAAGTGACATTAAAACAATTTTATTTTGCGGCTCCCAGACTATTGTACTGTACTATTTGCTAGGTAAGAAATAGTTGACGAGCCGCAATATAATGATGTTGTGGTTTTCAATTCTAAATTAAATGAAGTATATAGGACTAGGACGCCATGTACAAAACCTAAAAAGGGTAAAATAGATGTTAGCTGACGTACGTGAGTGTAGATCGTGGCGTCCCAGCCCTATTGACGCGGCGAATTCGCTGCGTGTTCGCGGAACACGTTACACATTCGCGCCGAATATGTTGCGCGTTCGCGGCGAATCCGTTGGGCGCTTGCAGCGAACACGCTACGCGTTTGTTCCGCTTTTAATACGTTCGCAAATCGCCAGTGTGGTATGCTGCCCTGCAGACTCTAAAACGCAGTAATAGGGTTTCTACGTTTGTTGAATATTGAACTATAAGAAGCACAGCGTAAGGATCATAATGGTCTAATCGCTTTTTTGCTCTTACTACGTTTTAGGGCCTGCAGGGCAGTATGGCTCTAAGGTCTGACTACATTTTGAAACAAAAATTTCGTTGAAAAATCTTTACAGGGTTACTTAGTCAAACTATCCCAAACACCGTTATATAATTTACTAAATTTAATACGTGTTTGCAAAAAATATATAAAATAAAAATGTAACCCTTACAAAAAGCATGAAAATATTGTTTAAAGTCGGTGACGGAGTGGAGTTAAAAAATTAGCAGGTAAAGCCATAGCAAAAAAAACTTTCAAACATACCCTAATTATCCTTTTCTTGAAAAGCAGTGCGACAAGAGAAGCGTGCTTGCATTTGTTAAGCTTGAATCCCTTGCAGGAAAGTTTTAACCACCTTCGCCATACAGTATGGCCTGTACATGATAACACTGAGATTACATACACAATCACACGTAAACTTTGTTATGACACCTATTTTTATCCGTTGTCTAGTTTTGCTTAGTTTGGAACTCGTCCCATGATTTATTTATTTGCTTTAGTTTGCGGAAACCTTACAAGACAAATTTATATTGTGACTTTTGCTTGAATGAAATAATGTCAATTGCAGGGAGGTACGAAACCCGTCGTAGGTATACCAATTCAGTTGACGCTGGGCTGGTTTTTTTTTTTAATAAACTGCCAAAGTATCGCAGGTTGACAGGCAGCCGGAAATTTTGTTATCTGCCCAATTTCCGCGATTCTGCGCCCGACAGTGCCAGGTGTGCGTATTCAATTACGAAATATAATCTGCTGTTACAATTATCTAGGAATTAGGATAACATTTTAGGTACTCTACTCAGTTCAGCCACGGACTACGGATTCTATCTATATTTATTATTAACCTGTTAGTTATTTGCAAATTTTCATCATCATCGTAATCACTTTTAATTTTAATTTGTATTGATTATTTACTGTTGCAGAGGCAATTGAAATACACATTATAATTCGACAGTGGAATATATGGCGCTTTAGCGATTTTACCTCAGTGTTAAGAATTAAAATCGCTAAAGCGCCATATATAATAGCTATATGGCGCATTAATGATTTTGCCTTTTCACTGTCGGTATGTAAATTTCAGCTGTGAGAGACATCCCTGTGATGGCGTAGCGACAGTAATTAGGGTTCCATCTGTAAACCCTAAAAAGATCATAATTAAGGCGTAACTGACCAAACTAGCTAATCATTATAAGAAGTCTGAATGAAATCATGGTTTCCTCTTCAATACCTATAATCGGTGAGGAAAACAAGACATAAACAGTTAATTAAACAAAATATGTTGCTTTATACCTAACTTTAATAGAGCTGTTATAACAATTCATATTTATTAACCTCACAGTTAACGACGTGTCTCGGGCGCGTAAAAAACCTATTCAGTTATAAAACACAAAATGAACCATCAAAATCTTGATAATAATGTTCCAAAATGCTGATAGGGTGATAACAATTTCATGACTTGATATTAATTTTACGGTTACATTACAACCACTTGATACTTCGGAGACTATTAAAACCCAAGCATTGTCTTTTTAAGTCGTAAAAATCAGATGAAATGACAGATTTTTTCATGTAGAAACGAAATAATAATATCAAGATTACCTAGTAAGTAAAAAAGTCATGACTGTGTGTGTGTGTGTATTTTTTAATGAATTATGATTATACCTACATAGATTGATTCGAGAAATTCATTATCATCATCATCATGATTTCAGCCGAAAGACGTCCACTACCGAACATTGGCCTTCCACAACTTCCTAGTAAGTTATTCTTATTCTGCTCATTACTCGCACCTTCCCAATTCTACTAGGCTACCTATAGTCCGAAAAGCTCGTGCGCGGCTCCCCACGGTACCCTGTCGCAATCAGCATTTGCCGCACTTATCAAAGACAATCACGTTAAGGACAGCAGAGACTCCCTGCGACAAGGTTCGCACGAGCTTGTCAAGGTATAGTTACAAACAAACATGCATAATGACAAAGTTCAGACACATCACGACAAAAAGGCGTAGAAACCTAGTGGTTTGACCTATGGCCTCTCATGCTGAGAGTCGTGGGTTTGAGCCTGGATTCGCTATTACAATTGAAATTAAGCTTTCCGATGAAAGAAATACCCGAGTTTTGCAGGTGTAAGCTATGGAATAGTGTGTGTGATATTCGGAATCCGCGCTGGACCCGTAACTACAGCCCAAGGCCCTCTTTTGTGCCCAGCAGTGGGAAAATAGGACCAAAATGATAATAATGTTGACGGACACGAAATTTACAAATACTAATGAATAAATAAATCTATGCGTCCAATGCCCGGAAAAAAAATCGCTTTGAACTTAGACGTTTTGTGTAGCTATTTAATTAAATTTCAATTAAACTGGTACAAATTAATCCAGATACTAGAAACAGCAGAAACTTTATATCTCAAAAAGAGTATGAAACACAATACCTCCGCACTCCGCCTTTGTGGTCGTGGAGTAGCAAGGTAAATTGGTTTTGGTGCACAATACCGCACTTCTGCAGACGGATAAAAAATGCACAGTAGTAGTTCACTAGCCAATTTCATTGCGAGTTGAACCTATCTATAAATGAAGATAGAAGCGGGTCATCTTAGTGAAATGCAGACCTACAGCAGTTAGGTTAAATGTGTAAGGTTCGGTGCGTCAACAAGAAAAAAGAAACTCTTTAGTTTCAGTTTCGTGGCCCTACTTACTTACAATCGTTCTGAGTGGTGGTCAATTTTATTCCTCTCAGCTTTAAGACCCTAGGTCCATGGGGTCCTGGCGCACATAGTGTCATCAGATAATTGCAAATGCGCCTAGTCGATACAACTGGCGACCAAAGGACCGACAGCTATCTCCGCAACTAATTAGCAAGTTCGCTATTTAATGTATGTTATATGAAGAAACGCTGTTGTAAACACAATGCAACTTAGGTAGTCTATGTGTTTTTGTAAAATTAATTGAGAGTAGGAAATATTAAAAAAAAATAAGACAAAAATTAAAACTACATAAAACTATTGATGGAACTGTTCAACGAAAGGCAAAACAACTGTAACTTTTGTTTGTGTTATGTTGAAAACATCATATTAAGCAATGTGACGTCGCGTATGTTAATATAGACAGACAGCCCTATAAGAAGTGGAACATTCGACCGATATTTCCATAAGCAGCGTTATAATTATGGTAACGTATTGTTATTTATTAATTAAAGACAGATTACCGAGATAACTGATATCTTCAAATTTAAGCACACACAAAATTAAATATTATGTAATATCTTAAGATTTCTAGGGCGACATACCGTTAACTAGTTTGTAACAGGTACACCGCCATCTACCGAAATATTTTGAACTAAATTATCTTAATATTAAACAGTTATATATAACCATGTTTCTAAAAGATGAAAAAACATGGGATGAAAAAGGAAGAACGGAAAATCAAACTCAACTCTGTTACTTACGTACCGAATCAAAATTATTTCCTCTTACAATTATAGAAATGGCTGCCGCGTTTTTCATGGTGACCATTGCTTTAATATATAAAATCTGCGAATGAATGAAACATTGTATATGTTTCTATGAATGTTCATGTAAGTACGGTAAACTGGGGTTACTTTAGAAATTTTTGGGGCTACTTTGATAGATTTAAAATGGTTATAAAAACGCAAATATTCATAGCTCGATTGAGCAAATGACGTAAAAAGTTAGTTAATTTATCAAGGTAGTTATTTCACTGCCAAAGATGGTCTAAAAAAATAAGGGCTAGGCGTAAAAACTGTTTTCCAAAGTAGCCCCTGCATTTTAAAGTAACCCAGTTTTACGTACATGGATAAACATCTCCATAAAAACTAACTCAGCGCTTACTAACTCAACTTGATTAAGTTGATTTAATCAAATGTTATTTGTATGTAAATAAAGCTGTTTCAACAATTTGTAATGAAATTCCGTTTTTATATATTTTGCGGTCATACAGAATGAAAAAAATAGTACATATGACTCAATTTATTTACTTAGATATGAGCTTGGCTTTGCTCACACATTCTTGAACATTTCTTTCTCTTATCTTTAAATAGCCACTGTTATGATCTCACATGCCTACTTTGATTATATAAAAGAAATAAACGTTGGAATAGAATGTAGAAGAGCTTTGCTATTATGCGAGCGGTCTCCAAAATACACATCCTTATGTATGACAACAACACAACACAACACCACAAAAAGCCACCACAGCCAGAACAATATCTAATAATAATTATAGCTTAAGTACTTAACTAGCTGTTATCTGCGGTAAAATCTAACATTTACCCAGGTAGAAAGTAGCCTCCTCAATGTATAAAGTTCCTTGCCAACATTTTGGTTCAAAATTGGTTTACATTAACACAACAAAACTAATTTGAGCATCATAGTCAAGCTGGCCAGAACTTAAGAGGCTGACAACACCTAATTTTGTTGAAATTGATGTCATTTAAACAGTTTTTTAAGAAAAACTGCTTGTTCTAGCACATCAAAAAAATTACATGTTAATATTCATCATATTTCAAAGACCGTGGACGGACTCGATACATAATTGGACGAAATCGGCTCGATAGAAAATAATTGCAAAGATAGGTCTTAAAATCATCATTAAACGGTTCTATGTCTTTATTTTTTTGGCGTATGCGTCTGCAATTAAAAACATGAAGTCAACATATTCATACCTAAACCGCTAACGAGTCATATTTCACAAATAATCCACAGTTTTTTTTAATTAAATATTTGCCCGATAAATTTCAATATACCCGGCTGCCCAGTAATAGCGGCATCTCGTTTACTCCGATACAAATAGACAGTGTGCGCCGACGTTGGTGTTGACAGCGTCTTAACGGTTCTATGCTAGTATCTCCAAGGTTTTTTAATCTGGGACAGGCCGAAACGTTCTCGAATGGCGTCTACGGATCGGAAGACGTAGTGTAGGTAACCCTTTAACAAGATGGAGCGACGACCTGGTTAAGGTTGCGGGAACGTGATGAAAGCGGCGCAGGACTGGTTTGTTTGGCGGACCTTGGGGGAGGTATATATTCAGCAGTGGAAGTCTTTCGGCTGAAATGATGATGTTGACGATGAATGCAATAACAGGTTACTTTGACTGATTATATTGACCTTCCTGTAAATAAGTATTGTCAGGATTTTTAATTGTAATTTACAAATGTTTCTATTTATTGATTGATTTTCAGAGCGCGCGCAGACAGAGAGCGGTCTGGAGTTCCGAGTTCCGCTTTCAGAGTTCTGTGTTTTAACCGCTAGAGAGTTCCAGTCGCCTGCTGTGTGCGTTATCGTAAAAAACTCAGTACATTCGAAAGAACGCAGAACTCCGAACGCGGAACACAGAACTCCAGACCGCACTCTGTCTGCGCGCGCTCTCAAAGTGTACCGTGTAAAAGAGGTCATTGCATTTTGAATCAAAAATTCCGTCGTACTCGTAAAACTCTTTCTTTGTTCACTCAAAGTAACCGGACCATGTGCTAAATTAAACCTGATTAATTTTAAAACATACATCTAAGTAGTTATTCTCTTGTCGTACAATACTTATAGTAACGATGTCAACCATGGCGAAAACGTTGTAAATCAGTTACCTACAAACAGTAATAAATACTTACACACTGTAAGGCTCTGATCACAACAGCTTAGTTATGTAAATGCTCAATCCTTTGTACTGTCTCCTCGCGCTCGCCTCCTAATCAATTGACACCCCCATACGAGCAATGCATCCATAAACGATAACTCCGTACGATATCACGTGTGACGTCAACAGCCGACGAGCTTATCTTTACAGCCTAATAAAGTAAGCAGTCGAATCGCAAACGATATTTCATTAAGAGGATACGATGGCTGAGAGACTTTTGAGAAATAGGTATTTTAACGAAATGTCGCTGTCTCGCCCGAACCCCTCCGTGTCAGTACAGCGAGAGCGGGACAACTGCAGCTCAGACCGTTAATAGGCGCGTAAAATTGATCAAAACAGCATTTCGTAGTCCCCTGTTTTCTTCTCGAAAACTGGACCAATAAAATTATTTTTTTTTCAAAAATAATTAGAGGACAGATTTAGCTATGCCCCTATGTTTTCCTTTTTTTGTTTATATTAGGGATTCTTTTCTGATGAGTGTCTGAAAATGATTTTGAAATTGGGCAATTTTTTCAGTTTTTTAAAGCTCATATTTCTTATGTTAATTGAAATATGGAAAAAACGAAACCTAGGGGCATAGCTGTGGTAGATACAGATTACACAGTCAAAAAAATTTGGCGCTAAAGCCATTATCCAGGGAGGAAACAGGGAACTACGTTTGTATAGAGAAATAATAAATAATAAATAAATATTAGGGGACAATCTTACACAAATCGACCTAGTCCCAAACTAAGCAAAGCTTGTACTATGGGTACTAGACGACGATAAACATACTTATATAGATAAATACATACTTAAATACATAGAAAACATCCATAACTCACGAACAAATATTCGTGCTCATCACACAAATAGATGCCCTTACCGGGATTCGAACCCAGGACCTCTTGCTTCGTAGGCAGGGTCACTACCAACTAGGCTAAAGCGGTCGTTATAATCGCATCGCATCGTATCCTCTTAACACTCCACTTGACCCAAAAGCCGGTATTTGGGTCGTTGGACATTCCGTAATAAGGCGATGGAGAAACAAAACGATTCAGGCTCCAGTTCACACCCCAGCAGCCGTTTCTTTTCGTTCTTAATTAGAGAGAGCGGATAAATATAATTACTGTATCGTTCTTTTACTTTGCCTTGGTCTAGTTCTTACCTTTGTTAATGGATATTGTTTGCGTACATATTGGGGTAGGTAGTACTAAAACTTTAGTAAATCCTGCCTTTGTATTTACACAAAACGTATATTAAGTAAGAATTCTAACGTGTACGTGAATCGCTTGGGTTGCTGGTAATGGCGAAGTAGCCGTGGTGGCCTAGTGGTCTGACTTATGGCCTCTCAAGCAGAGGGTCGTGGGTTCAAGCCTGGGACCTCTGAGTTTTTTCGGAATTTATGTGCGATACATTTGAAATTTATCATGAGCTTTATGGTGTGTATGAAGTTCCCAATCCGCACTGGGCCCGAGTTGGATTTACCACTACGTCCCAAACCCTTATTCTGGGAGGAGGCCTAAGCCCTGCAGTGGGACCAATGAAGGCTGCGGTGTATCGCGGAATACTTTTTATTCAACTTTTATTTCAGATTTTAAAAAATTTTAGTTATCTTTAAATCCTGCAAGTCGAAATATATTTCGAATGGGTATACCCATTTCTAGTAATTATCCTATGGGGTATATCGCAGGAGTATGATGAGGGCGATGTGCTAGGAGTAGCAATCAAACATCAACTCTTTCCACCATATATTGACTGCTCAGAAGGTCCAGAAGAACAATTATAACAGAATTTAGTTAAAATATACAGCAAAGCAAAACATGACAGTTAGTAACGCAGGGATGTGAGTCCGTTGTAGGTTCAAAAGATGACAACCATTTTCGGACATGCGCACGCACAACACTCGTCACTGATTCGCTCGCGACCGTTCGGCAGGCGCTCGGACGCGCTCGGGCGCTCGGCTCTGTTCGCGTGGCGAACATTCGCGAGAGTGCTGGAAGTCTGCCGAACAGACGTGAAAATACTCACGTATAAAAGTAATGAGTACAGTCGCCACATCAGCCCCCCGGAGACCTTTAGGGTCGATAAAAATTAGGAAAAATAACCTGGCGACCTGAACGTGTAGTCCTAGGAAGTGGAGGCGTTGATACAACCACAGGTGTTCTCGCAGGAACAGCGGTAGATGACGTAGTAGTGCTACCTGGTTCATCTGTTAGGATATAAGCAGGTTTCAGCCTGTCGATCGAAACATTAGTAATTCGACCTGCTACGTCTATGGCGAAAAATTTATCATTTCTACTGACTACCCTATAAGGACCAGCATAAGGTGGCTGTAACGATCGTCGTACAAAGTCTTGTCTTATAAATACATGCGAGACTGTCGACAAATCTTCAAACATCAACTCTTTCTACCATATATATATATTGACTGCTCAGAAGGTCCAGAAGAATCAATATTATATACAATAAAATGACAACCATTTTCGCACATGCGCACAACACTCGTCACTGATTCGTTCGCGACCGTTCGGCAGGCGCTCGGACGCGCTCGGGCGCTCGGCTCTGTTCGCGTGGCGAACATTCGCGAGAGTGCCCGAAGTCTGCCGAACAGACGTGAAAATACTCACGTATAAAAGTAATGAGTACAGTCGCCACAATCCTGATAGAATTGATTTGAAATTTACTGGATATGATTACTTGATTGACAATCAACAAAAAGTACTGTCAACAAAACAACTTGTGATCTTGTTGCGGTATAATTTAGGGAACAAAACGATTCATGAATTGGTCTGGACTTACGAGAAGTCACTTTGACTTAGTTTTAGCGACTGATCATAACATTACAGTAGACTGTGTGTTGTTTTTGTGCGTATTTTTTTGCCAAATGACACACCCCCGTAAGCGTACACAATTTTATCGTTAAAATAATATTGTAACTACGCAATGGAACCATATGACACGACATCAAGGCCGTGATTTTATTTAACACGTGTTATTTTCACGTTATGGTTTCAAATGATAAATTTTCAGCAACATTTTTTGGAATTGTTCAGAAATATGTACCTAAAAAACACAATTCTAATAATATTAGGTAGAAATAAGAAAATTAGTTCGGTCTGTTTGTACCTAGATCACGTGCAAACGGTAGAACGTTTTTAAATAGCTTTTTTCTTAGAACATGACCCGGGGCGGACATACATAGATTACTTTTTGTAGCGGAAAATTGCATTGGTCACGCGGGAAGTTAATACAAATATTTCCGTGATCGTTGCCGTCTAGCAAATGTTCTTTACGACAAAGACTTCATAATAAAATAATAATAGACTCAATTAGTTCGTTACTATGTTGATCGACGCGACGACCCTGAGTGCGGATTGATTCATTAGTATTGCTATGCTATAGGTTTCGCGCAAAAGAAGTTGTAAAAAAAATAGCTTCAAAAATCATGCTTTCTTTGCGTGATAAATCGAGACTTTGAAAAGTAATTTTGCCCGAGATCGAACATGAAGGTAAACCTGTCTCACATACGTCCGCACTCGAAGTTTCGACTGAAAGACATTTTACTTAACCTGGGGAAAAAAGATTGACGCTAAATTCAGGTTGAAAGGTTCGCGTAGGCGATGATTCGGACGAGATGAGTGGGTCGGGTCACCACATCCATCAATGTCGGTGACCTAGCGGGTTAAGGGTGTGTACTACGGGATATCCAAACTAGTCACAACCAATTGGGAATGTCTAAAAAAAATTACCAGTGGTTTTTATATTTTTTTTTGTATTGAAAAGTCAATTATAAGAAACTAATTTCAATATTTTGTCATTTAGTTCTCTACTTTTTTCAAAATTAATTATTGAAACTATTTTAGTTGATGACGTCAGATTATAATTGAGGGCTCCCACAATGCCAAATTTCTAAATCTATCTAAATGCTTATGATAAGGCAACCCCTTTAATTATTTTTTGCGTAGTGGTACACTATTCACTGTGTCACTTTACTGGCACTGACAAAGTGCTAGATGTCAGACAGCGGGTCCAAATCAAACTCCGTAGTATAATCCACGCGTAAATTGTGAAAAATTCTAACCACACAGAATAAAGTACGACTTGAACCGGTCACGCAATTCAAATGAAGTTCATTGCTTATTTGTTATATAATAAATTCATTCCATAATATTAAAATTAAATAACTACAGAAAACGATTTAAAAAGCATTTATCTCGAAATGGTTTTCGATTTTCTATACATTGCAAAAAAATAGACATCCCCAATTCTCGACGCCATCTTCGGTGAGATTTCGTTCCGACGATTCATATTTCACTCAAGCTATGGTTGAATATCCCATTACAGAACATCAACATAGAGTTAAAGTAACATTGAATTCTATGGCAATTTTAACTTCACTTCCGGATTCCAAGGCACGACTTCAGCGCCAAATCATCCGATTTACGGACGAAGTGGTAAAACCAATGGAATAAGTAGGAAAGAGCGACCATTAATATCCCTGTGGATTATCCGAAGAATCTCTTTAACAACAAAATAAGATTAAAATACAGAAGATAATCCCTCGTTTCCAATCGCAACGGGGAGAAGCAGGTGTATTATCCTTTTCTCTCCTTTTCATTTCTCCAATACTATGTATTCCTGTGCTTTCTTATTCTACCGTCATCGAATTTTTTGCTCATTTTCCGCTTGTCATACAAAAAAAGTGTAGATAGTTTTTTTTTACTGACTACTTGCATTCTCATCTAAAAACATACCCGTATCAATTTTCAAGTCAATGCAAAAACTAGAAGAGGGTGAAATTCGAATTTCAAGATTTGACTTGAATAAACAAACACTGCAAGTTAAAAAAAAGCTTGTAGCCTACGATCTGCACAAAGCACAAAACACATGACAGGAGCAGATAACATGTGCCGTGCCCTCTGCTAAAATACATGACCACCGTGGTCATGAGAAGCGTCATTTTTCCCTTTTGCGTGACGGTTTTATTTTGGTGTGTCAGGAAAAGTCTACGTGAGACATTTGAAGTGTGCACTGTCAAAGTACGCACGTCGCCCCCCCGAGGAATGACAGGAAAAACGAATTGTAAAGCTAATCTAAAGGCAACTACAAAGTGCCGCACGGTACTTTGTCACATTGAGCCTTGTCTTGTCACACAACACTACACTATCCATGTTTCAAAGCATTACTTCAAAAGGTTCTTTAGAATGCGTCTTTATGAAGTTACGTGGATATTATATTACAATGTTTTCGCAATGTGAACAAGCCTTTGGAAACTTCGGGTACCGTAGTTTGCGACTTGGCCTAACTTAATTGTCCGCAAAGTGGCTGGGTATGGTAGAGATGAGCACACGAGTTGTTGTGGATGACATTTTTGAGATATTTTTTAGATAACTTACTTGGTCGTAATCACGTTATTTATTGATGGTCTTTATTCTTGGCATTATCTTAGGCTGTACGCAACGATAAACTTATTCCCATACAAACTATTAGAGTATCAGTGCATCGAAACACTTTATAAACTTCACTTTCATCATCATCATCATCCCAGCCTATATACGTACCACTGCAGGGCACAGGCCTCCTCTCAGAATAAGAGGGCTTGGGCTGTAGTTCCCACGTGGGCCCAGTGCGGATTGGGAACTTCACACACACACCATTGAATTTCTTCGCAGGTGTGTGCAGGTTTCCTCACCATGTTTTCCTTCACCGTAAAGCTGATGGTAAATTTCAAATGTAATTTCGCACATAACTTCCGAAAAACTCAGAGGTGCGAGCCCAGGTTTGAACCCACGATCCTCTGCTTGAGAGGCCATAGGTCAAACCACTAGGCCACGACGGCCTTCACAAACAGAACTTCACTTTACCAAGTAAAATTAAGGTCCAATTATACTTGCGCCTCGTCCTCGAGATCAGTGTAGATAGTATTAGGTATAACACATGTAGTAACACATAAGTGACACCACTCTTACCACTATAGTTGAGAAATCTATTTTTTTTTTTTTTTTACGGGTACTTTCAACCAGTATCACCTTATAATCTAGTAACGATCCGCGCTCGCGTCATTCACATTTTAGTGCTCAACCACTCAATACCCGTTGTTAACTAAGTAACAGAAGTGTCCAGACGCTAAAATAATGTCAAAACGCAAGCAAGAATATAACTAACTATAAACACCTTTTAAATAAAATTAAAAGATTAGAATGTCAAGTGATTCGTAAAGGTACCATATTTTCATCATCAGACGAAGATGAAGACGATTTAACGTGTCCATCACGTTTGTGCTCATTGTGTAATGGATCCAAAAATTCAGGTATGTAACAGAAATAATAAAAGTTATTGATAGCAAGCAGTATTATAAACATAAAAACCGATACTTGCAATCCGTATGCACCTACCCACTTTCGTTAATAATACGAATTTATTTCTATGCGCAAGTGTGTATAAAAAGAATTAAGTCGTGTAATCTGAGCTAACATGGGGGCTGACCCGCCGCACGCTCTCTTATGTATGGGTAGGTAGGTACATATTTAACATAATAATTATTGTCTTGTATACAATTATTTTTTGAATGTGCAAAAACGTACTCACGTTTGGATTAAGTCGTGCAATCGCAGGCTTTTGTATGCACATTGACAACATGCTGTGTGTGTTGTACATATTCAATTATTTTCGATTGTGCAAGACCGTATTCACGTTCTGAATTAAATCGTGCTATCTGGGCTGACCTCGGGGCTGACCCGCCGCACGGATTTATATGCACATTAACAGCAATTGGTGCACGCTCTCTTATGTAGGTACATATTTAACATAATAATTATTGTCTTGTATAAAATTATTTTTTGAATGTGCAAAAACGTACTCACGTTTGAATTAAGTCGTGCAATCGCAGGCTTTTGTATGCACATTGACAACATGCTGTGTGTGTGTTGTACACATTCGATTATTTTCGAATATGCAAGAACGTATTCACGTTCTGAATTAAATCGTGCCATGTGGACTGACCTTGGGGCTGACCCACCGCACGCATTTTTAGTTGTACATATAACGTATTCACGTTTTGAATTGTCATGCAATCTGGGCTGACATTGGGGCTGACCCGCCGCACGAAGTTTTTTCTATACACCTTTAAAACATTATGGCCTTGTAAATAATTAATTATATTGTGTACATAAACGTATTTACGTTTGAAAGTGTATAGGTATGTGTAAACTGTCACTGACACCGACACACACGATACACACTTTTTATCCACCATAAAGATTTTGAATCTGACATTTACATATTAATCAAATATGTATGTAAATTATACTGACTGCAGTACGAAAAACTTTCATAAGTGGGTACTTTTGGAATACAGGGTTTATTTAAATGTTTCACTTTTACTTTTCCAGTAGTGGCCGCTCTCGGCCCACAAGACTGGTTACAGCAGGACTCACAAAACTTTGAAAAGTCCTTGCTGGTTGATATGGAAGCTATAAAATCGTAAGGAACTAACAGCCAAATATCTGACGCCAGAAAATTGTCCTTATATTTGTGCCCCAGCATTAACACTTTCACAGTCCAGTGCCCCACATAAGGGTCACAGCGACTTAGCTTCGCAGGTCTGTGTCCACATATGGGGCACTAAGAATCAAACAGACTTGCATCCAGATTAGTACAATATCTTGTTAACACACTGAGCAAGACGGTACAATGATTAAATTAATTTGCTGGAATTACCAGGAATTTGAAATTTGTATGGGGCTGAAAACGTGTTAAATCCTGAAATAAGCCGCGATGCTAGAGGTAGTCGAGATAACTGCATCAAATCAAGACAGACTCAAATGGCAAGCGCTATTTTCTTGTTTAGTTGAGGGCTAACATATCATTTAAATTGTAAGGTAAATAATAATTACTGTTAATCCAAACTAATGGATTTGGGACGTCTGTTTTGTGATGCTCAGTACTGCGATCTGTAGTTCGAAGTAATCTCATCACACGTGTTTTGAAAACGGAAATGAGAGAACATTTATCTAGTACAAAAATTGATAAGTTACTTTTTAGTGAGAATTTTATCTGCGGCCTTAACGTCAGCAAAGGCGGTATCGAGGACTGGCTTGGAATTGCAACCCAGTCTTCGATCATCACTGAAGTCTTTAAACCAGCGGGCTCCCACCCCCGCGCGCAGGGGGCCCGGGCCGCCCCGAGCCGCGCACCCGCAGCGCCGCGCGCGCCGCCGTCGCCCCCGCCGCCGCCGTAGAACTACTCGAACGCGTCGTCGCACTATCAGCCGCCACCGACGCGCTCCTGGCGCCGTTAGATACAGTTAAGTACGTAGGCAGATTGGCTCATTTTTACGATCAGTGGTCTCTCATTACGAATGATCGCACGATCCTTTCTTGGATACAAGAAAAATCACAATTTTACGAAGCGATCAATAGTTTAGTTCGAATCGGGGCAGTTTCACAATGTGAGCCTTGTACTAATAATCAGTTCATCTCAAACATATTTCTTGTACCTAAGCTAAACGGCAAGATGCGTTTTATATTAAATTTAAAAAAATCTAAACAACTTCATCAGACAGAACATTTTAAATTAGAGGAATTGAGAACTGCTACCAAACTTATGACCCACGACTGCTTTAAGGCCACCTTAGACCTTAGAGACGCATATTTTCTATTAAAGATTCACGAGGATTCGAGAAAATATCTCGGTTTTTTTGTCTGATGGAGTGTTATACGAATTTAACGTCTTGCCTTTTTTGGCTTATGCACTGCCCCGTTTATGTTCACAAGACTAATGATGTGTGCTGCTGGTTTCATCTCCACTTAGACGATTGGTGCCTCATAGGTCCCGTAGCAATGCTAACTTAACGTTGAAATGACTAAAAAATTTTTTGATAGCGTCAACCTTTATCATAAATGAAGAAAAAAGCGAGTTGAAACCATCCACAACCTGTAAATTCCTAAATTTATTACTAAACTCTAAGCGTTTTCATGTGAGCTTGCCTTTAGAGAAAAGATTAAGATTTAAATGCCTGGTCAGTAAATTTATGACAATGCAACGCTGTAAAATAAGAGCATTTGCACAGTTAGTTGGATTACTAGTGTCCGCGTGTCCCGCGATAGAATATGACTGGCTCTATATTTACTAAGGAACTAAAACGCTGCAAATTTTTGAACCTTAACGGAACTAACGACTATGACAAGGTCATGTCTTTGCCAGATTCTCTACGTCCTGATTTGCAATGGTGGTTAAACAATATCGAAAGCTCAGTTCACCCTATTAGAAGTGATGTTTTTTGTAGGGAAATATCTACTGACGCTTCAGCTACGGGCTGGGGCGCAGCTTGTAAAAACGTGACCGCGAGCGGCCAGTGGTCACAGAGTGAAATAGCGAAACATTATCAACTATCTTGAACTATTAGCGGCCTTTATAGCTCTAAAAATCTTCGCTAATGATCTTTATAGCTGCCAGGTCCTACTAAGAGTCGATAACTCAAAGGCAATTTCTTACATAAATCGCATGGGGGGGCATACAATAGACCTAGCACAAGTCATAAGAGAGATCTGGCAATGGTGTGAGAATCGCCGTATTTTTGTATTTGCTTCTTATATCAAATCTTGTGAAAACGTGATAGCAGATGCGGAATCACGTCGTTTTCACCCTGACGTAGAATTCGAATTACAAGACTGGGCATTCCGATCTCTGATAAATCACTTTGGTAGACCACAAATAGACCTGTTTGCCAGCAGGATAAAGGAAAAATGCACAAAATATATATTAATCCTGGTACAGAGAACCAGACGCATTTGCCATAAATTCGTTTACTGTAAGATGGTCTAATTATCGCTTTCCCGCCTTTATCGATAATTCTGAAACCTTAAAAAAAATTATTGCAGAGAAAGCAAGGGGAATCATGATTGTACCCTTGTGGCCCACACAGCCTTTGGTTTCCCGTATTCAATTAAATTCTCGTGTCAAACACAATTACATTCAAACCCGAAGAAGATGTACTTATTTCTCATTGTAGCACCAGGAGAATCCGGTCGTCACTTACCTGGTGGTCGGAGTATTATCCGGGAATCGTTTGTGCGATGAGGAATACCGGTAACCGCGTTAGATATCGCCGGCGCCTCACTATCTGAGAATACATTTTAAACAGTACGATTCTGCTATTAAAAAATGGTGGGTGTTTTGTAAGACAAATTCTATCAATACATTTGAAGCGCCAGTTCCAAATATTATAGGTTTATTCACTCAGCTTATCCAAGACGGCGCGCAATACGGAACACTGAATTCATACAGATCCGCTCTATCCCTGATTATGGGAAGTGGTGTAACAAAAGATGATAGAATAACTAGGGTTTTTAAAGGAATTTTTCGCTTACGTACGACCTCCTTTACCAAAGTATGATTGTACCTGGAACCCAAATTGCGTATTTATTTAACTATTTAAGTACCCTCTATCTAAATGATATCTTTCTCTAGAGAATCTAGCAAAAAAGTGTACATATTACACTATTGGCCCTCACTACAGCACACAGGGTTCAAACATAGAGATTTTCACAGAAAAATTCTAATTAAAATTCCTGAATTATTAAAAAAAAAAATAATAAAAATCTCGTGTTGGTTCAGTCTAACCTATACTTTCCTTACCGTTTTTTGAAGATAAACCTGAAATTTGTCCCGCGAAAACCTTAGTGGCTTATAAACATAACGAAAAACCTTCGTAAATCTGGTTCGAAGAAACCACATAATGCTGTATCCACACAGACACTCAGTCGCTGGATCAAGTGTGCGCTAAGAGCGAGCGGCGTGGACGTGTCGGTGCTCACTGCGCACAGCACGCGGCACGCGAGCACTTCGCACGCGCGCTGTGCGGGAGTGAACATCGACCGCATTAGGAAGACCGCTGGCTGGAGCGGAGGCTCCAACACATTTGCCAGGTTCTACAACAGAGTTCTTGTCGAAAATGATAATTGTTTTTGGGCTATTATTAATTAACACCCAAGAATAATAGAGCCGATTAATGGGCAGATGAGATGACTGATATAGTTATTGGTATTATACCTACTTGTAGAAGTTAAATAATTATATTATGTTGTTATTAATTTTATGTTGGATTCTGATTAAAAGTATTTAGATACAGAACTCTTGCAGATTGGTTTATTGATATTCCCGAAAAACACAGCTCTCAAAGTCTACATGTGTTATACCTAATACTATCTACACTGATCTCGAGGACGAGGCGCAAGTATAATTGATGATTAAACGAACTTACCTTAAGTGAAGTTCTATCATAATTATACGAAGCGCCTCGTCCGAAGAGATCAGTGTCCCGCCCGCCCAGTTCCCTTCTTTAAGAATTTCGGTAATATCAACCACAGTTTGAAATTTGAACTCTAAACTAAATGACGCGAGCGCGGATCGTTACTAGATTATAAGGTGATACTGGTTGAAAGTACCCGTAAAAAAAAAAAAAAATAGATTTCTCAACTATAGTGGTAAGAGTGGTGTCACTTATGTGTTACTACATGTGTTATACCTAATACTATCTACACTGATCTCTTCGGACGAGGCGCTTCGTATAATTATGATAGAACTTCACTTAAGGTAAGTTCGTTTAATCATCACTGACAGACCTCAGCCCGGAGCGAACGAATTGGATTATTTCCTATCCCTCCTTTCAATCGATGAGTATAATCAGCGTTTAACACCGTTTGATCGAGAATGCGTAGTTGGGTAATTATTTCTGCTTTCTAGTAAGTGATAACTGGGCCATTTTTAGGGTTACGTACCGTACCTCAAAAGGAAAAAAACGGAACCCTTATATAGGATCACTTTGTTGTCCGTCCGTCCGTCTGTCAAGACCCTTTTTCTCAGGAACGCGTGGCTTCTAAGCCAACGCAATCAAAAGATACAGCCATTTATGCCGCAAATTTTCGACACTCGCATGGGAATAAAAACCTACAGCGTACTTGCCGTGAACTCAGAATCTTGAAATTTGGTACGAAGCAAGGTCTTTTTTTGTCTGTCTGTCTATATCATAAACCAATCTACAATGATCCCACACCGCGCACATTTTGCTTAGGAGCAGGGGTCTGCTAAGACTGGATGTTCATAGATACATATAAATTTGTACGGAACCCTCAGTACGCGAGTCCGACTCGCACTTGGCCGGTTTTTCATTTTGTACCCTTTGATTTTTTTTTAATTTAGAAAATTTTGTGATTTCTGCTCAGAATCACGAGCTCTTTCGATCCTACTAGGAGAAAAAAAGTGTGCCAAGTTTTTTTCCCGTTCTGTTACCATTTTTCAAAGACTTTATATGACCGTAACGGAATGGAAGATTCGAAAATTATATGAAAGTTTTGGGACACTTTTTTTCTCCTAGTAGTATCGAAAGAGCCCGAGATTCTGAGCAGAAGTCACATAAAATTATCCGAATTAAAAAATAGTCAAAGGGTACAACAAAATAAAAAATGACCCATCTATCACATAAAACGTCAGGCACATGACAGACACTTGAAAATTAGGGCCTTAGTTTTAAATTGGTAAAACAAACTTTCAAAATAATTGGGACATGTATAATTGGAAAGTTATATTGGAATCAAACACACAATAACATTTCTAGATAATTTTACGAGTTTATACGAGTATTGTATTTAGCTGACGAATGTTTTGCCTCCAATCTCCTTTGGTTCTTTTAAGAATAAAAGATGAGGTAAACGGAAAAGTATTGCTCACTGTCTCAGTGGTTGTCATCTTTAATTTTATGTCATTAGCAAATAATATAACTGGCAGGGCATTAGCATGTCAAATACTGGAATATTTACCTTAACGTGAAAATTGTTTACAAATACTTGATGATTAAACGAACTTACCTTAAGTGAAGTTCTATCATAATTATACGAAGCGCCTCGTCCGAAGAGATCAGTGTAGATAGTATTAGGTATAACACATGTAGTAACACATAAGTGACACCACTCTTACCACTATAGTTGAGAAATCTATTTTTTTTTTTTTTACGGGTACTTTCAACCAGTATCACCTTATAATCTAGTAACGATCCGCGCTCGCGTCATTTAGTTTAGAGTTCAAATTTCAAACTGTGGTTGATATTACCGAAATTCTTAAAGAAGGGAACTGGGCGGGCGGGACACTGATCTCTTCGGACGAGGCGCTTCGTATAATTATGATAGAACTTCACTTAAGGTAAGTTCGTTTAATCATCAATTATACTTGCGCCTCGTCCTCGAGATCAGTGTAGATAGTATTAGGTATAACACAGCTCTCAAAGTCTACATGTGTTATACCTAATACTATCTACACTGATCTCTTCGGACGAGGCGCTTCGTATAATTATGATAGAACTTCACTTAAGGTAAGTTCGTTTAATCATCAAGTATTTGTAAACAATTTTCACGTTAAGGTAAATATTCCAGTATTTGACATGCTAATGCCCTGCCAGTTATATTATTTGCTAATGACATAAAATTAAAGATGACAACCACTGAGACAGTGAGCAATACTTTTCCGTTTACCTCATCTTTTATTCTTAAAAGAACCAAAGGAGATTGGAGGCAAAACATTCGTCAGCTAAATACAATACTCGTATAAACTCGTAAAATTATCTAGAAATGTTATTGTGTGTTTGATTCCAATATAACTTTCCAATTATACATGTCCCAATTATTTTGAAAGTTTGTTTTACCAATTTAAAACTAAGGCCCTAATTTTCAAGTGTCTGTCATGTGCCTGACGTTTTATGTGATAGATGGGTCATTTTTTATTTTGTTGTACCCTTTGACTATTTTTTAATTCGGATAATTTTATGTGACTTCTGCTCAGAATCTCGGGCTCTTTCGATACTACTAGGAGAAAAAAAGTGTCCCAAAACTTTCATATAATTTTCGAATCTTCCATTCCGTTACGGTCATATAAAGTCTTTGAAAAATGGTAACAGAACGGGAAAAAAACTTGGCACACTTTTTTTCTCCTAGTAGGATTGAAAGAGCTCGTGATTCTGAGCAGAAATCACAATATTTTCTAAATAAAAAAAAAAATCAAAGGGTACAAAATGAAAAACCGGCCAAGTGCGAGTCGGACTCGCGCACTGAGGGTTCCGTACAAATTTATATGTATCTATGAACATCCAGTCTTAGCAGACCCCTGCTCCTAAGCAAAATGTGCGCGGTGTGGGATCATTGTAGATTGGTTTATGATATAGACAGACAGACAAAAAAAGACCTTGCTTCGTACTAAATTTCAAGATTCTGAGTTCACGGCAAGTACGCTGTAGGTTTTGATTCCCATGCGAGTGTCGAAAATTTGCGGCATAAATGGCTGTATCTTTTGATTGCTTTGGCTAAGAAGTTTGATTTTTTCACAGCTCCAATTTGAGTATTTGATATAAATTTCAGCTTGATACCTCCACGCGTTCCTGAGAAAAAGGGTCTTGACAGACGGACGGACGGACAACAAAGTGATCCTATATAAGGGTTCCGTTTTTTTCCTTTTGAGGTACGGTACGTAACCCTAAAAATGGCCCAGTTATCACTTACTAGAAAGCAGAAATAATTACCCAACTACGCATTCTCGATCAAACGGTGTTAAACGCTGATTATACTCATCTATTGAAAGGAGGGATAGGAAATAATCCAAATCGTTCGCTCCGGGCTGAGGTCTGTCAGTGCTTCGACAGCTGTGAAAATGGTTCATCAGAGCCGTGGATTATCTACAAGTGATTAGGGTCGAACCATTCAGCGTGCGTAAAATGTTCACATAGAGATATTAGCACTAATTATATTCATTTGCAGACGCACTAATAAACGAAAGAAAATGTTTTTTTTTACCTCGATGAATGGGAAAATGTATTAAATTTAACTAAGTACCTACAGTACGCCCACCATTTTTATTGGAGCCTATCAACCGCCTAATATTTAAGAGCTGTAGATTTGTATGGGGCTTTCGGTTATACGTGTATGAGAAGCCTTGTACGTCTACAATATAATTGGTAACTGTAACAGAATCTTCTGCCATTTTATTTCTTAAAAAATGTGACGAGATAAATGAGGCGGTTGAAACGCTCGCATCCGCTCTGGTATCCTAGTAAAAATAAATATCACGGGACAATTCACACCAATTGACCTAGTCCCAAAGTAAGCTTAGCAAAGCTTGTGTTATGGGTACTAAGCAACGGATAAACATACTTATATAGATAGATACATACTTAAATACATATTAAACACCCAAGACCCGAGAACAAACATTCGTATTTTTCTTACAAATATCTGCCCCGACACGGGAATCGAACCCGGGACCTCAAGCTTCATAGTCAGGGTCTCTAACCACATGGCCATCTGGTCGTCTAAAATTCCACTCATTCCAATATTCCACAATAGCGATTCCTAGTTTCAAAAAAGCTTATCTACTGTGTAAAAAAAACCGTTTTAAATACCTTACATGTATGTGATTAAATAACATTGTAGATCTGTTTTGAAAATAATATACCTTGTTAAGTTTCTTGCCGGATAAGGCAAAAGGCCTTTTCTGAACTGGTGGTAGAATCCCGATATTCTTGTGTTTGATATAGCCTGAATTGAATAAATAAATTTTGACTGTGACTTAGATTATAAAATGGGAAAATATTGGCATTTGTTGAAAATAAACTGCGAAGATTTTTCTGAGGAACAAAATATGTATACTCTCCAAATTCATTTGCCTCGCAAATTAAAGACATTTGGTACTTCTATTTCTCTCAGAAATAAATCTAAGCCGTTCCAATAATTATATTTCCATGTTGACAAATTGCGTAAAACAGGAGTAAACAAGTATACATTCGTTTAAACTAATTATTCTCTGTTTTGTCCTTACAGATAGCGCGTCCGAGTCAACAACAATGGGAGCAGCGCACTGATACCAGCTTCCTGACCAGCTGCAATCCGATACCGCATCGACAATGCCTTATCACAGCACTAACTGTCCGCACAATTCTTGGACAGTTATCAATCGCAGGCGAATCCCCGCACCCCTACTCAAGCGCTGTCATTAAACAAATTATGAGTAAGAAATCACAGAAATGGATGACGTTTTACGACCATCGCCACTCATTTGTAGCTTAAAGTCGGCGCGGAAATGACGTGTGATTGATTTGTGCTTATTGGAAGTTAAAATGGGTGATTTGCTACCGAGTTTGAAGAGTACATTCGCGAGTGAAGTTGACCCGTACAACTGGACTGTGGTGGGGCTGGATGAGTACACAGATGAGAAGCTAGCGGAAGTGGAACTGTTCAAGGATTACCCTGAGGGGTTACTGCGGTTCGCTTCGGTGTGTTGTGTCCTGTTTATGCTGGTCGGGATCCCGGGAAACCTCATCACCATTATTGCACTAGCTCGCTGCAAAAAGGTGAGCCGAATCTATTTTTCAAATCCATCTTAGCGCCTGAATGATTCGATTTGCAAGTCCGAGCAAAGTTTTTTGAAGCTCCTAAAAGTTAGCGTATCCAATTTTTTATCGGAAAATATAAAATGTGAGTTGATATTTATCGCACTTGCAAATTTATTAATGCAAAATTCTACCAATTGTAGGCGGCATAAGACTAAAAATATTCTATTGCTAGCTATCCAAGCAGCTGATTTTAGTCACCTCTAAGGGGGTTTTCTTGTCTAAAGATACATAGATCATAACGTCGGATATTTTACTTCTATTTTTTTTTTGGCTTTCTTATCACAGAAAGACGAGAAACTTGGTTCGATTCTTATCTTGAACATTATTTTATTTGTATTTCCGTCTTATTAGAAATTGAAAATACAAGTACACGTTTGTTTATTTTGTATGTTTACTTAACTTTTGCATCAGCTTACAAATCAAAGTTCACATACGCGTGTTTTTGATTATGCTATGAAAGGAAATGACACGATAATTTGGTGAGAGGTTATCAATAACATCTTGCCGTGAATGTAGATTGTACGCAAAGCGAGGCTGGAGACGCATTGACTACTTATCTATCTTTAACTGTCGATACTATTATGCTTGGTCACTACATTATTATTAATATTTTTTGATAGTCGGACCAAATCACCGTATAATTTAGTTTTACATAAATATGCAGTTTTCGACATAGCAACATACAAAAGCATAAGCGGTTTATCTTCCGCTACATTAATTCATTTAAGAATCAGATTTTCGCACAACATCGTTTTGAACCCATTTTAATATGGTGACAGAACCTTGTCGAAATGAAACAAAAAAGGCAAACTATGAAATTATACCATTTTGCAGATTTCACGTGTTTAAAAAGCCGCATACTTTTTATTTGTAACGATACCGCAGACGATACTAAACTTATTTATTTTTCCTCAACCCACAAACAAACGCGTTTTTGTAATTCATTTCATTGATTCCCAGTATCTCGTGAAAATTAATGATTTAACAACCAATAAATTACCAAAACCCGAACCATGCACTGCTATTAAATATCAAATCATTACAATAAACAAACAATAGATTAGGCAATCGCCACGTCGTACTTCAGTTAACACTAACATCATTTACATAATTTAATGTCTGTCCGTCGCATCGTTGATAACAAATGGTCATTGTTCTTAGTGGCATTGGAAAGGAGCCGCAGTCTCTTACATCATATTAAGGATTGACCACACCGCTGCTCGAGACACGCTGACGCGCCGTAAACGCACCACACTGCTGCTTAATAAACGCTGTAAACGCAATGCATGACTCCTCCATTATTTTTTGAGGCGTACCTTTAGGTTGCGTCTATGTTTTTTTGAGTAGCGGCGTGGACGGTACGCGATAGAAAAAGTGACGCCTGCGTTTACGATGCTTCAACGTGGGTTGCGCATTAAGGCCGGCGCTCACTGACGGCATGGCATGGCGTGACATTTTATTACTATCAAGTTATTTTGAATCTTATTTCAATGAGTTTAGAATTCATGTTTCTTTATTTCGATACCACGATGCCGCGACGTGCCGAGGGATGACGCAACGCATAACCAATAAAGTAACATGAATTCTAAACTCATTGAAATAAGATTCAAAATAACTTGATAGTAATAAAATGCCACGCCATGCCATGCCGTCAGTGGGCGCCGGCCCTTAGTGTGGACGGTATGCGATAAACAAAATTGGCGCCTGATTCACACCACTGCATTTACGGTGCGTCAGCGTTTGTGGTCAGTGTATCAACAGCGGTATGGTCAAATCTTTAGTTAAAGTTATCATTGACTGATGTTATCTACGGGTAACGACTAAATATTTAATAGGCACATATTTGCTAAGTGACACTTCCTTATATGAAAAAATTAAAAACAATGGAACATTATTGTTTACGCGCCTTATAAAGTGTTACCTCGTTAGGATGTTATTTACCGTAATAGGTCAGATGCTAATGGCTGTTATTCCATTGTTTTTTTTCCTAACATGGTTATTTGAGAGTGAGTTTTGTAGGTATGATAGTTTGTCCTCGTATATCTCTTACTGTCACAGCGCAAACGGAAATTTTGAGTCAACATAATTGTGTAAGAAAATAGAAGGGTGGCGATGACTTAGTTCAGTACTAAACATATTCGACTACTAGACATCATAAACGCTGAGTCATTCATGATTAATGAATTAACAAGGCTACTGATAGTAATTGTATACAATTGTCGGAAATATCTTTGCATGCTATAAGAAATGCCATCCCCCACATTTTTCCGTACCTCACCCAGTATTGGCGTATGTAGTACCTGCTGAGTATTGGCAACATTTTATAATCGTTAACTCTAATGGTGGCACTTCACTTGGCGTTGCGTCTTCGCGTTGCGCTATTGCCATCTCCGTCTTTCACGCTAGAATCGGCATGGTGCTCCTCTCTAGCACACGCAACTATTTCGTGAAATACGCCAAGTGAAGTGCCAGCATAAGGACTTCGAACTACATCAGCTATTTTTTTGTCAAACGTATTTTAGGAACTTTTTTGTTAGTTCACCATACAATAGCTTCAATTTTCCATCCAATTTCGGCAACAAATTTCTGCCAAGCTGGCGACTTTTAGCAAAATTTCTAAAGCGGCGTCTAAAAAAATAAGGTGGTAACGCTGGTAGTACCGTTTGCAACACAAGCGCGTCCACAAGTGTGGTATTGGTACATATTTATTTGTAGTTATTTGCTGACTCTCTACTTATATTTCCATGCCACAGATATTTTCAATAGGTTACCTACCCATTCTCGTTGCTAAGTAGCACAGCCTAATTTAGGTCTTTCTTGTCGTTGGTACGCTAGACATTCGTCGGTAGTTAACTCAGTACCTAGTGACTTTATAAATACGACCATATCATTTATCCTAGGTCAGTGCTCAATACAGACGCAATTCATCATCTATTTATAATACGTGCGCGATGAATACATAAATGCTAGTGATATTTCAAACGATGCGTACGTATTGTGTTAAATTTTAATTACATTATACAATTATATATATGTTTATGTAAATAATTCAAGCTTGCCAAAATGGCCACGGAAAATTTTTAAATATCTATGTAGTGTTGATATTTATTAACATTTTATTTAATTTATTCGGAATTCCTTCTTCAAAATTTTTGTGTAATTTTTATATGATATTTTCTGCTTTTTTATATACATTTTGTAAGTTGACGAGTGGGGCCCATTCTCCAACAGTTTTTAGTTAGGTTTTACGTGTAAATATTTCTTTTTCATATCCTTTCAAAATTCCAAAAGACGCAAAGCCCGTCGTTCATTTGTTTCGGTATTATTCTTTAAATTTCTTTGGTTAAGTTGGTTAATTTTTTTTGGTTAAAATTGGTTAATTTTTTTTTTTGGTTCAAATAAATATTTTACAGTTTGTAGATTCCTTTTTTTCTCTACAAAAATTGTTGGCCACAGCTAACAGTCTGGCCCGATCCCTGCCTGTTGAAGGTTCTATTAAAGTCTGTAAGGTGGCGACGGAGGCTATTGTATCCCAGGCCCTTTGCCTATGTGGTTTGGATGGGAGATTTGGGCTCGGTCCAGCTAGCCAGGCATTCGTGGCCTCGTTCAAGCATGCAATCTCGCAGTTAATGCCCGCTGGGGCTTTAAGTATTCTACCTGCGAGATCTAGCGTGCTGTGGATCGAAGACAGGAATGCCGGTAAAGCTACACTTGAAATTTTGCGGGTTCCCAAGCCGCCGTTCCTTATCGGTAAAGCGGCTTGGGTCCATGCCTGCTCGCTGAGATGAATGTTCAAAATATTTTCAATTTGGGTTTTCATGAGACTGTCAATCGGTGTGATCAAATGGGGAAATTTCCAAATGGGACAACAGCGAAGCAGGTAAGTGAATTTAGGGACAAACAAACAGAATTTCAAAATAAATAAATTTGATATATTTACTACCATTCTGAATTTTTTCAAATTTTTCCACCCAACAGTTTAGATTTTAGAGGGGGCGACGGTCGGTTTTAATGAGAATTTTCACTTTAAAGTTGGATTTCGCAAACAGATTACTGAATATAAAAATCATGTTAGCAACTCCACAATGGTTTTAAAAGACCTATCCAATGACACCCCACACTACAGGGTTAGTCGAGAAAAAAAAAATCACCCCCCCTTCACGTCTATGGGAGGTACCCTAAAAAAAAAATATTTTTTATTTTACTACTTTGTTGCCGTGACTGATAAGCATATTCATGCCGAATTACAGCTTTCTAGTACTAACGATCTCTGAGCTTAGCCGCGGACGTACAGACAGACAGACAGACAGACATGGCAAAACTATAAGGGTTCCTAGTTGACTACGGAACCCTAAAAAACGTTATTTTTGAGACTCAGGCCTTTCCACTCCAAATCAAATAAAAACTTAAATTCTGTTACGTGTTTAGAATTGCTCAAAAGTTTGGCGCTAAGAACTACCACTATGTAAAAACCACCATCACGAACATGCTGCCATGCCAGAGGCCATATTGTCGAACGCGCGGGCGCCTGTTTTCGCTTTCACCATCTCTTTCTGTCACCATCTTATATCTTTTGACAGAAATAAATAGTGAATGCGATAGCAAGCGCCCGCTCGTTAAACAATAAGCATACAGCATTGAATTTTGTAAAACGTATAAACTGACCATCAAGGCCAGACCACAGAGTAACACCAGCTTCTCTTCTCCAGGTCCGCAACGCAACAGCAGTGTTCATAATGAACCTGTCCTGCTCTGATCTGCTGTTCTGTTGCTTCAACCTCCCGCTGGCAGCTTCCACCTTTTGGCGTCGTTCTTGGGCGCACGGCAGGACCCTCTGCCGCATGTTCCCGTTAGCAAGATACGCACTCGTCGCAGTGTCGCTGTTCACTGTACTAGCCATCACGATCAACAGATACGTCATGATTTCACATCCACGGTTGTATCCAAAGTACGTATCACTCACTAATTTTAATTTGTCATTAATAATTTGGCACATAATTCCAAGATCGCTTTGTTTTTGCGAATAGAAACGACAGTTCCCTCATTTTGTGTGAACTTAGTTGCCAGCAGTAGAACGTATATAGCCTGGAGGAAAATAGTAATCGTAATTACCAAAGCGTAGCCACTTATAAAGGTACCATATTGTTATAATTAAAATCCATCGACAGACCAGATTATGTCAAATACTAAACGAGGTCCTTATAGCTTATGCCATAAACGAAGACGCGTGAATTTGTCAAAATTAGACTACACGAGCATCTTTTCGAGTGACCTAAAGCAAAGTAAGAATGATGAATAACTGTTTTTTTTTGTTCACAGGCTGTATAGAAGACAGTATTTAGCAGTTATGGTAGCCAGTACGTGGGCGTTTGCCTTTGGAGCCCTAATAGCCACGTGGCTTGAGAAATGGGGACGCTTTGGATTGGACCCTACCATCGGTTCCTGTTCGATACTCCCAGACATCAACAAACGATCTCCGAAAGAGTTCCTCTTCGTTGGAGCTTTCATGCTCCCGTGTCTTGCTATTGTTATTTGTTACGCAAGGATATTCTGCATAGTTCGGGAAGCAGCTAGAAAGTCAAGAGCGCCAGCCCGAGGCAGGCCACGACATGGACGTGAGGACTCTGCTGTAGGCTCGGCGTCGACCGCTGTAGAGAGGTCTCCAGGCCCTGAGAATGGAGTAAACCATGTGGCACCACCGCGTCGGACTTTACTCGCCCCGCCAGTATTACATTGTCCACCAACCCCAGGCCCAGAACGATCCTCTTCTTCCGGAGTTGATACGTTAGACGGCCATGACGAAGAGTGTGCTCTCGATGCTAAACCCCGCACGCCAAGCGGAGGCGAAACAGCGAAACGCCTTCGACAAGCGGCTGCAGTATTAAAGCGTGCCCCAGTGCCGTCCCGAGCCCCGCGTCTGACTCCGAAAGACAGGAAGCTATTAAAAATGATTATGGCCATAATGCTTTCGTTTTGGGTGTGTTATTTGCCAATAACCCTGACGAAGATATTCCGCGACTTCACGCTGCATCCGGCGGCGAACATTGCGGGGTATATTCTTATATACTTGACGACATGTATTAACCCGATTATCTATGTGGTGATGTCGAGCGAGTACCGGCAGGCGTACAAGAATCTGTTGATGTGCCGGCGGCGTGCGTGACGCTCGCCGGGCGACGGCGCCTCGGAAAAGCGCCCGCCGTGACTAGTAATCAACGGGATGCCCTGCATCTCGCTCAAACCGATTCATAATCGAAATCCTCAAAAGACTACACTCTAAATCCAAGTGAGACTTTCTGTGTACTACTCGGTTATAAGTCGAATGCGAACTGAGTGGAAGTATTTTACAGAATTCATTTTGCTCGCGAGCCGTCCGTGATTGTGCTAATAAAGATGGATGTTGATACGTTGTTGCATGACAGTGTAGTAAGTTATTGATGACGTGATGATATTCGAAGTATACCTAAGAAAAGTTTTAAGTTAGATATAAGTTAATGTGCAATCTCGTATTTGTAGCACTTAATTTATGACATGACAGTTTACTTGTAGAGTAACGGATGAGATTCAATGATGCATTTGGTGAATGGAATTTGATAAGTTCAAAGTTAGCTATAAAATAAAATATTAACGGTGTTTAATATAGTCGCTTAGCAATAAAAACGGCAAGGATAAAGGAACAATAATTTTAGAAAGCAATAAAATTACTGTAATGTGAAAACCGGCTAAGAAGCAGCTTGAAAGCATCTTTAGTTTACAAATGCATAAAAAAGATTTATTCGGAAATACACCTTATTATGTTCCTTCAATTTAACTTATAGAACAACGCAAGCAAAAATTCTGTTTAATTATTTGGTTTGCGAAATTAAGAAGGGTTTATATTTCATTTTCAGTGCACTCAAAATACAATTTTAAAACCTTGAGTGCGAGGTATTATTTTGAATTCACTGACAACGAAATAGTAACGTTATCATAAACTCCGCATACGATGTTAGTATGCGATTGTTATTTTAACTAAAATGACATGAAATTAAAATGAAACATTAAAGATAATAGTTACGTACGATGTGTACAATATCAATGTGTGATATTATTGTATGTAAGGGGAATGTCAAAGACATACTTACTATTTCGAAACGATAATTATTGAATCGAAGACGGTGCTGTAAGATGATAACGTAGGGTTCCGTAGAGTTCATTGGCATTGGCCTAAATCTTAGAGGTTCTCGTTTGAAGATCGTCTTGATAATGGCGGTGACACATCTAAGCATTTCCGTGAGCTGAACATTCTTGCAAACATTCTCTTAAACATTTTAGCGACCATCCTCATGAATACTAAATTTGCTTTGGAAGCTCCGCTCCGCAAATCAATAAAAGCACGTTTGCCGTGCATTTTCATGTTCGAAGCTTTGGGACTCTTTTTCGATTCTGTATGCTCGTAAAGCCGTGAAAGCCATGATGGCCTAGTGGTTTGACCTAAGGCCTCTCAAACAGAGGGTCGTGGGTTTGAGCCTGAGCTCACACGTCTGAGTTTTTCGGAATTTATGTGTGATATTATATTTGAAGCTTAACATGATCTTTAAAGTGAGGAACCTGTACACACCTGCGAAGAAATTCAATGCTTGTGTGAAGTTCCCAATCACCACTGACCCCGCGCGGGAAGGGAAGTCCAAGCACTTTAATTCTGAGAGGTGGCCCGTGCCCTGCAGTGGGGCGTATTTAGACCGAGATGATAATTTAATGATACTTTTAAACGGCTCTATTACGGTAGTTCTGCTGATGATTAGACAAAAGTCGATTAACATACATCGCTTAAAACTAAGAATGTGAACAGGATAATTTAGACTAAGTGTCGAATAGCGTTTATTTCTTATCTTATTTTGTTTAAAAGGCTAATGTTAATCGTCTGAATGTTATGGCCTTATACTCCGAAATTCGAGTTTCTAACTTCGTATCTGCCGTTCCGTTCACGCTAATTGTATCAAACAGAAGAGTGAAAGGGACGGCACGATGCGAACTTCGAGTTTCGTAGTAGCCCACGTTCGCGTGAATGCACAGGTCTGTCACCACCTTGACATGCATTTATATTTATAAAGCGAAGTGAACTCAATCCATTCCAAATATAGCATAGGAACTAACTTAACTTGAATACGATTATATAACTTCCTCAAATAACTGAAATTATTCGTAAGATAATGTGTGAGCGTATTAAATTATAAGCAGCAGACAAGTTTTATACGATACTGTTAAAAGTAAACTTTAGGTCGTTCACGTGTTTCATTCATAAAACTTTAAAGTGTAATTTTTGTTCAGCATTGAAAACAATCCATAATACCCTACCTCTAATACTGTTTTCTCGATATTGACCAGTTAAAGCGTATTTTTATACACACACAATAATACAAATATTCAATACGCGCGTGTTGATTTTGAGGGCCTGTTTCATCATGTCTTGCTTCTTTCTTGTTATTTTATGTGATGGTTATCTGTGATGCCATCTCTATTTAATCGAACAAAATAAACTGAGACGGCACGATAAATGTCTGTCATATAAAATAACAGGAACTTTACAGAGAGTGGTGGAATAGGGTTTAATTAGTTTTACATGGGACTAAACAAACAATTTGCTAGAGACGGTGGCACCGCTACAGTACTAATTGAATTCGTAGGTGTAGGTATTGTGTACGTTAAATTAACTATGGTATTACTTCAGCTATCAAAATTAAAATTGCCAAGAGGCTGTTTGATACCACCAATCAATTGATATACTTTTTATGAACTGTCAAAATGCGATTCCTCGTATATTTTGTGTAGTAAAACTAGTGCTGTACCTAAAAAACTCAAGTCTTTTAGTCTTCATTTCAAGACTTGAGTAGATTTTCAAGATTAGGACTCATTAGTCACATGAGTCCGAGTCCTTTGAGTCTTCCGAGTCCTTTCGAGTCTTTTAAGTTCTTTGAGCTAGACTGAGTCATTCTGAATTGGTGTATTATAAATATTATAATAGGTAATATTGGGTGATTTTATATAGTCATCCATATTTATTTACTAATCTGATTGAAAATAAATCGCACAATAAAAATTAATAACAATTTAATAACATAATCATGAGTTATTTTAAAAAGACTCAGTTTTTGAGTTTTTGACTCAAGCCTATTTACAAAAGACTCCAAATTCTGACGGAGTTGAGCTCTAAGTATTATTTATAAGACTCGATTCTTCAAAAATAGCTCAAATTTTATTAAATAAGACTCCAAGACTCGAGTTTCTTACAACACTAAGTAAAACTGAGCTGTAACGTCACTTTTTAGCCAAGCAAAAATTTCAAAGCTACAGTTATTTAAAAATTAATCTTGTTTTCCGGGTTAACTACACAATTGTAAGTTTAACCTCAGACCTGAATTCAATTTCGGATGCACTGTAATAAGAATGTTTATATACAAGCTGTCTCAAAATCATTCCGGGATTTTTCAGCAGATGGTTTGGTTGCTTTTACTGAACCCTGACCTTTACCTTTACCTTTTTTTGTCAAAAATTTTGATTCAAGACGAAGTCACTCGGTACACAGTACAATACAATGACTCTTTATTCTACACCACAAAGAAAGCAATACAGAAAAATAAGTACACTTTAAACATCGATTATATTGATAATAGAAACATTTGTCAACTATATTAAAAAAAATCTGAAACACAATTACAGGGGTTTCAGTTAATCTAACTCAACCATCTACTGAAATATCCCGTATTAATTACTTTTGTATAATAAATAATGTACAAATTTAAAAACGTATTTACCATTTCAAACACGTCTACGACTGGCCCAAATTACTCTTGCATTCTGATTTATAATAATACCACGCAAGTATTATGTTTAAACAGTCAATTTATCAATGCTGCATGAAAATATATTGAAGTACAAAACCTGACAAAAAACAAATTACCATGTATAAAGAAATATTTTTAAATCATTGATTATTGAGATTTTTTGAAAATACTCAATTTTAATGATACTAAAATCTATGTAAGCCCAACACCAAATAGTAGGTACCAAAGATGTCAAAGAACCAATTCCTTGGGTCCACGCAAACCCTAAGCCATTGTACTTACCAAAGATGTAATTAAAATAAATTATAATGTTCAATTTCGTCTGTTTTTCATTTCTATATCGCCTTATATTAATTGTACTCGACCGCAGACTTTGCCCCAAATACCCGAACATCAAAGTAGGCAAAATACTTTAGCTAAGAGAAAGTAATTTTTAGGTGGAGAGCCACGCAATTTGTAAGATAATTACTGAACGCTAAAGAAATTGAACCAATAATTACTATGTCTGCTAAATTTCCTTTGCAAAAGCAAAAATGTTATTCAAATAGAAATACTTTTCAATTCAAGAGTCTGGATAACGAAGTAAACATTTTAACCCTTTACCAGGTTAAGGAATGCATGTCTCCCACATACTTTTTCGTTTACCATAGTCCGGTTTCAACACCAAATCTCCTAGGTACAAAACATTATAAAGCCAAAGACGCTTGGAAGTTAGCCTGCCCGGGCAAAGATCTACCCATTAGCACGCAGTGTCAAAAACTATGGGACGAACCTATCTGCCTCCGGGTTTACTCTCACCTACTAGATACAAGCAAGGACAGCTCAGAGACGGCTCGCTTGTTAGCTGTTGCAGAAAAGGAGTCTGGTTATTGGCTTCAGGCGTTCCCGTCCATTAATTATGGAAACCTTATGGATGACCATAGTTACAGGTTGGCTGTCGGTTTAAGACTGGGCGGAAACATCGTCGTACCACATCGCTGCTTTTGTGGCAACAACGTGGATCGGCTGGGTCACCACGGCCTAGCTTGTCCCAAAAGTGCCGGCCGTTTATCTCGCCACGCTTGTCTCAACGACATTATCCGTCGGGCTCTTGCCAGCATCAACGTGCCGTCTACATTAGAACCGGTTGGGCTAGCACGTGATGACGGCAAGAGACCTGACGGAATGACGTTAATACCTTGGCAAATGGGACGGCCGCTTATTTGGGACGCCACTTGTGTGGACACTTTGGCACCGTCCCACCTAGCCACTACGTCTTTGAGGGCGGGCGCGGCGGCTGCAACGGCCGAAACAGCAAAACGCCGCAAATACGCAAATTTGGCAGACAGCTACGTATTTTCGGCTTTTGCTGTTGAGACTCTGGGGCCGTGGGGATCCGAAGCTCAAAAACTTTTTAAATTGTTAAAAAGTAAACTTGTCCGATCCACAGGTGACCATAAGGCTGGCTCTTTCCTCGGTCAACGTATTGGCGTTGCCATACAACGAGGAAATGCAGCCAGCATTATGGGCACCCTGCCCATTAGCAGCGATTTGGGAGACATTTGTAAATACATGTTTTTAGGTTTAGATTAAGTAAATTTAAGTTTTTTTTTTTTTATTTTTGTGTTTTAAAATATGTTTATGTATATTTAATTGTTGAATAAAGTATTAGTACATAAAAAAAAAAAAAAAATATCAATCCATGAAAATATAATTTCATAATCTTCATTCACAGCACACAGCTAAATCCAATAATGTATCTTTTGCAGCCGTTTGAATTCACTTGACCAGTAATTTCAGTGATTTGTGACAAAATACGAACACTGAACTTAATTTCAGCGAAACAAAAGCAGATAGGTTGGACAATTTTTTTACATTTTGTAGATTTTGAGTGTTATACTACCTAGTATAATCCTTTACTTAAATAAATATTCATGCATTTTGTAATATGACCAGAATTAGGATGTGGAATGACACTATCCCCTTGCCTTCGTGTCAGTAAGTAATAAAATTGCTATTGTGTTGAAATCATTTTTTTTGGGATTGATAATGTTTTGTAGGAGACTTGGAGCTAAAACCAGACTGGTATACAATATACCATGTGGGAGACATAATCACCCTTTGCCTGATCAAGAATATAATTACACTGAATTGAATGCGGCAGTTCGTTACTCAGACTAAGCAATGGGAATATAGTATCCCACATATTTTTTCTGGTTTACACGAACATATCCGACTTTTGTAAATACATTTTGAACAAGACATGCTATATAGTTGCGAAACCATATAAAGAACTTTTTAAAACACGCTGGTTTTTCGCGGCCTGGTAAAGGGTTAAATATTCTAATCAGGTTTTGATTATGATTAACTTTGAGATATCATTGAAAATGAAAGCACTTAAGTTCAATAGATAATTCTAAACGCGGCAAATCGCCCAATGTACAATCAAAGGCATAGGTAAATATCTATACAGCCATCGCGACCGCGTCAAATACAAAATGTAAACACCAACGTTATGGTTAGTGGCATAGAGTTGTATATATAGATATTTTTGACGCCTATAGGTATCGCACATTATATTTATGATGACTATAATTGGCTGTACATGTAAGATAGTGCAATTTATTTTTTAACCCCCGACACAAAAAGAGGGGTGTTATAAGTTTGACAGCTATGTGTGTGTGTGTGTGTGTGTGTCTGTCTATCGTCTGTCTGTCTGTGGCATCATAACTCTTAAAAGGGTGAACCGATATAGATCCGCTTTTTTTTATTTGAAAGCAGGTTTCTTGGCGATGGTTCTTAGACATATTTCATCAAAATTGGTCCAGCCGTTTCAAAGTTATCAGCTCTTTTGTATGCTGTGGAAGGGATTTTACACGTAATTACGTTGAGGGTTTATTAAATTTTTAATTTTTTTTAGATATTCTATATTTCATTTGTTCACCCCGTTCAACGAAAATGGAAAGATTCTATTTTAATTCAGAATATGCTCAGAAAAAGTTGCTTAAACCGAAAGCAAACAGAAGTCTTAACATCTGTAGCTTCAAAACTTTACAACGCACACTCACTAAATCTTCAGTCTGGGTCCGTGGTATCAGATTAATTTTCTAACGGCATATGAGTCCCCGCCAGCTATCACAATTTCGTGATTTATCTACTGAAGTCTAAAGCAGGGTTTATTTGTCTCTTGTAAACCGAGACCTCGTTTTTTAGCTGACAGCTGTTATTTGACAGTGATCAATGGAATGACCGACGACGCAGCTGGGCCGATGATATCGGTGCAATTATTTGTGGTAAATAATTCAAAGTGATTTATTGCTTGGGTAGACTGCTAAGTAAAAGACCTTTTAACAAGTTTCGTTATTTTCATTTCTCCTCGAATTGACGATTGTTTTTCACCAAACCGAAAATATTGGAACCCACTCAAAACACCATTCGAAACTGTTGAAAAATAGTACTAGTTTTAAAATACTAGTAGAGTATTAAAAAATTACAAGTCTAATTAATCTTAAGGTGTGGTTTTTATGATATACAGATTTTTACCACATTTGAATAGTAATTTCGAGTGGTGCAGATTCAAAAAACGGTGCACGATGCCTTGAATCGTGAATTTTCTGATGAATTAGAAGAAAATATTATAAACTTTCCCCATTTACCCATAGTTATTATTATACAAAATTTACCAAGAGCTTTACGGTGAAGGAAAACATCCCGAGAAAACCTGGATACACCTGGCAATAAATTCGTTTATGTGTGTGAAGTTTCCCATCCCCACTGGACCCGCGTGTGACCTACAGACTAAGCCCTCTCATGCGGTGGGACGAATACAGGCTGGGATGATGATGATGATGATTGTTACACCCGGTACTTGCCATGAGTATAGTATACCCACGGCAAAGGGAAACGTCGAGGAATTTTAGGCTTGATTTCCTCCTACGCTGACGTCGGTCGCGCGTACGTATATACACAATACTCTATGGGCCACCGCACAGCGACGCTGACGTCCGCGGCAGATTTATTGCTACGCGCCGCTGATGGCGCGCATCGGTCTCGCTTGTCAGCGCCGCGCGCGTCAGTGCGCTGACGCGCTATGATTTTTTTTTCGTGGAATTCTGACATTTCTTTGTGTTACCAGGCAAAAATATTTCCTGAAATACTAAACGAGCTAAAACAAAAACTAGGAAATACAGAGCACAAATTCCTTACTATACAGATTAAAATTTGACATAATGTAATAAATCAAATTTGTCTCTGGTATCATTGCGATATGATGATGTTTCGCAATGATACCAGAGACAATTTATTTTTTACTCATAAAAGAGTTAAATAACTTATTACGTCTAAATAGTTAGATCAAAAATTATTTTAACTACGTATTAATTAATGATTTATTACATTATGTCAAATTTTAATGTGTATAGTAAGGAATTTGTGTTCTGTATTTCCTTAGTTTTTGTTTAATCTCGTTTAAAATTTCGGGAAATATTTTTGCCTGGTAACACTAAGAAATGTCAGAATTCCACGAAATTACACCACTATCGCGCGCTCAGTGCGAAGCTGATCGCTGACGTCGGTCGCGCGTACGAATAAACACAATATTCTATGGGGCACCGCACAGCGACGCTGATGGCCGCGCGTTTGTCATACGCGACCGACGGTACGCTCGACCGACGTCAGCGTAGGAGGAAATCAAGCCTTAGCAACAAATTGTCGTGGTAAGTTACCGGCCTAATAATAACTATGAATTCGAATAAAATTTTCAGGTGCTTAATCTTAAAAATCCCCCCCCCCCCCCCCCCACAATCCATCAGCTAATTACACCTTGTCTAATAGGTGTTCCAAATTAGCTATTTTTTACTCTGCTCTCCTTTCTAACGGTGACTGAAAAATGATAGGGTCCTATTCTGACACAGGCCAGCATCCGTGTCGGTGATCATCACGTCTCGTAGATAAATGTCCCAATTTGCCGAAAGGTCACCCGTACCCGACTCTGTCAGGTCGTGTTTTGTTCGCATGACCTTACGAATTCATATGTTTAAGGAGAGTTGACGTGAAGGAACAGTATTTGGAAGACGAATTTATAAAGTCATATAAAAAAGGTAGTATCAACTATACATTTGAAATGGGGCCTCCAGCACTTGAGGTGATGATTTATTTACAATATTACGAGGTGAGCCCCAATAAATTGGAGTCTTCAAAATAAAACTAGCAGACTCAGATAATTAACTTGTTTTTTATCTTAGAAATAGAATGATTCTATTTCTAAGATAAAGAATGATGATAATGATAATGATTGAATTTGTATCTTTATTAATTAATCGCCTTTCAATGACATATTTGCACTCCTGCATGCAGGCTAAATACACCGTGATCAACCATAACTATAAGACCTTACTGTACTGTGTTCTGGCAAATAAATACATTTGATTTGATTTGATTTGAACAAAGTTTTGGGAAAAGAATAAGACGTATTTCACTATTTCAACTTTGAGTGCAAAAACCTTAAAAAAATCCAATTCAGATTATTTACTGGCCAAGTAATCAACATTACATTTTAGCACGTCATTATAACTAAGTACATTATTGAGTATTAAATTAGGGGTATTAGTAAAAAATTGTATGGAAAATTTGGGACTTTTTTTAATCACCGCAATCGATAGAGCTCTTGTCATCCCAGCCTAAACATATACGTCCCACGCGGGCTCAGTGCGGATTGAACTCCACACACACCATTGAATTTCTTCTCAGGTCAGCAAGTTTCCTTACGATGTTTTCGTCCACCGTAAGGCTCAAGGTAAATTAAAAATGTAATTTTGCACATAAATTCCGAAAAAAACCAAGTGAAAAAAAAAAAACAAAATTCCCTCATCTTAAAAAGAAGCGAAGGTACACTTTTTAAGGTTCCGTAGCCAAATGGCTAAAAACGGATTCGTCATGTCTGTCTGTCTGTCCGTCCGTATGGCACAGCCACTTTTTTCCGAAACTATAAGAACTATGCTGTTGAAACTTGGTAAGTAGATGTATTCTGTGAACCGCATTAAGATTTTCACACAAAAAAGAAAAAAAAACAATAAATTTTGGGGGTTCCCATACATAGAACTGAAACTCAAATATTTTTTAATGCGTCATAAATCGTAAACCGCAATTTTTTATAGATAATTGTACGGAACCCTTAGTGCGCGAGTCCGACTCGCACATGGCCGGTTTTTTATTAAAAACGCCCATGTACACGACTGACAATACGATCGTGTTCAGACATTTTGAGCACCTTGAACACTCCGATGTTTATGATGGCGACTGTACCTGATTATACGAGACTAGATTAGAAGTCTAAAAGTGTACTTCCTATGCTTTGAAACATTTGGTGCAATTATTATATATATAAACAACGTCAAAGAATATAGAATGCGTTGAATAAAGAAATTAAAGAAAAATAAAGAAAGAAAGAATACATACAAGGGTGTCAAGTTACAAAACTATGCTTTTATATCGTAAATAAGTATCAACGACTGCTTCTAGTTCATGTCAACCCTATCTATTTTTAGTTGAAAGGCCTTAATCAGCCTTGACAACCCTTTCCAGAGGCGCCGTATTTCCGAGCCTTCCAAGAGGTTTTCTATTCAATACGTGAAACCATAATAATACAGACTAAGTCATATAAAACCGAACCTCTGACGGCTAAAACACACAGTAACTCGTTGTTACTTAGGGTTATTACAAGGTTATGTTTTGTTTATGACTATGTGTATGAGTGCGTGCGTGCGTGTCTGTGTGTGTGTGTATATATATTGACTAGCTTTTGCCCGCGACTTCGTAAGCGAAGATAATAGCGTTAGTTGTTTGCAGGAAATTTGGCGCACAGGTAGTTTATTACGTGGATTAACACATAGGATAATGCCAGGAAAATGCAAAGTTCCCGCGGAATTTGAATAAGTGAATTCTAAAGCCGGTAAGCCGCGGTGGCTTAGTGGTTTGACCTCTGGTTTTAAGCAGAGGGTCATGGGTTGGAGCCCGGGCTTGGACCTCTGAAATATTCCAAATTCGTGTGCTAAATTATTAAGTTTGAAGTTTACCATGAGCTTTACAATGAAGGAAAACATCGCGAGAAAATCTGCACACACCTGAGAAGAAATTCAATGGTACACACCCGCACTGTACAGTCAAGGGCAAAAATATGTATACACTTTAGTACCTTGTCTATTTTCGTCATATTTGAACTGCCATATATGAACTGTCACAGTGGTTAAAGAGACAAGGTACTAAAGTGTATACATATTTTTGCCCTTGACTGTACAAATCACACTGGACCCAAGTGGGAACTACGGCCCAAGTGTTCTCGTTCTGGGAAGAGGCCTGATTGAAACAGGCTTATTTTATCCCGGGAAAGTGCAGTACAGCATACCGCGGGATAGAAATAACTGTTTTGACCTATTTTGAAAATCAGAGACAGTATAGCTTTTTATTAGTGAAAAAATTTAAAAATCAGCCCCCACGTTCAATTCACTTATTTCTATCCCATGGGAATTTTGTATTTTTCCGGAGAAAAAGTAGTATGTCAATCAGGGATAATGTAGCTTTCAAGTAGTAATTTTTTTTTTAAATCAGCCCCATAGTTGAATTTACTTATTTCGATCCCGCGGGATATTTGAATTTTCCCGTAGAAAAGTAGCCTTTGTCAATCAAGGATTATGTAGCTTACTATTGGTGAAAGAATTTTTAAATTCAGCCCCATAGTTGAAGTTTTTCTATGCCGTGGGAATTTTGTATTTTCCCGAAGAAAATATAGCCTATGTCAATCTGGGATAGTCATATCATATCATATGAAAGAATTTTTAAAATCAGTGCCAATGTTGAATTTACTAATTTCTATCCCGTGGAAATTTTGCATTTTCCCGCGAAAAATGTACCCTGTGTCAAATAAGGATACTGTAGCTTACTATTAGTGAAAGAATTTTTAAAATCAGCCCCAAAGTTAAATTAAAATTTTTCTATCCCGTGGGAATTTTGTATTTTCCCGAAGAAAAAGTAGCCTATGTCCATTGGGAATAGTCGTATCATATCATATTAAAGAATTTTTAAAATCAGTGCCAATGTTGAATTTACTTATTACTATCCCGTGGGAATTTTGTATTTTCCCGGGAAAAGTATACCCTGTGTAAATAAAGTATGTATACTGTAGTTTACTATTGAGAAAGAATTTTTAAAATCAGCCCCAAAGTTGAATTCAGATTTATCTATCCCGTGGGAATTTTGTATTTTCCCGGGAAAAATGTACCCTGTATCAATCAAAGATACTGTAGCTTACTATTGGTGAAAGAATTTTTAAAATCAGCCCCAAAGTTGAATTCAGATTTTTCTATCCCGTGGGAATTTTGTATTTTCCCTGAATAAAAAGTAGCCTTTATATCACATAATATGTAAGAATTTTTAAAATCAGTCCCGACATTGAATTTATTTATTTCTATCCCGTGGGAATTTTGCATCAGTAACTTATGTCAATCAAGGATAATGTAGCTTTCTAATTCTGAAAGAATTTTTAAAATCGGCTTAATAGTTTCAGAGATTCCGCTACAAACAAATAAACAAAGAAAGTTTAGATATTTCCCTATCCCATGGGAATTTCGAAAAATCCTTCCTTAGTGCACTTCTACAATATTCAAGGTACATTTGTGCCAAATTTTAAGTCTTTAGCTCCAGTAGTTTAGACTGTGCTTTGTCTGTCAGTCAGTCAGTCACGGTACTGTTTTATAAGTATAAATGACCAGATAGCTGGGTGGTCAGAGAACTGACTACGACTGATTGAAATTTGACGTTGGCTTTACGCGACTAATACCCCATTTGATCAATTAGTTAAACAAACTAATAGTCAAATTGCCTTTGAAATGCGTTAACTATTGTTATGTTTGCCATATTAACTAAGTATTAGTTTGTTTAACTATTGATCAAAAAACGGGCTCTAAGTTTGCACTGGGCCGGTTTTTCCATCAACCTCACCGCAGCGATATAATTATTTCATGGCAGGCATACATTCGGATGAGTGCCTCGATTATTAAAATAAAATACAAAAAGCTTTCAGGCTCGCTTAGTAACGAACCTGAACCATACTCCATTCATTATAAGCCCGCAGCCAAACCCTATTTTCAGTGCCACCGACCTTTGAAATGCGGTACAATATTTGGGTAATGAGAGTCCCTTGAGACGGTAACTTACCAGTTTTCCCGGTAAGTACAATTCCTTAAAAGAAGTTACGACCAAAGGGCGTACAATGGACTACCTAGTACTCTTGTGTAACTAACTTCTGTTTACACCTCAGAAATCATAAATTAGATGCCTACTAAAAAATTTAACACTGTCGCTCTTCATTTTTTAGAGTTCTGTAGCTCTGAACCCTTGTAGTTTTGCCATGTCTGTCTGTCTGTCCGACTGTCCGTTTGAAAGTGTAATTTTGCATAGGTATATATATCTCTAATATATAAAAATTTCGTGTCATGGTGTTTGTTATCGAACTCCTCCGAAACGGCTTTACCGATTTTTATAAAACTTTTTTCTCTATATTCGGTAGGTCTGAGAATAGGTCGTAGGCTATTTTTATACCCCTATTCTTCACGGACGGAGTCACCGGCAACAGCTAGTATATATATAGTATATAAAAAAAATTTGCATGTTCAATGGGGACATTTTTTGTCTTGTCTAAACTCAAAGTGTTGGATAGCTCTTTCAAAAACATTAGATTTTCTATGATCATTTTTGGATTTAGATATCATCATCATTAATTTAAGAGCTTAGCTCTTGTCGGTGGAGTAATCGCCACTCTTTTCGGTTCTCTGCCAGCGTTTTCAGCTCCTGATACGACATGACATTGACTTTTTCCTTGGCTTGATCTATAAATGACCGTCTCGGTCTTCCCCTGCCTCGCCTGCCTTCTATTTGCCCTTCCAAAATAGTTTTTATGTAACTGTCATGTCGTATCAGATGCCCCAGCATATTCCCTCTCCTATTTTCAATCGTCCTTAACAGCCGCCTTTTCTCCTCCACCAACTCTAAAACCTCCTCATTAGTCCTCTTTTCAGTCCAGCTAATCCCCTCCATTCTCCGCCAGCACCACATCTCAACATTTGGATTTGAGATGTGGATTTAGATATCCGCTTGTAAAATATTTAACTTAACAGTACAAAATTTTTTTACAGCCAAATGTCTCCTTGGTCAGTGGTACATAATATTATAACGATCGACGACGATTCAAAAGAGAGACAGACTATCACAGCTTAGTTGGCTAAACAACTTGGTTGGCTTTTTTGTACACCAGTTTATCTGCAATATTTTACATAGGGCCATCATTAATGCTAAGAATTCGTTTTTATTTTGATATTGTTGGCAATCGAATAAAGTAAAAACGCAAATGATCTTATTTTTAGGCCTCAATCAAGATATAACGGAACTCTTAGAATGCCAAGATAAAGTATAACATAACCAAGAAAGAATTGCACGTGTCAAAGCCCTTACGTCATTCGCATAAAGTAAATTTTTCGCTGACTGAATTAATACTTACCCCGCGAACATTTAGTTCTCTCGGGAAATCGCAAAAGAGCTGCGGTGTGGAAATCTCGCAATAAAATAAACTCTATTCCATATATTGTGGCCCACTTACACTTTAAAGTTCAACGTTCTATGGCGCCTTTATAATGCATTAGATGTTAAAAATACAGCCTTTATAGAGCAAAACCTTGTAGCGCTACGAGACTACGGCGTAGCGCGTAGCAATTACGTAGCTCGTAGCACTATGTTGCACGTCTTAAGGCAGAGAAGTGAATCCTAATGCATGCAATTGACAACATTTCATATTTTTAAGACTCTGTATACTGTTTGGAAATAGAAAGACGCTGATAGTTTTAAATTTTCACTAGGATTATTAATTAATTTGTTACAATTTCTTAAAGATGTGTTCAGGAGGCGAAACTCTTTCGATTCCTGTAGTAATTTTCAGGTGTTAAAAAAATGAAAGGTTGTCAATTGCGTTCTTTAAATACAAGAAATTTTTAGGGATCCATGGTCAAATAGTCCTCGCAAGATCCACATCGAATTTTGATGATCAGGACTTGAAACAAGTTGACATTTGCTTAGGCGCAAAACAACAAAGAGACGTGGGACTGGGGCGCGTCACAGTCGCGGAGCACCTTGAATCAGTTTTCATACTATTTTTTTCTTCTTACGTCACGATCCAAACCAGACAGAAGAGACGGTGCGGAGACGTGGCTTGCGAACAAACGACGCGGACTTTGACGCGCCAGTGTCCCACATCTCTACTGTTTGGCTTTCTGTGTGCCTTATCCACCAAATATGTGCTATGCTACGTTGCTATCGATGTGTTTGATACCAATTGGTCCACATAATATAGCACTGGTAGAAACGGGTTCTACTTAGTAAGTTATATTTTTATAGAGATGCAGCGACGACCTGGTTAAGTTTGCGGGAACGCGTTGGATGTGGATGGCACCGAATTGATCTGTTTGGCGAGCCTTGGGGGAGGAAAATGATGATGATGATGATTATGTTTTTATATGGCAGAATGCGTGCTCTGATTAGGTTAGATTATGCTTTTGTTATAGACGCAGGTTCTGGATGGTCCCTACTGTCGATACATCGTATAGCTCGAGCTGCATATCTTCCTTGCATAGCTACCTCATGGCTGCACATCTTCACAACGCATCTTCCTCGAACGGGTATTTAGCATTACTAGAAACGGTTACATAGTTCCGTAGCGTAGCTTTGACGTCCTCGCAGCATAGCTGCAAAGCGGAAGCTATTCGTAAACGGAAAACACCTATCACACCTTCGCTTCGCAGACGATATCATCTTGTTTGCTGATAACACCAAGGAATAACAAGCCATGATGGAGGAGCTGTACGACGCGTCTCTCAGTATAGACCTTAAGATACACATACCTCCAAAATCAAAATAATGTGCTGTGATGCCGGTATTGATTACTTAGAGGTGCATGGCCAGCAGATCAGGAGGGTCGCGAAGTACGTCTATTTGGGCCAAACTCTGAGTATTGAGAGGAGTGGTCAAGATCGCGAAATAAGGCTGCCGCAACCAACTAGGATGGGGTGCTTTCGGCAAACTCTCTGACGTACTTAAGGCAAAACGGGTGCCTCTCAACCTCAAACGTCGCATGTTCGAGCAATGTGTTCTCCCTGTGATGGTATATGGAGCCGAAACTTGGACCCTCACTAAGCAAGTGTTACACCGACTGCAAGTGACTTAAAGGACCATGGAGAGAGCTATGTTGGGTATTAATTACTCTTCGCGATCAGGTACGAAATACCGAAATTCTTAGAAGAACAGGGCTAACTGACATAGCGGAAACAATAGCCAAAAGAAAGTGAAAGTGGGCTGACCATATAAGTCGCAGGTCTGACAGAAGATGGGGAAGAAAGGTGCTGGAGTGGAGACCGCGTACTGGGCGCAGAAATGTGGGAAGGCAGCCCATGAGGTGGACTGACGATCTGTCACGAGTGGCGGGTAAAGACTGGATGAGGAAAGCACGCGACCGCAAAGTGTGGAGAAAATTGGAAGAGACCTATACTCAACAGTGGGTAGAGAGAGCTTGAAAAAGAGAAGAAAAGAGAGGGAAGCTATTCGCAATCCATAATAGTGTTTGTCATAATAGTGTTTGCCATAACTTTTTTTTCTCTGAACCCGTAAATTTTTCAGGAACTTTAGAGTGGTAATTCTGTAGAACTCTATAGATTAGGTTAGGTTTGTTTTATATTAATCCAGAACAATTGATAGATTCAAAGTAAATTGAATCAAACTCATTTAATAATAATAATAAATAAATGTATTTATTTATCAACTCACAAAGGATTAAATTAAAATATTTTTACAGAATTTGTATACACAAGATTGCAAATACGAAGAATCCTTTGTGAGAGACTGGAGTCTGAACTAGGCGGACACCTGTATTTATTTGCCATAAGTACACAAGTATACATATGCAAATATAATGTACAATATGAAGTAGGTTACAAATATAATTTACAATAAAATAATTTAAGAGCCATTGCTAATGATCATTATGGCAAATATTACTTTATGGATTTCAATATTTATGGTTTCCAATAAAGACCCCTGCACAGCACATCTCTGGTGGAAAAGCACCCTAACGAGAATGAAACTTCTGCATACAGTTCGTTCTATATGATTAAGTTGTACGTTTAATTTTCAAGTGCTAAATTATGTTAAGCGTTTGCAGCTAGTCGAAATCATAAAAAATTAAAGCAAAAATATCTTACATATATCGTTTGTAAGCTTAGCTTTAGATATTATGTTTTAATGTTTATTTGGGCACAAACGGTACATTATTCTTAAACTTAAACATAGTTACAATTCACATTAACCAATGAAGCTGCCACCAGATATTAATACAATTATACGTATGAACAAACAAACGGGAAAATATGAGCCAAAAAACAGTCTGCTGACTAAAGACAAATACATTTATATACATAATTATACAATTCTGGACGAAGAAAATGTGATGTTATCTATCCATAAGTGACTTAATGTTACACTTAAACCCATTGAGAGATAAATGAAATATATCAACCTGACTAAATTTAGTATTGTGGGCTTTACAGGCTCTATTAACAAAGGAGTTAGATTTATATTTTTTACGTGTGAGAGGGACATGAAACAGTTTACTGACATTGCAAGAAAATAATTATAGCAAGAAAATAATTATAATTCTTGTTAAAGAGGGAAGATTTTGTTCTTGAATAAGAACTACGCTCAACTAAAAATATTGTTGACGCCTTGCATGTGTGCACAAACCACACATGCATTCGACGTGCAAAAAATTGGACTTTGGCCGCAGCCCCGCGACACCGGCGGCTGCCCTTCACTTTTTCTGATTTGCTCGACCGACGCATACACGCACCTCTGTATTTTTAATAATTAATTAAAGACGTGTACATTTGAACGTGCATTATCCTTTTTTCAAAAACCGTTCACCGTTTGTCTTCAATAAGTCGCACCTGCCTTTACAATATACAATCTTTTCAAAGATAATTTCGCTTATGTGCTGTTCCCTGTGTCATCATCATCATCCCAGCCTATATACGTCCCACGTAGGGCACAGGCCTCGCCTCAGAATGAGAGGGCTTGATCCGTAGTTCCCAAGCAGGCCCAGTGCGGATTGGGAACTTCACATACACCATTGAATTGCTTCGCAAGTTCTTGCAAGTTTCCTCACGATGTTTTCCTTCACCGTAAAGCTCATGGTTAATTTCAAATGTAATTTCGCACATAAATTAAAAAAACTCAGAGGTGCGAGCCCGGACTCGAACTCACGACCCTCTGCTTGAGAAGCCATAGGCCAAACCACTAGGCTACCACGCCTTTTACGCGTGATTAAACAACAAGCAAACTTGTAAATTACGAGTATGTACATACGTTATCATTCCTTTGCTCGTAAATACTCTTCTTTGAAATCATTTTGTTACTTGCCGCAGCAAAAAAATAGACAAAAGACTTTTTTAGTAAAGAAATCTTTCTATCACTTCTGAATCCACACAAATTAAATTTATTTTCACTTTACCATTTCGATTTCTCTCACAAGTGCCGTGCCATAAATTGATAAAACGTAATATTTCAAAAGAATCTTTGAATTCTCGGCAACTAAATCTAATATTTAAACGAGCAATTCTTGTATGTATAATATATAATCAGAATCTCAGAAACGGCTCCAACGATTTCGATGAAATTTGGTATGTGGGGGTTTTCGGGGATGAAAAATTGATCTAGCTTGGTCTTATCTCTGGGAAAAAGCTTGGCACCGAGTTCAGTCCGAGCGGAGCTCGGTCGCCCAGGTACTCTATATGTAAACAGTTATTTTACCGTCGACAACGAACAAGAAAATCGAGGTGTCACGCAAGTCAACAGCGGCTTTCCCACTATCTTTCTATCTAAATCTATAAAGTTGACAAGACAATTGTGAAACCTTCTAGTACAAGCATAGTATAAACCCAGTAAGTTATCTACTCTATAAATTTTAGCGGATGTGAAAGAGGAGATGGTGTACATAATAATATTAGTTATTTGTTAATTATTTATTGTTTAAATTATACTGCGGGACAGCCGGCCAAAAATATGGTCTACCTACGGTTGAAGTTCATTTGCACATCGTGATACACAACGAAGTCGATTTTCCCTCGCAATAATATGACGTCAGTGACTAATGACTTCACTTAGAAAAGTCAACCTTAGCGATATTTTGATCTTACAGAAACTTTTGTCAAAACTGGTAGACAACTTTCTTGGTCGATCGTACAAGGCAATGATTCACTTTACCTTGATTATTATAAGCTTGCAACGCTCGTAAGTTTTTTTGTACTTATTTCAGTTGTGGATTCAAACTTTGCAACCCGTTTTTGGAGCACTTCCTGGTATCCGATTTGAGCTGAAATTTGGCATAGTTACTTTTGTTTCATCAACATCCTAGCCTATACATAATGTCCCACTGCAGGGCATAGGTTTCCTCTCAGAATGAGAGGGCTTGGGCCGTAGTTCCTACGTGGGCCCAGTGCGGATTGGGAACTTCACACACACCATTGAATTTCTTCACAGGTGTATGCAGGTTTCCTCACGATGTTTTCCTTCACCGTAAAGCTCATGGTAAATTTCAAATGCAATTTCGCACATAAATTCCGAAAAACTCAGAGGTGCGAGGCGGGATTTGAACCCACGACCCTCTGCTTGAGTGGCCACAGGTCAAACCACTGGGCCACCACGGCTTTTGGTCACCATAGCTTTCTAGCGTGCAGGGAGGCCTAGATCACTTACTAGCTGTATACTGCGACCCTGCCAATGAGATAGAAGATAAGGCACCACCGGCGGCCATCCACCAACGATTTGTAAATTGCTCCATTAATTCAGACACGACGGTATCAGTATGAAATATTCACTGAAACCACATTTGAAGGCAAAACCTTCGCTGTTTATCACAACAAAAGACATTTTTCTTGCGTTAACGACGGAAGTTAATTTGTCAAAGTTTAAGGAAAGATAGCGCTGCGTAATGCGAACAATTTATTTTTGCAACAGATTCTTTGAAAATCCTACTAATATTATAAATGGAACAGTTTGTAAAGATGTTCGGATATTTGGATGTATGTATGGTTGTTAGTCAAATACCCAATAACGTTTGAACGGATTTAGATGAAACTTAGCGAACAGATCAACAAAAATCTGGATTTAGACATAGGATACTTAATGTCGCGGTAATGGGTTCCCGTGGGATAATATTATAACTTTAATAAAAAATACAGGCCGTTGTCCAAGAATGACTTCCAAGATAGCATGCTAACTTTGTCTGCAATTAACATTCGGCGTTGTTCTAGTGACCGTTGTGGGTTTACCCTTGAAATATCGACATACTCTTAATCGAATATCAGTTAAAAGTCAACGTTTTATATTTTTTCATTTAATCGAATATTCATTACCTGGAATGATTAGAATGAGTATTTTCAAATCATCGATTTTTAATTTCTAGAAATATTATTATAGATTGTTTATTTGGCAGATATTCATTTCATATTTTATTATTTCATACTTTTTTGAATGTTGCAAATGCTTTTTTTAGAGCAAGACTTTCACTACGCTCCGGCATTAGCCTTTAAACCTAACCTATCCGAGTCGCTTCCGCTCCGACCTGTCTTGCTCGCTCGCTTCGCTCGCTCGCTGTAATAAAACGAGATAAATGTAATCGACTATGAAATAAAAGTGTTTTATAATAATACATCGATAAAATAAACAGCGATATTTAGTTGTTCTGCCGACTTGTGCCTCATGAATAAGAATAAGAATTTGCTTTATTGCCACAAAACAAAACATAAATAAAACAATATCAAGAACAATGAACAAAACATTTACAAATAAAAAAAAATACAATAATTTAGAAACATTTTTGAGGCAAAAGGTCCCAGTCTCAGCATGTGCTGGACAGACAGTCCAGCGCTGGTTTTCAGCCTGAGCCTTTGGGCAGGATATAATAACAATACTCTTTGGGGCAGGGTCGGTTGCAGACCTGACGAGAGACAGTGTAGCCGTGTTTAAAGTACCAACAGAAAAATATTTACATATATGAAAATTATGGAAGAACCGAAAAGTAAATGAGTAGAAAAAAAACAAAAAACAATCACGGTAAAAAAATACATCAAAAACCAGTAACATGCCATTGAAGAATAATAATAACAATAAATTAAATATTTTCGCTTGTGTGTGCCGGTGTTTACATGTGTGTGCGTGAGTGTGTGTCTGTGTTTGCTTGTGCGTATGTGAGTGTGTGTCTGATTTTGCGTGTGCGTATGTGAGTATGTGTCTGTGTGCGTACGTGCATGCGTACTCTGCCACAATCCTTAGTTAAGATTAAGAGAAGAACTTGCTCTGCATATCTAATAAATGCGAATGGACTAACTTCATAAATTTTTCCAGTGGTATAGGCTCACGCAGGGGCGGAGGGAGGTCATTCCATATTTTAGTAGCTGCAAATTTGAAGCTCCCTCTAAACAATGCGGTCTTGTGCAGAGGTATCGCAAGCTTGGTACATTTTCTGAGCAACCTGACCCGTGCGTCTGTGACCCATTTCAATTTATCAAATAGGTAGCGCGGCCTCTGAATCTCCAATACTAGTTGATGAAATGTATTTTTAAGCAAATAATAATCCTTGTACTGTAGTTCTTACAATTGTTTTAATATGTAATGACTGGTCGATGAAACGAAATTACTCCAAGAGAAAATATTAGTTTTAAATATTCGATATATCGTTTTCAATTAAATGAAATTCGACAAATAGTTTGTCGAAATTTCAAGGGGCACCTGACCGTTGTGATTTAAAAATATTACCGTGACCTTTTATCATGGATTTCCAAAATGGGTGAAACTCTGAGTTGGAGCTATAAGATATTTCAGTTTAACCATGCAAACACGACTGTTTTTGGAAGGTAAGAAAATATCTTGCTACCATTTACAGCGGTATTTACTTACCTTTTAATTATCGTATTTACGGACACGGTCGGAGCGGGCAAAAAGAAAATTAAGTATTTACTTTGCGTGTTTACGTTGTTACTCGATTAATACCCTCGTGGAATGAATCCTACGTCATTAAAAGATCTCATGGTATTATAAATAATCACAAAACTAATTAATAGGAGGAATAGAAATGTTATCGTATGTGTTTTCTTCCACAATTGATGACGCCAGTTTTTGGCCTCTCTGGGTCAAGGAGCACACATTTTTTTGTTGTTTTCATAGATTTTTGTAGATTACAGTACTCACCAACGAAATGTAATCCTTTATGGACCACCATCTCTGCAAAAACCCTTTTTATGAGCAATTAATTTGGTCATAGGCTGAGCTGGGAAAATGAATATATGGATTTTTATCCATATCGGACGTGTTTTAATAGAGTCGTATTATTTACATAGTACAATATTCACTTTCTTTGGATAGATCACAAATCACTAAATTGACGCAAGTCGCTCTATGCATAATGTTTGGATAACAGCATGTAGTGATGGTTTGATACAGATAATAAATGTAATAATCATACTAAACCTCATCATCAGACAAACGTTAGACAGATTCTTACCATGGCATGCCACTGAGCTTCATCTTGAGCTTTCCACCTCCAATTCCTGCCCGCAATCTTACCAATATCATCGCCCATCTATGTACAGGGAGCCTATATTACATTTCTCGACACGCGGTCTCCAATCAAGAACCAGTTTGCTCTAGCGGCCATCAGTTCTACGGAATATAAGTATGACCAGCTTCACTGCCATTTCAGCTTACTATTGCGCTGAGCTGTGTCGGTAACCTTTGTTCTCTGACGAATAAAATCACCAAAACTAAAATGGCATAAAATTAATGTTTGTTAAGATACATAAAATACTGGCTGTCTACAAAGAACTACGTGATTCGAATAAAAAGTTGTCTAATTTAAAAAATATTGATAGAACACATTGCATGATTTATTCGCGCAAAAAACTCAAATTTATCACCCATTTGAATTGTTAATTCAAAAGTTAAAATAAAAGCGTTATAAGTCATTTAACTTGGGCGAGCCTTTGTTCTTGAAAATAACGAGGGTAGTTAATTGGAGCTCTTTTCAAACTTTTTCTTTGGAAACAAATGTTTTTGTAAGTAGCCGCTTATCAACTCGGTATCGCCTTTCGGATCTCCTGCCTTTTCGAGATAATTACAAAACTAAAACCGTGCATGGAAAAAAATACTTTATACGTCGCTTGGAAGGCACAAAGCTTAAACGATAATTTCGCAAACTACATTTATAAACAAACGAATGAGGATATGGATGATCATTATGTTAACCATTGATATAAAAGAAATTGTAGCCAAATGATTATTGCTTGATATGAACCAAGTATAATTTGTTTCCATCTAAAACGTAAATCCTGCAGTGTCTTTTCATTTCTTGTGGAACATTAATTTCCTTAATATTTTAAACTTTCACGATTCTCACTCATAACTAACATTTTCCGGGCCTTAATCACAAACTACCTAATCGTTGAAAATTACCCCAAAATGCTTCGAAATGTTGAGGTAATTTAATTTTCAACAATAGGCAGTTCGTGCTTAAGACCCCGAAAGTATTAGCTACTAACGTTTAGGTTCACTTCGTCGACATTCCCACTTTGTCAACATTCCCATTTCGTCATTTTCCCAATTCGTCCACATGCACACTTTTTCAACATTCCCATTTCGTCCTTTTTCCACTTCTTCAACATTCCCATTTCGTTCACATTCCCATTTCTTCCACATTCCCATGCCGTCCACATTCCCATGTGTTCCCAATACACCCACATTCCATATATATACCGAACGGGATTACTGTGAAGTAAAATTCAGCCCTTACGCACTAGCAAACAACCATGTCGGTCACCAATAGAAATATGAAATAATAAAAAAAATATTTTGTTTTGTTTTCATTTTTTATTCTACTTCTCATTTTATTTTACGCGTGTTAGTTAAGCTAGAAATGTTGACGAAGCGGGAATACGGACGATATGGGAATGTCGACTTAGTAGGAATATGGACGAAATGGGAATATTGACTAAGTGGGAATGATGACGAAGTGGAAAAAGGACGAAATGGGAAAGTTGACGATCTTGGAAGTTGACAAATGTGGACGAAGTGAATCTAAATGGTTATTAAATCCCTTATTCATTCAGTTTCAGCTAAATCTTTGCCTGTCTAGCAAGAACAAATGTAAAAGCGACTGTTAAGTCGTCTTAGCTTAACAACTGTTTATGCAAATGTGGTTTAAATCTATGACAATATTGCCAATAAATAAAATATGTTTGAAATCGAAGAGAGTTAACATTGTTATTTATTTTGTTCACCACCGCAAACGAACCAACATAGTTTCGGTAACTCTCTCCGTTTTACTATTAAATCTTACCATTGTCACCATTCGGGGTTCGGCGAATTTTATTTAGTATGTTTAGACGACCAGATGGCCTAGTGGTTAGCAAACCTGACTATGAAGCTTGATGTCCCGGGTTGGATTCCCGTGTCGAGGCATATATCGATACCTTTAGGTTCAATTGGCGTAAAGGACAAAATGCCGAAAATGAGTTATATATACCATTTTGTTCAGAATTTCAAGCTCTATCGATCTGTATACTTAGAATTTTGATATCTCGCAAAATTTGACCTTTACACCCCAGAATTTTCCAGAGCTCAACATCAAAACTGCTTTATTTAGTGGGTGTAAATATCACACTCAAAATCACATGGAATGTAAAGGACGTTATGAAATATAGACCACGACGTAAAGTCCTGATTTTATACACGTTGCCCTTTAAGACCTATATTTGGAGCTTTCTTTTATTATTCTGTCCTTTACGACCTTTACTGTTCTTCATTTATGTACTATATTTACTTCATAACGTAGCTAAACTATGGGCGTAAAGGACGTATATTTTTTTCCTAGCATTATACAACGTGGTTTAAAGCACTTACATAAATGCCAAGGTATATTTATGATGCAGCGTAAAGGACTTTTTAATGCTTTACTACTGTTTTTTTTGTAAATTGGTGAACTTGATGAAAAAAATTAAAGGCGTAAAAGAGTTTTCCATTCCTGTAATGATGTCATAACGTAATTAAATCAAGTTTTAATAGGTTTAGTTTGTTTAAACATTCGATAGTCTTCTATTTTCATTATAATTGTACTTTTCTTACTAATAACAGTTTTCGTCGTAACAAAATATGTGACAGTTTTGCGCGGTAAAAAATTCCTCATGCCGGTTGTCTCTGTCATCCTCGCAATTTTGTTTTTTATCAGTAGTAAAGTCCTACACAGACCGCAGCGCAGGGTGTGCGCGCGACGCCGACGGAGCTTGCCCAGCGTGCTGCACAACACTGCCGGTGTATGTCACCGTATATATGGTTTAGTGTTATAGACCGCGCTAGGCACGCTCCATCGGCGTCGTGCGCATGCCCCGCGCTGCAGTTTGTGGTGGCCTTAAGAGTAAGATAGGTGATGTGTCGATGACGGTACGGACTTATACCTAGTCCCCGATGCATACGCATGCAGATCAGATGATTGATTTGCTTAGTTCAGTTATTATTATAGAAATATTTTCTAACGCTGTTCGATTGAATTAGTATCGAGTAGTGTTTTTGAGGCAAGTCGTCAGCAGTCGTCTACAGTGACATTGCAGTAGACGAAATAAAAAAATTCTGACGAGTTGCTTTAAAGAATTTTTGCGTTATTCTTACTACCTAATTGATGCTAACTCGTTTATTTAAGGTCTACCTAAAGCTAGTTAGTCATTTCTGAGATCCAGTTTATTAATATAGACGACCAGATGGCCTAGTGGTTAGAGAACCTGACTACGAAGTTTGAGGTCCCGGGTTCGATTCCCGCGTCGGGGCAGATATTTGTATGAAAAATACGAATGTTTGTTCTCGGGTCTTGGGTGTTTAATATATATTTAAGTATGTATCTATCTATATAAGTATGTTTATCCGTTGCCTAGTATCCATAACACAAGCTTTCCTTAGCTTACTTTGGGACTAGGTCAATTGGTGTGAATTGTCCCGTGATATTTATTTGATATTTATTTTAATATCAAGTTACAAAACAATAATTAGTACGGTTTTATCCGGAGAGATTTGTTTATAAGAATTTGTTTTGATTTATACTGGATGATTTTGTGTTACGTTAGAGCTGTAGGTACAACATACCTGATAATTAGTTCTTACACGAAGAAAATGACGTTATTAAATTCCTAGAAGGTAAAGTAATTTTGTGATTGAACCTATACTGTGTAGCGTTTCTCTAGTAAAGTGCATTTAGCGAATACCAAAGTTGACTTTACAGCAATTTCTTACAGACTAATGACTCCATCCTTTCATTCACGGCATACCTTGATTAACCTACCTGTTTTATTACAATAATAATAAAATTCCATGGATGTAATTTTAATATTTTCAAGGTGTAAAACGTTTATTGCATGTATTTAATGATATTTTATGCTACTACCAACTACTAAATTATTGGTAAGTAACTACCAACGAATAATTACGACAAATGATGAATATTTTCGCATAATACATTCCTGTAATGACATAAATCTAAGGAAAACAATATAAATTTAGTAAGTTATGGTGGTCTATACACCCTAAAATTGCATTATTTTTTACAAAAATGTCCTTTACGGCCAATCAACCAATCAACTATCTTAAATTTCTTAAAATGGTATGGTCGTATGTGACTTTATAACGCTTTTTACCGTGGTGTAAAGGACACTAACTTTTTAAGTTTCATATTTAACGTAATAGGTACCAAATAACTACATAGAGACAAGAATTCTAAGCAATTTTCTCATATACATCGAAAATATAGGTCAACAAAGAAAAAAGTTACAAAAGTTTTTCTAAAAAAAATTTTGTTTTTTGGCTCTCCTGAAAAGTGCCATTTTGTCCTTTACGCCAAATGAACCTAAAGGTATCGAATTTGTATGAAAAATACTAATGTTTGTTCTCGGGTCTTGGGTGTTTTACTTATAGGTATGTATTTAAGAATTATCTATCTATATAAGTATGTTTATCCGTTGCCTAGCACCCATAACACAAGCTTTGCTTAGCTTACTTTGGGACTAGGTCAAATTGGTGTGAATTGTCCCGTGATGTTTATTTTTATTTTATTTTGTTTACCATAGAACGACCATAAAACTCACACATAAACCTCGCACACCGTTCGTCAAGTCAATTCAGCGTCCGTATAAAATAAAATGGCCCGAGTCGTCCACAATTTATAGCGAAATTATACGAACTCCGTCCCACATGCCTCACTAACTTTATTTTTGTCACCTCATCGATTTTCTCTCCGTTCATCCTTTTAATTTTAATAAAATATCCGCAATCGTGCGAGGGAAATAATTTATAAATCAATCGATAATATCGTCTATAAATGCCTATCAAAATGTGACTGATGGATAGACATTAACACACAGCGCCTAAATCACTGGAGATGGGATAGTTTATCCCACTTACAATATTATCAACGTGAAAGTTCGCATGGATAGATGTGTGGATGTTTGTTACTCTTTCACGCAAAAACGGTTTGACTAATTCTGATGAAATTTGGCACACAGATTGTTTATGAAACACTAGTCTTCCGTCCGCAGCTTCGCTCGCGATAAATTAATTTTCCCGTAGGAAAAGGTATTTCCCACGGTAAAAAGTAGCCTATGTCACTCAGTGATAATGTAGCTTTCTAACGGCAAAAGAGTTTTTGAAATCGGTCCAGTAGTTTCGGAGCCTATTCAATGCAAACAAACAAACAAACAAACAAACAATCAAATCTTTCCTGTTTATAATATTAGTATAGAAGTACCTATAGATTAACAAATAGAATACTTTTTATCCCGGAACACGACTTGGGAATCATACCTTTCGGCGAAATTTTAACTATTACAATCATTTTGTTAGAATTCATACAAGGGGTTTTTCAGACCTCTTTTTAGGCGGTAGTTATAAGGAAAAATAGAACCTCTTCCGTTTTCCAAGTTAGAAAAAACTAGGAATTCGAACTGGCCCAGTAACAGCCGGCCATCGCGTCACACCGGTAAACGATTTGTCAACGTCACTGCCACCGCCCGCTGTTTGGCACATCAATAATCTTTCAACATTTTATATTCCACTCCGTGGAAATGTTCACACTCAAGGATCATTTATCGAGATGCCATACAAACATAGGGCAGGCGTTTCTTATTTTTTTTATTTAAGTTACTTGTGTCATCATCATCCCCAGCCTTTACACGTCCCAATGCAGGGCACAGGCCACCTCTCAGAATGAAAGGGCTTGAGCCGTAGTTCCCACGCGGGCCCAGTGCGGATTGGGAACTTCACACACACCATTGAATTTCTTCTCAGATTTCCTAACGATGTTTTCCTTCACCGTAAAGCTCAAGGTAAATTTCAAGTATAATTTCGCGCATAAATTTCGAAAAACTCAAGAGGTGCAAGCCCGGATTTGAACCCACGGCCCTCTGCTTGAGAGGCAATAGGCCACCATGACTTATTTATAAAAGTTACTTGTTTATAAAAGTTGAATTAAAAGTAAAGCTATAACGTGCATGCGTGAATTTAAAATTAATTTTCATAGTTACTGAATAAAAAGTAGAGGATAATTTGCATCTCACAAAAAAGACGTTTGACTTTTTCGAAATAGCTAAATATTTACAAACGTTCATAGTGTAACACCAGATCGGTAGCGCGCAGTACGCGTTTGGCAGCCGCCGTGACGTGTGGCTCCGGGAAGAAGGGCTACGGATTAGCCCGAAACAGTCGAGCTAAACTCGATCATAAACGTGAGTTATCGGTATTTTTTCACTATGAGTGAGTCTCACGGTAATTTAATGTTCAAAATTTACAAATGTTCATTAAATAAAGAAATAAATATGTATATGAAGTAGCAGCGGTAATTGGTTCTTCATCCATTTTTAACCTATTACATAAACACATGTAAATAAATAAATAAATAAATCTTTATTCAAAAATACTTTTACAATATAACATCTATAGTCTAAACATACAAAACCTCCTTCAAAAAACATTCAAAAAACCATGAAATAATAATTGAACCGAACCGACTACAATAAGCATGAAAATATCTTTCTTCTAATCTGTTTTAAGTCGGTGCCTCAGCTCGAGCCAGCAGGAGTGGACCTAGTAATCTAACACCTACATACCTTACTATCTATAGGGCTTCTACACTCCTGCAAGCTCGTGCTGAGGCACCGACTTAAAACAGATTAGAAGAAAGATATTTTCATGCTTATTGTAGTCGGTTCGGTTCAATTATTATTTCATGGTTTTTTGAATGTTTTTTGAAGGAGGTTTTATTTTTTATTTAAAATTTTTTATTTTTTGCTTTTTAGTTGTTTCTGTATAAAATAGATGCGTAGGATAAAATCATCAGTTTGACTTCGAAATAAGGTTATGTTGAAAATTCTATTTTTAATGCTCGACGGGGTTATGTCGTTTATTACAGAATTCCATGATACTTTCTGAATGCAAATGCTCGACTTGTCACCGAAAGTACTAAAATCGCTTTAAGTTTCTCTTGAATTTTTGAGGAGTTTCTTCAATTCCTCATGGATCCCATCATCAGAACTGGATTTTGGTAACAACGGGACCAACCTTGAAGCATGTGCTTTCAAACAACGAAAAAATTTTCTAAATCGGTTCATAAATGACGGAGTTCTGAGGTAACACACGTTAAAAAAAAAAAAAAAAAGAACATACAACCGAATTGAGAACCTCCTCCTTTTTTTGAAGTCGGTTAAAAAGGTAAGAAACACTTATGCCTGAACTAGGATGTTCCTGTGTTTCAGGCGAAAAGGACTTGTAAACTATCTTAAATTAACACTTGCAAAAAACAGTAGTTCTTAATAACTTTGCTAAATTACAAAACACTATAAATAACAAAATATGAAAAATGTTCATTTCGAAATAATCAATAGTTTCTCATGTCATCGTCTTATAACGATAAGCAAGTAAATACGTGCGGCTATGAAGCTTCAACGTTCAATACCTACCTATAGCGTGCAGAGCTGATGCTATCTAGAGGTATAATCCCTAAATAGTTATTTAAGTTTTATTTGTATTTTTGAAGTTTACACCGCATTGGTGTTATACTGTAATGCTGTAATTTTTATTCATGAATAAATAAATAAATAATGGCAAACGCAAACACCCGCTTTTTTAACATTTTAAAGTAAAGAATGTAGATTTTTTTTTATTAATTTTACGACCTTTCATTTCGCGAAACTTTCACGACAACAAAGACCCAGTGATTTATTGCTTTTTATTTGAAAAGTCATAAACGGAAAATTACGATAATATTATGCGCGTAGCTTCCAAACCTAATGCTCGATCATGACGAAAATGCATCAAACTGGAAATATAAAGAAATGTTTTGGCAAATGCATGGTGAATATAAATGGAAGCTAGGTCGTCATTAAAAATAATAAATTATCGCTAGCAACGGTCGCCACAAAGAATAGTGTTTGTGATAAATTAAGATTTTGCCAATAAAACACTGCAAGCAACTTTCTGAATAATGGCCGCCTATCCATGCAGTAAAGTAAAAACGCACTTGTAGTGCATGCATTCGGCAATTGGTTTGGTACCTGCTCTATGTTCTCTATTTTATTTGACATCCATATAAAATAGTAACGTGGCTAACTGACTGACTAACAGACAACGCACTGCCTTTAGGAGGCAGGAGCTACAAATTAATAAAATTTGGCAGGCATATTCCTTCCGTAGATCCTTAGATCATAAATTATATTAGTAACTGCGTACTCATCTACGAAATAAAATAATGTTTGACATTTGAAAGCGACAAACAGACAAGTTATTAAATTTGAAGCCAGGGATTCACTTGGCGACAAATCTTCTACGACAAGTGTCGTCAGCGGCGTCGAGCGAAGTGGCAGTACGTTGTCGAACTTCGCTCGACGTGTTTGGCAACATTACATGGGTCATGTGCAGTGGCGAAGGGTATTAACAACCCGATTCCCCCCGGGTTGACTAAACTTTCGAAGATACCTAACGCTTCTCTTCCATTACTGCACTTTCAAGAAGAGGTAAATGGGGTTTTTAGTATTTTTTTGCTCCGGTTTTTACTTGCAAAAATTTTCACGCCCCGCCACTGCATGGGTATATTATGTCGAGCAAAGACCGCCTTGCGGCACTTCCACCTACGTCGCTGGCTACACGTGTCACAGAACATTAGGCCCTAAATTAATCCCAGGCTTAAACCCGAAACAATATTCTAATCCGGATTTTATAACGATTATTTTCTCTAAGAACCGAGACTACCGCAAACAAAAAACATTTCTGGCTCGGTGCCTGAAAGGGAAATATGATATTAATCATTTATATCGACTGGCCATAACAACATGCAACATCTTAGTATCGAGGTCACAATGATGTACTGCGAGGGTGGCATAAACAAATACCTACAAAACTTGGCCCTCGTGACCCACAAAACGACTAAAATTTGGGTCAAAGTGCTCAAATAGAACTAACTTTGTTCTAAAAGCTAAAGCGTTTTAGTAGCTATTCATAATATTTTAGTACCTCAATGTAATCTTTGACATTTGTGTTCAATGAGTCGAGAAGTAATAGGTACTTAACTAAACAAAAGTTAGGGAACATTAGGTACCCAATATTGGATGAGGTAGTTAGGGTCAAGTTTCAGGTGACAACTTTTTAAAAGGCCTAGAACTAGACGTGAGGAGAGGACAGACATTCTACAAGTTAGTTGCTAAATAATTTAGGACTTGTTGTGCGACTAGAAGAAAGTTCTTGCAAAGGTCAAAAACGTCCACTTTTTGTACTACAAAGTTGGAAAATTACGTAGAAATACGATATGAAAGATAAAAAATGAAAAACCGGCCCAGGTATGTCGGGACTCGCACAGTGTGGGGTTTCGTACCTACTAATTAATATTGATTAAGTTAAAGATCGACTATTACTCGTCAACTTGTAAAGTCCACGGAGCCTCTGATAGTTTTTCTTTTTTTCAAATACTTTTCAGATTTTCTAAGCCAACGATTTAGCTTATATGGAGGTGTTTGCCAGAATACTTATAATAATAGTACAGGATGTTAAGATACAACAGCATAGTATTCAGTTGGTGAACTTCCTTCTAAGACTACGGAAAACCCCCTAAAAAAATGAAAGAGTAACGAATTTTTCTTCTATCAAATTGTTGCCACTTTCGAGCATTGACCGACAAAAATGTGTCAGTTGCGATAAAAGTAGCGCTTTCATTCAATATAACTATAATTATTCTTAATGCCATACGTTTCGTTATTTTAAAGTTTATGTTTGCTATAACTTGGCATAAAGTATTTTCCCATTATATAACACTGAAATGTCATGCAAAAATCCAAGTAATTTCACGAGTAATCCCACCCGCGAGATTATTATTTTTAGATAATACATGAGACACGTTGTGATTGGAGCACGATGTCAAAAGCAATTTGGACGGATTTAGGATTAGCAAAACAACGAAAGGTCGTGGCACTCCGGCTTAAAAACAATGACAAATACGGAAAATGGAACAGCTGTACACGGCCACTTTCACTGCTCAATATAGCCCAGAACCGGAAAACGGAACGACACTTTTCAAACAACTGTGTTTATAGAAGTACCTACTCTATTTGACATCAAACGATGATGCCGGTTTTATTTATTTTTGTTTCTTGTACATATATTCTTTGGATAACTGTTCATTACTAATAATAAGATTGGTTTTTAGGAGTCTTTTTGTATTTTTATTTTTTTTATTTTTCAACGCCAATTTTTTTACTTTTACGGTCATCCCGTGAAATCCATATATTTAATACTAAATACAAACTGAAACATGGATACACAGAAAAAACCCAGAAAAAAAGACCAGCGCTGGGAATCGAACCTAGGTCCTCGGCATTCCGTGCTGCGTACCAAACCCCTACACCACCACTGGTCAGGAGTTTAGACACGAATTTTCGCTATATATCGTCATTTTTCAGTTTGTTTTCTATAGTCACTTAAGCAGCGACACTAGCGACGTCTATGCTATATTGTTCTCATCGAGAAACGTCAACACTCCTTCGGAACTATCCGCTCACCCGGATATATTTAGTTTGCCAACATAGTTCGTTAAATTCCCGTCACCTTGAAACTAACTACCCTTGTATTCCAAATTTCCATATCCGTGCAGATTTGATTAGTTACGCATTTACGATGTAAACTTGTCCGAAACATCTCACCTACCTGGCTTATTAAATTAAATGTACCCACTTTTATTTAAATAAGTCAATCTGTTACTGTGCGCTGCTTTCTTATAATTAACTAGCTGACCCAGCAAACGTTGTTTTGGCATATAAATTATAGCGACCTATTCTCAGATCTACCAAATAGGTACAGTGAAAAAAGTTTCATAAAAATCGGTTAAGCCGTTTCGGAGGAGTTCGATAACAAACACCGTGACACGAGATTTTTATATATCTATATATATAAAATTCTAAACTGACTGACTGACTGACTGTTGATATATCAACGCACAGCCCAAACCACTGGACCTAGAGACTTGAAATTTTGCACATAGATACCTTTTACAACGTAGGCATCCACTAAGGAAGGATTTTTGGGAATTCCCACGGGAACGGGAAAAAACGGGATTTATATATTCGATTCCGAGTGACCGTATCTCAGTAACTATAATAACTAGACTCTTCAAATTTGATACACAAGTAGGTATTACAATAGTTAAAACATTAATTTCAGGACTTTTCAAAATTTCCACTGGGTAAGGAAAAAACGGGATTTATATATTCAGTTCAACGGAATTCTATGAACTATAATTACTAGACTCTTCAAATTTGGCATAGAAGTAAGTAATTATGATAGTAAAAAACAGTTTTAAGGATTTTCGGAAATTCCCACGGGATAAAGAAAAAACGGTATTTATCGTTTTACTGGTCGTAGAAAGCTGAAATTCGGCATATAGGTTGCTTGGGAAGTGTAGAAGAGCATTAAGAGAGGGCAATCCGAAATTCCCACGGGAACGGGAAAAACGGGATTTTTCGTTTTACTGGTCGTAGAAAGCTGAAATTCAGCATGTAGGTTGCTTGGGAAGTGTAGAAGAGCATTAAGAGAGGACTATCCAAAATTCCCACGGAAAATGGAAAAAACGGGATTTTTCGTTTTCCGGGTCGTAGAAAGCTGAAATTTGGCATGTAGGTTGCTTGGGAAGTGTAGAAGAGCATTAAGAGAGGACTATCCAAAATTCCCACGGGAACGGAAAAAACGGGATTTTTCGTTTTACTGGTCGTAGAAAGCTGAAATTCTGCATGAGGTTGCTTGGGGAGTGTAGAGGAGCATTGAGAGGACTTTCCAAAATTCCCACGGGAACGGGAAAAAACGGGATTTTTCGATTTAGAAAGTATTACCCGAAATTCTTACGAGAACGGGAAAAAACGGGATTTTGCGTTTTACTGGTTGTAAGCTAAAATTTCAAAATTCATAAGTTTATACTGTAAGAAGGCCGTAAAGAGCTCTTTAACCGACTTCAAAAAAAGGAGGAAGTTATGCATTCCACTTTATGTATTTTTTTATGTAGATATGTTCACCGATTTCTCGGTCCATTGTGGACCGATTTAAAAAAATCTTTTTTTATTCGAAAGAATATAATATACTCCTGAGATGGTCCCATTGTCACGCAAGCAAGCAACTTGCATCTTGCTTGCATGGTTGCTTGCATGCTTGCATGCTTGCTTGCTTGCCTGTATGCTTGCTTGCTTGATATCTTGGTCTTTTGGAATTCTCATGGTACACGCGAGCGAAGCCGCGGGCAAAAGCTAGTCTAAATATATAAAAGAAGAAACTGACTGACTGACATATCAACGCACAGCCCAAACCGCTGGGCCTAGCGATTCCAAATTTGGCACGTAGGTTCCTTATAAGGTGTAGGTGTGCACTAAGAAAGGATTTTCCAAAATTCACCCCCTAAGGAGGTGAAACGGAGGTCCAAAGTTTGTATGGGGAAACAAGATTAGTTACGACTATTTTATTCGAAACTTCACAGGAGTACCCTAACAACTACCTAACAATAAATGAGTAAACACGTGTTTCAGGTTTTTTCAGAATTCAATTCTTAAAAGTGGGAAATGGGGTGACAAAGTCTGAAATCAACATGGGTATTGTTGTAATGGTTTAACGGGTAGCTGATTACGAAAACAACAACGGTTTTAAAATCCAACGTGGCGGACGTGAAATACCGGCTCCCCTGTTGGATAGAAATCGGGAGTGGACTATAAAAAAAATTGTGCGCGGACGAAGTCGCGGGAAACAGCTAGTGTATTAGATATTTTTAATGTTCTCATTTAAGTGTATTTGTTTATAACTCTTAATGAGAAAAAGTTCTAAAACGAAACCTAATCTTCTAATATATAAAAATCTCGTGTCACGGTGTTTGCTATCGAACTCCTCCCAAACGGCTTGACCGATTTTTATGAAACTTTTTCCGTATATTCGATAGGTCTGAGAATAGGTCGTAGGCTATTTTTTATACCCTATTCTTCGCGGATGGATTCGCGTGCAACAACTAGTAAACCTATAAAAAACAGACATACATAAAGCATTGAGATTTCTTGGAAGTTTATTTGAAAGCTGTAACTTTCGGTGGAGAGCATTTACTTACTATACTATTATTAATATACTTATCTCCCTTTAAGATCAAGGTTTCTTCACATTATTTGAGGACAAGATTTGGCTAGATAAGTAAAAAGCGTGCGTAAGACATACACAAGCTCTATTTCAAGTATGACACTGGAAATCGATACCAGCGCTGGCCCTTCCCAAAGCTCGCGACTCGAGCACCGCATTTGTCAAGATCACAAGGGCAATTTTTCTCAACAGATGACAGTCTCCACAGCCGAATACCGGCCACTTTTCTCTATACAAAAACTGAAGTCACGACCAACCGAGATAATCTCTCGGCTAAATTTACGACAGAAACTTGTAAACTTACTTTTTTATCTGCTGTCTGACAAACAGTTTTTGGAGCGCAAAATTAGGCTCCGGTGATTTATGATTATGACACAGTAATTAATTTATTCGCAATCTGCGTGTTAATTAAGAATCGTGGGATGATTAATGATTCTTATTTATAACTGCTTGTTCAATCTCTTCTCATATGATCCCTAATTGGTCGTATTAGTTGCGATTCGTAAAAAATCATGTACAATATTAACCAAATTCCAAGAAGCTGTACTGCCGCGTACACTAAAGGTTTGAATGAAATCCATCTAATTCAATAAATATAAAAGCATTCCGTCCCAATACTTCCACCAATCAAATTGCCGTCGGGTTGCGAAGTCTTTCAAGCTACGTAAAAAAACTGGACCCTAACTTCGGTAAAGAAATAAAAAGAAATCTTCCGAAAAAGGCCGGTAGGAAACTGAGCTTGGTTGGACTTGGAAACGCTATTCATTCCCTAAACCACAAACTTCGCGGAAAATTGATTGCTTCATTATTTAGCTTAATAAATGGGACAGTTTTTTATTTCTTAATTAGTTACAACGTGTGCGAGTTTACAAACGCTTTTTCATATTCTAACAAAGAATTATGACGTAGGACAGGGCCATTCGTCACTTCGGACCTTTTTTCCGGTTTCGCCTCACGTAAGGGTCCCAAGATCGAATTTCCCTTTTATAAATGTGGGCATTCATTGCTATTGAATATATTTGACCTGGATTGCAAACACCGTGTAGCTAACGATTTATTTTGTTTAGATATTTACGTGCCATTTTCTTTTGTTGTAATTTTTTAAATAACGTGCGATTTCATAGTAAATTGTATGTTATGTTATGGTTGAGTGTTTGTTGATACATATAAGTGAAGCAAAATACCTACGGGATCAACGTAATACACACACATACGTAAATTGACTTTCTTAGTCAGTTAGTCCATTTATCTCTATAAATAAAAGTCACTTGAGCACAGCTCGTTCGATTTCACTGTTTTTTTCTCGAGTTCGTATTTTTCACGACAAGGTTTGTTAAAGTAGAATTTTTTGAAAAAAAATCTGCAATATACTATGAAATTAATATAAGTCAAGTGTATAACCCTTTTTTCTACTTGGATAAAGATATTTCCAGAGTAAATTCCTTAGCAATTTAGGTACTAAACTGTAATCAAACACAAACCTCGCATAAAGCATTTAGGCCTGAATCATTAGCTCGGGAAACAGATAAATCATTTGGCTAAGTAAAATAACCATTTGAAACTTCAGAATGCTCCAGGCTAATGACCGAACTTCGGTTCAAGTCTACTCATTTTCATATGTCCTGGGATATTTGAGTTAATTTGACCACTACACGGCGAAATGATCTTGGCACAAGTGAAATTAATTGACGAAGTTCCGGGATCGTTTAGATTATTTCGATATAATTCCTGTTATTGTATTATGCTCCTGTATTGTATCTTTGCTCGTTGCTATAAATTACTTGTACATTTCAAAATAATTTACACATGTTATTTAGAAATCAATTAACTAATTAACTGTGGCATAATTATTTGCTGGCTTAAGTTTTTCTTTAAATGAACTGCCGTTTTTTGCTCAAATAAACATTAAACAAAATGTTAACAATGATTGGTAACGTGGAAGTCCCTTGTTTAACCAGAACTTTTTTGTAGTTGGATAGCAAACATGTAGTTTAATATATTTTTCACTTCTCATGCTCTTAAAATGTTACTTTAGTCTCTGCATATCGGGACTAAAGCTCGTTTTTGATCTCAAGGGATTAAAGCAAAATTTTTTTAATTGACTATGGAAACCCCTAAACTGCCAATCACGGTTTGTGTGAATGGAGGATTATCGCCATTTTCAGTGACAGGGTATAGACAATTTTAAAGCTTTCCACAGACCGAAGCGCGCTGCGGACGCTCCGTAGCGCCCTGCGTTTCGGTCTGTGGAAGCCTTTAGGGCGTGGAAATATCCTCAAAATGACAAACTGTATAAAAAATATTTAAAAAATAATAATTTCGTGAAACACGATGAATAATTATGAATATTAATTTATTTAATTATAAAATATTAAAGATGAATTCATTTTATTCTGCATGTAAAGAAAGATTTCCTTTAGCTTAGGTGTTTTTTAATTGGTTTGTTTTTAAAAGCGCTGTCGGCAAAGCAGTTCCCTGCTCTGTCGATAAAATAGCAATCCGCACTGTCGGCAAAGCAGTGCTGGAGTGTACGGTAGATAGAGCAGTTACGTTTGAAAGTTAATATGACGTGACTTCAAAATAATGCGATGTCAGTTGCATTTAAAAGTAAATAGAAAGTATAATTAGATATAATTTAACAAAGAATTGGCATATAGGAAATAAACATAAAATGTCGTTTCTTTATTCACGGGTAAGTGTTTCAGTTAACAATATATTTTGTGTGTGAACTTAGTTAGATCAATTAGGTTAATTAATTTGCCGATTTTAATGAATGAACAATTATCAATTATCTTACCTCGCTCCAACAAGACATCTGACTGGCTGGGGTAACGCTCTCAGGGCAGCACGTACATTGAGCGCATTTGACACAGACTCTTTAATTGTTCGTGTAGATAATAATATATATATATTCTTTTTGTTATTTGCTACGTATTTTTTGTTTTTTTTTTCACACGAAACGGCGGTAGCTTAAATTTGTTGTGAACGACTTTACAAATGGCCGGGCTGCGTCCCCGCCTAACTTTTAAGTCATTATAATGTTTTGTTGTTTTTAAGTTTGTTTTATCGAAGGTTGAGTGATGCGTCACAATATCAAAATTAGTGAAATTGCTGATAATTCACTACAGTAGCCAGAATAATCCTTGGCGTAATTTGTTGCGGTTTAATGGTTCATATACGATTAAACTGTTCAAGTGTTGCCATACATACTTCCGGTTTGTACCTATTTAGGTTTTGTTGCGAACTACTTTCCGCTGGCGTTCGTGTCATCACAGTGTGTTGTGTTGTTTTTTTTTTTTATTTATTTATTTATTTATTTTTTTTTTTTCTGTGTTTTGTTTTTAAATGGGTCCCACTGAAAAACAGCGTTGCGGCTTGCCGCAACATTATGCTGAGTGGGGCCCAATTTATACTATTCGATGATTTATATTTGTATCTTTTCCTGTCAACTGTATTTCCTGTGTATCGAATATGTGTAAATAAACATCTCTCTCTCTCTCTCTCTCTCTCTCTCTCTCTCTCTCTCTCGCTCTCTCTCTATCATTCTTAGATGCATATATAGTCCAATTAGTTTTAACATAGTCTTTAATTTAGAATCTGTTGGCTAATTATGCAAGCATTTAAAGCGTCACTTTACAAAAAAATATAAAAGAAAAGAAAAGACAGCGGAATTTTTTTTTGCTATTTGAATTTTGAACAGATGTCCATTGCTCGTTGAGCATACGTTGTAAAAAAGTAATTTTGTACGTCGTTTTTTTCCTCGCATTCAAAGTGAAAAGTAGAGTGTTTAACGCGAGACTAAACTACCATAATGACACGAGATATTTAGCCACCCGAGCGACAGCGAGCTTGTTTTATTCCCTTGTTGAACAATCTACTATATTACAGTCAAGTGTAAATAAAAAATACGGGTGGATACAACTTGCTCATAAATATGTCCCACAGCTTCTTATGTCGTCGAATTAATGTACCTTCATAGGTAGGAGGATTTAATCGATACATATTTTTGCACTAAACCGTACCTACTTGCATTAAGAATATTTTAAGGTAAATTTATTGTATTTTCTCATCATTAACGGTAAAGGTATACATATGTATCGATAAATAAGTTAGCAACATAAGCTTTAGCTTTAGCTTTAGCTTTAGACATGATCCTAATAACTTTAAACATGAAACTACCGTGAGACTCGCTCATAGTGAAAATAAACGGATCACTCACGTATTAAAACGAGTTTAACTGGACATGTTTCGGGCTATGATGATCCTAATAAATCGACTATACTATATGGGTCATATTAGTGCGGAAGTGACTTTAAATAAAACTGATCGCATGAAGCTCGCGACCTACTATTAGGCGTGTTTACCCTGACCCTATTGGCCGAGCAGTTAACGCAAAATGTTTGTTTACCCACCATGACCTTTTCGGCTGTGTACTACGTCAAGTGGAAAGTTATCCGTGTTATACTATGAGATACCATAGCTATCTAAGTGGGCTACGTAGTTGAGATCACCAAAATAACTAGCGAGGAATATTTTTTTCACAACACCTGGGCCTGTTGAACTGCTGGGAACTCTCGCTTCAGTTATACCTACAGGGTTATTTGTGATTCACTGTTACCCTCTTAACCCTGAATTCCTATCACTTAAACAAATGTTTTTTGATTTACGACTTTTTAAAATGAACCACTTTTTTCCATACAAATAAATAATAATAAATAAATACTTCTAACACAACTTCGTACTCTATGAAATTCGAGGGCGGGGCCACGCGCCGCGGTCGTGGCGGGCGATGAATGAATGACTTACACGGCACAGAGTATCGTAAAAGTAAGAGTTAGTCTCAAATTTTCAAAACGTTATTACACTTAAAATATTAAGTTATGACAAAAGCCGTAAAACAAAAAACATTTGTTTAAGTGTTCGGAGTTTAGGGTTAAAAGGATGCTAGTGAATTACAAATAACCCTGTATTAACTAGAAAGGGAGTTCCGCTTGTAATATAAGTTGTACTTTGTTATGCAACAGGTCCCTGCTCGACAATACCTTATTATTATATGCACGGTTAAGCTACACATACGCGTAATATTTACAATACAATACAAGGACTCTTTACTGTACACCACATAAAAAAACAGTAAAGAAAATACACATTAAACATTTACACCACACAAAATGTAATAGGCATGTGTCCCTTTATTCAGGTTTTACATTGTTGTTTAAAAGAAACAAAGGAGCAAAGTAACGCCTGATTCAATAAATTATTTAAAAGAAACAAGCAAGAAGTGAAAATTGCAAAACATCGTATGGTAAAAAACACGGCATAACGCTTTAATTTACAACATATAGCGTTTTGCCAAGCCGATTTCTGCATTTTTTATAATATATCTTGTGGCAGAACACTTTATCGTCCATATTATTTTAATAGTATTAAATAATAGTTACTGGACTATTCAGCCATACAGCAGAAACAAATGACAACATTTCATTTTTTTAACACCTGAAAATTACTACAGGAATCGAAAGAGTTTCGCCTCCTGAACACGGAAAAATATTAATTATAATTTATTTCTTCATATTTTAAAAAATACAACAAATTTAAAAAACATATGTGTACTTACCTGTACCTCCACAGAATAGATATGTTTCCTTTACCCTTTTCACTAGAAAAAAGAGCTGTCATAATTTTAAATTTGATAACATCCTTAATGTCAAATTTACGTCATCACTTTTTTTTAATAGAGACTAGACATAAGTAATGGATCTATTCTATCGTTACACTCTTTTAGAATAAGCACATCTTTAAAAAATTGTAATAAATTAATTAATAATCCTAGTGAAAATTTAAAACTATCAGCGTCTTTCTCTTTCCAAACAGTATACAGAGAACGAATCAAATTAAAGTCTTAGAAATATGAAATGTTGTCAATTGGGGATGTCTATTTTTTTGCAATGTATAGTAAATCGAAAACCATTTCGAGATAAATGCTTTTTAACTCGTTTTCTGTAGTTATTTAATTTTAATATTATGTAATGAATTTATTATATAACAAATAAGCAATGACCTTCATTTGACATTGGTGTAAAGTGCGTGACCGGTTCAAGTCGTACTTTATTCTATGTGGTTAGAATTCTTCACAATTTACGCGTGGATTATACTACGGAGTTTGATTTGGACCCGCTGTCTGACATCTAGCACATTGACAGTGCCAGTAAAGTGACACAGTGTATAGTGTACCACTACGCAAAAAATAATTAAAGGGGTTGCCTTATCGTACGCATTTAGATAGATTTAGAAATTTGGCATTGTGGGAGCCCTCAATTATAATCTGACGTCATCAACTAAAATAGTTTCAATAATTAATTTTGAAAAAATTAGAGAACTAAATGACAAAATATTGAAATTAGTTCCTTATAATTGACTTTTCTATACAAAAAAAATATAAAAACCACTGGTAATTTTTTTTAGACATTCCCAATTACTCATAAATAACAAAAAATCGCAACCTTCTGAGGCAATAAATAATAGGTTGTTTCTAGCGTCAAAGTTAAAAACCTTTAAACGCGTTTTTTCTCGAAACTAGGGTTTTTAACTTACAGCGTAGTTGTCGGTTGCAGCGATCTCTTCCAGGCATCAACGGATCAACGGAACAGGGATCAACGGGGATAAAGGTAAGGAATGGATTTCTGCACGTAGTGCAGGTGGTGGTATTTAATTTATTTAAAAAGTTATTAGACAAACTTAAGGCAGACAAAGTTTGTATTAGTATAGGGGGTTTATTTTGATGTCAGACAACGCTGGATACGTTACCAGCATTCATTCATTTATTCAAAAAATTTAAGTATTGTTTAAAGCCGCTAGATTATTCTCAATAGGATTTTTTCGAACCGATGCGTGGTAGATTCTTTAACTTTCATAAGTGCTTCTAATAGCCACAATTGAATAAAGATATTTTTACTTTAACTGCATTCATTTTGGAACGTTACATTTCACACAAACAAACACGCTTCAACATTAACAAGTCATATTTTTCATACTAAATACAAACTGAAATATGGATGCACAGAAAAAACCCAGAAAAAAGACCAGCGCTGGGAATCGAACCCAGGTTCTCAGCATTCCTTGCCGTGTGCCATTCCCCTACACCACCACTGGTCAGGAGTCTAGACACGAATTTTTACTACACATTCATATTTCAATTTGTTAGATCATCACTTGCGTGATACAGCGCCATCTATGTTATACCGTCATCGAGAAATTTCAACACTCCTTCGGAACTACCCGCTCACCCGGACAAGAGATGTCACTACCTGTTTTAGGCTGGTTTCATTAAAGTTATTATAATTAAAACAACACACATCAGTTGCGCAAGACGGTGGACGGAAAGATTTTTATTTAAAAAAAAAAGAAAAAGCACAGGTAACATATAAGTGACAGATTATGTCAAACGTCAAACTTAAACTAAACTAAATGTCAGATGAAAGGAATACCAACATAAGGTGCAGTATTTAACACTACATGTCCAAACTTTAATTTGATATGAAGTAAGTGTGTCTTTTTTTATCTTTTTGTACATGGCACGGAATGCTGAGGACCTGGGTTCGATTCCCAGCGCTGGTCTTTTTTCTGGGTGTTTTCTGTGCATCCATATTTCAGTTTGTATTTAGTATGAAATATATGGTTTTCACGGGATGACCGTAAAAGTAATAAAAAAAAATGAAGTTGAAAAAAATAAAAATACAAAAAGATACTTCATATCAAACTTGTTATTAACAAGTAAATTCGAAATACTTTAAAACTTTGGTGTATTATATGTACATTGTAGTTGACTGGGGCCTTAAGGGCTTAAAATGGACCTTAAGGGTCTGCTGAGTCTATGCTACATAAATCAAATACGTATGCACTGTTTAATAGCTGTAATGAGACTCCAAACCAACTTGACAAGCAAATAAAAAACAAGATAGGAAGGATTCTAAAACAAAAGCGTTCAAAATTGGTAAAAAAAGTATAAAAACATAAATTCATATCAAAAAGGTTGTGCCTGCGGCACATTTCTCCCCTTTTTAGTTAGCTAATAACCTAACTAACTTTCTAAGGGGCCGTCGGAGCACGCCAGCTGTCGTTGCCACGTCCGCCACCCTAATAATCCCGTCTGCACCAGGAAATAACGCCGTCACTCGTCCTCTGGGCCATGATCCTCGAGGTAAATTACCATCAGCAATGAGGACCAGGTCTCCCACGGCCATGGTGGGGGCTTCTCCGTTGGCTGGTCTCGGTATAAGAGTGGGCAGGTATTCTCGGACCCAGCGTCGCCAGAAGTAATCTGTGAGGCGCATAGCTCTGCGCCAGCTGCTCCTACTCAGTAGGTCGGTCTCCGTCATTGTCGCAGGAATCGGTCGACCAGATGATGCGCCAAGCAGAAAATGGGCAGGGGTGAGAGCCTCTTCACCGTTAGGGTCGGACGACACATGAGTGAGCGGTCGCGCGTTGACTAGCGCCTCAGCTTCGGCCAGCAGTGTGTTCAGCACCTCATCTGACGGCGTACGCTCGGTGAGGGTCACGCGCAGAGCAGTTTTGACGCTCCGCACGAGGCGTTCCCAGGCTCCACCCATAAAGGGAGCTGATGGAGGCAGGAATCGCCAGTTAATCTTCTCATTAGCCGCGTAGTTAGAAATGGCGCTTGCGTAGAGTGTCCGCAGCTCCCTGTTGGCACCGACAAAGGCAGTCCCATTGTCTGACCATATCTCTGTAGGTGTGCCTCTTCTAGCAACAAATCGTCGCAGGGCCATAATCGCTGCATCTGCAGACAGACTGTGAACAACTTCGAGATGTATGGCACGAACGACTAGACACGTGAATAGAGCGACGTATCTCTTCTCACGCCTGCGGCCAACTGCAACTTGAATTGGGCCGAAATAATCAAGTCCGACGAAAGTGAACGGACGTCGGTGATGCGCCAACCGGGCTTCAGGTAAATTTCCAACTGGTGGCCGAAATGTGACAGTACGACGTATGCGGCATAGTTGACATTTAAAAGCAACTGATCGGACTGTTTCTCGTAGGCTGAGCAAGAGATAGTGCTGTCGAAGTTCGTTAACTACAGTCTCTGTGTTGGCGTGGGCGGCGCGACGGTGATGATGCTCCACAAGAAGACGAACAGAAGGGTGTCTACCATCGAGAATGACAGGATGCTTAGCGTCCTCAGGTACTCCTGAAGCTGCAGTGATGCGACTGGAGAGTCGGAGTAAACCATCATCACCCATCACGGGGGCTCTTTTGGCTAGACGGCTGGCGCGTGGTAGGGGTTGGCCAGGAGTACGTAGACGTGCTACTTCGCCTGGAAAAGAGTCCAGCTGAGACTGGCGGAGAACGTGTGCCTCTGCTAGGCAAATGTCGCTGGCAGTCAACTCGCCAGAATCCATCAGGGGAGGTGTCGATGAGGAGGCGCTCATGGGCTGAAACATAAAGGTACACAAACCCCCCTCACATTGCACTAATTGAGCTACATCTAAACCCCTCCGACTGAGACTACGCCTACGCAGTAGTGTTATGAAACGGTGTGCTACAGCGGTGGCTCGCACCAACCTAAGCCATGAGCTGAAACGGCGTGGATTGGCTGAAATTGGTGCTGCAATGTTCATATCACTAATAAAATTTACTATGAAAGATGGCTTCAGTTCATCTCGGCCCAGGGTCTGTTCGACATGCGGTTCACTGGGCCAATCTGAAGAGAGCAGAAATTCAGGGCCTGAGATCCAGCGGCATTCTTGAGTTAGCGCCGTGCGCTTCAATCGAGTCGCATCATCTGCTACGTTTAAGTGACTCGGCACCCAACGCCACTCGTTGACGTTAGTAGTCTCAAGAATCTCGCCCACTCTGTGTGCGACAAAAGGCTTAAAAGAGCGTGCGTCACTGCGAAGCCAACCTAGAACTGTCATGGAATCGCACCAAAACACTCTTCGCGATGCCTTCAATCTATGTGCTTCACAGATCGACAACGCAAGACGTGCTGCAATAAGAGCACCTTGAAGCTCTAAACGCGGAATAGAAACTGGCTTTAGAGGTGTTACGCGTACTTTACTACAAATAAGTGCGAGTTTCACGTAGCCGTTGGTGTAAATAAATCTCCAGTATGCAACTGCGGCATAGGCAGATTCGCTAGAGTCTGCAAATATGTGAAGTTCGCACTTCTCTAGTTGAAGCTCGTTCAGTGAGTACCAGCGTGGGATCTGCAAATTGGAAACAGACAATAAATCCTCAAACCAAAGGCTCCACGCGGCACAATCGCTCTGAGAGAGTTTCTCGTCCCAGTCGAGACCCTTGCGCCATGAATTTTGGAACATAATGCGGCCTCTTACGACTATGGGCGCAAGAATGCCGAGTGGGTCGTAAATTCGCATGACGTGCGCTAGCACTTCACGCTTTGTGAGACTTTTGGGCAACACCTGTTCTTTGACACCAGTATTGAAGCCGATGGTGTCGGCAGCGGGTCTCCAAATGAGGCCTAGTGTACGAACAGGTGTCGCTAGGCTACCTAAGTCTACATCTATACTATGGCTTGCTACCGGTGCTGCCAGCAAACTCTCCTTCGGCAACAATAATAGTGCTTCGGGGTCGTTTGACACCCAACCGCGCATCTCAAACCCAGCGTTCTTATGTACAGTGTAGATATCAGCAGCTAGGCGCGCTGCCTGCTCTACCGTATCTAGACTACCTATATAATCATCCATATAATGATCCAGAACGATGGCTTTGGCTGCTTCGGGATAGCTGTCCTGAAACTCGGTGGCATTTTTATTTTTAATATATAAAGCCGTAAAAGGGCTAGATGCGGCACCGAAAATCATTGACGACATTCGATATACTTTAATCGGTCCGGTAGGGTCGTCGCGCCACAAGAACCGCTGAGCATCGCGATCTTCGTGTTTAATTTTTATTTGTGGAAACATCTCACGAATATCAGCAGTTAATGCGACTCTACCTTCACGAAACCGCAACAATATTCCCAGAAGGGGTTGCAGTAGGTCTGGGCCCGTCAATAAAAACGAGTTTAGTGACGAGCCCTGCGACTTTGCCGCAGCGTCATGCACGACACGCAACTTACCTGGTTTATTCGGATTGACTACGCCGAAGTGAGGCAAGTACCAGACTATCGACTTGGCATCGCATACTTCTGTGCATAGTTCGGCGTAATCCTTCCGAAGCATGTCGTGAATGTTCTGACGGTACCTTTGCTCGTAGACGGCGTCTTTTTTCATTTTGCTCTCGAGATTTAAAAACCTAGACAAAGCAAGTCTATAACTCTCAGGCACAAGTAATTTGTCTGACTTCCAGAGCAATCCTACTTCAAACCGACCATCGGGCAATCGATGAGCTGAGCGTTCAACTATATCAACGGCGCGATCGTCGTTGGCGCAGCGAGCGACGCGCTTAGAGATGCCGATAGAGTCGAGCTTATACTGTTCTCGAATTAAATGCTCTAACTCTGAGCGATCGTTCGACTGCCCAAGCTTGGTTTCGTCAAAGGTGGCGTGATTCACGAAGTCAACCAGTGCGGTCTTACTACACCCAAAACCGAACAAAACCCAACCTAGAGCCGTACGGATTGCGACCGGTTGAGTTTTACTACCGCTACGTGAAGCCTTAGCCATAGTTAGAGACCAATTGTCAATACCAATAATAATAGTGGGCTTCACGTCACCGTAGGAAAACTCATCGGCAATGTCGGCTAGGTAAGGGAATGCAGCAACGCTTTGCTTTCGAACAAACTGGCGGGCGGCACCTAAACCAACAATCGACCTAGCCCTGCGAATGAAGTGAGTCTCGTCAGCGCTGCGACCCTTGATGTGGAAATCCACGTATTGCACCGTCGTCTCCTTCCTTAAGCCACCCACGCAATCCAGATAAATCACCTTCTCAGGACCGGTAACACCTAGTTTGGTTGCGATTTCCGCGTCGATAAATGTGGCTGTCGAGCCATCGTCCAAAAGGGCGTAGGTATCTACGCTGCCAGACGGGCCGGACACAGTGACTGCAACCACTTTCAGTAATGGTCGAGAAAATGACTGCTGTGAACAAGGAAGGTCGCTGGAAGTCAACGAAGTCGTAGCGTGCGTGAGAACTTCTTTGAACTGGGGCTCGGCGCCGCAGGGCGCCGCGGCGGGATCGGTAACGTGAGGCTCGGCGACGGGCTCGGCGCGGCGCGCGGCCGCCGACGTTGACGGCTCGGCGTCGTCCTCCACTCCAACATGTGCAGCTGCGGCTCGCTCGAAATCCGTATTGTGCAGCAAAACGTGATGGCGGAAAGCGCAGCCATCAATGCCACATTGACCTTTCGCCTTGCAAAAGTTGAGTCTATGCCAACCAACCTTTAAACAACGATGGCAGACTCTATTCTTTTTCACAAAATGCCATCTGTCATCAACTGACATATGTTTAAATTTATGACAGTCAATCAAACTATGCGATTGACCGCATAAAATGCAGCAAGAAACGCTGCTCGATGCCGCCGTTGAAGACCGGCTCTTAAATGATGACGCGGACTTAGCGCGCTGGGCTTCAACAACAACATGAACTCTGTCTTTGAGCCGCCTGTTGTCCGTAGCGTGCGACACGGTCGGCGCCACAGACGGCTCAAAAATAACGCCGTATCTAGACTGCAAATCAACTTCGTACTCCAGGAAATCTACGAAAAGTTCTAACTTCGAAGACTGATTCGAGTCATGATATGCAGCGTACTGTATCCATCGCGTCCGTAACAGTGGTGAAATTTTACTAATGAGCGCTTGAAAAAGTTCAGGCGAGCGCAAATAATCAGTCTGTTCTAACAAACGTACTACTTCCACACAGTTACGGACGCGGCAGGCAAACACGGCGAAATCGTTACCTTCACCGCTCACCTTAGGAAGGGCGCGCACCGCGGCCACCTCGCGCAGCACCACGAGCTCGGGCCGGCCGAAGCGCGCCGCCAGCGCGCGCAGCACGGCGCCCGGCTCGCGCGCCGACACCAGCAGCGCGGCCACGGCCTCGCGCGCGGCGCCGCGCAGCGCCGCCCCGAGGCGCGCTAGATTTTCGACCGGGCTAAATGTGCTCTCGGTCGAATCGTAGACTCGTTTGAATGTCAGCCAGTCTAAATGTGACTTGCCATCGAACTGAGGCAAAGCCAGGCTAACTTTATCAGGATGTATATTTTTATTGACGTGAGAAATCAAAATATCCAACGATTTTATTAGCTGCGGCACGTCCGATGCTGCAGCGACTTGTCCGGAGGGCGGCGCTGCGCCCGCTGGGAACTTGCAGGGCGGCGCAGAGCGGCCGGCCTGGACTCGCGGGTCTCGTTCCGGTACGAACGCGGCACAATCAGGCTCACCTTGCCCGACTTCAGGGACTTCATATCTGAAATTAGAACCATGATTGAGCGTACGTTCTTGATCACAATGGTCTATGCTGTTGTCGACCCAATCTTGAACGGACACGCGGCTAGAGAAGGCTGAACCGTGGCGGCTCGCGTCTGCGTCAATAGCAGCGAGTTCCGCGCGCAGCTCGGCCTCCGCAGCCTCACGTTCCTGCTCAAGCTGACATTGTTTGAGGTCAGCGAGGCGGCGCGCGTGTTGCGCCTCCGCGGCCAACCGTCTGGCCACCACGGTCGCAGAAGAGCGAGACGTGGTCGTACTCGCGGGCCGGGACCGGGAGGTCGCCTGGGCTGCTGGGGCCGACATGGCGACGAGTCCGCTAGATGCGGAAGGTTGCTGTGCCTTCGAAGAAGAGCGGGACGTGGTCGGGCTCGCGGGCCGGGAGGTCGTCGGGGGTGCGGTCGCCAAGACGGCGAGAGGGCCGCTAGGTGCGGACGGTTGTTCCTCCCTCTCCGCACTTGACGAGCCTTCCGGGGCTGTCGCGAGTTTTTTCACACTGGCGCGTGTTTCTACGACCATTTTCACTACAATAAACTACTTATTAATTATGTATTGTGTGTACTCCCTGTTTCTTCATCCGAGTGTAGGCTTGATGTTTCACTAGTTCACTCACTTTACCGGAGAAGGACCAAAATGTAGTTGACTGGGGCCTTAAGGGCTTAAAATGGACCTTAAGGGTCTGCTGAGTCTATGCTACATAAATCAAATACGTATGCACTGTTTAATAGCTGTAATGAGACTCCAAACCAACTTGACAAGCAAATAAAAAACAAGATAGGAAGGATTCTAAAACAAAAGCGTTCAAAATTGGTAAAAAAAGTATAAAAACATAAATTCATATCAAAAAGGTTGTGCCTGCGGCACATACATATTTACCCCCCTTTCACCATCCAATGATCTATTGGACGGATAAATGCCATGCCGTCTATGTTTGTTTTGTTCGAATAGACAGAGACGGCATCACATTTATCCGTCAGTTAAAAATAATCAATGGATGGTGAAACAGCCCCTTAGCCTAGAAAAAACTTTCAAAAATAGAGTACTTATTTTTATAACGTTTTGATTTGTTCCGACGTTGGGACGTACCTAGCATAAATAAATTGGATTTGGTTTCCAATTAAATCTATATTGCTGTGACAAAAACAAATTTGAAGAATATTTAATCCTTTATTTAATCAACATTTCGTATCGGGGTCCCAACGTTGATAAATATTCATATTAGACAAGGGCACAGCTTTGCTGTTATTAAGCTCACGGGTCGGGAGTCAACGCAATTTCGTAACATAACATGTAATATTAGACGTGAGACTCAAATATATGAGTTCAACACAATCATTACTTAATTTTTTTAAGTTCTCGTTAAAGCTTAAACAGCATTACACAACAATCATTAAAAATTAACACACTATCAAGTTACAACAAAATATGCTAAAAAATGTGGTATTCTGGAATTTACGTTCTATTTTCTAATGACCGCTGAAATCTAATACGGAAAATTACCGGAGGCCATATTGCTTAACGCTTCTGATACTTGCCTTCACTTTCACTATCTCTTACTGTCATCATTTTATACCATTTGACAAAAAGAAATAGTGCTTGCAAAGCCAAGCGTCAGCCAGCCAAACCGCCGCTTAAAAAACGGTGACGTTACGGAATCGCAGCAGTGACACACCGTAAACGTCACAACTTTACTTTGGAGAGCATGCGGTAAATTCTGACGTTTACGGCACGTCACTGCGATTCCGTTACGTTTCCGTATTTTAAGCAGCGGTATGGCCGAACCTTAAGCCTGCAGATTATTTATATTTCACAAAAGGCTGTACAAAGGTCGTTGATTCATGTGCGTAAATTAACCACGTCGTGTCAAAGTGCTCTGGTTTATATAACGCCCTACTAGAAGGCAATTAGGGCAGGTTTTTTTTAGATTTACGTCACGGTTATTTCATTGTTGTTTTGAAACTTTAGAGCGTCACGCCGTCCATTAGCGACTGTATTAATAAGTAAAGGGCATTGGGTATGTTTGTATGAAGAATATTGTCATTTTTGTATGAATAATACGAATGTTTGCGCTTGACTTCTCAATGTTTAATATGTATTTAAGTATTTACTTATATGTATTGTCAAAGTAACATGTTAACCAACAAATTCTGAATGAAAAGAAAAATGTCGCATTTGCAATTTATGTATGGTCTGTGGAGGTCTGAGATAGTAATATTGAACTTTTTGAAGTTCAACAACGTAAGGTTTTATTATTATTATTATTAAAGGATATAAGAAAATCAGATCCGCAGCGCAGGCTTCGTCAGGCAAACAATGTAAGACAAGTCGGTAAATCAAAATACTTGAAAACGGCCTCAACAAAATTTACTTATTTATAAAAGTATGTTTATCCGCTGTCTGAAACCCATAGTACAAGCTTAGATTGGAACTAGGTCATTTGGCGTCAATCGTCCCACGTTTTATTATTATTATTATTTATAATATTTATTATTTGTTTTGTGTAAACGGTGCGCTCATGTACCCGCGTTGTATGAGGATCCTCTCATACAACATATAGGAGTTGGATACGTGAGCCACTTGCGAGCGCATGATCAACATTAACGGAGTTGAAGCTATTGCCATGGTCGAAACCGGCCGAATCGGATCATCATCATCATCATTTATTAAACTTGCATCGTACATGTAGGCAAAGCAACCGCCATGCTCAAATGGGATTGAGCACGTCTGCCACATCCACCCAGAGAGGTAGGCGTGGGTTACCACTCGATGGATGCCCCAAGGTGGTTATCGGGCCCGGTAGGCCAAGGTGGAGACGGCAGGATGACCTAGACACGTTCTCGGGCGACTGGCCCGACATAAGTGCAGACAGGGTGGGAGAGGCCTTTGGTCAGCAAGTGACACGCTAATACAGGCTAATAATAATATTATTATTAGGAATAAATAAGACTTGCAACACCACTGCGTTGATTTTAAAGATCGTCAATTGACTTCCGCCATCGTTATGTCATGGTGAGCGCCGGAGCTCAGTCTCGTGAGCCATTCTTACCGGGCGCTTGGCATAGGACGGTCGTATTGCTCTGAGCTTATCCTTTCGCGCCTAATTTTAAGATTAGAAAGTGTTTTCTCCATATTTTCGTTCGTTTTGCAATTATTTGTAACTTTATCAATTGTGATTAAATAAAATTAGTAGTTGTAATTTTTCGTTTATTTTGATCATCCCTAATATCAGAAGTGGGATCAAACTACGTGCTTAGTGGGATCAAACTATGTGCTTTGCTTTTCCATCCGGTGTTATTTAGTTCGAAGTGCTTTAACGTAATAAAATATGGAGAACACTTATCGTCGTAGTCGTAGTCGAAGCCGTAAGCGGCGTAGTCACGAGCATAAGGCGCGGCGTAGTAGCGGTTCGTCGAAATCAAATAGTCTCCGCGAGTCCTTACAAATAATAGTGTCGCGATTGAATGCGTTAGAAAATCGAGAATCATCTGCGTTGCGTTCTGAAACTCCACCCGTACCTGCCCCTCAGGCTTCCACGGTTAAGAATTCTACGGAGAAAATAGTCTAGGCCATAAATTCTTTAAAATCAGTGCATACGCAGCGGTATTATGTGTCTAGTTTCGATCCAAATGTGCATGACGTTGACGCGTGGTTTCAAGAGGTAGACATAGCTCAAGCGTGCAATAAATGGGACGATAGCGAGTGTTTGTCACGTGTTGGGACTTTTCTTAAAGGTGATGCGAGCACCTCGTTAAGCGATTGGGTCACTACCGACCGGACGTGGTCCAATTTTAAACGAGATTTTAAATTTTTATGCGTTAAGAAAATTAATATTGCGGGTATTCTTTATGATGTTATGTCCACTGATTCTGACGAATTGATGATTAAACGAACTTACCTTAAGTGAAGTTCTATCATAATTATACGAAGCGCCTCGTCCGAAGAGATCAGTGTAGATAGTATTAGGTATAACACATGTAGTAACACATAAGTGACACCACTCTTACCACTATAGTTGAGAAATCTATTTTTTTTTTTTTTTTACGGGTACTTTCAACCAGTATCACCTTATAATCTAGTAACGATCCGCGCTCGCGTCATTTAGTTTAGAGTTCAAATTTCAAACTGTGGTTGATATTACCGAAATTCTTAAAGAAGGGAACTGGGCGGGCGGGACACTGATCTCTTCGGACGAGGCGCTTCGTATAATTATGATAGAACTTCACTTAAGGTAAGTTCGTTTAATCATCAATTATACTTGCGCCTCGTCCTCGAGATCAGTGTAGATAGTATTAGGTATAACACATGTAGACTTTGAGAGCTGTGTTTTTCGGGAATATCAATAAACCAATCTGCAAGAGTTCTGTATCTAAATACTTTTAATCAGAATCCAACATAAAATTAATAACAACATAATATAATTATTTAACTTCTACAAGTAGGTATAATACCAATAACTATATCAGTCATCTCATCTGCCCATTAATCGGCTCTATTATTCTTGGGTGTTAATTAATAATAGCCCAAAAACAATTATCATTTTCGACAAGAACTCTGTTGTAGAACCTGGCAAATGTGTTGGAGCCTCCGCTCCAGCCAGCGGTCTTCCTAATGCGGTCGATGTTCACTCCCGCACAGCGCGCGTGCGAAGTGCTCGCGTGCCGCGTGCTGTGCGCAGTGAGCACCGACACGTCCACGCCGCTCGCTCTTAGCGCACACTTGATCCAGCGACTGAGTGTCTGTGTGGATACAGCATTATGTGGTTTCTTCGAACCAGATTTACGAAGGTTTTTCGTTATGTTTATAAGCCACTAAGGTTTTCGCGGGACAAATTTCAGGTTTATCTTCAAAAAACGGTAAGGAAAGTATAGGTTAGACTGAACCAACACGAGATTTTTATTATTTTTTTTTTTAATAATTCAGGAATTTTAATTAGAATTTTTCTGTGAAAATCTCTATGTTTGAACCCTGTGTGCTGTAGTGAGGGCCAATAGTGTAATATGTACACTTTTTTGCTAGATTCTCTAGAGAAAGATATCATTTAGATAGAGGGTACTTAAATAGTTAAATAAATACGCAATTTGGGTTCCAGGTACAATCATACTTTGGTAAAGGAGGTCGTACGTAAGCGAAAAATTCCTTTAAAAACCCTAGTTATTCTATCATCTTTTGTTACACCACTTCCCATAATCAGGGATAGAGCGGATCTGTATGAATTCAGTGTTCCGTATTGCGCGCCGTCTTGGATAAGCTGAGTGAATAAACCTATAATATTTGGAACTGGCGCTTCAAATGTATTGATAGAATTTGTCTTACAAAACACCCACCATTTTTTAATAGCAGAATCGTACTGTTTAAAATGTATTCTCAGATAGTGAGGCGCCGGCGATATCTAACGCGGTTACCGGTATTCCTCATCGCACAAACGATTCCCGGATAATACTCCGACCACCAGGTAAGTGACGACCGGATTCTCCTGGTGCTACAATGAGAAATAAGTACATCTTCTTCGGGTTTGAATGTAATTGTGTTTGACACGAGAATTTAATTGAATACGGGAAACCAAAGGCTGTGTGGGCCACAAGGGTACAATCATGATTCCCCTTGCTTTCTCTGCAATAATTTTTTTTAAGGTTTCAGAATTATCGATAAAGGCGGGAAAGCGATAATTAGACCATCTTACAGTAAACGAATTTATGGCAAATGCGTCTGGTTCTCTGTACCAGGATTAATATATATTTTGTGCATTTTTCCTTTATCCTGCTGGCAAACAGGTCTATTTGTGGTCTACCAAAGTGATTTATCAGAGATCGGAATGCCCAGTCTTGTAATTCGAATTCTACGTCAGGGTGAAAACGACGTGATTCCGCATCTGCTATCACGTTTTCACAAGATTTGATATAAGAAGCAAATACAAAAATACGGCGATTCTCACACCATTGCCAGATCTCTCTTATGACTTGTGCTAGGTCTATTGTATGCCCCCCCATGCGATTTATGTAAGAAATTGCCTTTGAGTTATCGACTCTTAGTAGGACCTGGCAGCTATAAAGATCATTAGCGAAGATTTTTAGAGCTATAAAGGCCGCTAATAGTTCAAGATAGTTGATAATGTTTCGCTATTTCACTCTGTGACCACTGGCCGCTCGCGGTCACGTTTTTACAAGCTGCGCCCCAGCCCGTAGCTGAAGCGTCAGTAGATATTTCCCTACAAAAAACATCACTTCTAATAGGGTGAACTGAGCTTTCGATATTGTTTAACCACCATTGCAAATCAGGACGTAGAGAATCTGGCAAAGACATGACCTTGTCATAGTCGTTAGTTCCGTTAAGGTTCAAAAATTTGCAGCGTTTTAGTTCCTTAGTAAATATAGAGCCAGTCATATTCTATCGCGGGACACGCGGACACTAGTAATCCAACTAACTGTGCAAATGCTCTTATTTTACAGCGTTGCATTGTCATAAATTTACTGACCAGGCATTTAAATCTTAATCTTTTCTCTAAAGGCAAGCTCACATGAAAACGCTTAGAGTTTAGTAATAAATTTAGGAATTTACAGGTTGTGGATGGTTTCAACTCGCTTTTTTCTTCATTTATGATAAAGGTTGACGCTATCAAAAAATTTTTTAGTCATTTCAACGTTAAGTTAGCATTGCTACGGGACCTATGAGGCACCAATCGTCTAAGTGGAGATGAAACCAGCAGCACACATCATTAGTCTTGTGAACATAAACGGGGCAGTGCATAAGCCAAAAAAGGCAAGACGTTAAATTCGTATAACACTCCATCAGACAAAAAAACCGAGATATTTTCTCGAATCCTCGTGAATCTTTAATAGAAAATATGCGTCTCTAAGGTCTAAGGTGGCCTTAAAGCAGTCGTGGGTCATAAGTTTGGTAGCAGTTCTCAATTCCTCTAATTTAAAATGTTCTGTCTGATGAAGTTGTTTAGATTTTTTTAAATTTAATATAAAACGCATCTTGCCGTTTAGCTTAGGTACAAGAAATATGTTTGAGATGAACTGATTATTAGTACAAGGCTCACATTGTGAAACTGCCCCGATTCGAACTAAACTATTGATCGCTTCGTAAAATTGTGATTTTTCTTGTATCCAAGAAAGGATCGTGCGATCATTCGTAATGAGAGACCACTGATCGTAAAAATGAGCCAATCTGCCTACGTACTTAACTGTATCTAACGGCGCCAGGAGCGCGTCGGTGGCGGCTGATAGTGCGACGACGCGTTCGAGTAGTTCTACGGCGGCGGCGGGGGCGACGGCGGCGCGCGCGGCGCTGCGGGTGCGCGGCTCGGGGCGGCCCGGGCCCCCTGCGCGCGGGGGTGGGAGCCCGCTGGTTTAAAGACTTCAGTGATGATCGAAGACTGGGTTGCAATTCCAAGCCAGTCCTCGATACCGCCTTTGCTGACGTTAAGGCCGCAGATAAAATTCTCACTAAAAAGTAACTTATCAATTTTTGTACTAGATAAATGTTCTCTCATTTCCGTTTTCAAAACACGTGTGATGAGATTACTTCGAACTACAGATCGCAGTACTGAGCATCACAAAACAGACGTCCCAAATCCATTAGTTTGGATTAACAGTAATTATTATTTACCTTACAATTTAAATGATATGTTAGCCCTCAACTAAACAAGAAAATAGCGCTTGCCATTTGAGTCTGTCTTGATTTGATGCAGTTATCTCGACTACCTCTAGCATCGCGGCTTATTTCAGGATTTAACACGTTTTCAGCCCCATACAAATTTCAAATTCCTGGTAATTCCAGCAAATTAATTTAATCATTGTACCGTCTTGCTCAGTGTGTTAACAAGATATTGTACTAATCTGGATGCAAGTCTGTTTGATTCTTAGTGCCCCATATGTGGACACAGACCTGCGAAGCTAAGTCGCTGTGACCCTTATGTGGGGCACTGGACTGTGAAAGTGTTAATGCTGGGGCACAAATATAAGGACAATTTTCTGGCGTCAGATATTTGGCTGTTAGTTCCTTACGATTTTATAGCTTCCATATCAACCAGCAAGGACTTTTCAAAGTTTTGTGAGTCCTGCTGTAACCAGTCTTGTGGGCCGAGAGCGGCCACTACTGGAAAAGTAAAAGTGAAACATTTAAATAAACCCTGTATTCCAAAAGTACCCACTTATGAAAGTTTTTCGTACTGCAGTCAGTATAATTTACATACATATTTGATTAATATGTAAATGTCAGATTCAAAATCTTTATGGTGGATAAAAAGTGTGTATCGTGTGTGTCGGTGTCAGTGACAGTTTACACATACCTATACACTTTCAAACGTAAATACGTTTATGTACACAATATAATTAATTATTTACAAGGCCATAATGTTTTAAAGGTGTATAGAAAAAACTTCGTGCGGCGGGTCAGCCCCAATGTCAGCCCAGATTGCATGACAATTCAAAACGTGAATACGTTATATGTACAACTAAAAATGCGTGCGGTGGGTCAGCCCCAAGGTCAGTCCACATGGCACGATTTAATTCAGAACGTGAATACGTTCTTGCATATTCGAAAATAATCGAATGTGTACAACACACACACAGCATGTTGTCAATGTGCATACAAAAGCCTGCGATTGCACGACTTAATTCAAACGTGAGTACGTTTTTGCACATTCAAAAAATAATTTTATACAAGACAATAATTATTATGTTAAATATGTACCTACATAAGAGAGCGTGCACCAATTGCTGTTAATGTGCATATAAATCCGTGCGGCGGGTCAGCCCCGAGGTCAGCCCAGATAGCACGATTTAATTCAGAACGTGAATACGGTCTTGCACAATCGAAAATAATTGAATATGTACAACACACACAGCATGTTGTCAATGTGCATACAAAAGCCTGCGATTGCACGACTTAATCCAAACGTGAGTACGTTTTTGCACATTCAAAAAATAATTGTATACAAGACAATAATTATTATGTTAAATATGTACCTACCTACCCATACATAAGAGAGCGTGCGGCGGGTCAGCCCCCATGTTAGCTCAGATTACACGACTTAATTCTTTTTATACACACTTGCGCATAGAAATAAATTCGTATTATTAACGAAAGTGGGTAGGTGCATACGGATTGCAAGTATCGGTTTTTATGTTTATAATACTGCTTGCTATCAATAACTTTTATTATTTCTGTTACATACCTGAATTTTTGGATCCATTACACAATGAGCACAAACGTGATGGACACGTTAAATCGTCTTCATCTTCGTCTGATGATGAAAATATGGTACCTTTACGAATCACTTGACATTCTAATCTTTTAATTTTATTTAAAAGGTGTTTATAGTTAGTTATATTCTTGCTTGCGTTTTGACATTATTTTAGCGTCTGGACACTTCTGTTACTTAGTTAACAACGGGTATTGAGTGGTTGAGCACTAAAATGTGAATGACGCGAGCGCGGATCGTTACTAGATTATAAGGTGATACTGGTTGAAAGTACCCGTAAAAAAAAAAAAAAAATAGATTTCTCAACTATAGTGGTAAGAGTGGTGTCACTTATGTGTTACTACATGTGTTATACCTAATACTATCTACACTGATCTCGAGGACGAGGCGCAAGTATAATAGACGACTTGTGCGGATTACGCTAGGCGTTCATTGTTGCGTTTAAAAGTCGTGAAAGTTCTGAGCGATGATTTAATATCGGCAATTGTGGTCAGGGGAATAAAAAACCCTCACGTGAAGGCGTGCGCGGCGAATGCTAATTTGTCTTCTAACGAACTTGTCTCTTTTTTATCGACGTTTATTAAGCCAGTTCATAGTTCACGATCAATTTCTCTTACGAATAATAGCCACCGACATTCTAACCTCTAGAGTAGTAGCACTAGAAGTTTCACCAATATCATCTGCGATTGTTAATCACTTTTCGTGTGCTAGTAAACCCATATTTTGTGAGTGAAAGGGGGTTAGGTAGATCAATAACGAAGGTTTCGTCATATGTGACACTACCCGTCGAGTTTAGCAAAATCACATTAGAGATAGATTTGCTCATAGTTCCTAGTGAAAGTATGAACGCTCCAATTATTATTGGAACTGACGTTTTGAACCGTTATTGCGTTACTTTTGTTCGAACGAAAAATCAGTAGTTACCTACACGTGATAAACCGGTTTTCAATGTGGCAACGGTTTGGTTAGAAAAGCTACCTTTGCCTGTAAAAACTTCTCTGGTTTCTCTGCGTCCATGATAGCTGGTACTGCCACGTCAACTGTTACCACAGGCAGTATGCATAAAAGTCAATAGTGACTCGCCAGTTTGTTATCGCCCTTATAAAATGTCGTTATGACAGTTTCTTGGGCTAGCGGGATATTTTAGGCGGTACATCCCTAATTTTGCTAGGAAATCCGCATGTATAGCTCACTTAACACGAAAAGACTGAGTTTATTTGGGGTCCTGAGCAAGAGTCTGCTCGTACTGAAATAATTAACGGTCTTACTAATGAGCCTATCCTATTTTTGATTCCAAATTGCCAACTGAGGTACAAACAGATGCCAGTAGCGCTGGTTACGGGGCGCCGCTTTTGCAAGTTCACAATGATGGGAAAAAAACGGGTAGTCGTATATTTTATTTAGTAAGTTTACTTACCATTAATGAGCCTGAAACATTAGCTCTGCTGTGTTTAAAGATATACAGCATTGTAAACGTTACGTGTTAGGACTAAAGTTTAAAATAGTCACTGATTGTAACGCGTTAAAGGCTACGCAGTTTAAAAAAGATCTTTTACGACTAGAAAGCTTTTTGATTTGCTCAGTGAGGGTAAATTAGATTCTAATCGATATGTAAAGCGAAACTACATTCTTTATTACAACTATACACCGGTGCGATAGGTGAAGAGTCGCACTTATTATGTTTTGTACCCAAGGGGCATCGTTTAAGCCTACTTAGTCTTCCACGACGAACATAGCCATATTTATGCTGATAAATCCATTGACCTCATTTTGAAACATTTTTGATTTCCTGGCCTAAGACAGTTTGTCGTCAAATATATTTCCCATTGCATTGTTTGCTTATCGTGCTCTTATACGTGATATAGCCGTAGAAGTACCGCGTAAAGGTCTAGAATCATTTAGGACTATGACAAGACAGGACGGCTGAGCGGTTACGATGAAACCAAGAAGCACAAGACGAATACGTCAATAAAGACAGGCGACCGCCTATGGTATTTAAAGTAAATGACTGTTTTTTTAATAAAATGTTCGCAGTCTCTAGGCAACCAGATCCAGGCATGCGCGGACCGTGTCGTGTCGACGGGGTGTGGAAGAATGACCGTTGCGAGCTGAAGCTACTGGCGGGGTCTTGTGGTAAGACCACGTGTGCTGCAGCTCGGTTTGTGGTGCCCTGGAGTGGAGAGTGGACGCCCGAGTCCTGCCCTGCCTTCTTTGAGAGTGAGTGTTGAAGTCTGAGCGGTATGCTAACTTGGAGCCTATGCCGGCAGCCACTGGGAGGTATGCGAACTTTGTGCCTATGCCTACAGTGTTGAAGTCTGAGCGGTATGCTAACTTGGAGCCTATGCCGGCAGCCACTGGGAGGTATGCAAACTTTGTGCCTATGCCTACAGTGTTGGCCACTGGGAGGTATGCGAACTTTGTGCCTATGCCTACAGTGTTGGCCACTGGGAGGTATGCGAACTTTGTGCCTATGCCTACAGTGTTGGCCACTGTGTGGTATGCTAACTTTGTGCCTATGCCAGCAGTGTGATTGTTTTTCTGTGTGGTATGCTAACTTTGTGCCTATGCCAGCAGTGTGATGTTGTTCTTCTGTGTGGTATGCTAACTGTGTGCCTATGCCAACAGAATTATTTTGATGAATCTTTGTTTTTCTGCGTGGTATGCTAACTTTGTGCCTATGCCAGCAGTACGAGTAATGACATATTTTGTCGACTGTGTGATATGGTAACATTGTGCCTATGTCAAAAGTTCAGTTATAATTTTTATATACCTGTTACAAGCGTGGTAAGCTAACAAGGTGCCTATGCCAGCTTGTTAATAGGGACTAAAACTTCTGACATTTATTTTGTAACTTTTCTTTAAATACATGTTTCCACTTATTTTTCATTCCCGATTAAAATTTCGAAATTAAGTAATACTTATGCTCCATTACAGTAATGTGGTGACTTGTTTGTTTAACAATCTGCAAAAGCTCATTAGCAGTATCCGCTTTAATTTTGCTATTGCATTTTTTTAAATTGGTGACCTTTATAGTGAAACCTTCATTTACTGCCTACATCTCAAATACGTTTTTATGTTACTTAGGTATGTTTGCATGTTAATTAACACTTTGTTCGTATGTTTAAGCATTGATGAATGTGACGCGCCTAGTAGAAGAGTCTGCAACCATTGAAGCATCAGCTGAATCTGGTCACGATGCTACGTCGACTGAACCAGCTGACGACACGAAGGCTAGCCGCGACTAAGGAAGGACCTGCCGAGGACTGCAGGATATCAGGATTGGCCGTATTAGGAATAAATAAGACTTGCAACACCACTGCGTTGATTTTAAAGATCGTCAATTGACTTCCGCCATCGTTATGTCATGGTGAGCGCCGGAGCTCAGTCTCGTGAGCCATTCTTACCGGGCGCTTGGCATAGGACGGTCGTATTGCTCTGAGCTTATCCTTTCGCGCCTAATTTTAAGATTAGAAAGTGTTTTCTCCATATTTTCGTTCGTTTTGCAATTATTAGTAACTTTATCAATTGTGATTAAATAAAATTAGTAGTTGTAATTTTTCGTTTATTTTGATCATCCCTAATATTATTATATTTATTAATCGTGTTCCCAGTCACTTAAAGTCGGCGTGTAATTCAGAGGACAGTCTGTTCGCAGTTCAAATGTCACGGTCCTAATATAACTCAATATCTTAACGCGATGTATGCAGCTTAATCTCTGTGATGACTGTTTTATATGCATTTGAGTATCTTCACCGAAGTTGGAACAATGAAGATAATACTGTCTGTCTAGTCATGTTAAGCTGCGCGATCAGCGTGATGACTGAGATTACGTGCTACATAATGTTTTTTGTTATATTTCCATACGTATTTTTTAATAATCTTTTATTACCTTCTTGTATTATAATGTGTACCTAGGTAACGAAATCTTCAAACATGTGTTTCACTCACTTCTTATTGTGCCATTGACACGAAACTTAGCAAATATTCGTAGTTGTGATCACAAAACAATAATAATATGAAATCATTGAGCTCATTGGTGATGGAGACAGAAGTTAAACATCGAAACTTCAAGACAGACTAACGTGCCTAGCCGTATCTGGGCTTATTGGAATGGTTTTAGGTGTCGTATTATTATTCGTTTCACTGTTAGTTAAAGCGTGATTTTAGTGAAAATATACATTTTATTTTCACGCAAAACTTTTTGGTACGGTCTGTATGCAACTAAAGCAGGGGTTCCCAACCTTTTCTTGGTCAGGGACCACTTTTATATTATTCTTGTTAACAGGGACCACTATGAAGGTGTATACTTAATAAAAATAATAAGCTGTAATAATCAAACTGAAACTTTAATAAACTAATACTCAATAGGAAATTAAAATTTAAAATCATTCGCGGACCATATTTTGGTTTCTGCGGACCACTGGGTGGTCCACGGACCACTGGTTGGGAACCACTGAACTAAAGGGTGCTAGTGAATTCCGCTTTTATACTCAGGTCAAGGTAACTGAGTTTATCCTTTCTTTTACTCTATGGATCCTGGACACTTAATATATTACATATAGATATTGGTCTAATCCAGCACAAAAAAGGAGAGATTTTTTTTTGTTATAAAGAATATTTGTATGTATTGTATTGTATTGAATCGCAGGGTGCGTAGGTGTGTTTACTTAGACATCTCCCCCCCATCTGCCCCCGCCAAGTCGAGCAAAACAAGGGCACGGCCGTACCATCCTTTTCTAGAACCCATTCATTCAGTCTATTTTCAACCTCCTGTAATTTTATGTTGGCTACACCTAGAGCCCTGATTCTTCAGTTACATATAGGGCGCAATGAGATTTAGATATGTTCTCAATAACATTCAATTTCAACTAGCAGTTTCAGAACTATTGGACGTCAAAGTTCCTTAGTTTTGTCACTGACAACTCACTAATACTCATAATTCTAAGATACTTCTAGCAGACCCACAGGCTCCAAATTTTAAATATAAATAGTTTTTACCCTACAAAATCCTAAAAAACCTAAAAATATTTTAATTTCAGTCACGTTTCAAATATACAGAAACTGCACAAATAAGTTTGTAATCCCATTTAAATATCCGCGATCACAAAGTTATCTAGACACGCGGCAGCGTGTCAAGCCAAGTTCAAGCTACTACACACAACAATGAGTTCTCGATTTCCGATTGAGCTAAAATTTTGCATACATGTATAAATTGGATGACAATGCAATATTATTATGAATGACATCAAGCTGATCTGATGATGATGCTGGAAGGTTGTCAAAGGCACTCCATAATAAAACAACACAATCCCATCGAGCTTGGGCTCGTTTGATTTGTCTCGGTGAGTACTTTGGTTCTAGGTGGTAACCAGGGCCTCATGATAGAGCTGGAAGGTGGCCAAAGGCTCTCTATATAAAATGACACAACCCTATTGAGTTTGGACTCGTTTGATTCGTCTCTTCGAGTACTTTGGTCCTAGATGGTAATCAGGTTCTGATGATGGAGATGAAAGTTGGCCTCGAGAACTCCGTAATAAAACGACACAACCCCATCAAGTTTGGACTCGTTTGATTCGTCTCGACGAGTACCTACTTTTATTCTTAATGGTTACCAGGGTCTGATGATGGAGCTGAAAGGTGGCCATGGGCAGGCACTCCGTAATAAAACGACTCAACCCCATCAATTTTGAGCTCATTTTGATTTGCCTTGACAAGTACTTTGATTCTAAATCATTACCAAGGTCTGATGATGGACCTGGAATGTGGTCAAAGGCACTCCATAATAAAACAATATAATCCCATCGAGTTTGGGCTCATTTGATTCGTCTCGATGAGTACTTTGGTTCTAGGTGGTAACCATGGTCTCATGATGGAGCTGGAAAGTGGCCAAAGGCTCTCTATATAAAATGACACAACCCTAATAAGTTTGCACTAGTTTAATTCGTCTCTTGGAGTACTTTGGTCTTAGATGGTAATCAGAGTCTGATGATGGAGATGAAAGTTGGCCCCAAGAACTCCGTAATAAAACGACTCAACCCCATAAAGTTTGAGGTCATTTTGATTTGCCTTGACACTTTGCTTTGCTTTGTACTTTGATTCTAAATCATTACCAGGGTCTGATGGTGGGCCTGCAAGGTGGTCAAAGGCATTCTAATAATAAAAAGACAAAACCCATCGGGATTTGACTCATCTGATGCGTCTCGACGAGTACTTTGATCCTAGATGGTAACCAGGATCTGATGATGGAACTTAAAGTTGGCCACAAGATCTCCGTAATGAAACGACACAACCCCTTCGAGTTTGAATTCATTTGATTCATCTCGACGAGTACTTTGGTCCTGAATCACCATCATCATCTGAACAGGGTCTGATGACGATGCTGGAAGGTGGCTATAGGCAGGCACTCCGTAATAAAATGAATCAAACCCCATTGAGTTTAGGCTCATTCGATTCGTCTTAACAATTTCTTTGATACTAGATCGTAACCATGGTTTGGTGATGGCAAAAAAAGTAGAACTGCCTACAAAAAGCAATGAGATCCCATCAAAAGCATTACACGTAAAAAGATGCAAATCTGGCTAGGCAGTTCTTATACTGCAAAAAAGTTTTAAGATGCAATGTTAAACCAAGTCTGTTATCTTAGTCAGTACCGGGTGGTGTCCATAGAAATCGTTTTCCACAGAGTTGCTTATTTTAAAACCGTTAAATTAATATTAGATATCTTTATTTTTTTAGTACACATAATGACTTGGCAATCGCACGCAACGCTTTACTCATACTCGTACCTATGTGTATTGCTCAAACTGCATGGCATTAGGGCTAGCGCTATGTTCAACTAGGATTGTTATAAATTGTTGACGTTGACGATTATTCTTACGTCATTAGGTAACCATGCGATTGCCAAGTCATTTTTTGTGTTAAAAAATAAAGATATCTAATCATAATTTAACGGTTTTAAAATAAGCAACTCCGTGGAAAATGATTTCTATGGACACCACCCGGTACTGACTAAAATAACAGACTGCATCTCTAAACTTTTTTGCAGTAAGAACTGCTTAGCGAGACTTGCGTCTTTTTACATGTAATGTTTTTGATGGGATTATTCTTTACACGAGTACTTTGATGATTGATCACAAGTTTATTAAATAATGACAACACCGTGTAGCCGTCGCGCTTACACAACGTGTATTGTCATTAAATATCACGACCGAATCTGCCATTACCCGCGTTCCATTTCTACTAATGACGAAATAACTCATTTGAAAGTAATATTCTGATAATTATCAGAGTCATTATTTCAGAGGCTGTCGCACGTGTATCTAGAATTCGGTCGGAAAAAGAGATTCAGGTGTTCACGGGTCATTTAACAGCCGCAGGGAAGACATAATATCCGGCGCAAGCCTATTCTAATGGGATACTAAAACATTAAGATATGATACATGGAGAAGTCATTTTTAAATGCTATGTGGAATAAAATACTGCTGAAAAAAAGGCCATTATTATTAAGCTTTGCCTACCTGAGGTCGTATTGTCTAACGCTTGAACGCTCGCGATCGCATTTATCATCTCTTAATACCATTATTCTGTACCGTTTGGTAGAAATAAGCAATGAAAATTATCGTGATTCAGATTACGTTAGACAAATATGACCCCAGTATCGGCTGTAGAATCGACGGTCTTAAGTCATGTTCAAATAGAAACTACAGAAATCACAAAATTCTTACCATGATAAATTGTCCACTTAAAACCACACATACATAAAATGTATAAGTACTGTTACTCGCTAACCCTGCCGCTAATCAGCAGTGTTTACGCTGCTGTTTTCCTCTCAACCAGACAGCCAGTAAAATTACTGTTAAGTACATTATCTTAGCCCTCTATACAAAACATCGGCGACAAAACATCCTCTAATGGTGCTAATTTTCGATCAGTTTTTTAGCCTATTTCGTGAACATAGGTAATACTATTGACTATGACCATGCCATGACCCACATGTTACTCGAACTAGTTAAAAAAGGACCTCGTATCTCCTGTCTTTTGTCACCTGCGTATTTGTCATTGGCCGTCTTTGTCTATGACGACTGGATAACCAAATGGTTAGAAAACCTGACTACAAAGCTTGAGGTATCGGTTTCGAACCCCGGTCCGAGCAGTTTGTATGATAAATACGAATGTTCGTGCTCGAGTCTTGCGCGTTTAATAACTATGTAAGTATATAGGTAGTAAGTATGTTTATCAGTTACCAGCACAGCAGCAAATATAATCTTTGCTTAGTTTGGGACTGGGTCAATTGGTGTAATGTCCCATGATATTTATGTACCAAGTATTTTAACATCGAATGTGAAGATCTAATGCTTCACGAAAATACGCGTTACTAAAATTTGCTTTGTGTAGGTACAATTACGCATCGAGGCGCAATGAATATTGACAAGCAGACGCGTTCATGCGTGATACCTCCTATTCCAGGCGGCATAGAACAAACATGTGGCTCGCGTACGCTTAGTTACACCGCGGCACGAACCTAACGCCTAACACAAAACATTTAGGTGAAAATTGTACACCAGGCCGAGAACGAATAAAGTAAACGTACTAATGTTCGAGACCTCAACGCCCAGTAGATGACACTCATCTGTCACCTCTCTTACTATGACCTAAGATTGAAGGTGCCATGTATTGTCAAACGTAAACGTATCGTTAGCAATACATTGTCGCGATCCTCCACCTCAATAATTTAGAAACATTCAGCTCTTTTGTTTATTTGCTTACATAAAATCTTGCTAGTAAATTTTGCGTCAGATTAATTTAAAAGTTTGCGAGACGTGTGTATCCAACTTGGTAAAAATGCGATAGTAAAATATGGTAACCTCAAGAGCCTAAACTAAAAAAAAATTGAATGATGAGCTACCTATATCATAAATAGAAAAACATAACAATTTAAGTTAAGTACTATTTCATGCTCGTCTTAGGGTCAAGCATGACTACTATGCGCACGTAGGACCTATTTTTGAAATCATAGCACTCGGAAAATTATGCTAAATTTGAAATACAAGTACCTAGAATAGTAAAAAATACAGCTACGATAAACTTCATTGTCGTGTTCAAATTTTAATTTGAGTTTTAAGTTAATTTTTGAGTGATTTGTGATTTCGGAAACCGATCCCTACCATAAAAAACATATATGTATATATATATGTATATCATTTGATTAGGTATTTGCCCGTACAGTGCTACGTAACTAGATAACTTGATTCTGTGTTGTCACGTCAACTGCTTAACATGGAAATTCCATTTTAGCTAGAAACTAGGGGCGATGAATAGTTACTCAATAAGTAGACGCTAATATCGAGATTGAAGGGGAATTTATTCCACGTACCTAACGCATTATCTTATCGTGGGGCAAAGGTTATAAAATTAGACGTAAATTTATAGTCGTGGCCATAAAACCAGTCTTTTTATCACTTACATTAGTCATTCGTTCGTTTATCCCAGTAATATTATGAATGAAATTGTGGTTTAATTACGTATAAAAGATTATACGCATTGCCAATCTTCTCCACAAGTTGCAACAAAATGCTGGACAACATAATGCATTAACTGGATTGGTTCAATAGTTTTATCATTATTTTTTACATATTATTATTAGCTATAAGTATTACCTACGAGTATTTAGCCCGGAAAAGTGTCCTATTGCGGAGCCTCCCTCATTTTCTTCTTTTTCTTTTCTTACGCATTTTGAGAGGTGTCCAACCAATCGGTCGTTAGGAACGTCTATGTATTACCATGCAGGCAATGAAATGATTTGTTTGCATTTACTATTTGTATGTAATTACCTAATTCTGTATATCTAATATATATAAATCACGTGACACGGTGTTTGTTATTGAACTCCTCCGAAACGGCTTGACCGATTTTTATAAAACTTTTTCTCTCTATTTGGTAGGTCTGAGAATAGGTCGTAGGCTATTTTTATACCCCTATCTTTCGCGGACGGAGTCGCGGGCAACAGCTAGTTACCTATAAAATGGCTTATATCACGTTTTAGCAAGTAAATTACGTACCTTATTATTTGTAATTTTTTATAGAACAGTGATTGTCATATATATGATTGACCTCCATATAGTTCGAACAGGTCATCCCAAAATACAGATACGGAAATAGAAAAAAATTCAATGGAGTCGTAATTAATAGTGTACCTAAAGATTACGATTGTTTAAAGCAGATATTGTCATAATTTAACAATAAAATTGATCTTATTTAATTGCATTTCTGTCATAGTTTTGTCAAAGTGGCATTCCTGAAACCACAGAAATATATCGAGATAGAAGGAAAGAGTTTACGTACGTCGACTGGCCAAATGGAGTTTATAAGCCCCAATGCTCGCCGCGAACTTCAGTCTGCTCCCGACCGCGGTCTGTGTGCGACGACAGGTTTTAAAAATAAAATGACTAGTTGTTCAGTAATTAACTGTTCAAATACTACAGATAAAGTTGGAGCTGTTAGTCGAGGTATTTCCTTTCATTGGTAAGTACTATTTGTCCTAAAATATCTGTTATTAATTAAAAAACGATTTATTTTATTATTTTCATCAGAACAGCAGCGGGCGATAGTGTGTCCACGCTAGCTTTCCATTGCGGCTTTAATTTGACGAGCCAGACATGGCGTGCGTTCAAAACCAGCAATGTAAAAATAAGCTATTCAAACTATCGAGTCACGTCCAAGGTAATTTATCATTTTTTCTGTCAAAAGTAAGAATAGTGATGTACAAGTACACTATCGCAGTTCTTACTCCATTAAAATCGATTTTAAAGCAGAGGAAATGATAATTACCTTTTTATATTATTATGTAGCTATATAATGTACGTAGTGCAAAGCAAATATTATTTACAAACAGGTTATGGTTACTTCTATATTGCAATTTTATTTTAGTTTTCCGAATGATCCTCATATTAAAAATAAATGGATTGAAAACAACTGGTCGTAAAAAATGGTTTCCTACAAAAAACAGCAAGAATTGTTCTACACATTTCCACGAAGACACCTTTACTGGCCCATCAAAGTACCGACGAGTAATCAGTACAGCTTATCCGACTATTGATGTAGTGATGATGTCATATTATGATGAAAAGGTACACATTTACATAAGGCTAAATAGCTTATAAATTTATTTTGTTACTAACATTATTATTATTATTATGGATCGCTGGTCTGAATTAAAGATATTATTATTATTATTAAATATTATTTTAAAAAATGTGCGTGTGTGTGTGTGTGTGTGTAGTACTTACACGATTATAGGTAGGTAGGTAATAACGAGCTATGGAGAGGACTGTGCTCAGAGTTTCTCTACGGGATCGAATCAGAAGCGAGGAGATCCGTAGAAGAACCGGGGTCACCGACGTAGCCAAACGGATTAGCTCGTTGAAATGGCAATGGGCAGGCCATATAGCATGCAGAACATATGGTCGTTAGAGCCCAAAAGTTCTCGAATGGAGACCACAGACTGGCTAGCACAGCGTGGGACGTCCACCAACGAGATGGACGGACGATTTGGTGAAAGCCGCAGTTTCAGGGTGGATGCAAGTCGCTTTCAACCGTAATGATTGGGCGTCAATGAGGGAGGTCTATGTCCAGCAGTGGACGTCCTACGGCTGAAATGATGATGATGATAATGATGATGAATAACTGCAGCGGCTATAGTAGGTACTGACAAATGTAAAGCAATTTATTGGTTAGTTAGGTACCTATCTACATTTATATTTTTCGATTTGAAATTCTGACCGTTCTCATTTCCTCTGTCGAAAATAATTATCATTTCCTCTGTGCATAAGAATCGGTTCCCTAATCGATCTGTGAATCGATGCTTTTGAATTGATTTCGCGCGGCTTATGTTTCCCATCACTAAATTACACTCGTGACGTCAAAGTACCTACGCAAGATGTTACAGGCTCGGTCTCGCTACAAATTGCCAAGCATTTTCCTTCTATCTCGATATATTTCTGTGCCTGAAACAGTTTCATGACAACTGATAGTAAAATTATTTACTTGTGGATATTTCTGAATATTTAAATGTGGTGAAAGACTAGGTATGTCTATTTGTCCAAACCGATATTTGATAAATTACTTAAAAATTAGGAACACAAACAATTTAAAACACATTGGTTTGTTCGAGAAAATGTAGTATTGGATATTGATGGTTGCGCTCGTTCCTAATTATCAGAATTGCAAAATACTAGATTGCTGACTTACCCTATTTCTAAAATATCAAATTCCCAGAATACCAAACTTTCCCGTCACCGTGTTTTTCTCTATATCGGATTGCCAAAACAGCTAGTTTTCATTATAAGTACCATGTTCCATTCAAAACCGAATTCGCATAATACCAGATAATGAAATCACCAGGCTCGTAAAACACAATGTACCTACTTGAAATTCTATATTACATACAAGGAAAGAAAAGTCTGGTATTCTGGGAATTTAGTATTTTACTAATATGGTAAGCCTGGAAACTAGTATTTTGCAATTCTGATATTTAGGGAAAGAGCGGATGGTTGCATAATTATTTTCAATTCAAACATAAGGAATTTTTTAAAAAAATCGATGGTAATCTTCACAATGTATTATGAACAATTTTGGGTTACCGTTATAAATTTAATTGAAAATATAATCAAATAAAACTATACTTAATGCGGCTCTTAATGTTTTTCAATTATCGTATTGCGATTGTTTTGCGATAATCTGTCCGAGGGAGCTATGTTGATCTCAATCAGGCTTTAAAAAGTAATAGCATAGCATTATTTTTATTAGCCAATGAAATTACACAGTGCACAAAGTTACATAATACACAATGTTACATTTATGATATTAATAGGTACTTAGATAGCATTAAGTATGAATCGAGAAGGGTTGAAGACTACTTTGTTTTTTTTATTCTATCTTGTGCAGGCACGCGCGTGAGGAAATCCTTCGCGTCAGCTACACAGCGTAACAAAAGGAATGATGGATGTTTCGACTCTCCGGGGCAACGTTTTGGACGATTATTTTTTTGTTTCTTTCAAATATTTTTTTCGCCGACTGACTGGAAACGTAAAATTGAATAATGCTCAAAGAAACGTACGACGAATGCGGGGGTATTTTTGTGTGAGATAAAAGTGGAGAAATGCAATATTCAGCTGTTGATGGCGTCTGCGATGGAACCGCAGGTCTGAGGCTAGAAAAACTAGACAAAATATAATATAACCGGGTTGCTGTAGTTGACAATAAAGCAAAGACTGCGAAGTCAAGCAGAGCAAAAATTGAGACAGCGGAGGGTTTTCTTATTTTAACCTCGTGAGTCTTAGTGTACTTTATAAATAACAAATCTATACATATAAAATCCTTTGTCCTGACTGACGGATCAACGCACAGCCTAAACCGCTGATCGTAGAGACCTGAAACTTGGAGGGTGTGTTCTTTGTATGACGTAGGCATCCGATAAGAAAGGATTTTTCGTAGTTCTACTCCGAAGGGGGTAAAAAGGGGGGGCAAAGTTTGTATGGGACAACGTGATTCCTTGGTCCAATCTACTTCAAATTTTGCATAAACATTCTTTAACAGAATTGATGGAAGACGTGTTTCGTATTTTATTGAAATTCATCACTTGACGGGGTTAAAAAGGAGTAGAAAGTTATTTTGGGGGTGATTTGCTTCGAAGTTGATATCAATACTCCTTAGTGCTTTTGATTTAAATTACATTTTATTTTGACACATGTTTGAATACTCGATCCGAAGACACGGCTTCATAGGAACGTAGAGTTCGAAATTTGAAATGGTAAGGACTAGACATCTTGGTTAAGCCGCGTTTTCACTTAGTGTTCTGAACAAACATTTGTTTAGAGCAAATATGATTGCGGTTTTGCCGATGTTCGCTCAAAATAGCATCAATGTAGCGTATCTACTGTGTTAAAAAATAATAATTTTATTAAATACTTAAGATGTATGTAATTTAATAACAATGTAGATCTGATTGAAAAAAATATACCTTGTTGAGTTTCTTGCCGGTTTCTTCTCAACAGGGTTTTTTCCGAACCGGTGGTAGATTCTTCGACGTTCATAGGAGCATCAATCGATATCGATGCCTAAATTGAATAAAAAATTTTGACTTTGACTTTGACTTTGAATAGAAAATGTCCGTTTTCATTCAACGAGGAAAGAGAACAGTTGTTTATAACAAAATCGTAAACAAAGATTGGAGACCCACCGAACACGTACAATGTCGAGCGAATGCACAGAGCAACAGCTCGCTCGCCACAGACGTCGTTTTCACTGGATGAATGAGTGAGCGACCCGCGTCCAGCCGATTATCACTGAATAAACACGTTCGCTCGCTCAGAACTGTTCAGGACACTGGGCTGATTTTTCAATCATCGAATAAATATTATCTGACGGATAACGTGTAAAGCGGCTAAATTGTAGCGTCATGCATACAGTGCAACTGACGCAGTGCTGTCAGTCAACTTATTTAGTCAACTTATTCTATAATTTAACCAGTTGATGACATTTATGCGTTGATTGAAAAATCGGTCCTCAGTGAAAACGCAGCTTTATAAAACATACAAATCATTCCATATTCAAAAAAAAACAATATTTAAATCGGTTTAGAATTCGAAATTTCAATTTTATTTGTTCTTGGATATTTGAATGAAAAACTTACCTTATACCTAGATTTTCTTTAGAAAAATCCTTGGAAATCTCTTAGATTACCTACTTAGCGAATATTTGCGAATATATACACGAATTACCGACATTGTAAACGAAACGAAACTTCAAATTTTGCAAACCATTTTTGTCTACGTTTGTCAACCACTTCCTGATCTGATCTCTGATAATAACTAATTATATGTACATATAAGAATTTGCATTTCACCAAGCTTTTGCTTTTACAAGCGCAGCGTGGGACGTCCACCAACAAGATGGACGGACGTTTTGGTGAAGGCCGCAGGTTCAGGGTGGATGCAAGTCGCTTCCAACCGTAATGATTGTGCGTAAATGAGGGAGGCCTAGGTATGTCCAAAAATTCAAAAATGCAAAATTCCCAAGGGATAGAAAAAAAATCAACTTCGGAGCTCATTTTAAAATGTCTTTCACCAATAGAAAAGATACACTGTCCTTGATTAACATAGGATGCTATTTTCCGGATAAATGCAAACTCCCGCGGTATAGAAAATAGTAAATTTAACTTCGGGGCTGAGTTTAAAAAAAATTACCAATAGAAAGCTACACTATCCTTCATTGGTATAGGCTAGGCTACCTACTATTTATTCGGTAAAATGCGAAATTCCCGTGGGATAGAAAGAAGTCAATAAGTATCACTTGAGGGCTGATTTGAAAATTTCTTTCACCAATAGGAAGCTACACCAACCATTATTTACATAGACTACTTTTCTCCGTGAAAAAGCAAAATTCCCACGGGAAAAAAATAAGTGAATTCAACTACGGGGCTGATTTTAAAACTTCTTTTACCGGTACAAAGCTACACCTTTAAGGACATAGGCTACTTTTTCTCGGGGAAAATGCAAAATTCCCGCGGGACAAAAATAAGCGAAAATTTGCATAGAATAAGGACAAATTTGTTGAAATTCCCACGGGATAGAGAATAAACGGGATTTATAATATTCACTAACTGATACTGATGATGATGAAATGATAATAATGATGGATCTTGCCGTTGCCGGATTTTTGTTTTATACAATGAAAGAGATGAAGAAGCTTTACCACAAATTGGAATTCTACGCGGACGAAGTCGCGGGCAAAAGCTAGTCAAAACTAAGAATAATGCTAGGTTTACACGAAGCTTAGTAGCTAATGTTTAGTACTTGTAACTTACACTTGTCAGAAGTGTGTAGACATATTGTACACTAGCTTTTTCCCGCGACTCCGTCCGCGTGGAATTAGTAATTTGGGCAGCTTATTTTCATCAAAATTATCCCCCCCGCAACCCCCCCCCCCTCACCAACCCTCTACCGAACCCCCTCCCCGCACATCAGCGTTCACATTCACCACCGTACCTACTCCCAAGTCACTACTTCTAAAAACTGTTCTATAAATTCTTAAAATAGACTTATATCTTTCTTATTTGTGAACCGATTCAAATGAAACAAACACTAAATGTTAATCCAAGAAAATACCAACATATCAGTGAAAACCGCATCCTTCTAGGTTAAGCCCTTTCTGAGATTAGCGCGCACAAACGCACAGACAAACAGACAAACAGACAATAATTCTAAAAAACATTGTTTTGGGTTCTAATGCGCTAGTAAATAGCCAGCCAGTGACGGTTTTTCTCAAATATCTTCAATGTACAGACACCGACTTGTTACTGATTTATTATATGTATAGATGTGCTTAGTATCATACAATACACGCATCTAACAAGTGCTAAGTGACAAGTACTAAGCATTAGCTACTAAGCTCCTTGTAAACCTAGCATAACGGCCGAATGTACTACATGAAGAACAAATTGTTCAGTGAATTAAGAACTTTAAGTACCTATGATGTAATAATTTCCATAACAACATAAAGAAATTACATTAATGGATATTGACAAAATATAATCTTTCTAATATATAAAAATCTCGTGTCACGGTATTTGTTATCGAACTCCTCCGAAACGGCTCGACCTATATTTGTGAAATTTTTCCTCCACATTCGGTAAGTCTGAGAATAGGTTGTGGGCTATTTTTTATACCCCTAGTCTTCGCAGACGGAGTCGCGTGCAACAGCAAGTAGATTTATATGAATTAACAACACATTATATCTTATCCTACCCTTCTAATATTATAAATGAGAAAGTTTTTAATATTTTTGGGATGTTTGGATGTTTGTTACTATATCCTCAAAGTTGTTACTCAATAACGGAATAACTGATACCGGATTCAGATGAAACTTAGTGTACAGATAAACGAAAATTTGGATTGAGGCGTAGGATACTTAATATCCCGGTGATACAATCCTGTGATATAGAGTATTTTAACTTTAAACAATTTCCCATCTTGTATTTAGATACCAATTGGGACCGATTTTCCCGTCTCGTAGCCAGAGTTGGTAGCTGAAAAGAAAATCCACGTGCACGAAGTTGTCGGCAACATTTTTATTTAGTATTGAACATATCTTTATAGTACCGTATTAATAACACAAAGCTACCAACGCAAACGCGTTACACTAAAGAAATGATAATGATAGCACTTAAAATTCCTGTTTCGTAGCCAGCTTCGAATTGGAACTATACCTCTCGTTTAGAAGCCAGCTACCAAACCTGGCTATGAAATGGGACTTAAGAATTCCCGTTTTGTAGCCAGTTTCAAATCGGGATTATTTTTCCCAATCGGAAGCCAGCTACCAAATCTGGCTACAAGATGGGACTAAAGAGTGCTGTCCGAGAACGTTCAAGTACCTTGGCTTTCACGATGATTGTTAACTTCGTCTACAATTCATAGATGGCGTTGCCCAAGGGAACGCTGTACTTTTAAAAAGTTGCTAGAAACTTCTTTCATGGAAAACTGTAAGAAGATTGTAAATGTTTCTCGTGAAGGTATTACCTAAGCGGACGTAGCCGCGAGTTAGAGCTAGTACTTCCTTCATAAATGTTGTCACTATTGGCCAATGGAAGGATACCTGAGTAGGTATCGTGCCTGAAACCCATTACATGAACGAGATAATATTCAGATTTATAATTAAAATACATGTCCATATTATGTCAAAATGTTCTCAGGTTCGTAGATTTACTGATCCCTAATTTTCACGGTACATTTTGATGCGTCGTGATGCGACTCATGCCATGTACCTACGAATGTACATTCTGTCTCATTTTTGCAAAGAAAAGAATTTTATACACGAAAGAAAACGTGACATGATAAAAGGAACATGCATCACGACAGAATGAAGCATAGAGCGAGAAATATTGAAATGAGAATAATGAATGAAAATCAGGTACGCTATTGGACAACATTCTACGAAATTTAAAACTCAAACATCAGGTCATAAATAAAAATAAGAGAGCATATTACACTGGTTATCCAATTAGCAATGCATTACTAATCATTTAATCATTGATTATTTTTTAACAGTACGAGCTAGGATGCTAGTGTCTTGCAGTAGGTAATTAACTTTGGTTGACCTGAAAAAGCAACCTGCATACAACCAGTGAAGAAATTCAATGGTGTGTGTGAAGTTCCCAATCCGCACCGGGCCCGCGTGGGAACTACGGTCCAAGCCCTCTCATTCTGAGGGGAGGCCTGTGCCCTGCAGTAAGACGTATATTGTTTGGGATGATGATGATGATGATCTGTATTAGTTAAATCAGTACCTACCTTTTTAATGAATAAAAATGTGTAAAAATTTACATGATTTTGTTAATCAATTTCAAATAAAGAAAACCACTTGTAAAAATAAATCTTTGTGTGTGCAGCAGTCCCTCTAAAGTTTGGCAAGTTTTCATAATTATTATTTATGGACGAAAACAGCCTCTCAACATTTTGCACTTATATGAGGAAGTGGATAGAAACAAAGAAATTGTTTGCAATGGAAATGTTGTGAAAAATAGGTATATTTGAGGCGGTGGGTGGAGGATAGGTAAACAAAAGGCAAAAGAGGTAGATCTACCAAAAAGTTGGTATAGTATATTATCTTCCCAGGTGAATTTTTCGCTTCGAGCCCTTATCGTTCAAAACAAACGGTATCGTCATAGTATTAAGGTTCAAATTTAATGTAATGGCTCGAAGCGAAAAATTCACCTGGGAAGATTTATACTATTGATGTGACAACACTGCGCTAGCGATCGCATTCGCCATCTCTGTCTACCCTCATCCTACACCGTATGATAGAAAGAAGTGGTAGAAACAATGAAAATTTTAAGTGCGTTAGACAATAAGGCCTCAGGTAGCGGTCGTCGACATCGGAATGATAACTATAGTAGCATATAAGCATTCATAGTAGTTCATAGCAACATTAGATAAACTCACAGTAGCGTTCAAGACACTGGGTGAAGTTCATTAAAGGTTTCGACACCCATCGGGCGTCGACGGGACGCCGACGGGACGGTACAATCTGTAATGTACTACTTTACAACGCCATTAATTTGACGGCGTCTATTTAAAGTAGTACATTACAGATTGTACCGTCCCGTCGGCGTCCCGTCGACGCCCGCTGTGTGTCGAAACCCTTAATCTATAAATTCATAAATGCGTTGAAGCCATTACGTGAGAGTCAGCAAAACGCATACACGCGCTTAGGCCTCATTCGCACGGGAGCTTTTTTAACGCCGGTTAAAAAAGCGTTCAAATAGAACAAATGCATTTTCAAGTATATGTTCATTGAATACGACAGCGCTTTTTAAACGCGACGTTTTTTATCGAGCAGTGTTGCATTTTGAACGCTGGGCGTTAGGCGTTAAAGGCAATTTTGGTATTTTGTTCTATTTAAACCCTTTTTTAACGGGCGTTAAAAAAGCTGCCGTGTGATTGAGGCCTTAAGGAACTGGATGCGTTAAATTTAACGCAATATTGTCAGCCTCTTAACAATCAATCAAAATCTTGCGATCAATCAATCAAAATCTCAGATTGTTTCAGTTCATTAATATTAAGTAACGCCTGATTCAATAAATTCTTAACAGATCTTTCATACTAAATACGAACTGAAACATGGATGCACAGAAAAAACACAGAAAAAGACTAGCTCCGGGAATCGAAGCCGGGTCCTCAGCATACCGTGACAGATCGTCCAACGTCCAATAAACTTATGTTGCCGACAAGGTCCCGCGGCCTCGTTTCTCCGCTTTATTTATGCCAAATACGGAATAAAGGCACAGTAAACAAATTGCTACGATTACCACAAATCGCTACCTCAAATAAACGAAAACTTTTTTAATAAAAACATTAATGGCTCGTGCAATTGAATAAACAACAAACTTTTTCTCGTAATTTATATGAAAGTAGGCTGCAAACATCGATATTACCTACTAATGCCTCAGCTCTGTATAGCCGACTTTTAAACAAACATTTCCTGATTTTGTTAGATACTGGCGGTGCTGTAAATTCATGTTAGTTTAATTGGATATTTTCTACCCAGAATTGAATTTGACTGGTGTATTTATCTTGAATATCATTATTTTTATACTGTTGCTGCAAAAAACACCTTCTAGCAGCAAAAGCGCCAAGAAAAGTAGTTCCCTTAGTTTAATACCATATATTTGCTGTCTGAATTCAGAGGCTCCTAAATTTCCTTATATTATCTTTAACCTATATCACCTGTCTTTCATCTTTGACACGAAAGATACAAACATAACGATTGGAAAAATCTCTATGAGACGCAAAACCAGTCTAAGAAAAAATTTTTCATCAAAAAAATTGATACGATATTTTTTTACTAATGTTTTGTTAACTGTACCTACTCGATTATCATCCAAACAGCATTTTTGCATTAAATTTCAAGTCAAACCTATCACTCGAAGCGGATGAAGTTCGACTTACAACACTTGACCTTAAAAAACATACAACCAAATGCGTTGCAAAGTAAATAAAAGCTTGTTAAAACATGACGGCAGAACTATAGGACTAGTATCTATCGTATCAAGTCTCCAAACTTTTTAGCCTCGTCAGATGTACAAACAAATGTGCTGAGGTAGCAACTTACTGAACTTTTCCAGGTGGAAAGAAATAAGTATTTAAGCAGATAAAGTTTAATGTGATTTTGTTGATTTGTCAACTTATCCAATTTTGTCTCAGTAAATCTATCATTATATATTAGAAAGAAGATAATATTGATGATAAAAAAAAAATCAACATACCGCAGGGTCTCGTTTCGAGATACAATTTTATTCCTCTCGGCTTTGAGACCGTGGGTCCATATTATGGTCCTGGCGCACATAGTTGTTTCAGCGAATTGCAAAAACGCCTGGTAGACACAACTGGCGACCAAAAGGCCGACAGCCTATCTCTCTCGAAAAAACACTGCCAGCTTTTTAGGCACAATGTCACAGAGGCAATTTTTTTTATTTCATTTAGTTTTATCATTTACTCGTTCTATATAATACTGACGAGTTGAATGATTATAACCAGTGCCAGCGTTAGGGGGAAGCGCGATGGGGTGACGGCTCAGGGCGCCAAATTTCAAGGGACGATCAGTGGGGGTGAGCTGCTTCCCCGCCAAACTGACACTCGATTTTGATTTTCTTAAGTGGGCGCCACAACATTTTTGCCCGGGGTGTCAGTGGTCGTAACGCCGGCACTGATTATAACACTAACAATGTATTCCCATCGAGTCACCTAAATTTTTTTTCTTGACGTCAGTGATGATAAGTATAGCAAACTTTGGTACACTAACTGCGACATGTTGCAACCGAAGACGTATCAAACTCCCGTTGCTTTCACTGAACTACTGTAAACTGTAAAGCTGAATTTAGACATGCAAGAAAGCCTTTCAAGCTGGATTACATTACGGCGCTTGGTTGACCACTTCAATCTCATTCGCTTTACGGTCACGCAATATAATGCAACTTGCACATTTTTCATGCAGATCTAAACCGGGCTTACAAGTATAAAATAAATAGAAACAGCTAACTCAAATGAATGGATCTCGTGTTGTAAGCAAACTGACGGTTTACGGTAAATATTTGAAAGAGAAATGTAAAACAACAAGGTAGAATATAATGTCAGGCTTCTGGGAATCCGTATGAAGTTAGTAGATGAATAATTTATATGTTAGTAATCAGACGTGGGAGATAGCCATTTCTTGACGAACAGTATTGCGTTGTGAAGAATTTGATAGAGTACCTACGTTGTATTGATAACGTTTGTTTTTTGTATTATATTGTAACTATAATACTAGCTTTTGTCAGAAATTTCAACAGCGGACAAATAAAATTTATTTAATTTATTGAATCAGGCGTTACTTTGCGGAGGTCCATATTAATGAACTAAGCGGGTGAGCAAAGTAATTGTTTTAGTTCAATAAAATTTATGGTCAACTCCAGAGGGCGTATTGTCTAACGCTTCTGACGCTTGACTTCGCTTTCACCACCTTTCTGTCATCATGTGATGTGATTGCGAAGACAAGCGTCAGAAACGTTAGACAATAAACCTGCCGACCTTTGTCCTCTGGGATACCGAAAATCCCTGTTCACTACACCTCTGTGATCCTAAAGGAATGGTTACGGAGATAGGGTCCTATTAAATTTAATATATAAATCCCGTATTTTCCTTATCCCGTGGGATGTACCGATAATCTATACATATAATAAATCTGTAACAAGTCGGTGTCTGTACATTGAAGATATTTGAGAAAAACTGTCACTAGGGCTATTTACTAGCGCAATAGAACCCAAAACAATGTTTTTTAGAATTATTGTCTGTTTGTCTGTTTATCTGTTTGTCTGTGCGTTTGTGCGCGCTAATCTCAGGATGGATTTAGTGTTTTTTTCATTTGAATCGGTTCACAAATAAGAAAGATACGTCTATTTTAAGAATTTATAGAACAGTTTTTAGAAGTAGTGACTTGGGAGTAGGTACGGTGGTGAATGTGAACCCGGGTGTGCGGGGGGGGGGGGGGGGGGGGGGGGCTTCGGTGGGGGGTCGGGGGGGTTAGGGTAATTTTTTTTATATCGTTGAACTAAGGAGAGCCATAATTGATGAAAAAGCAAATTGGATCAAAAAAATAAGCTGCCCAAATTACTAATTCCACGTGGACGGAGTCGCGGGCAAAAGCTAGTACTTAATATATGTAGTTTCGGAGATAATGCCATTTCGAAGCGAAAATATAAAGCCATTAAGTATATTCCCTATCTTGTGAGAATTTTAATAATTCCCTTCTTAGTGTACCTCTATGTCACTTAAGGTACATGTGCGCTAAATTTCAAGTCTTTGGCTTCACCAGTTTGGGCTGTGCGTTGATATAAGCAGTCAGTCAGGACTTTGAATTTTATAGGTATAGATATTTACCTAACTTCCCACTGAATGCAATTGTATGCAATCATCTTCACCATCACTAAATGCCGACTCCAAGACCAATTTACTTATATACAGTCGTAATAGGAGCATTACAATTGAACTCATTTAGACGTCTTAAGTACCAGGTCACTTGATTATGCGATGTTTTCGTCCCACTAATCACAACGGCATCTGGGCTAGTAAATTCTCTGAATAATTGATATTTAGCACAAAAAGAACTTACGAATGGCCATTATTATCAGTAGAAAAACACTGGGATCTGTTATCGTTGCGATTCGGTGATTTATGTAACTATTTTCCTTGAATTACGACTACGGACACCTAGTTTTCTCGGTCGATCACCTTTCGCGGTATCTTTAGCAGCATCCGTAACATTTTATTCTGCTACAGTAAAACTTAAATAATAAATATATTCATTTAGTATTAATCTTTGATAGTTAGTTATTTTAATTTCATTACGCCTTAAATCTAATTCAATTGCAAATGCAATAACTAAAATAATTTAAATGAAAAAATAATTCAAACATGCTTAAAAAATCATAAAAGTAGACGTTTCCTTATCCATCAAATAATATCCCCTTTGTCATTTGATGTGATTCGTATTGGTAGAAATAATTTATTTCAAATTTGCTCTGTTATGACAAATAAATACGTAGGTATACAATTTTTTTGATGTATTGCCGCAAAACCCGCTGTTCATAAATACGTTCTCGGGTAAAAGATGCCTTCCACCCGCGTTGTTCCCACAATTCGGGGACTCCGGTAAATATATTTCTTAGATTATTTATGCACTAGATGGAGCATAGGCGGCATGAAAACGTCCCATAAAAATATAAGCCAAGTTGGCTTATATGTCAATTGCGTCATTCCGAATGACAGGGTTGCCAATAGTAATATGCTAAAATCCCCAAACGCTTTGTCGAAATTCCCCACGGGTGGGGAATAAAAAATTATGTGGGCCGAGTGACTTAGTTTCGAGCTGTTGCGAATAGTGAATTGTAGGAAATTAATCAAGACTAGCAGAAATTTTATGTCAAATGTAGCGTATTTATGTTCATACTTAAAATCCCCTCATTTTCCCAGAATTGAAGCTCTCCCCACACATTCCCCAATCAGCTTCGCTTTCCCCGCAGTTTTGCCGCACACATTGGCAACACTCATTTGTCATTTTCCCTTCAGTCTGCATTGTGACAGCGCGAGAAACGTTATAAAAATGACTAAATGTGTAATAAATAAATGTAATGTAACCGTGTTTCATTATTATTTTTGGAAATAAATTCTTTTTCACCACTCAAGCTCTGAAAGTAGGTTGCATTCAGCTTGAAATCTGGGATGTAAATTCGATTTACATCCTTAGGGATGTAAGTAAATTTGAAAATCGAATGGTGCTCCTTTGTATTCACGAACCCCGTGGCCGCGTGCTGCGCCACGCCGCGCGCGCGCCGCCCGTGCGCTGCTACAAGTGCAGCTGCAGCGCCTCGCCGCCTGCGCACCGAGCTCAGCAAGGTGTGCAGGCGGCCGCGGCGACGTGACGCCGGTGCCGGCCGCAAGGGCGGAGCGACGCGCTCTCTTACAAATGGCGTTTATATTTTTAACATAACGGTTTTTCTTTATTTCCTCGCATTTATGATAAAAAGTAGTGTTCAAATCGAGTGTAAATGATCAATTACAACTAGAGATGCGCCGAGTACAACTTTTACCGAGTAACCGATTACCGAGTATACTCGGTTCAAAGTTTCTCAAACCGAGTACTCGGCCGAGTTACTCGGTTCTGTTTTGAGGCGCCAAAACGGGTTTAGACAGGTTCGCGCGGCGCTACCAGCCACCGCGAGCGAACGTCGCGGGGATCCCCGCCTTCTCCCCGCAAATTAGTCAGTTTTTGTTTAACGAGTAATACGCATTTGGCCCGCACATTAATTGCTTAAATATTTTAAAAACATTGGAAATAGATGATTGTGTACAGTGACTGTTGACACAATGAGTATACGCAAAAGATTGCGAATCTGGTTGTTTTACAAGCCCGTTGTACAAAACTCGTACAAACAAATCCAATATGGCGACCTCTGCGTTCAATAATGAAACAACTAGTAGGTTGCTAGATCTATATTTAAACAAAATCATAAAAAATAACATCTTAAGTTTAGGTAGAACAAATGTTAGCATGTTACATTCGACGTACAGCGCCATCTGTTGGCGAACTTTGAAAACAGTTTTACTACGTTATAAGTTAGTAGTGTAAATGAATGAAAGTGAACGGCTCTTGCTATGAACATGCCGCCCACCAAGAACAGAAGTTCTTAATCTAAATTATATGAACATTCAATAACAGGTTTGCTTCAGACATTTACTCAAATATGAAGCGAGGCACGCAAAGGTGATATTTAACAACAGTTCACCTAGCGTCTACTGTACTGTACTGATTAACAACTTAACTAGTAAAATTAAATAGTAAACATAAAATAAAGTTTTTATAAAAGTAGCCCTCTGACAGACAACGCAAATTAGTCAGCAACGGGCAGAATGCATAATTTAGACACAGGTCTCTTAATTTCAGAATTTTTACATCGCAACGTTACTACACGCGTAATATTGTCCATACCCGGGTGTAATGCAACTACCTTGCCAAGAACCCATTTAGCTGGAGGGAGGTCAAGTTCCTTGACCAAAACTACATCACCGATTTTAGGCTCAGGGGTTTGTTGCGTCCATTTGTGTCTTTGCAGGAACTGCGCCAAGTACTCTTGAGACCAACGCTTCCAAAAGTCCTGCAACATACGTTGACATAATTGCCATCGTCTAAGAGATGTTATAGGTGTCTGATCATACTGGTTGTCTGGAGCTACCACCAAGGGTTCTCCCACCAAGAAATGACCAGGAGTCAAAGGCGTGCGCTCACCTTGATCGTCTATGCACGATATGGGCCTAGAGTTTAGGCACGCCTCTATTTGAGTAAGTACGGTACTCATCTCTTCGAACGTGAGGGTATGACTTCCAATAACTCTTTTCAGGTGGAATTTACATGATTTGATGCCGGCTTCCCAAAGGCCACCAAAATTAGGGGCGTATGGTGGTATGAAATGCCATTTGGTTCCGTTGGTCGCCATCCAATCTGCTATCTCTGGTGTGAGCAGAGACCTTTCCACTTCGAATAGTTGTTTCAATTCCTTTGAAGCTCCCAGAAAATTAGATCCATTGTCACTGTAAATGTCACTGCAGTGACCTCGTCGCGCAATGAACCTTTTGAAGGCCGCAAGGAAACCTTGAGTTGAAAGCTCACTTACAGCTTCCAAATGTACTGCTCTGGTTGCCATACAGATGAATAGGCATATATACCCTTTGTAGGATTTGTTTCCTCTGCCTTTGGAAATCCGCAAGTTGATAGGGCCAGCATAGTCTACTCCACTTCGTAGGAATGCTCTCGCTATGGTAACTCTTGGCGCTGGTAATTGCCCCATCAGCTGGTTTCGCATGTTGGCTGCATGTCGTACGCAGACAACGCATTTCCTGACATGGGATTTCACAAGATTTTTCATTCCTAAAATCCAGTATTTGGACCGGAGATAATTGATCATGAGTTGCGTCCCCCCATGAAGGGTCTTATCGTGAGCTTCTTTGATAATAAGTTGTGTCAACCACGATTTCTTCGGCAGTAAAATTGGGTGTTTTTGATCAAATTCCATATTTGCAAATTGCAACCGCCCACCAACACGGAGTAATCCCAGCTCGTCAATCTGGGGATTGAGTGGCGTAAGTTGGTTTTTCTTTCTTAGTTTACCCCTTTGAATATCTTCCATATCTTCTCCGAATGTTTGCATTTGACACTTTTTCAACATAATTATCAAAGCTTCATCGATCTCTTCTTTCAGAAGGTAAGTATGACTTTTGTTTTTAGATTTCAGGAACCGACGGCAATACGCGATAACTCGCAGTAACTTTATGAGTGAAGAGTATTTCGACCACATAGCATCTTCACTGCTGTCAACCATGGTCGTGGATACGGTAGCCGAATGGTAAGTTTCAATTTTCTTTTCTTCCAGTTTAGTTGTTAAGTTTTTAGAGTTTGTATAGTGTATAACATTGTCCCTTAACCATGCAGGTCCGGTTGTCCACAGGTGATGATTAATCAATTCTGCAGGAGATATACCTCGCGATGCGCAGTCTGCAGGATTTTGTTCTGACTGCACATGAGCCCACTGACTACGACTAGTTACCGTGAGTATTTCAGACACCCTATTACCAATGAACGTCTTCCATCTGCTTGGATGGCTGCTTAACCACGCGAGTACTATTTCAGAGTCTGTCCAAGCATGTATGTTTTCTTTAGGTATCTTCAATACCTCTGCAACTTCTACTAACAGCTTTGCCAATAAGACAGACCCACTTAGTTCCAATCGTGGAATGGATATTTGCTTTATTGGGGCCACTCTGGTTTTAGCTGTCACAAGGCTGACATGTACTCTTTCTTCTGCATCTATCACTCGCAAGTATACGACTGCAGCAAATGCCGTGTTGGACGCATCGCTGAAGCCGTGGAGTTCGATTAACGATGAGCTGCTCTCTGCTTTCATCCAACGATTAAGTCTGAACCGGGTAAGTTCCGATAGACCTTTACGGTAATCCAACCATTCTTCCAGTAAAAATGGCGGCAGCTCCTCGTCCCAGTCTATACCTGCAAGCCATAGCCGTTGTATAAAGATTTTAGCCTTAATTATACACGGTGCTATCCACCCTTGCGGATCGTATAGTTTCGAGATGTCAGAAATAACTTTACGTTTTGTTACAGGCGTTGAAACTAGTGGTAACTGAACTGCGTACATAAACTCATCGCTACGTCGACTCCACGTAAGTCCGAGTATTTTATTTATGGAATCTTCCTTTACCTCTATATTCTTATCGGTTTCTCTTTGCCGCGCTTCTTCTCGTATTTGCTTTAACATTGCTTCACAATTACTAGACCACTTTTGCAATTCGAATCCTCCCTTTTTAAGTAGTTCTGTTATTTGCTTGTAGATTTCAATTGCTTCTTTTGGCGTCTCACATCCGGACATCAAATCATCCATATAGAAGTCCTGTTTTACTTTTTCAGCTGCTAGTGGAAAGTGCTGGCCTTCATCCTTTGCTACTTGCATTAGGCTCTTGACGGCAAGGTATGGTGCTGAAGAAGTCCCAAACGTTACTCTCAGCAATTTGTATTCTTGTATAGGATCGTCTGGATTTTCTCGCCACAATATACGCTGGTACTCGGAGTCGGCATCGTGGACCTTAATTTGGCGATACATCTTTACTATATCTGCTATAAAACAGATTGGGTGCATTCTCCAACGCATAATTATGTGACGTAATTCGGACTGCAAGGTAGGTCCCACCATTAAATCATTGTTCAACGACACTCCATTAACTCCTTTGCAGGATGCATCGAAGACTATACGAAACTTCGTTGTTTCTTTATCCTCACGTATCACAGCGTGATAAGGTAAAAATAAACCTTTAGGTGAATTTTCCACGGTGCCACAATCTATTTTCTCCATGTGATTGAGTTCCAGATATTCCTTAAATGTATTTTGGTATTCCTGTTTCAGACGCTGATTCTTCTCTAATTTCTTTTCTAGAAAATTTAACCTCTTTAGAGCTATGCCTCTAGATTGTCCATCTGCACAGGCTGGTTGATCATCCCGAAAAGGAAGTCTGACAACGTATCGTCCTTCTTCATCGCGAGTGGTCGTGGAGTGATATATATCCTCACATCTTTGCTCCTCCATTGTAAATATTTTCTGACTGTTGCAGGGCTCAGCCTCAACCTCCCAGAATGATCGAAGCAACTGTTCCACGGATTCTACTTGAGCGTGCATGGCTACTACTTGGTGTGCAGCAGCTCCGTTTGTATTTATTTTTCCACTCAATACCCATCCTAGGGTGGTATTCTGCGCGACTAATGACCCTGAGGGGCATTTGATCACACCGTTATCTATAATGGAGGTATACACCTCCGCTCCTAATAATACGTCAATTTTATTTGGCGTATGATAATCCGGGTCTGCTAGGGTGAGTTGATCTAGTTCCGGCCATGAATTAACTGACACTACTCTTGCCGGCAAATACGCTGTCAACTTATCAAGAACATAAGCTGAAACACGAAATACACAACTTGAATTCAGACGTGAATGTATTAATATTTCTACCATTGACTTTGAGACAAGGTTCTGTCCACCTCCTAACCCTGAAATAATACCTTTGGTTGGTATTGTTTTCAGCCCAAGTAATTGGACTGCCGCTTTGGTGATGAATGAGGCCTGTGACCCCTGGTCTATTAAAGCTCGTAGGAGCTGATAATCTCCGCCATTCCGTGGCTCAGCTTTAACTAAAGCTGTGGCTAGTAACACCTGATGTGTCACCCCTTCCACAAAATGACTTGCAATCCTTGCAGGTGTCTGCGTTTCTTCCGTTGATACCGTGAATGCATCAACTTGACCTACTAGTGATGCAATCTGATTGTCAACTGATTCCCCAGAACCAGTTGACTGGTTTTCGCCCTTTGGATGTAATAACGAGTGATGTCTTTTTTTGCAAATTTGGCAAGATGTGTAGTTTTTGCAGTGTTTGACTGAATGATTGCTGCCTAAACAATTAAAGCATAACCCATGAGCTTGGACAAAATTACGCTTGCAGTTAATATCCATGTTTACAAACTCTTTACAATTGCGAATATGATGATCACGTTTGCAACACACACAAGAAACTTGAGTAACATGCAACATATGAATTGGGTTTGCCTTGCCTGCTTTAACATTGTGAGTAAAGGTGCGCTGTCTCTGTCCAGCTGGCGACGTACTAGACTTGGAATCCAAAAATTCCAACGAGTGATATTTAGTCTCCAAAAAATCTTTAAGCATAGTGAATGTCGGCAGTTGTTCAGAGTCAGTTGTCACCAACTCGCTAACTTTGCTTTCCCATTGTTTCCTACTTTCGGCATCCAATCTCTGACTTACTATATAAATGATTAAAACATCCCATGATTGAGTATTAATGCCTAGACTTTTTAACGCGTTCAAAGTTTCCGATGTTACGTCTAACAGTTCTTTAATTGCATTCGCGGACTCTGATACAACGTTGTTTTGAGCAAAAAATCGTTTTAATATACAATTTATTAAGTATTGTTTATTGTTATAGCGAGCCTTTAGAAGAGTCCAACATTGCTCGTAACTATCATTAGTGATCGGAATATGCCGCAACAATTGTTCTGGTTCTCCCCTGAGATGACCTTTAAGATAGTGTAGCTTTTGTACGTTATCAATATCACAATTATCATGAATAAGCGACATAAACAAATCCCTAAATGTCATCCACTCAGTGTAAAGACCCGAAAAAGTAGGAATGGTTATTTTTGGTAGCTTCACTTGTGACCCTTTGCTTGACGATGTCGATGGCTGAGTCTTCACTGCGCTAGACTTCGCAGGAGCTTTTAATGTATCAATTATAGTTTTAAGTTCACTCTTGTAATCTAGATACTTCTCATCTGCGTGATCATAAACTTGCTGCTTGATGTATATGGAGTTACACAGCTCATCTTTAGTGAACTCTTCGATCAATTGTTCATGTGTCATGCAAAACTTATCCCAAAGTTTCTCTAAACTTTCCAACCGAGATTCCAAGTATGACACCGTAATGCGTTCCTTCGGTGATTTTTTAAAGTTTTTATATGCTTTCTCGATACGTTCTACTAAGTCCATTTGTTTTTTGATATGAGCTTCCATTTTGATGGCAAGTATTTATCTTAAGGCTTGAAATAATTCGAAGTTCCAAAATTTTCTAAGTCCAGCAGATGATTCGCGAAATTTTTACAAGTGTTTAGAATGTCACTGACTATGTGCAAAATCGGGCATGGATTCCCCGTCTCGTCGCTTTTTCTTAAATTATTCTAAGTCTAATCAAACACTTGTAATTTTTTCACTACTTTATCTCAGATTTTTCTAAGTCACTATTTGACAGCTGTCAGATGATAATTTGATAGATGACACTTTACTAATCACAAGTTGAATTAAAAAGTACTCACAGTTTGTTCTTCAATATTAACACTGCACCTTACGTCACCGTCCTCCAGTCCTCTTGACTCCGGTCGAATAATGCACGTCCACTTCGATCCGCTTCAATGTCACACCGATGGCCGCTGATCCGCTCTGCTCCCTGTGAAGCCGTATCTTCGACGACAATCCGCCGCCACTTGATACCGAAGTTCAAAAACACCGGAACACTTGCACTCTTCCGATTCGTAGGACCATGTACAAAACTCGTACAAACAAATCCAATATGGCGACCTCTGCGTTCAATAATGAAACAACTAGTAGGTTGCTAGATCTATATTTAAACAAAATCATAAAAAATAACATCTTAAGTTTAGGTAGAACAAATGTTAGCATGTTACATTCGACGTACAGCGCCATCTGTTGGCGAACTTTGAAAACAGTTTTACTACGTTATAAGTTAGTAGTGTAAATGAATGAAAGTGAACGGCTCTTGCTATGAACACCCGTTTTATTTTAATACGCATGATTAATAATAATTTTATTTAGAACGAGTATACTCGGCATTTGAACCGAGTTATTCGGCCGAGTACGAGTATCAAAAAAACTGCCGAGTACACCGAGTACTGAGTAGTAAACGAGTACTCAGCCCATCTCTACTTACAACCCTTATTTATCAATCTACTATGTATTTGTATTGTAGTTATGAAGGGGTCAAAAGTGGCTCCAATTGGTTCGTGTAATATTCACACAGCGCTGTTTTGCCAGTTTCATTTCCTTGAACTTAGCTTGACACACTACCGCGTGTTTAGATTTCCCCGCGGCCGCTCAAATTTCGATTTTGCCACAGAAAAAAATATATATAATCAGTTTTTAGTTTTATTTATTCATACTTTATTTAATTACCATTTACAGTCACTTTTACTCGCGTCTATCGGCCTCTAATATTTTTTCCCCACATTTTGGGGAATGTGAAATTAACTGGTATCATTAAGCACAACCGGAATGACGTAACGCGATCGTAATATGAAGCTGTCAAATGGATGGTGGACGTTTTGTATCGCGATGTTTGCTCCTGACGCTCCATCTAGTGCATAAATAATCTAAGATATATTTATGTCAATTCATTAGGAAAAGTAATCTCACGCAGGCACGCAATGAATATTAATGTTTTTTTTTATTTCCTCGTCACAAGCTATTGCCTGAGATTTCTTACGTGTTGAACATTATTTCGTTTTCTCTTAAAAATGTTTAGGTAAACGCTGTATTATTCTACTAATACATATAGGTACTAATAATTTAAAAATCTCGTGTCACGGTGTTTGTTATTGAATTCCTCCGAAACGGCTTGACCGATTCTTATGATTTTTTTTCTCTGTATTCGGTAGGTCTGAGAATAGGTCGTAGGCTTTTTTATACCCCGATTCTTTGCAGACGGAGTCGCGGGCAATAGCTAGTAATATTATAAATGAGAAAGTCCGTAAAGATGTTTTGATGTTTGTTTGTCAATCACGCTATAACGGATGAACGGGTTTAGATTAAACTTGTCTTACAGATAGAGAAAAAAACTAGATTAAGACACATTAGGATACCTTAATATCCAGCTAATGAGTTCCCGAGGGATAATATTTTAACTTTAAAGAACAAAAGAAGGCGCTGTTTTGTCGCTATTATGTCACTATGAGTTGTACCGAAGCTACATCCTACATCCTAACTAATATTGTAAGAGTCTCCCCAAATCTATTTACCCGGAATCGGCTTCAGCCGCTCAGAAAAACCTTTATATGTGTGTTAAAATCATAAAAATACCTTAGTAACGGTAGTAAATTTTAACTTTACTTGATAACATATCATTATTATAACTTTACCCAATTAACGTTATTTTTATCGGTAATTTTACTTTTCATTGCAGGGGTTGTTAACGATACCCAATTTTCATTATTATAACGTTACCTTAGTAACACTATTTTAATCGGTAATGCTACGTTACCAAATCGCGCTACCGATAGACGCGCTGGTTGATTGGCGTTGTTGCCATGGCTACCGTGAACGTGCATGAAGTGAAAGAAGAGCCTTACTTACCTACTACTTACTTTAACGACCGCTTTAGCCTAGTTGGTAGTGACCCTGCCTACGAAGCAAGAGGTCCTGGGTTCGAATCCCGGTAAGGGCATTTATTTGTGTGATTAGCACGAATATTTGTACCTGAGTTATGGATGTTTTCTATGTATTTAAGTATTTATTTATCTATACAAGTATGTTTATCGTCGTCTAGTACCCATAGTACAAGCTTTGCTTAGTTTGGGACTAGGTCGATTTGTGTAAGATTGTCCCTTAATATTTATTTATTTATTTATTTAATACATCCATCCTTCAGTGAATCAAAAATAAATAAGCTCAATGCGCAGCTGGTAACATTACCATTTTTTTACCGGTAAAAAGTAGTATAAGTAACGGTGCATTGGTTAACGTTAAAATTACAACTTAACGTTAAATCTGTCTCACAGTGGTAACGATACCAACTTAACGGTATTTCAATCCCTGTACTTGACATAAAGGTTTTTTCGATCGGCTGAAGTCGATTCCGCGTCGATAGGTTTGGGGAGACCCTTAACGTTGATATGTTAAATGCAATCGTGATTAAAGTTGGTATGGACATAGTTTGTGACCCGGGGAAGGATATACGAAGTTTTATCCCGGAAAATAGCATAGTTCCCGCGATAGAGCTTCGCAGACAAAGTCACGGGCAACAGCTAGTAAGATATACGTTTATTTCTGAGAAAATAGTCAGGACAGACAGAAAACGGATAACGACGTAATCCAATGACGGTTCTCGCATTTCCATTTGTAAAAACAATCAGACAAAACATAATCAAAGTGATTTAAGCCAGAACTGGTGGCGTGTCGCAAGTGGCATCGTAACATCCAATATGTCACTGCGTAGTACTAACAAATTAAATAAGAGATTTTCTTATTTTTTTTTGTATTATCTATATCGTAAGGTTTGGAATACTTTGACCTAGTGAATGGTAGCTTTGGTTCATATGAAAAATACATACAAAAGGACTTGTTTAAAAACCAACCTTATGGCAATGTGCTATAATTTCTAAACTGTATTGTCTAACGTAATTGGAAGCATAATCGCTTTCACCACTTCTTTTCCGTCAAACGATATAGGATAAAGATAGAAAGAGACGGTAAACGCGATCGCGAGTGTAGGATACAGAATACAGTGTAGGATGAGGATAGAAAGAGATGGTTGATCGTAAGCGCCCGAACATTAAACAATATGGCCGCTGGACTGAGTTATTCCCAATGGCCAAAGTTATCTTTTAGCGCCAAAGTAAACCAACTTTACGGTACCTACTATAACAAAAGCTATATAAATATTTAAGAGTGTGAAATAGGAGCCTATTTTATACATCCCACTTCGTTCCGAAGAAATTGTGTGTACAGAAAACATTATAAATCAACTAAAGCAATATCCCAAGTATACAACTGCATTGTTTGTACAATATTTCAACGGTACTGGCTCATACACAGGCGATCAGAAATAACGAGACATTTTCCTTGCCATGTTTTATAAAAAGTGACTGATATTTTTGCTCGCCAGTGTTGATACCGCTTGAACGTGTTGACTCAAATACTTTTATCGATACCTACATCAAATCATGTTTAACGTACCACAATCAATTTAAAGTAAAAAACAAGTGTACGGAAAGCGTTTAATAATATAACGGCAATACATGAACATGACTTAGATAAAAAAATGTACATTATTAGTACGCGATGAAGCTAAGGAATGTAAACATAATGAAGGGTACACAGAAAGAACACGTCTAATCACCTTTTTTAAGAAATGAGATATTAATATGTCCTACATACTTCAAAATGTGGCGAGGTGCACTGAAGCTCAGACGATACGTTAGAAGTTAAGTACAAGTATGTTATTTGATGTTACCGTCGGTCGTATAGAGAGTGAGTACCTAATGCCACTGCCGCTGTGAAAATTTGAAGTAGTAAACTTTAAAATGTTGAGCCCTTCTTACATTTTGATGTCACGTACGAGAGGAATGCATCACTACTGCGCACGACAAAATGAGACCGGTAAAACTGGGCATCGCCATGCGTATACAGTACATAAAAGTGCAACCAAATTCCGCCTAGCAAACTAGTTGAGCTACCCATATGCGTTGGAGGTGAAACATAGTTTTACCAGACCCCATTCACTTCATTGGATCCGCATATAAATATCAAACGTTATTTCAATCTGCCACTTGGGAGTGTTGTGCTATTTAATATTTTCATTGTTATATGTACCACAATTTTTTTTTTAATATTTTAAAAGTATGCAGGGGTCTTATTCTTTGAAATTCTAGACAAAGATCTTATTCCCTAGACACAGCTCCTCGTGAAGATTCCGCATTATTGCCAGAGTCATTTCAGCTGACCTAGTCCGTAGCAATAAGTGAATCCTCAAGATCTTAGGGATATGACAAAGCAAATATACAACGGCCAACGGAGCAGAAATCTTTAAATATAAATCTGTAGATAAATAAATGTACAGTCACAAATAGAGAAATTATAATGGTTAGCTTAATACCAAGAGATAACAATTCGATTAATAGTGGATTTCCAAACTGGACTGAGTCTATTATCTTCGGACCAGGAGATCCGAAAGCTCTTGTTCTACCAGACAATAGATAACTATATTTATTTAAACAAAATTTATCGTATCGATTTTGTTCCTCTCGAGGTTTTGAGCCCGCAAATATTAATTTCTTATCAACGTCCCCAGCCACTAACCTAGACGATCGTCAAACAAACCAATAAATATATTTAAAAACCAGTCATGTTTTAAAAATAGTTCAGCAAAAAAATTAAAAACGCTGAAACAAACACGTTATTGTACGACAAACCCACTTAAATTTTTAACTTTATTCTATTTTTAGTATTTGCCACAGTAATACAAATACATACATTATTAGGAGAAATTTCAAGATTAGATAGATTAGATTAGATTATTTATTCCTTCAATATAAGATTACATCATAAATTGTACGAAGTCAAGTCACACGAATGCAAGTGTCTATCTATTAAGGTTCAAGAGATAGAACCCTGTGACAGAAGGACGGACGGACGGCGGAGTCCCAGAAATAGGGTCCCGTTGGCACCCTTTGAGTACGGAACCCTAAAAACCGCCTTTAACAATCGTATTCATTCGCATAAACATCGGAGCAATATTAATACACAATTCTAGCATGTTAGGCTAAATTCTAACCCTAAACACAAGATAACGTAACATTTAAATAAAGCATTTCAAATACCTTTACCCTAATAAAGATAATCACCTAATTCAGCCCAAACTCAGCAATGGCAAAGTTTGTAGCGGTGGCTTACAAAGTTTATCAGGACATTTAGTATGTTGAACTAACTTAAGTCCATGTACGGTTGAAACAGCGTATATTGGTCGTTTAAATGTCAATAGTCGAACTACCCTGAAACTACCTCGACTAACCACGACTACATTACTCGCTATTCGTCCCTTTCTAACTAATACAGTTGGAAAGAAACTGATTGCGCAAGAAATCGAACGAGCTACACCCGACAGCATCCAAGCGATGCTTGACGGTGCGCAAGTGAGACTATTAGTACTTGTATCTCATTCTTCAGCACGATGCAATAATTACTATCCAAGTAGTGTTACATTGCTGTAGTAGATCATCATCTCTCAGCCTAAATAAGTCTCATTGCAGAGCCCAGTGCGGATTGGAATTATTTCACACACACCATTAAATTCCCTCGCAGGTTTGTATATGTTTTCTCGCGATGTTTTCCTGCACCTTAAAACTCTTAGTAAATTTTCAATGTAATCTCGCACGCAAATTCCAAAAACTCAGAAGTCCGAGTCCGGGTTTGAACTCACGATCCTCTGCTTGAGACAAAGAGAATATAACCATTGCTTGAGACGCCATAGGTCTAACCACTAGACTAACACGACTTTTTACTTTTTGTACTTGCTTCGACAGAACATATAATAAAACGAACGATATAGAGAAGATAGCATGTAGTAGATCGATAAGGAAGGTAACTTACAAATCTACAGCCAGTTCTACAGCCCTAGGACCCTCAATGTAACCCACCTTTTTTTTATGTTAGAGAGGCTAGACAAACGAACTAGTGGGTCACCTGATGTTAAATGATCACCACTGTCCATAGACACCCACAGCGCTTGACGCGATGCCAGTGCGTTGTCGGCCCTAAGGAAAAAAGAGAGGGAATAGGAGAGGAGGAGACGTATTGGGCCCCCAGCTCTCTCACTGACCGTACGAAACGCTGCAGGAGTAGGTACTGCTGCTTCACGCCGGTGTTCTGTGAGAGGGTGGTACTGCCCCGGACGAGCCGGCCCGTTCGTGATGCAGCGGCTAGCTACAACATGGTTCTACCACTACAACAAACTCGCACCAAATTTCCCATACCAGAATGCGTCAAAATATGATGAAATATCTTGCTTGCCACTACCATATGACCGGGACGGTTTCGAATAAAGGCACAGGGTAGGCTACGGGCTTACCCGAACAGTTATTTCCCAAGCGGAACAACACCGGGACATAAACTACATATTGTCCGTGGTCATTTCCCTTTATATCCCCAAGAAGCTTAGGTTCGCCGTGGCAAATAGTGGAATAAAGTACAGTGGAAAGGTAAATGACAACGATTTAGTGTAATACCAAGTTAGCAGAGCTGTCACACGTAGCTGTTAAAAACTTTACTGCGAAATTTCGCAGGAACTTTGGTTTTGCTGACGTAACTAAAATTGATTAATTGGTAGTTCTATAATATTCCTAATACACGATATTTTATTAAATATACCCAAGTATAAAAATAAAGGATCATTTAGTATTCTAAATTTCGGTTCTATTGAACTGTTCAGACTTTATACCTTTTACTCAATCGTTATAAATTATTTATTTAATCATATGGCGTAAAACATTAAACAATTACACTAAAGAAAGAAACTACATACTAGCTATAAATCCAATTCAATTCAATTTTTAAAAATATAGCTCCATCGGTACTATCGATGATTCTGCCAATGTCGAGGTTGAGAAGCTAGCTATAAATCCACATTCAGGGTCCCTAGCCACGAGATTGCGTCAGGTGTCAGATTGTACAGATCTCCAGGGGAGCCCGAGTATGAGTGTAGAGAGCAGCACTGTATTATAAATAGGGGTTTTTAAAGTCGAGTACCGTGATTAAATAGGCTACGAGGCTTTGCTGAGTTACGAAATTAGTAATAATTGTTTACAATACTTTTTCTTTTTCTACGAGTCAAAATACTGAAATTAATCAATTCTTAAAACACTTAAATAAACATACCGAGAAATTCTCATACCCTTTGCTATAGAAGTTAGGTTTAATATTTCCGTAATTTATTTTAACGATTTAACAATGAACTAAGAAGTATTGAATAAAATACCATATTACAATCAGTTTAAATATCAACTTATTTGGCAATAAACGGTAACAAAACCCAAAATATAAATCAAATATGATTCGAAACATATAACCATGGTTAATATAAACATGGTTCGAAATTAATTGTCTGTGATTATCCAAGTATTGAATAATTTTAACAACTTAATCGCAAGAAAACAGACTGGCCAGGTATTAACTAATGTCAAATAATCAGAAAGCAGTTTATAGCAAACATTTTGACATACCCGCACATTTGTATGCAACCCCATTTGTAACCCTCGGTATGCGAATCCCATTGCACTTGGTCAGTTTTCCCGGAAATATTTTAATATGCCTTCTATACTTTTTTTTCTTTTTTGGAAGCATCTATCTGTAATTGTTCGTTGACGCAAAGTAAAACAAACAAATATATTTTGTATGTAGTAGTATGTTTTATAAAAGGTTTCTTTATATGAGTTTATGCAACTCGTGTATTTATAAAAAAAAAATTATTGTAGCTATTTTAACTTGCTCTTTGTCGGTTCCTTACTAAATGTTCCTCTCATCCACTCAAAGGTTGGCTGGTAGATGTATCTCAACAATTGTCGATAATGTTATTTTTATTTATTTTTGTACAATAAACGGTTTACATACAAACTGACTTTCGTGTTAATCATTTAGACGACCCAGATTACTTACTGAAAACTAGCTTCCACTAGCCCAGTAAAAGGTAGAAACTAGTTCTTAAGTAAATGACGTCCATCAAGTGACCCACATCTTAATGGTGACAATACTCAGCTGGATTGCTCGCATTACCCTGCTAAGTGGACGTGTTAGTTTTAACCACAGAACTAAGTAATAATACGAATAGGAATGTAAAAATGTTGCAGTTCGGAGACTAAGATACATTTTTTTACAATTGCAAAAGACTATAGCTATAAGGAAGCGATACAAATCTATGGTAGCCTAGTAAATTAACTTACTTATGGGCTCTCATAAAAAAAATAGTTTATTTACGAAAAAAAACACTTGTTCCGAATCTAAACTAGGCTGAGCCTGTGTCTTGGTAGCCTCCGTCTTGGGTGCTGTCTGCTGCTGCAGAGAATCGTTGGTTAAAATCCATGCCCGCACCTCTAGTGTTTTGTATTTGAAATTTACGGTGAAGGGAAACGTCGTGAGGAAACCTGCACAAACCTGTGAAGCAATTCAATGGTGTGTGTGTGAAGTTCTTAATCCGCACTGGCCCGCGTGGGAACTAAGCCCAAGCCCTCTCATTCTAAACCGTACGGGGCGTATGTATAGGTAGTACGAGATAATATTGAAAAATAATCAGATCAAAACAATATCTGAAAAATAACATTAATTAATTTATTAGTACCTACCTAATTAAAATAAATCGTAGTCAAAAAAACTAAAAATAAGTACCACGACCCGCGTCGTACCTGGCTCAAAAGTGCCCATAATACTGGCAAATTTATATACAAAAATTATATTTATTTACATTTACCCCCTGTTTCACCATCCATTAATCAATTTGACGGATAAATGTGATGCCGTCTCTGTTTGTTTTGTTCGAATAGACGGAGACAGCATCACATTTATCCGTCAGTAAAGCGGAAATCCTAAAATCCATCGCATTTTAGCCACTTCTTTCTGTCACACTGTATAGGATGAGGGTAGAAAGAGATGGTGAATGCAATCGCTTGACAGTTCCATAAACTTTGAAACTAGAAACCGAGCTTCATTAAATCCAGATTTTTTTATGACACATGCCACGCCGTAGGATTGAGCTGAAACGTCATAAATAAAACCATTCGTTATCCTTTAGAAAAAGTACGTAAGTATAAACATAAATGAAAATATATCTTAAAGTTTAAGAAATTTCAATTAACATTTGAGATGAAATGTAGAAGCTTAAAACTTTTTGAAGACTAATAAATTATTATTTTCTAGTAAGTATACCAGTCTTAAAAGGTATAAAATGTTCGCTTGGATAGTTTTTAAATTATGTAGGTACAGCTTTTGCCCGCGGCTTCGTCCGCACAGAATTCCAATTACTGGTAAAGCTTCTTCATCTTTTCCATCAAATAAAACAAAAATCCGGCTACGGCAACATCCAAACATCCATCATTATCATCATTTCATCATTATCGGAATCAATATATTCACTAACTAGTGAATATATAAATTCCGTTTATTCCGTATCCCGTGGGAATTTCAACAAATCCGTCCTTATTCTATTCAAAATTTCAGCTTTCTATGGCTAATGGTTTGGGCTGAGCGTTAATGTTTCGTTCAGTCAATCACTCAGTAATTTTCTTTTTAAATGTATAGATTTTACGCTACCTTCTTTTTCCTAGGAAAAATGGAAAATTCCCGGGGGATAAAAATTGAATTGTACGTTTAGCTTGATTAAAATAATCTTTCACTAATAAAGGACACTGTTTCTGATTGACATTAGGCTACCTTTATCCCGAGAAAATGTAAAATTTCAATGTGATAGAAATAACGGTTTTAATCTTTTAAAAAAAATCTTATCTATCAATCAGAGACAGTGTAGCTTTCTATAAATAAATAAATATCACGGGACAATTCACACCAATTGACCTAGTCCCAAAGTAAGCTAAGGAAAGCTTGTGTTATGGGTACTAGGCAACGGATAAACATACTTATATAGATAGATACATACTTAAATACATATTAAACACCCAAGACCCGAGAACAAACATTCGTATTTTTCATACAAATATCTGCCCCGACGCGGGAATCGAACCCGGGACCTCAAGCTTCGTAGTCAGGTTCCCTAACCACTAGGCCATCTGGTCGTTCTATTAGTGAAAGAATTCCTAAAATTAATCCCGAAGTTGAATCCACTTATTTTTATCCCACAGGATTTTTGCATTTTCCCCGAGAAAAGAAGCCTTTGTCATAGTTCAGGAGATAGGGTCACTCTGAACCAAATATATAAATCCCGTTTATTCCCTATTCCGTGGGAATTTCGAAAAATCCTTTCTTATCTCGGGTGAACCAAATATATAAATCCCGTTTATTCCCTATTCCGTGGGAATTTCGAAAAATCCTTTCTTATCTCGGGTACACGACATCACAATAAAAACCTCGGTGCAAAATTTCAGCTTTCTAAGTTCAAGGGTTTGGGCTGGGCGTTGATGAGTCAGTGATGAATGAGTGAGTGAGTGAGTGTGTCAGGACTTTGATTTTTATATATATAGAAGAAGAAGATAGAAGATTTAAAAGAACTAAACTTTGCAACTTATGAATTTCAGTTTGAGTTAAGTATTACATATGCTTACTAGCTTTTGCCCGCGGCTTCGCTCGCGTGTACCATGAGAATTCCAAAGAACAAAGATATCAAGCAAGCAAGCGTACAGGCAAGCAAGCAAGCATGCAAGCATGCAAGCAAGCATGCAAGCAAGATGCAAGTTGCTTGCTTGCGTGACAATGGGAGCCATCTCAGGAGTATTATTATATCCTTTCGAATAAAAAAATAATTTTTTAAATTGGTTCAATATTGACCGAGAAATCGGTGAACATACAGTCACGAGCATTAACATATATACGTTTCCTAATTTGCAAAATAATATATCTATGTAAAATTTCCTAACTAAATACACATACATAACGTTCAAAATATTGTATCCAAAAAACCCACCACAGTAATGTACACGATATTTGTTGCAAAATTAAGTCAACAACCTCGATCACAATATTGTATACGCCATTGCTCCCTTTTTGAAATATACGTGACAGTTTCTAAATAATATCTACAACGCAGTGTCATTAATATGTAAACAATTACGTTTGGTTCATTTTTCATAACAATGTATACCAATACAACGATTGGAACATTTTTGTTCATTTCTTAAGTCTTATACAAACCGGTCAAGTGCGAGTCGGCCACGTCTGTGAAGGGTTTCTTACCTCCGTACAGAGTTTTTTTAAATCATCATCATCATCATCCCAGCCTATATACGTCCCACTGCAGGGCACAGGCCTCCTCTCAGGATGAAAGGGCTTGGGCCGTACTTACCACGCGGAAAAAAAAATACTGTTCAGTAAAAAATCGCCAAATGTAAGCACCAAAATCGTAAACTTATAGCTAGGTAAACGTACGTCACCGGAGTTAAAAACGCTGAAAAAGCACGTTTGTTGTATGACGACCCCCTTTAGTTTTTAACTTTATTTTATAAAATAAAGTTATTATATAGATTAGTAGGTATTTCTTGTTATAGCGGCCACAGAAATGTTTAGCTATTACGGTTCAAGATATAGAGCTTCTTTTCTTCTTTCTTTAATCTATATTTAATTATAAATGCGAAAGCGTGTCTGTCTTTTAACGCTTAAACCGCTTTACCGATTTTGATGAAATTTGGAAAATAAATCACCCTTTAAGGGGGCAAAAAGGGAGGTGAATGTTTGTATGGGGATATATACCTAACCGCTGAACCGATTTAAATGAAATTTGGTATATAGACAGTTTGAGTCCGGGGAAAGGATATAGAATGGTTTTCCTAACATTTACATTCCCGCGGGACAAAAGTAAGTGAATTCAATTACGAAACTGATTTAAAAAAAATCTTTCACTAGTAATAGAAAGATACACTGCCTTTGATTGTCATTTAAGAATTTTCAAAATAGGTCAAACCAGTTATATCTATCCCGCGGGAATCTTATACTTTCTCGGGATAAAAGCAGCTTACGTCAATCAAAAACAGTGCAGCTTTCTATGAGTGAAAGATTTTTGATTTGTCTAAATGTAGAATTCTCTTATTTCTGTGCCCCGGGAATTTTGCGTTTTCCCGGGGGAAAAGTAGTTATCCAATGTCAGTCAAGAACTGTAGCTTTTATATTAGTGAAAGTTTTTTATATCGATCTAAAAAAATATTTCTATCCCGCTGGAACTTTGCACTTTCCCGGGAAAAAATAAGCCTATTTCAATCAGGGGCAGTTTAACTTTCTATAGAATTCACTTATTCCTATCGGGCGGGAACTTTACATTTTCCCGAATTTATCCTATGTATTGTGTTAATCTACGTAACACATCTATCTGTGTGACACATCCAAACAAACGTGACGTAGACAAATTTGAAATATTTGATCTGCATCTAACTCTTATACTTCATTCATTTGAGGGTAGATTCACAAAAAAATAAAAATGACTGTCGCCTTTCCTTGCAAATTACGAGTAACGCTAAGACCACGCGTATACATTGTTATGAAAAATGAACCAAACGTAATTGTTTACATATTAATGACACTGCGTTGTAGACATTATTTAGAAACTGTCACGTATATTTCAAAAAGGGAGCAATGGCGTATACAATATTGTGATCGAGGTTGTTGACTTAATTTTGCAACAAATATCGTGTACATTACTGTGGTGGGTTTTTTGGATACAATATTTCGAACGTTATGTATGTGTATTTAGTTAGGAAATTTTACATAGATATATTATTTTGCAAATTAGGAAACGTATATATATTAATGCTCGTGACTGTACCTACATAAAAAAATACATAAAGTGGAATGCATAACCTCCTCCTTTTTTTGAAGGCGGTTAAAGAGCCCTTTGCGGCCTACTTACAGTATAAACTTATGAATTTTGAAATTTTAGCTTACAACCAGTAAAACGCCAAATCCCGTTTTTTTCCGTTCCCGTAAGAATTTCGGGAAATACTTTCTTAATACTCCCCTGCACTCCCCAAGGAACCCACTTGCCAAATTTCAGCTTTCTACGACCAGCAAAACGAAAAATCCCGTTTTTTCCCGTTCCCGTATGAATTTCGGAAAGTCCTCTCTCAATACTCCTCTACACTCCCCAAGCAACCTCATGCCGAATTTCAGCTTTCTACGACCAGTAAAACGAAAAATCCTGTTTATTCCCGTTCCCGTGGGAATTTTGGAAAGTCCTCTCTCAATGCTCCTCTACACTCCCCAAGCAACCTCATGCCGAATTTCAGCTTTCTACGACCAGGAAAACGAAAAATCCCTTTTTTCTCGTTTCCGTGGGAATTTTGGAAAGTCCTCTCTCAATGCTCCTCTACACTCCCCAAGCAACCTCATGCCGAATTTCAGCTTTCTACGACCAGGAAAACGAAAAATCCCGTTTTTTCCCGTTCCCGTGGGAATTTTGAAAAGTCCTCTCTTAATGCTCCTCTACACTCCCCAAACAACCTATATGCCGAATTTCAGCTTTCTACGACCAGTAAAACGATAAATCCCGTTTTTTCTTTATCCCGTAGGAATTTCCGAAAATCCTTAAAACTGTTTTTTACTTTTATAATTACCTACTTCTATGCTAAATTTGAAGAGTCTAGTAATTATAGTTCATAGGATTCCGTTGAACTGAATATATAAATCCCGTTTTTTCCTTATTCCGTGGAAATTTTGAAAAATCCTGAAATTAATGTTTTAAATATTGTAATACCTACTTGTGTATCATATTTGAAGAGTCTAGTTATTATAGTTACTGAGATAGGGTCACTCGGAATCGAATATATAAATCCTGTTTTTTCCCGTTCCCGTGGGAATTTCGGAAATTCCTCTCACAATGCTTCTCTACACTCCCCAAGCAACCTTATGCCGAATTTCAGCTTTCTAAGACCAGTAAAACAAAAAATCCCGTTTTTTCCTTATCCCGTGGGAATTTCCAAAAATCCTTAAAACAGTTTTTTACTATTATAATTACCTACTTCTATGCCAAATTTGATGAGTCTAGTAATTATAGTTCATAGGATTCCGTTGAACTGAATATATAAATCCCGTTTTTTCTTTATCCCGTGGGAATTTCGAAAAATCCTGAAATAAATGTTTTAACTATTGTAATACCTACTTGTGTATCAAATTTGAAGAGTCTAGTTATTATAGTTACTGAGATACGGTCACTCGGAATCGAATATATAAATCCCGTTTCTTCCCGTTCCCGTGGAAATTCCCAAAAATCGTTCCTTAGTGGATGCCTACATTGTATAAGGTATCTATGTGCAAAATTTCAAGTCTCTAGGTCCAGTGGTTTGGGCTGTGCGTTGATATATCAACAGTCAGTCAGTCAGTCAGTCAGTTTAGAATTTTATATATATAGATTAGGTACGTAAAAAGAAGAAGAAGCTCCGAAGATGAGCTCTGGTTGAGTTCGAAACGCGTCAGTGTAGTTTGGTGGTGGTGATGGTTGTGTGGGTGTGTGTTTTCGTACAGTGAGGAGGTGGAGGAACTGCATGAACACGCTTTTCTTGCATAAACGTAACTATCGTAAGGTCGTGGGTGAGCAAAGTAATTGTTTCAGTTCATTAATATGGACCTCCGCAAAGTAACGCCTGATTCAATAAATTAACTTGAGAATTAATCTACAAATGAATTCCTTGAACTCTGAAGTAATTACCGTCCGTACTAAATAGGACAGCCAAATTGTAAGTTACCATTAGTCCTTAGATTTGAAGTATAATTTTTAAATTTAACTTTATCTTAGATAAGTACTTACTAATAAACGTGAAAGTTTGTAAGGATAAGGATGCAAAATGTTTGTTGCTCTTTCACGCTAAAACGGTTTATCGGATTCTGATGAAATTTGGCACAATTAGTTTACAACTTGGATTAACATATAATATACTTTTTATCCCGGAAAATTGTATAGTTCCCGCGGGAAATTGATAAATATTTCTGAAACTCTTTGTTGTATACCAAAGCGATAAATGAATTCTTTGCAGACGGTGTCACGGGCAACAGCTAATTTAAAATAAAATAAAAGTACTTTCTTCATCATCATCACCATGACAGCTAGTTTAAAATAAAATAAAAGTACTTTAATAAAATAATTATAATTTAACTAGCTGTTGCCCGCAACTCCGTCTGCGAAGAAGAAATAGCATACGACCTATTCTCAGAATTATTCTCAATTTCACTTCGAATCGTCAGACTGGATTTATGTATATCAACATGAAAGTAAAATATGAACTCAGCGATTAAGTTTCACGCGATTAGGAAGAACTTTATTACTAAACTTTAGAAGCTTCAAGTTGAACATTCCTGCTAAATAAAATATTGAATTTCGTGGACTTAGTACAGCGACTCAGCAACCAATTTTATTTGAATAATTGGTTGATTCAAAGCATTTTCGCTCTTCCTTCATCAACTGTACAGCTAAGGGGTGGAATTCCCTGCCTGCCTCTGTGTTCCCTGAACACTACGATCTGACCGCTTTCAAGTCTAGGGTGAATGAGCATTTGCTAAGCAAGCGTGCTCCATCGTAGACCTCATCTTCGCTTTCCATTAGGCGTGAATGGCGTAATTGTGGTCAAACGCAAGCCTTGAACAAAAAAAAATTCAGGCGTTATAATATTTGATACCAATAACAAGTTGTAAAAGCTGCATTGCTTCCACATGCTTGATTTCGACGCGATTTTTTTAAGGATAATTCGTTATGGACATATTAGCGTCGCAAATCAAAATCATGCCTAAATCGCAGTAAATTTCGATCTATTTTACTACAGTATGAGAACTAATGTCATATAAAACCAATTTTAAAAATGTATTGACTATTTCGAGCCACCAATTCCAGCGCCCCATCAAACGGAAATTTTATGATAAGCTAACGAGACGGTCCACCTTAAGTTAAATTTACCGATTGTAGGACCTCATGAAAAGTCTCCGGATCACTACCACTATCTGACTCGCTGATCCTGCCGCCAAACAGCACTGTTTGCTGTACCTACTCCAGCAGGGAAAGAAAAACAAGCGGTGAAATTACTACCACATGATGAGACGCCCAGCCCTCTTAGGTTGCAACGTATCTACGATCCTCTCTGTTTTTTTAGGTATCCATAGCTGACGGAGCTCACTTACTATAACGTGACAAGTGTGACCACAGGCACGTTTGCCACCGTATTTCTTAAAAAAATTAGAAAAACCGCGAGTTCCAGGCAAGTTCAATTTAAGAGCACTTTTATTTTGCAAATTTCATCTTAGTTGTAATTGTGGTTCGAGCCGTTACTATTTGCATTCGATGTACACTAGACTTAATATCATACACAAAAATAGTAGCCAAAAACATCTGCCACGGAAACATAGCGTCACGATGATAAGCAAAATGGAAGATTCCCGAAGTCTGGCAAAATAGAAATATTGTATTTATTTGTAGGTTTCATCCTGCACAAAGAGCCCGAAATATGTTTTATGGAAATTGGAGGATATTTTTTCTATTTCAATGCAAAACAAAAGCAATTATGGCTGCGCAGTGTTGGAAGAATTACGTATGAATCAGAGGAAATAGAAATAAAATCAAAGGAACTATTCCTTTATCGTGGAAAACGTAAATCCACCAAGGGTTCCGAAAATTGTCTTACATTATTTAAATAACAAATAGTCGATTGGTACCTAAAAATACATACCGACAAGTCAAATAGATTAGCTCGTTGCAATGGCAATGGGGAAGCCATGTAGCCTCAAAACAGATGACTATTGGGGCCGAAAAGTTTTCGAATGGAAACCCAGACTGGTAAGCTCATCGTAGAACGTCCACCAAATGGAATGGACTGATGATTTGGGTAAGGCCGCAGGTTCACGGTGGATGCAAGCCGCCGCTTCCAACCGTGATGATTGGGTATCACCACGGTTGGAAGCTACAAGGACGTCCTACAGCTGAAATGATAAATTATGAAACGTCCGTCTGTCACAGAGCTATAGAGCTCTATCTCTAGAACCCTTATTGCTAGACCCTTGAAATTTTTACCGATGTAATATTACTGTGGCTACTATAACAAAAAACACTAAAAATAAAATAAAGTTAAAATTAAAAGGGGGTCGTCATCCAAGGATACCGGTGGAAAGATGAAGTTGCTAGAGATCTGAAGGAGCTGGACGTGTCCGATTGGTCAGACTTGGCACAGAGCAGGAAGGAATGGCGCACTTTAATGTCGGAGGCCAAGATTCACTTCGGGTCGCTGAGCCAGCGAAAGTAAGTAAGTAAGTCATACAAGAAACCTGTTTTTTTCAGCATTTTTCACTCGGTACAACTACATATTTTTAAAACACATACAGAGACATTTTTAAAACATTATACAAAGGTACCCTTATACTATGAGAAAAATCAGCGTTCTACAAAGATATTTATATGAAGTGTCACCGGATAATAGGAAGTTAAAACCCATAAACCCATAACGCTTCATACACGCCATAATATTTAATAGTGAAGGAAGTTCGCGTTAGTTCCACAACGGGCCCAAAGATTTAATTGTTTCATTTCCTCGGAACAGTTACACGGAAATGTATAGCGGGTATAAACTAATAACGCAATAGATTAAGCAACAAACTGCTGACATGAATAACGGCCACTTTCGGGCCTTTTGGGTACCACTACGGATTTATAGTGGTACTTGTGCTATTGAACAAAGCTACAGGAAACAGGTGAGACTAAACGATGGTATAAGACGTCAGACACTGAAAGTTTTTTTTACTATAGACGTTTTTTAGGGTTCCGTACTCAAAGAGTGCCAACGCTATCCCGCAGGAACTATGCAATTTTCTGGGATAAAATCTATCCTGTCCTTCCCAGGATCTTAAACGATGTCCGTACCAAATTTCATCTTAATCGGTTCTGCGGTTAAACCGCTGTGCTTAAAGCACGAAGAGGTAACTGACAGGTATACACAGTTTCCTTTGCATTTATAATATTAAGAAGGATTAGTAAGGAAGTGCGTAAGTAATACGTATAAAGAGTTTTACCTACATACATTAACATAATTACAAGTGAGGTGTAATGATTTGAACGATTTGGATGCTAGATTTTTAGGGCAACGTACCCAAAGGGTGCCAAAGGGATCATATTACTGAGACTCCGCTGTCTGTCTGTCTCTCCGTCCGTCTGTCAAAGGGCTCTATCTCTGGAACGGTACTTAATAGCTAGACACTTGACATTTTCACCGATTACGTATTACTGTGGCCGCTATATAATGAAATTAAACAATAAGGCGATATATCTATACATATAGGGAATAATCAAGATAAAATGTTTCCACACTCCGTGCATTTTACTTAGCAGCAGGGCTCTGGTAGCACTGAGTTATTACAGTTACGGCTGTTAAAGGCATAGGTACATACAGGGTATTTTTTTAACAAGTGCACAAATTTTTATATGTGATTCAGTGACGTTAAAATAACAAATTTCAGTATTTTTCGTTATAATATCTAGCACTTATTTTTTTGTTTTTCATAGTAACTCGACCAATTATTGGATGACTTGCTATGAACAACCCAAATTTCAAAATGTAAAAAAAAAATCTTGAACAGATAATCGTGATCTATCAACGATACTGAATCACGTATCAAAATTTGTGCAGTGATTAAAAAATTACCCTGTATATTTTGACATACCTACCTAAAAATTTGTACGGAACCCTCTCGCTGGAACTCGCACTTGGCCGGTTTATTTCTTATTTCTATGGTAGCATTTAATGTTCACTAAGTGAAGGTCCAAGACAATTTGGCCAACGCTCATATACGACTCGCACAGTTGAGCAACACACCACATTCATAAATTCATAATAGAGTTGAGCGACGAAATCGCTAAAAAGAATCCTACAGCCTCCTATATTGACTTGTGTCACGTCGTAAATCCCAAGTTGCGTCGACCTTTTTATAGAAATATCGATTATGAGGGTCGAGTCCCTCATAAACGGGACCTTATTAGAAATGTGTCATCCCTTCCGTGTATTAGGATGTCAACAACAGAGACAATTATTTGAAATTAAATTATGAGTCGAAATGAAAGAAAGTCTTAATGAAAGTCGTGGTAAGGTAGTGGTTTGACTTGACCTATGGCTTCTCAAGCAGAAGGTTGTGGGTTCGAGACCGAACTCACGGTCTGCTTAGATTGGGACTAAGTCAATGGGTGTCAGTCGCCCCATGAGGGTGATTGTATATTTATTCATAACTTTTTCTCTAAACATATTGTTTTCTTGTATACACATTATAGTTAAGTCTTTTTGTATTTTATATTTTTTATATTGCTTAGTGATAAAATTTAGGTGTCGGTTTCACTGAACAGTTTTAACATTTGAATTGTGGCTAAAATGGTTCCAACGGAAGACCAGCGTCAGCTGCAAGGCCGACATCATGCTGAGTTGGGACCATTTCCTGACAATATAATATTGTATCTGTTACCGTTTTTTTTTTACTAATTTAAAATTGTGTCTCGAATAAATGTTTTTCTTTCTATCTTTGTTAAACGGGAATTTAATAACTTTTACTCTGTTTACACAAACAAAGTTTACCTCGACGTTTCAGCCATATTTCAGTGGCCATGGATATTTTGTTTGCGTGATAAGTCCCGTTTAGAGTATGAGTGAAAATCACGAAAGTTTAAAACAGTATGTGAAATCCTACTAATATTATAAGTGTGAAAGTTTGTGATAATGATAATGTTTGAATTTTTGAATATTTGGATGTTTGTTACTCAATCACGCAATAACGGCCCAAAACGGATTTACATTAAGTTTGGTATGGAGATAGTTTGAAACCTTAGGAATAACATAAAATAGTTTTATCCCGGAAAATTTAATAGTTCCCACGGGATAGGGATAAACGAATTCTTCGCGGACGGAGTTTGACGATATGTGGCGGATACAATACCAGTTTTCTCTTCTTCGTCGTGTTCTTAATTTCTGAAGGTCATGCCCGTGTTGATAAGTTTTCACGGACATACTGATGAACCGCTTCCACACCACTCTGTCTTCGGCCTGCCTCAGAGCTGCAAGCAAATTGAGTCCCGTTATTGCCTTAATTCAGCTATACTCAACCTGCAGATCGCGGACCGTATATGGCTCATCAAGCTTCTACAAATGGCCCTCTTGGCATAAAAATCGTATCGATTCTCATCCATTTTAACTTTTAATGTTGTTGACAATCAAATTAGCGGCCCGCTGCACCATTGCTAGTATTGCTACAACACATTTGTGGCCCACACAGAAAAAAGGCTGAGTATGCCTAAATTTGATTCGACCATCGGGTTGGTCACCGTCCTCTTGGTCTTTTGCGCTCTACCAACCTAACCTAACACTAATTTAATTCGTAGGTACTTATATAATTCTATTTTATCTTGTCCGAGATATAAAAAAATACTTATGGCACCGTAATGTTATTACTCACGAAGGTACTCATATATATCTCAAGTGTATTCCACAAAGGCTGTTTTCACAATTATATTTCATTTTTATACTGAACGTAATTTGGAAAATAATATGAAATTGCGAGCAGTTCGAGAGAAGAAGTATGGGCGTTATGACGCTCATAAAAGTAATTGCAGACTTATGCTTTGTACTGTGCGTTATTGCTCGTATATATTCACATAATGTATGCTACTTTGCTTAAATAACGCTTTTTAACATTTACACTAACATTTCTTGTCATAAAATTTTGAAAATAAGATTAGTTGGCTCATATTTCTTACCTTATTTATTCTTTCCATGTACTTGTTTTTCTGTATTGTTTTCTTTGTGGAGAACTAACAATAAAGAGTCATTGTATTATATTATTTGCAGGTACTCATCATCGTCACCATTTCAGCCATAAGACGTCCACTGCTGGACATAGGCCTCCCTCATTGACGCCCAATCATTACGGTTGGAAGCGACTTGCATCCACCCTGAACCTTCGGCCTTCACCAAATCATCCGTCCATCTCGTTGGTGAACGTCCCACGCTGCGCTTACCAGTCCGTTATCTCCATTCCAGAACTTTTGGGCCCCAACGGCCATCTGTTCTGCGTGCTATATGGCCTGCCCATTGCTATTTCAACGAGCTAATCCGTTTGGCTATGTCGGTGACCCCGGTTCTTCTACGGATCTCCTCCTCGGATTGCAGGTAGGTACTACTCGTAGCTATTTTCAACTGCTGTGTTCTTCCACGGTGTTCTTTATAACATAGTATTTAGCCATGGTGGCCTTAGCAGAAATTCAATGGTGTGTGTGAAGTTTCTAATCCACACTGGGCCCGCGTGGGAACTACGACCAAAGCCCTTTCGTTCTAAGAGGAGGCCTGTGCCCTGCAGTGGGCCGTATAATATAGGCTGGGATGAGTGATGAGTTACGAAATGAAATTCCCATAGAAATTCAGTAAAATCCTGGAATTTAAATTGAAATAGACCTAATGGTGCACGCCAGCGAAACCGCGGGTTAATTCTAGTAAATTAAATGAAATATATTTCAAAAATGGCGTAGTCATATCTTTCCTATGTAATCAAATCTGTGTCTGATTCACTTAATATTGTAATGTTATTCAGGGTTTTCTCAGAAGCAGATGTCGGTTGGTCATTATAATAAAACCAGTATTGGATCCGATCAAATCTTCGTGGTCGTATGAAAACGTAATTTGATTAGTTTTTCGGGATCATCTAATCAACATTAGTATCTAAGGAGCGGCACCCGCAGGGAAGACGCTTACCCACGTTGTTCACATGTGCAAAAATATTCTTCTTCGTCTTAAACGCATTTACACCCACCATTTGTTATACTTACGCCTCTCCAATTCTCAATCACTCAGCTCAATACGCAGAAGATCTCCCCCAGATTGGGCCAGCGATCGAACCGATATCGTCGACCTTTCTAGGAGCCGGAGTCCTTTTAAACAAGGTCGCTACTCCAGAACACGCTTGCTCCATCTCTCGTTGTTTCAACGACACATAATTATATCCTGCTCAAGCGCGTTTCAGTTTGACAACAAGATGACTGGTGCTCTGGTGCACTGCGAAAGATTTTGTACCTTACCTACTAATATACATATATACAACATCAACAAATGATGCCCGTCAAAGCACGTATTTAAAACTCGAAATTTTGCTTAACCTCCTACAATTTCGTGCACCAGATATTGAATTTGCATATGCCGCATATTTTAAGTTTGTAAATTAATTTCTGACGCCCCAACGTACACGTACAACATATGTATGTTTTAGTGTATGTATGTTAGTAGCCCGGGTTATTGGCCCGCACTGGACGACGCGAAATCCTAGTTACAATTTTTCCTCTTTTTAAGGTTTGCGTAGTCAAAATAGTTTAGAATAGTACTCTTAGACTTTTGCTACATGCATCCATTCGTGGGTTCGTCCATGGCTAATCTCAAAGACATTATAGTACCTACTAGAAAACTTGAATTTAGAGTGTGCACCACATACACGTAATAATCACGCTAAAAAAATAACTAACGCGAATAGTGAGATAAACTCCCACTTCACGCTGGCATAAAAACTCTTTGTAACATTGGAGACCAAAAAGTTTCACGCGCGTCCGAAAAATTGGAAAGTTCGACTCAGTAATGTCAGTTTCTTGACATTTCCTTTGCGTATGCTTTTCGAGTTCGCGAGTCATTATCACTTTATAATGGTTTTTAGTGATTAAATGCTGAAAATATCCTTACTGCAGTAAATGTGCTAAAACATGAAGTGGTATTTCACGATTTTCCAGTTACCTAAAGGACAGTGTAAGTAATAAAATGTTGTAATTTTCGTTTACGATATTAACTACTTGCACATTTGGATAATCCTACTAATATTATAAATGCAAAAGGTTGTGAATATATTCGTGCGTGTGTGTGTGTGTTTGTTACTCTTTAACGATAAAGTCAGCCAGCCAGCAGCGGCCAGCTGGTTTGAATGAAATTCAAGAAGAGGATATATGGGATTTTAAAGATTTTAAAGATATTATACTGGTATGTATATACGATCCCAAAATTCTAGATATATGAAAATTTTCACGAATGTTCTTTATACAACGTAAAGGAAGACCACAATTAAATGCTAATTTGAGAATCCATGTCAATTCCAAATCTAATAATTTACGTGACGGAAGCCACGAATATTTGACAGTTTAGCTAACTTTTTAATTTTTTTCTTATTGTCTCTTTTCCCTAGTGGATTTCGTAGAAAAATGGCCAGCAATGCACTCAAATGACTTGGCTTTCATACTGATATCGTACTTAATGTTCGTGTTGAAAATTGGTCCCATGATCATGGAGAAACGAGCACCTCTACAAATAAGAGGGCTTCTTATTGCATACAACATGTCAAAAATCATTAACAGCGGTATTTTAACTTGTAAGGTAAGTTAGTGTCATTCTTTGTGACGGTGTCGTAGGGTTAACACGTTCCCTGTCCAGGTGGGCCCAATGTGGGGTCATGAAGCTTTTATTCTGGAGTCTGTGCTTCCAATATAGATTCACAACTTCAAAGTGGAAGCAGACTTGGACGTCTGACTTTTTCAAATAATTTTGTATGACCCAGTGAAAGTGTTAATAGACTTGTGCATAAAAGAGCATACTTAAATTGATAAAATAAAATCTTTATACTTAAAATGCTTAATATAGCAATCATTTTATATGGAAACAATTGGTTTCTCTTTAACCCGTTTTCTTACTACATATATTGTGTGCAGCGGCAATGCATTGCTTTGGTAAATAGGATCACTTTTATTAATGTTTCAATTAACCCAGATCAAGCTAACTAAGTAACTCCAAATAATGTACCATTTTTATAAAGACTCCAATCAATTTCTGGAAGGTAAGTAAGTATACATTAAAATGGTAAATTATTTCGAGTTGACGCTGTGCGTAATAATAATGTGACTTCAAAGTACGAAAGTTGATACAGCTTTTTGTCTTTATATGTGAACAGATCTCCCACGTGTTTGAAGTCACGTTTTGTCCCAATGTTTAGGTGTAGGGGAATGGGGACACGTCCCTTACCTATTCAAACGTATTGAGAAAACTCTAAAGTGTAAAGCTGTTAAAAAATAAGTTATTTGCTGTGGCAAACAATCGACGTACAGTTTGAATTGTCAAAATGAGTGAAGGACAATAGTTAGCAATGGCGTCACGTATTTGCGAACTCAATTGACTAAATATGTATTTGTTGAAAATAAACTTAAAATCAAATTTAACAATTACCTTAATTGTAAATGGATTTAGTATTCAGAGCTAAAATTAAATATTTTAGAGTTGTCTTGGCACCAGATTAAGTAATGTTTTCAACTTCGCCATTATAACTATCAGGAATTCTAGAATTGAGGCCAAATATATACCTACTCTGTCCTTAATTTATATAAGAACTGGACCTAAATCCTCGCAGAGAGTACGTGACCATTGTTTCTTATACCTAGGCCCGCTGTTCATTAGTAGCTTGACAGGTGGATAATAATATTATTATTTCTATGCTGCTTTGATAAACAATTCTGGGTAATAATTGTATTGTGAAGAAAAATCTCACGAGACATTTTTGAAGTACCTACCTATATTAAACAGTGGATACGTATCAATCATAAAGTTTGAAAATAATAATGGACAAAATATATAATGGTTATTTGATATATTTAATACAATTTTCTTGGAAATTCTAAACTTCACATAATTGTTAAAATATACCGAACCTAACCTAAACCAATTTGTAAATTATTTACAAGATAAAAAAAGTTCATTTAATTAATACTTTCAACTAGAATTACATTTTATCTGTGTTTCGTCCATTATCATTTTTAAACTTTATGTATTTTGACACGTTTCCTAAATAGTTTTGAATTTATATTGTCTGTTAAAAAAATTGTGATTTTTTACTGAACTACAATCTTTTACCTTGCCCGTCTGCTGCCTCGAACAATCGTAGAGTGTGGTAGAGTGTGTAGCTCTAATAACAATCCAATAATCTAGTAGGTACACGTCAACAATATAAACTACTATCACACACAGGCAAGCACCCGACTTTGTCACAGCGTACCTACCTGAATTTACATTATACGGTGCGAAATTCTTCCTAGCTGTAGACTGCGTTCTAACTTAGAGAGCCTAGTAACCTGTTTTATCCACGTCGACCCGAAAATTCACTCCAAATTAGTATTTTATGGGTTTGATATGGGTACTTAGGAAGTTGGGAACAGGCAGGAATTTAATCCATTTTAGGCTGATGCCCATTTCTTCCCGGTCATAGTTAACAAGTTGTAGGAACTCTTGGCGATTCGAGGTCGAATAGTTTTGTGTCGTTGGTAATTTGTTCTCTGAGATTGTAACTAGTAAATATAACTCGATTAGATTAGATTAGATTTATTTAATTCATGATAAAAATTACAGTAAAATTTGCGTTAATGTCAAAATTACAAGAATTCATACCGTGATCGTCGAAGTAATGTAAAATAAAAATAATTCCCTAACTATAGTAACGACTGCTTGGTAATTCTGGAGAGAATTATCAGGTAATATTACAGTTAGTGATGTTTATTCGGTTCTTCGTGTAAGTCGTGGTAGTTTTTTGATTTGACATTTTTCCTCTCAAGCAGAGAGACTTGGGTTGCAGGCCGAGCTTTGGCACCTCTGAGTTTTTCGGAATTTCTGTATAAAATTACATTTAAAATTTACCATTAGCTTTTGCGATGAAAAATGATGAAATGCGTGCGTGTGTATATGTGAGTTCTTAATACGCACTGGGCCCGCGTAGGAACTCTATCCCAAGCCTTCTCATTCTGAGAGGAGATTTTTGCCTAGCAGTGGGACGTGTGTAGACAGAACGGAGACAATGACAATCTCTTTTTCTCTCTAGTAAATAGGCCTTATTAAGGTTCAATTAAGTAATTTTAATAAAATAATCATATTTTTTTTCAGTTCTTTTTTTATATCGCCGATAAAGGCTTGTTTCCAAAAAAATGCAATCACGATGAAGTTACCCTGCATGTAAGTAAAAAACAAACCCCAATTAATTTTTACAAAAACTGTTGTGCAGTAGTCTCAATGTGTGGCTAAGAAGCCAAGTACAAAATAACAAGAGTTATTTTTCTGTCATCATTGAAATAAATGATTATTAGAAAGAAACACCAGACGACCAGACGACCACCAGACTGACGACCAGATGGCCTAGTGGTTAGAGACCCTGACTATGAAGCTTGAGGTCCCGGGTTCGATTCCCGTGTCGGGGCAGATATTTGTATAAAAATACGAATGTTTGTTCTCGGGTCTTGGGTGTTTAATATGTATTTAAGTATTTATCTATCTATATAAGTATGTTTATCCGTTCCCTAGTACCCATAACACAAGCTTTGCTAAGTTTACTTTGGGACTAGGTCAATTGGTGTGAATTGTCCCGTGATATTTATTTATTTATTATTTATTTATTTAAACAGATGCAGTAAGCACAAAAGTGTATGAGCAGTTCTTCAGCTCAAAATGATGTACACAATCTCCTATTATCACGCCAGTAGAGTCGTGGGTACATTGTGGGATTTGTGGGCTTTATAACCGTTATTTCAACTAGACCGTAAAAGTTACTAATGAAGAAGTAAAAGAAAGATGAAGAGGGAAAATAATTTTCCGTCTTGGGCGACATGATATTATGTTGTTCTTGTTAGGTTTTAAAAGTAGAAGGAAAGCGAGGAAGAGGGAGACCAAGGTTTACAAAAGAAATAAAATAGAATAAAATCAATCGTGTTCTAGAAAGAGGTCAAGATAGTTGAGCAGATAAAATAGAGACAAATTTATCAGCTTCAAAGAAAAGAGTATAACTCTCAAGTTTTAAGAAGAGTCGTTCATCCATTTCTGCTGCTGACTGTACTTGTCTGTGATTAGGGTAAGGTGTTGTTATTAGTAAGAAAGTAAGCTAAAAGTTTTAGTAGATATTTATTTATTTTTAATAAGTATTACCTACTTATCGTCGGGATAATGCAATACCGCGTAACTAGCACTGGTAAATACTGCGTATCTGTACAACACCCATAGGGAAAATCCGCGTAACTGGCATTGGTTAATACCGCGTATCTAACAAATGTAGTCAAATTAAGATTTCCCGCCAACGAACGTAAAATCCTGACTAGAAACGTTTTAAGCTTCTCCTCTAAAGTGGGGTACGCAGTATTTACTAGTGCTAGAGGTAACGCCACCAGAGTTGAGGCCATGCACACAACCACATCTCATGTAATGACAGCGGGATTATGACGTTGTGTTGTCGTTAAACGTCAACACAACGTCAAAATCCCGCTGTCATTACATGAGATGTGGTTGTGTGCGTGGCCTCAACTCTGGTGGCATTACCTATAGTTACGCGGTATTGCACTATCGCCGACGTTATTTATTGTTCACAGGTCATTGCAGGTCTATATTGGAAATACTTTGCCACAAAGCTACTGGACCTATTGGACACAGCATTTTTTGTTGTACGCAAAAAGTCTAGCCAGATTACCTTTCTCCATGTGTACCATCACACGTTCATGGTACTTGTGTCTTGGACCTGCCTCAAATACGACCCTTCTGACCACTGGGCGTTCATGGCAGTCTTGAATTGCTTCGTGCATACGACCATGTATACGTATTATTGCTTGGCCGCCTTGGGGCCTTCTTATGCAAAGTATTTGTGGTGGAAGAAGTACCTGACAGGAATGCAACTGGTAAGTCTCAACTAGTGAAAAAAAATAATCAGGATTTGTAGACAATTCTATTTGCTTATATATCAGATGGTGACAGCTTTAGATCTACGATATTATTAAACTTTTAATATTAAGCCATGATAAATATAATTAACTCTTTAATGTATGTACATTTTTTATGAAAACGACTAAGTGTTAAAGCTGTAATCTCAAGATCAGGAAAAAAACGGAACCCTTATAGGATCACTTTGTTTGTCCGTCCGTCCGTCTGTTGTCACGACCCTTTATCTCGGGATCGCGTGCAGATATCGAGTTGAAATTAAAACTATAAGTATTCTCAAGACTACAGCCCCTTGAATCTGTGAAAAAATCAAACGTCTAAGTTAACTTAAAAAAAATACGGCCGCTTTTTGCCGCAAAAACCGTATATTTCGACATTCTTAAGAGAATCAAAATTTATAGGGTATTTTCCGCTGACCTATAACTATGCAATTTGGTAAGTAGTACCGTCTTATACTACAAGTATAGGGAAAAATCTGAAACTATACATTTGTAATTTTGTAAGGTGGTCCCGCACTGCGTACATTTTACTTAAGGGCTCTGCTAACACTGAATTATAATAGATCGGTTTACGGCGTGTATTTTGACATACTTACAAATTTGTACGGAACCCTCGGTGCGCAAGTCCGACTCGCCCTTGGCCGGTTTTTTTTTTGAGCACAGCAAAACTATCAGCTACAAGAACACACATTGCTTAGCAAATAAGGCACCATAAATCTCCAAATAAGCTGCTCTGACGCTTCCTAAGAGATTATGGCGAAGTAATTCGTATTCTACGCCATTAGGAGAGTGGAGTGGAGCCCTGAAACTTTTTATTCAATGACCGTCCGCTTGCCATCGAGTAGATTAATGACCTAGAAAATAAAGTCTATAGGAAATGTAAGTTCGTGAGGAAAGCCTCTGGAATAAAACAATTTGAAACGCGGTTTGGCCGGAAGATTAAATAGCCTTTTGCGGAAATTTAAAATACATTTTCAGTGCTCGCCGCTTGCTATTTGAGGAAAAAAATATCCGTGAAAATAAAAATCAACAGCTACACTAATAAAATTTCTAAATAAAATGGTTACCTAAAACATGGTCAAACATAGCTCAAAACCGGGAAGAATGTATTTTAATGGTTCATTACAGATTTTTATTGCAACAATTCACAGACAGATTCATGCCCACTTTCCACTGCGCGCGGAGTGGACTGTGTAAGTGTGCACGGACTCCGTTTCATTCCTGTTAACTGTAAGCGCTTCCACTGAACTTCTATGAAATTAGCGGAGTTCATACGGAGTCCGCGCCGCTCGCATTGGAAGACGTGTAGTTTTGAGTAAAATTATCTGAGTAGCAATACATACATTGCGAGCCTTGAAATTATCCATCGCATCACAACTAGTTTGGTAAACCTGCAATCTATAGCTACTCGCACGATTTTACTTGTATTATCAAAAGTCGGCTTCAGACATCCCTTTTTTCTCCTCCAAGTTTTTTTATTCCCAATTGTTTTTTATCAACAGGTTCAATTCGTTCTTGTCTTAGGCCACGTGATGCTGCAGACGTACCGGAGTCAGTGCCCCATGCATGCAGTCACATACTGGGTAGGATGTTCGAACTTGTTTCTATTCATCATTCTCTTCGCCGACTTCTACCAGAGGCGTTATGGCAAGACGAGAAACTTGAACATTGAAGGGTTTGCTTGTACTACGCAGAGTTGTGACTAAATAGTAGAGGATTAAAATAAATGACAAATAAACAAGTATCGATTTCTTACTTAAAGCTGTAATACCTTACCTTGCATACTAATTAGGACGTCGGGACCTTCAAAAAAAGTATATATAGACAGGTATTGTTGGTTCCCTTAAAGACCGTTAAGGACTACCGACCCTCGTTACTCCAGCAGCCATGTAATTTTTCTGGAAAATATTCCGATGTTATTGGATCTTTAATAGGACGTTTGAGGGTACTACACTAGGCAGATTTTCCTAAGTCTTCGACCTCGAGGACCCTGTGCTAACTTGAGAGGGGGTATCTGCTATAATATTAGGCAACAACGTAAACGGCTCGACCACTTAGATCTTCTTTTGCTCGTTTTCCTCGTTGCATCCACAAAACGAAAACAAAAGTTATTTTTAATTCTAGTTTTTACACCATTCACTGCACGTAATTTGCTGCTAATTGCAAAATTTAATTCCAAACCCTAAGGGGCTGGTTCACCACCCATTGATTAATTTTAACTGACGGATAAATGTGATGCCGTCTCCGTCTATTCGAACAAAACAAACAGAGACGGCATCACATTTATCCGTCAAATAAATTTGATCAATGGATGGTGAAACAGGGGGTTAATCTATTAAGATAGCAAAAGTTCACTCATAAATTCTACACCGCCTATGGTAGGTACTTTCACAGCTCAACTTTCAAGTAATGGCGTTATGAAACAACTACACCCGTAAACCTTTACACCTAGGCGGTAAGATAATAAACTTATTCAGCCTTTAGTAAGACCATTAAGCATTGTTATAAAACTAAAACTAGTACAAGCATAAAGATACAGATTGATTTATACGACTTTAGGAACTCGAGAGCAGTAAAGAACTTATAGTTGTTGTATAAACGCTTGCGTTAAGACGAAACAAGAGCAATTACAGGAGAAGTGCCATTAGTATTTATGGGCTCACATTGCTTTGACCTCCTTGAATGGTTGGAGAGTAGGGCAATGTGCACGTGCATGAATAGTGTAAGTCTCATTTGAAAACATAAAGTACTTGTGGGAATTGCTTTTGATTATTTTCGTACTTGCTAGTACTGCCACTTTTGACAGAGGCGAAAATATGCAGGTGAAAAATACGTCCACAGTAAAATTGTCTCAGCTATTTTTACGCTTTTCACCTATATTTACAGGTCAGATTTAAGCCAAAATTACGAGTTCTATTAACCACCTTGGTTTGGGGGCTTATGACATTTCACTAATTTTTATGGAAAAATCAACATCAATTACAATGACATGATCTCAATCGGGACTAGGCATGTTTACAGTATCTTTCTTTTTATAAAAATCAGAGTTCGAAAAGCCGTTTGGTTCATTATCAAGAGGTAGGTAATGGAACCAACTAGATAGGACACATGTTGCTTTAACCTAAAAACAGAATTTCGCAGATAACTTTTCGCAAAATAAAAATTTTGACACAAGCTTTTTTTTTCACTGTACTTGCTTTGCCATCCAAATTACGTATCCATACCAAATTTACTTATAATCCATGCCATTAACCGTTGAAGCGTTTCCTCCATAGAAGACGATCCTGGCCGGACCATAAGAATGTTGCTACCAGATTATTGTTTTGACATGACATCCAATTTACATAATAATATCTGTACCAAATGTCAAGTCTCTGACCACTGGAAATGGGTCAAATATAACGTGTAAATAAACATTACGAATTTAATTTCCGTTAAGTTAAATAGAACTAGGGATATACGATATACATCGATGCATCGAAATCTCTTGATGTTTGCAATGCGATACATCGAATCGATCCGATGTTTTGAAAAGCTTTCGATGTATTCGATGTATCGATGTATTTTCATAAAACATCGAATCGATGATAACCAATTAATTTCAAAAAAAACTCAGTTTGATCTCTAAACTACTATCAAAAAACTTTTTTCTTTAAGTATACATGGCTTTTACTTTTTTTAAATAAACAACATTTGAATCAGCGATGATTTGCATGAAAAGTTGTATTTTCTTAGTATACAAATTTCTTGGACATTCAGCATCCTTGAACACACACAATGTGATTTGGACAATGCTGGTGTAGGAGTAGTATATAATTATAAATTTGATGTTTGCATGGAGTGTCAGAGAGCTGACTATAGCATTGTGATGTAATGTCAAAAAAAGTACTCGATGTTCAGAAAACATCGATGTTTCTAACCGATACATCGGAAGACATCGATGCTCAGTTCTGATATATCTCATCGAAAAAAACATCGATGTTTTTTCGAAGTGGACACCCCTAAATAGAACTCGATTGAAACGATCTAGGTGAATGTTTATGAAAAGTAAAGCTTTCTAAAGTTCACGCCCTGTTTATATTCATTTCATATACAAACAATATCGGTGAAATGTGTGACAGAAAATAATAATATGTGTGTAAAGTTTACGGACTCCTAAAATAAGCAAACAATAATATTGTTCATGTGTAGGAGGAAGATATTGCTGAAGTTATTAAACTGGTCCTCATGTTAGGTCTACCCACTCAAAAGAGTAGTATAAATCATCTTAACTTAAATGAAGTAAGAACTTATCTATTATTTCCCTTACTTTGTGAGTAGGTAGCCTCTCAATTTGAATTTTTGGAAAGTAATTGTGTCGTTTCGTGAGATGATGTTAATTCGACATGGTTAAGGTTACGTACGTGTAATTCATTACTGTAGATAAAACACATGAAATTAACAGATAATAAGATGTACACATAATGTACAAAAGGCGAATTTATCCCTTAAAGTTAACCTTTTAACGATTGACAGGACATCAAAAAAAAAAGTAGACATGCAACGAAGAGAAAAAGAACCGAAATCTAAAATACACTAAACATAATGAATGTTTCTTTATGTGTTCAAGAAAAAGACGTTTTGTGATAATTTTAACAGAAAAAAAAGTCTTCAAAGAACGCACAAGGTCCAAGGGTAGTATTTTTACTATAATTTGAAAAAAAAAAAACTAATTGAGAACCTCCTCTTGTTTTGAAGTATCGGCTGAAAATAAGGTTTTTGGTACCACCAATCAATACTTTTTATGAACTCTCAAAACGCTGAACTAAAAATCTAAATTTACTGTTAGTTAAAAAATTAATGAGTTTTCAGGATGTCATAGTGTTTTTTAGTAAAGTTGTGTCTTAGGATTATTGTTTACTAGCTGTTTACCCGCTGCTTCGCTCGCGTGAACCATAAACATTTCAAAGAAGCAAGCAAACAAAGAAGAACAAACAAACTACCTAACTCAAAAGTTGACTGGTAGAGACCCCTTAAAAGGATAAGTTCGCCTTTATACATACATATCTCAACGGTTGTCAATAGTGCTTTTTTTGTACAATAAAGAGTTTACATACCTACATACCTACTAATAAACAAACAAATACATTTTCACGTTTATAATATTAAGTATGGATTGTTGTTGTCATGTACCGTATTAGTTCTGTGGTTGGTTTTGCATTGGTGTTTTTTACATTTTTAAAAAGTAGCTAACTAGACAACAATGGAATTTGTATGCAACTTTGCTAGAAAGTTTAGCGTTCCAGCAATTTTATTTTTATTTTAGATTAATCGTCTACACTCTACAGTGCACTTTGACTTCTAATGTGTAGGGAACAATGACAACTTTTACGGATATATTCGAACAAAATAAATTCCGGGCCCAGCTTATCTGCTGTTTTAAACTTTCGTGATTTTCACTGATAATAATAATAATGTGGTCCTATTTTAAACGCACGCGTTCACTTTTCGCCACTGATGTGTACCTAATGAACTCACACCTCAAGTCAAGTAAGATTAGCTGATCTTAAGAGGGCATTTTCGAGCTAGCTTAGCCTCAAGGATTAAGCCTTTAATACGGGCTTAAGATTGTGGATAAGACCAAACTTCCCGGTCACGAAGCTTCTTATTGACAATCGATAATATATTGATTAAGTACATTCCGGCTTAGATTTTAGAGAGGAAAGGTAAATAATACGGATTATTCCATTCAAATTGAAGCTCTGCCTAGTGAAGATGGACGACAAATCAAGTAAACCAATAACAATAACCAATAGTGTAAAATCTCCCTTTGAGAAATCTGTCACCAAATAATGGCTTTTGCTGCACTTGATCGGCCTGCCTAGAGTCGGACAAGTGTATCGATATTGCGTATCATAGCAAATAACATTATTATTCGTAAGAAGAAAAAAGAAAAATTACTGCTGATGGACTGGTATAGCTTGTCTAATTTAAAATGACGCGCCCCACCACCGCATTTGACATACAGGATTTGAAATCCTGTATATCAAATGCGGTGGTGGGGCGCGTCATTTTAAATTAGACAAGCTCTATCTGGGCATTTCAAAGAAAAGTGTACCATATTTTTTTTTTAAATGTGGTAATAATTGGGGTTTTCTTACTCAGAATCAAGAGCCTTATTGATTTTGATGATAAAAAAATGTCAATAATTTTTTTGTCAGTTTTGTGATGTTTTTTTCATACAGTTTATATGCTGGCTCGTCACAAAACTAACACATTTTTTTTATGGAAAAGGGTTTCTTTTCTTTGGAAATGCCCACCTACTAGTGCGTTATTCGTGACCAAATACTCCTAATGACTTTTAAAAATTGTAATAGGTACTGGCTAGTATTACCACTCTGTTGATCTCCACTCGATATTCCCGTGTTACACGAATAAAGAATACATTCGATAAGTATAAAATTTGTAGACATTCCATTAAAAACCGACTTCTTCATGCATCATTGGTCATATTATCAGATCTAGATGACATTTTGAAATCGTTTTACGAATCATAAACTCTGAATTGAGATCGTCCTCCGTTTTTTTGAAGATGGTCCAAAAAGTCCGTTATCCCAACATTCACCGGTAAATAAAAACCATCGTAATCTGTGCACTAGATAAGGGTTGCCATTATTTGTAGCTGGAGGCAAGCTATTATACGCCCCGTCGATGCCTCTGGATTTATTGGGATAAAAGAAGTAAAAAATATTGTCTGTTTTGTGAATTATGCTGCTTGTTAAGTTATTTATCACGTTCTACCTTCTCCTTTGGAAATTACGTGAGATTACGCTATTGATGTTTTTCACAGGTAGAAAAACTGTGTTGCCAAAGCAAGAAGATATAGCGTTACCAATTCGGTCCTATGATGACCAAAAAATTTAATTAATTCCCAGTTTGTTATATTCATTAGTAAAAAATATGTATTTTGGCAAGTTCCGTTTCCATATCGAGGAAATACAGGGAAATACATCATAAAATTACATATGCATTGACAGACCCCGTATTCTGTATGCAAATGTAATAAAATAAATTACATTCTTTTTTACGCACCAATCTATAAAACATAGACGGTCTGCACTCATTTGTAGCTGTAAATTAACAAGGGTATAAAACATATATATGTTTTCGAAGCAATTTCGCTACGAGTACATACTGATTTAGTATCGCCTAATTTACATTTTTTTATGTCCGCTATGAGCCTTGGGGCCGCGTCGAACTCATCTAATTTAACATTCGCGCACTCATGTTCATACAAGTACATATTAAGTTTAAAGAGGCAATCATGTAAAATTGCGCCGAGCCTATCTAATGGCTGTTTAATGCTTATTGGATCTCAATTCCACTACACACGATAACGTTCAGTGCTGATGTGATTGGAAAACTTTATGGAACCATTGTATTTTCGTGAAAAGGTTCACGTAACGACTTTTTTCAAATGTAAATCAAGTTTATATGGTAACCTTTATGAAAAGTTGGTTTCGGTTTAATACGAGATATTCAACGCACGTAGAAGTTTTATACGTGTATGCAGATATATTGTTTTTTTTTTTATTTTCTGTCTGACTTGGATTTTTGGTAAATCTAGAAATGCGGCAGCGTGTCAAGCTAAGTTCAAGCAAAAGGAACTGGCAAAGCAGCGCCGTGCCTAATTTTACACGAACCATTTGGAGCCACTTTTGACCCCTTCGTTACTCAAAATATATTTTAACACAAACACACCAAATGTGGTTTATTTATTGATACCAACAAGATTAACTGAACTCCAAATTTTATAAATATGGTTTAAACGGTTATTGAGCTACGGACGTCTAAATATCGCCATTTTTCCACTGACACACTAATCTAATCAAAAACCTTGCCCACCTACAGATGTCCTAGAACCACGAACGTTCAATTTTGGCATCTAGTTAGGTAATTTCGTGTAGGTAGGTATACATAGGAAAAAAATAGAAAACAGTGAATTTTTAAAATTTGAAATAAGTTTATTATAGTTACATTACTAGGTACTACTAAAAAATAAATCTTTATTATTTATTAATTTATTTACATACAGTTAAGTGGTTTATGTAGTATTATTTGTATTTGTGTATTGTTCCGTGAGTCACAAAGGGTTCTGGCAGAAAATCAGCGCTGCGCAGGCGTCTAACGTCTCACCAAAATGGGACACACATGCCGAAATGTGTATGTACTTATTTACTATTCATATTTGTGATTTTTGTTCATTTATGTGAAATCGTGTATATTTTCTTGTAAACTACAAATACAAGTATCTTCTTGTGAAAGTGAATAAAATGTCTTCTTGCTTTCTTTGAAAGTCAAATTTTAAGCTTCAATTTAACATAAGTATTTACTTTTAATATAAGGATTTATATTAATAAATATCAAACACTGTTGTAGCAGAGGAAACAAACAAATACTTTTATATTTGTCTAGGATGTTATTTGTTCTTACAAATGATTTCAGGATTATCTGCAGAACTTGGCACTAATTAAGATCTCAATCCTTTTGTTGGCGAAGTCCACAACCCAGCATATTTTTAGAATTTAACTTGAAAACATCTTTCGGATCGGCAAACGTAGCGTGGGACGTCCTCAGACTCGGTGGAGCGATGATCTTCGCAAGGCGGCTGGCAAGAGCTGGATGAGAATGGCCGAGGATCGTGCTCAGTGGCGTGCCATGGGAGAGGCCTATGTCCAGCAGTGGACGAACATAGGCTGATGATGATGATGATGAACATCTTTCACATTTATGTTTTTGGTAGCGTATCGTACCAACTAAACGAATCTAGATAGTGCTCCACTAGTTCTTACATGCAAATCTGCTCGACATACCAAAGTTTAAACCAGAGTCCTTATTGTCTAACGCACTTGAAATCGCAATCATTTTCACCACTTCTTTCCATCACACGGTGTAGGATGAGAGTAGAAAGAGATGGTAAATGTCATCACGAGCGTCCGCGCGTTGGACGCATTAAGTATAATCATCAGAAGTGGCTAGAAAATGGAATATAATGCGTGTAAAATATATTAAACTACAGTAAGATAATATTATCATTGAACTATTTAAATACCTATAATGTATAAGCACGTTGAAACAATATTTTGTTTAGCTGTACACTTCCTAATTCCCAACTTTCCTTTTTTAACGAATTCCGACCTCTTAGAAACTCTAAATGCCCCAATTCAGCAAACGTGACATGGTTCACTTAGGAAAATTCTTAAATTTTTCTTTCAAATTTGCATATTAAGAGCAATTTGTTTCCAATAGAAATCATCAGAACCGTTGAAGCAAAAATACTAGTAGCGCATAGGTTTCACAAAGTCCAATCGCATAAGGAAACCTTCGTATATTACAGTTGGTATCGCAGAATTTCCAGAATACGGTACAATACAATGGAATTCTTTTGTAAATCACGACGCAGGTATTAAACCTTTCCTGTTTCCTTTGTGAGGGTACAATTGTACAAGAAAACTGACAAAATATCTCTCAGGGCCTCACGATTTGAAGCACGCAAAGTCCGAGGCAATAAAAGTAATTTGCACACGACATACTCACATATTTCAATGTAACTACACCATTTTGTCACACCTGCGGTTTTTAATTAGCAGAGAGCATTATACGGGTTCATGCCTTTGAGCGTAGTGCTCCTTTTCCTAGAAAATTTTAACTCGGAGTCTATGACCGGGGAAACTACCGACCAGATTTTTTTTTTAGTTTAAGCCAATTTTCGCCTGGATAGGTAGCAAAAAAATCGTTGGAGTTTATCGCTACTTTTATACTAAGTATATCGCTTTTGTAGAAGAACTCGTGACACAATTACAAAATTATTGTCATTTCAAAACTAAACTTGTTGTTGTTGTACATTAAGTTCAGTTTTGAAATGACAATAATTTGCAAATGTGTCAGTGTTCTTCTACATGAGCAATATATACAAGGTGCCCCAAAACCCTACGATAACTTAGTACCGGGCGAAATACCAAGTTATGTAAAAAATCGATGCCTTTTTAGCTAAGCGTTAATAGACATTTTTTTCGAAAATGATATGATATTTTTTCGAAAGTCTATGTTATTTGTATCTATTATCGCTTAACTAAGTGACATGGTTTTTTTCTTATTTTTCCAGTATTGGTATAACTTGACATTTCGCCCTGTTCCAGGTTGTCGTTGAGTTTTGGGACACCCTGTATACTATGTTTATTATTTAATGGTTGTCGAGATGAGACCGCCTATATTGTCTACCTATTTTTATTTTGTGTTGATTCACTCTACTGATAAAGAATAAAGATTCAATAAAGAATATTTGAATTGTATTTTTTAAATTGTAGTCCAGGGAAAGGATAAACTTAAGGATGAAGCTTATAACCATCTCTATATAGCGAAAAATTACATGCCTACTAGCCCTTCCTTGTCCAGTTATCCATCCGATATGCGGACCCACTCCAGAGGATCATGTGGAAACATGATAAAACCGATGAATGACGAGGGTAATGTTTTTTTGACTAAGTATCCGTATATAGTTATGACTATTTCTTCTTTACGCTCTGCAGTCTTAGAATCTTAACATAATACAGAACAAAAGATTTATCTTGTAAAAAACAACGAACTTGTTTTTAGTTATTTTTTTAAAACGTCTCCTACTCCTATGCCCATACGTTGTTGCTAAACGGGTCACGCCCTAATTTTGGACATACTTTTTCCCTAAAAGCTAGTATGTAGATGACATGTGATCAGACATGCAAACTAGAAGTTCCGACAGGCTCTACCTCCATCAGCGAAGTTTGAATATTTATGAACAATTTGTACTGCTAACACGATAGTGTAACTATTTGATTTGCTGTATTCAAGAAATAGTATAATTTTCTAGCTCATTTCAAAAGCAAAGATGGTGCATAGTTTTTGCTTCACGTCTAGACGTGACGTGATGTGACGTGCCTTGGCGTTTGCTTTAGGCTGAACCAAGGGGCTGAACTCGAGCAAATGAATCAAGTTTCTAAGAGCCAACACAGGTTATTATCGGTTGAGAACTTCGTAAAAGGAACACAAAATCCGGGAGAACTTTTTATGGTTCATTAAAACCTAGAAGTTTGTACAAAGTGAATAAGTAGAAAATTAAAAGTTTATTTATACTTCGTAGAAGTCGAACAACACGAACATTTAATTGAAATATGTAATTTCAGGTCATTACAAAACTTTTAGTAGTCAATGATACTATCAAATCGTTGCCTGGCATATTTCTAAGCTTATCTCGTAATATAAAACGCTATAGATGAATAAATTCCAAAAACTAAGCTTACAAAGTTAATGCTATGTTCAAGCGTTAGCGTTGTACGTCAAAAGATACAGCTTTACAAAGATATACGACTTCGGTTTAAATTTTAACGCCCTATGCATGTCCATGGTAATCTCGAGATGTTACGTGGTCGGTATCCAACAACTTACCCCATAAACAACCGAAAATCTTCCGTTCCCACACAATTTCTCTCCACAAGTCAACACTCTCATTCATAGAAATTACCTATCTAAATATTTGCGGGCAAGTGCGAAGTCGAATAATTTGCCCATTTTCGCGTGTCAAACGTAATAAAATTGCTGCGCAGAGCAAGAGAGGGCAATAAAGGGGACTCTGCCTTCATATCACTCTCAGGACGAGGTTAAATGGCTGCGGTATGTGCTTTATGGGCAACTTTGCTAATGCAGACCACCGTAACCTCAATCACGTGAACATTAAGGCCAGTCTTCATCATGATAGCCAACCGAAGGACATCATTCGGCGGACGATCCTGATGATGATAGACATAAGTCTTCCCCAAAGACCAAATTATTTGAATACAACCAATTTAAATATTTTTGATTGGGGTTACATGTTATACCTAGTTTGACAAGCGTTTAACACATTCACATTACATTTAAGTTCATTCGATCAAATAAAAAAAACGGTTGTGCGAGTCGGACTCATACATTATGGCTTCCGTACCTCCGTTCAATGTTTTAAAACAGTAAAACATCGCTGAAATGTAAACATTATAATCGCAAAGTTGTAATTAGGTAAACATACGAACAGCATAGGATCGCTTGCGTTGCCTAGCAACTCCTAGTCACCGATTAAAAATCACCTCGTATCTGCGAAGAGATACTATTAGCGGTTGAAACGCTAGTTGGACTACCCTTTTAACACCAACAAACAAACACAAACTATTTCAATAATAACAAACTATTTCTATGAAGTGCTGCACCAACTGTGAATTGCGAGAAACTGCTTTAATTAGAGGTTATAGTAGTTATACGTATCGTTAATGAAGTTAATTACGTTTCATGTACTTTACTACACAGGCTGTTCCAAAACTCAATGTTAACCTGGTACCGGGCGAGAAGTAAAATTATACCAGTTCTGAAAACAATAAGAAAAAAATGCGTGTTCTTAGTAAAGCGATAATAGAGTCACATGAGCCATGAGTTAATGACATATCTTTTTTTTAATCTTAAAAAAATTAAACTAAATAATTCAATCAAATACGTTTTACATAATATGTAAAACGAGTCCTTAATACTAATTTTAAGGATTTTGCGTGGGTCGGTTAGCGAAAGACTGAGTTGCTCACGCGTAATTAGTTACAATACGAGTAGATAGTACATTTTTTATATAAATCATAATTTCCCATGCATGCAGTTTTTTGTTTTTTTTTTTAACTTAGTACATATAACCTAAGTCTGAGTGCGCATCCGTCCCTTCCCTCTCAAAACTACTTAACCTGTATATATAAAAAATGAAAAGGTGATTGACTGATCTATCAACGCATAGTTAAAACTACTGAACGGATTGTGCTGAAATTTCATATTCATATTCATTTATTCATTCAGATTCATGTTCATTACATTAATAGATGGTAGGTACATGACACCCTGTCAGGGCATAGAATGTCAATCTATTCTAACAATTTGGCACGCAGACAGCAATTATGACGTAACTAACAGGGAATAAATAAGATCTATATTTTCGCTTCAAGGTGGCCCTATTTCCTTAACTATAATTATTAAAGACTCCAAATTATGTTCTAATATATCATCATCATCATCATATATTTAAGAGCTAGGCTCTTGTCGGTGGAGTTATTTCCAGCTTATTCTACATTCCGATCTTTCCTTCACTTCTTCATTAAATGAGACGTTTATTTTATGGTATATAAATAACTCGAAAACTATGGAAATTGCGAAACATGTATGAATAGGTGAATAAAATTGCGCACCCTAAAGGGTGCTTTACCTTCAGAGTCTACAGGTAGAGCATCCCTTGGGGTACGCAATCGCGCAATACTTAGAGTCAAGCGGAAGTCTAGAGTCTAGACTTCTGCTTGACTGTATTTATTGGGACATCCTGTATGTACAGTTAGATTTATGAACTGTTTATTTATTGACAAAAAAGTTTACATAACATTATATTATTAACCAATGCGTCACGAAACTTAGACTAATAATTATTATGTTTCACAACAATTAAAACACCCCTACTCCATATATTGTTTACTATATATTCGCGGAATCCAAATACCTACCTATTTGTTTCCGCAATGCCATACCTACTATCTACGTGGTGGGCTAGTGGTTTGACCTATGGTCTCTCAAGCAGAGGGTCGAGGGTTCGATTCCGGGCTCGCACTTCTGAGTTTTCGGAATTTATGTGCGAAATTACATTTGTATTTTACCATGAGCTTTACGGTGAAGGAAAACATCGTGAGGAAACCTGCACAGGCCTGAAAAGAAATTTAATGGTGTGTGTGAAGTTCCCAATCCGCACTTGGCCCGCGTGGGAACTACGGCCCATGCCCTCTCATTCGGAGAGGAGGCCTGTGCCCTGCAGTGGGACGTATTTAGGCTGAGATGATGATGATACCTACTATACAAGGACTTTTTACTATGTAACAGTATATTTCATACTAATTTAGACGACCAGATGGCCTAGTGGTTAGAGAACCTGACTACGAAGCTTGAGGTCCCGGGTTCGATTCCCGTGTCGGGCAGATATTTGTATGAAAAATACGAATGTTTATTCTCGGGTCTTGGGTGTTTAATATATAATTAAGTATGTATCTATCTATATAAGTATGTTTATCCGTTGCTTAGTACCCATAACACAAGCTTTGTTTAGCTTACTTTGGGACTAGGTCAATTGGTGTGAATTGTGCCGTGATATTTATTTATTTATTAAATACAAACAGAAACATGGATGCATAGAAAAAATCGCAGAAAAAAAAGACCAGCACCGGGAAAAATTAAATAATTTAACAATTTAACAGTATGTAGTAAGTAAACAACACAGAAATCAAGTAAGTACATTTAGAAAATTAACAAGGTCAGGTAATAGAGAACCTTGAATATAATTTCGGAGTGAGATCTTTCAGGTAACGAAATAAATAGGGAGGAAAACATACTTTCTTTCATATTGTTTTATTAGAACTTACATAGCTATGTATGACATAGCTTTGCCATTGCGTAATAATTTCTAATAGTGAGCGCACTGAATGTCGAATGGAGTGGACCCGGCAAATCAGCATTAGGGAAACGCGGACCTGTCCTGAACCACACCATGTAGTTGCCCTGTCTAGACAGCCGAGTAACCTCACCAGTTGTTATTATAACGCTATGGCTATATTCCTCCGAATTCCCTGAACATGACAGTCAATTCAAATAATATTATATTGGATGTTCGCGAATGATAAGCGAGCACGCGATTCTGAGTGTAGATTTCTCGTCAAAGTAATAACTCTAGGCTTCACGTGAACTATGATCAGTCTCTTGGAATGTATTTCAGATGGTTCAGTGATAATATAATATTTCAATCGTACTAATATATATATGTTAATATTATACATTATTTATTATATTAAGTACGAGCTGCTGCCCGCGACTCCGTCTGCGAAGAATTCGTTTATCGCTATCCCGCGGAAACTATGCAATTTTCCGGGATAAAAAGTATCCTATATATTAATCCGGATTATAAACTATCTGTGTGTCAAATTTCATCAGAATCCGTCAAACCGTTTTAGCGTGAAAGAGTAACAAAAATCCATCCATTCATCCATCCATCCATCCATACTTACAAACTTTCGCGTTTATAATATTAGTAGGATTAACGCGAAAGTTTGTATGGATGTATGGATAGTAACCTGAATTAAAATAAACGATAATTTTTATCCCGGAAAATAGAGTAGTTCCCGCGGGATAACGATAAACGAATTTTTAGCAGACAGGGTCGCGGACAACAGCCATTGATAAAATAATGAGAGAAAGAGAGACACATATTTAATACACAGGAAAAAATACATTTGGCACGAAAAGATACAAATAAATGCATCGAATATTACCTATAAATTGGGCACCACTCAGAATAACCGCAACGACTCCATTCCAAAACTAAACACAAAAAAAATACGCACTGTGTGTGTTGACACGAACGCTAGCGGAAAGTGTAGTTCGCAACAAAATCTAAATACAAACCGGAAGCATGTACTTATTGTGTATTCAGTATTTATTCAATTGCAACATTTCTTACTTAAGTGGCAGTGGGCAGGGCACATCGCCCGTAGAACTGACGGCCGATGGGGCCGAAAGGTTCTCGAGTGGCGCCCGCGGACCGGAAGACGCAGTGTAGGTAGGCCTCCAACAAGATGGAGCGACGACCTGGTGAAGGTGGAGGGGACGCATTGGATGTGGATGGCGCAGGGCCGATCTGTTTGGCGAGCCTTGGGGGAGGCTGATGTTCAGCAGTGATGAACTTGATGTTAGAATTCGTAGCAATTATGTGAACGCAATTATTATGTCGAATCTTTTTCTAAGGGTGCGTTTCCACTAGAGCTGTGCGTATTACCAATCAGACCGCAAAAGGTACGGTCTAACGAATTACTCTTTATTGAATTGGTCGTAGTTTCAAAGTAGCATTCCTATTGATGGAAACGCACCCATAGTCAAGCATTAAACTAGGCCCTCAGTCAAGGGTCTAGATTCCGTTTTTGCCATTTTGATTACGGAACCATGAAAAGAGGCCACTAAAACTCAAAATAATTTAAGTTTTTTACACTTTTGCTTGATGTTCGTTTTGCTAATGAGATTTTTGACGCGGCTGTGCGCAAAGTAACTAGATTATTTTTTCCATGCATAAAATAAAGATACATTCTCAAGCACAGCGAAAACTACAGTTGAACAAACAACATTTTTTACAAACATAATAAGACTGTCGTCAGCGAGCGAAACAGCTAAAGAGTGCTCTCAAATGGAAGATCGTGGGTTCGAACTAGGGAATGCAAACCAGTTAACCGGTTAACCGAAAAACCGGTTAACCGAAACTTTTGACCTCGGTTAAAAACCGGTTTTTTATAATTTTCGCCGGTTATTAACCGAATTGGAAATAGTCCTTAAAAAACTGTAAAATGCCTAAAATAGATACCCCAGAATATTCTTCAGACTATAAAATGACGAATATACTAGGGCAGGTCCAAAAGTCTCGGACCCTGTTGATATTAAGACTATGTGGAGAAGATACTCTCAGGACCTCTCGAACTGTCAAGTGAACGCGAGTGACATGCCAGATTGTGAACCATCCAACGGCGGTGACGAACCCTTACAGTTTGATGAAGTTCAAAAGGCTATTATGCGTCTTAAAAATAATAAAGCACCAGGTATCGACGGACTGGCAGGGGAACTTTAGAAATACGGCGGGGGTGAAGCCCAGTCTCGCCTGTTCGAGCTATTACTCTTGGTATGGCAGCAGGAGCGGCACCCTTCCGAGTGGAATATGGGTATAATCTGCCCAGTGCACAAGAAGAGGTGCAAGAAGGAGTGCGCTAATTACCGAGGAATAGTACTACTTTCAACTGCGTGTAAAGTACTTTCAAATGTGTTGCTGGCTAGGTTAGAGAAGTATGCGGAGGATATTCTGGGAGACTACCAGTGTGGATTTCGGCGCAACAGGAGCAGTCGACCAAATTTTTCTTCTCAAACAGCTTATGGGGAAAAAGTGGGAGTTTGCGCAAGATCTGCACGCTCTCTTTGTGGATTTTGCGAAAGCCTATATGACAGCATAAACAGGCAGTCACTCTTCTCTATACTCAGAAGCTTTGGAATCCCCGATAAGCTCGTACGAATGATTATAGTAGCTACGGGTGTAAGTAAGTTGCGAGTTAAAGTAGGAGGAGAGTTAACCGACGAATTTGAAGTAATTACTGGTCTAAAACAGGGAGATGCATTGTCATCGAACCCAGGCTCGCACCTCTGAGTTCTTCGGAATTTATTATTTCTAATAGGTATATAAAAATCTCGTATCACAGTGTTTGTTATCGAACTCCTCCGAAACGGCTTGACCGATTTTTATGACATTTTTATCTATATTTGGTAGGTCTAAGATTAGGACGTAGACCATTTTTATCCCCCTATTCTTCGCTGACGGAGTCGCGGGCAACAGCTAGTATACGATAAAATTACATTTCTTTACCATGAGCTTTTCGGTGAAGGAAAATGTCGTGCGAAAAATCTCCACTTAAATTTAAATTTTGTGGTACAGGGGCTAGATTTTATATGTACATGGAAAGAACATGTCTATAGTCCAACAAGCTCATGCGCGACCCTCCGCGGAACCCTGTCGCAGTGAGTATTTGCCCCACTTATTAAAAACAATCTTGTTAAGGACAACAGGTTCCGCCGAGCGCCGTGCACGAGCTTGTCAAGGTATAGTCACCTTTATCTGAAAAATGAGATTTTAATCTCAAAATGTTGAGCTCGTAAAGTATATTCGGGGTAAGAAAAGGTTCGTCATTTTTCGACTCTATGTCAACGAATTAAGGTCGAAAAGTGACGAACCTTTCTTACCCCGACTATACCTACTATAACTTGCCATTGGATTAAATACACTTACGACTACGGCTATATGCTTGAGAGTAAAGAAAATAAAGATACGTTGGGAACATAATCTCATATCCTTTATTTGTTTACACCAATATAATAAATATTGGATGTATTGGAAAACAGATATCAAAGTGGATTTGTCGGAGCGTCTTCATAATTCTCCATTACTCCTTCGTTTCGGCACGGGACCGATCTGTTTGGTGAGCCTTGGGGGAGGCCTATGTTCAGCAGTGGACGTCTTTCGGCTGAAATGATGATGAATAAACTGGGGAACAGATACTCGCAAAGACAGGCTTTTATTTAATTGTAGGGCGATTTTAGAGAATGTACAAGACAAACAGTAAGGCGGGCTTATGCGCGGACCTGGGTTAGCTACTTAACTCTGAGTTAACTGCTAACCCAGCAGGGTTAACAAGTTTCAAAATGTATAGAACTGTCAGTCTTAACCCAGGGTTACCGATTAAATTTTTTAACCCTGAACTGTGCAAGTGGCTGTAAGAAGAATAAGATTAATATGTTAAAATGATCTATGTATTAATTATATCTGCAAAGCGATCCGAGTGTCACATACCGACGATGCTTTTCAATCAGCGCTGGGATGCTATGCTGAGCCAGTATCCGATTCGCAGCCGCTAAAATATCATATCACCTATGTTTTAGACTAGGTTGATTTACTGTCGCTTACGTAACGTTTGGTTTACCCCTAGTTTGTTTACGAATTTAAACACTATGCCAAACCAAAAGTATTTCATGGATTTATTTAAGTACAATAATAGCTTTTTCACGACACTGCTCGAAAATGTGGCCATAGATAACCTAAATCCAGTACTCAAAACTGCCTATATACAGTGGTGGTCATACAATTAAGAACGATTTGAAGTTTCCGATTTTTTTTTATCTAAATCATGTCATATGTCTAGTTGTGTTCCTTCTTAGAAGTAACAAGTTATGTTATAAAATAGCCACATGGATAGAGCAAACGGGATTAAGAATAATAGTGTATAATTGCTAACATTTTTTTTTACAAATTTTATTTGTTCTCTATACTAATAAATTCAAATAGTAATGAAGCTGGACAAATAATTAAGAACGATTTATTAAACTGCTCGAGAGTTGTTTTATATGAAACTTAGATTAAATAAATCATATTAATGTGAAGTTGGTATAGAAAAAAAAAGCAATTTAATACATTTGAATTAAAATTAATAGTTAGTAGCATGTCCACGGCTTTTAATTACGGCTTTACACCGGCGAGGCATTGAATCTATCAATTTTTGACATTTCGCAAGAGAAATAGAGTTCCATTCTTCTAAGAAAACGTCGTACAGCTCTCTCAAATTGCCACACTGTCGATATGAAACCTTTTTCTTGACTTCGCACCAAAGATGCTCTATTGGGTTAAGATCTGGGCTGTTGGCTGGCCAATCTAAGACAGAAACTGATTGTGATGTGAGGAATTCCTTAACGGTGCGTGCAGTATGCTTTGGATCATTGTCGTGCTGGAATGTCCAAATAACCGGAAGCACGTCTTCGGCATATGGTAACATTGTTTCTTGCAGTATATTTTTGTATTGGAATTGATCCATGTTTCCTTCTATCAGCCTAACAGGTCCAGCGCCATGTCCAGAAAAGCACCCCCAAATTTTCACATTTCCCCCGCCATGCTTTAATGTCACTTTTGTGTACTTTGGGTCGAATGCTTTATTCGGAGGGCGTCGTACATATCGTTTTCCATCAGAACATACCCTATTTATTTTTGTCTCGTCAGAAAAAAAAGGACGTTTTTCCACTGTCTGACTGTCCAGTTTTCATACCTTCTTGCAAATGCAAGTCGGGCTTGCCTATGACATCGTTTCAACATAGGCACCTTCCTTGCTATCCTTCCGTTCAACTTATTTTCTACCAAACGCCTTCGAATAGTGCGTGCAGAGATTGCTGAAGGGTTTTTTTCGCCAAAATATTCTTTTCTCAACTCATTAGACCCTTTAAAAGGATTTTGTTTTGCCAAACGAACGATATTTCGATCATCTCGACGAGATGACTTTCTCTGTCTAGGTCCACGTGGAACGTTTGAAGTAGTTTGATACGTGGAAAAATGCTTTACGGCATGGAAAACCATTGTTTTTGAACATTGCAGATAGTCGGCTATCTTTTTATACGACCAATTCTTCTCGCGAAGTTTTATTATTACTTCTCTTGTAGATTTATCACAACTTTTATTTTTCCCCGTTGTTTTTATACGAAGTAATCACTTTTAAGACTTTAACAGCACGAAATGGCGCCAAAATTATACGAATAATAATCTACAACCACAGAGCCACACAGTGTTCTCTATTTAAATTTGAAAAAATAATAAACTATTCAGCGTTCTTAATTACGTGACCAGCCAGTAAGTACTAATACTAGGTTCAGATCGAATGTATTAAGTTTCTCTATTAATTTTTTAACCAACTATGTTGCATAAATGAATGTACCGGTAGTACGGAAAAGTTTCGCAATACCGAGAAAAATAAAAAAAATACGGGCAATTAGTTATACTTGTTACTTTGAAAAAATCATCTCAATAAATAATCGTTCTTAATTATATGGCCACAACTGTATGTACATTTAACAGCTGACTCATTTATGGCGCGCAAACACGACAACAATGTTACACTAATCGAAAACAAGACGTATCTGTATATGTATTTCATAATACGATACGACTTTTTGAAAGATAATTTCTGAATTTCATTTCTGGCGTGCTGAATGGACCAATCAAAAGTAATCGTCTGCTGCATGTGATGGATGGATGGATGGACGGACGAACGACGGATGGACGGATGAACAGACGGACGGACTGGATAGACGGGGTGGACTGGATGGACGGGATGGACGGGATGGACAGGATGGACGGGATGGACGGAATGGACGGAATGGACGGGATGGACGGGATGGACGGATGGACGGGATGGACGGAATGGACGGGATGGACGGGATGGACTGGATGGACAGGATGGACGGGATGGACGGGATGGACGGAATGGACGGATGGAAAGATGGACGGATGGACGGATGGACGGGATGGACGGGATGGACGGGATGGATGATTATGATGATGATGATGATGATCATTTCCTCGCATCAGTCGTGAAAAGCACAATGTTTAGTCTCGGCCAAAAGTGCAATAGATGGACTCGTACTTTCGAGGGCCTCCGCTACGCGTCGGCCCTCAAACAAACTCGTCCATCTATTGCATACTTTCCAGCCTCTACAACAATGTACTATACCATATTATTGGCTAATGACTGAAACTCAAATGAAACGAGTACAAGACCTGTAAAATCTTAAAATCGAGTACGAATGTCAATAACATAACCATGGAATGCTCCTATGGCACACTCTATCTTTATGCTTAGTGTTGTCATTTTGTGATAATATTTATGTGTCTTGTGTAGGTCTTTCTTTCAAAAAGCTTTAAATATTTGAAGCAGAATAAAAAACACTTCCGCTGCAAAACAACTAGGTACTTTAGAGTGTATGTGCCAAATTTATTTTATGTTAATACAATGTGACTCAAAACTAATCCTGTACATTTCGGTAGGTATAATTGTTTGTCGGAATACCCTTGTAATAGTTATTTACAATACATTTGCTCGAAAAATTCACTTTCAAAGGATGTATACATGGCTCGTAAGTTCATTTTACCGCACTAGTGCGATAATAGTGACTTAAAACTCTTTGCTTGTAAACTTTTAAAATGGAGAATTAAAAAAAACTGTAAAAAAATCGCACTAGTGCGGTAAAATGAACTTACGAGCCATGTATATATCCTTTGAAAGTGAATTTTTCGAGCAAATGTATTGTAAAGGATTTTTGTTTCAAAACGTAGTTACGCCCTTGATGCGGTTGGTATACTTTGAACATCGACCTGTGTATAATATAGAAACATTAGTCAACCACATTTAAAAAATCCTAAAAAACATTCACGGGAATATTCTATCAAAGTAACCCTACCACCTGATGAAATATAGGTAACGGATTATTTTTGAGAAATCTTGTATGTTTGTACATAAGATTTTTGAAAGGCTATTTTTTAAACTTAGTTCACGGTAATCATCGGGGATAATTGATCATAATCATGCATAATAAATAGTGTAATGAAAAAATCCTTTGATTTGATAAATCTATATTAAGTAGGTACATATCATAAATGCGAAAGTATGCCTGTGTGTTACCTTTTCACGCTCAATCCGCTCTGAACCGATTTAGATGAAATTTGATACAAAATATTCTGATACGGCGACAAACATAGGACACTTTTTACTCCGAAAACTTGCATAGATCCCGCTGATTAGCGATAAACGAATTCTTTGCAGACGGAATCGCAGGCAACAGCTAGTCTACTTCTAATATGATATTTTGTTTAATATTATAAAGAGGAAAGATTTGTATTTTTGTATGTAACGAATAAACTTAAAAACTTCTGGACCGATTTCAAAAATTCTTTTTTCTACTCCTGTAGTATAATCTTTCAACGGGACTGAGTAAAATAACATTCAAAAAAAGAATACTGAAATCGATTTTGATAATCGAGTTTCTTTATATGCGTGTGCCACGTGATTGGTTGCTTAAAAATGAGTAAGAACAGGTAAGACCAATCACAATCAAGGTTTATTTTTTCAAGCGAAATTTCGTAATTGAGAACATCAAGCTCTATGGTACGAGTACGGTCGCAAATTAAAAAAAAAATAAAGCGGGAAATTAATATAAAGTCATTATAAATTAATTAAAATATGCTTACATTAACAATTATTAAATAATGAATACTTAAATAGCGGACAATAAATGAATCTTAAAGTCATTATTAAATATGAATAGGTATTTTAACATCATTCAATTTGGCTCTATGACCTAAAGTTCCCGGGTCCATTCTAAGGTTGTGAATAGTGAAAAAAAAAGAGTTTCAAAATAGCGGGAATTTGTTTTGCTTTTGCACGGAGTTCTTTCAAGTTGAAATAAAAGAGTTAATCACTATTTAAATGACTTTTTATCTGTGAGACTTTGTAACTTTGGTGAATTAAGTGATGCACAACATTTTGACGCTGCCAGAAATAAAACAGACGGCAATGTAAGTGAGCAATAATTTGCTACTTTTAAAATCGAAAAATTCATTTTCTCAAAAATGGTATTAAAGTTGCCATTACGTCATCAAAAACGTCGTAGAAAGTAACGCATCCTGGACACTAGCTGCTAGCTGCCAGGACGTAATCTCGAGCTGCCAGGAAGTAAGTATGAAATTCCATTACATATCAAGTGTTTAAATTTGGAACCCGTGCTCTACTCTCGAACTGTCCAGGAAGTAAGTTTTCTCAAACATGCTATGAAATATTGACGTTATGTTCCTTATAACACGCCACGAAGTGTCAGAATGCAGGCGCGGCGTGGTGTGCGCCTAGACGAGAGGTCAATAATGGAATTTCATACAACATTGCTGGCCTTGGCCAGCAAAGTGATCGTCTATTGTTTCATACCATGACGTTTATAGGTCTATGGCATCATAGCATTTAGCCATTAAAAAAAACTATAAGCAATATTTGCGTTTTGGTTCATTAGACATTCTGCCACTACGCTTATTTAAGGTAAGGTAAGATGATGATGATGATGATGATGATGATGATGATGGTGATGATGATGGTGATGATGATGGTGATGATGAGATGATGATGATGATGGTAATTATGGGTGATGATGGGTGATGATGATGATGATGATGGTGATGATGAGATGATGATGATGGTGATGATGTTGTAGGTGCGCCTCCTGAGGCTTCGTAAAGATATGAATGAAAAAGAACTGTATCAAAAGGCACACGAACGTATAATGAAAATATAAGGCAAAGATATCAAAAGTATTTACAATCAATGGACTCAGAGATTCGAAGAACGTAATGGGTAATTAGGGACACTTGGAGAGCTCTGCTTAGGACCGAGCCGCTGCAGGGAATGAGCCGCCGTTTGAAGACTGACTGGTCTCCATTTTTTATCAGCCGCGCAGTTCCACGCGCCGGTGTGCAGTTGTTTCATCACTTTTGCCGACACGCGGAACCGACTGCGGCGAGGGGGGTAATGGTTATATCTGGCCGCTACAATGTTGATGATGATGATGATAGTGATTATGATGACGATGGCGATGATGATGTTGATGATGATGGTGGTGATGGTGATGATGATGGTGATGATGATGACGACGACGACGACGACGGCGACGATGATGATGGTGATGATGATGATGATGCATGTTTGAGAAAAACTCTATACAAGCCTTGGCCACGAACAGGGATTGCCGGCCTTGTATCTCTAGATGGCCTCGTTAGCACTCGTTAGCCATCTATAACTACTCGGCCGGCAATCCCCTATTTCGCGGCCGCTGCAGTAATGTACTAATGAAATGAAGTTGTGTGAAAAACTGAAACTATTAAAAAAGTTCACACTTAAGAAGATGTATGCAAATGTGAGTTCTCTGATTAAATAACTGGAACATTTTTCACTAATTTATGTTGTTGTAATTACAATTTTCGTGTTTCAAATGTTTCAAAATTAAGAAAATTCTTATTAAAATTACCCGGGTATGTCCTAAAACTGCGGCCAGTAATACCGGAGGACGGGCAGCAGCGTCCCTAATATGTACGGTTTTTTCCACTGCGGTCGCCAACCCGCCTGCCAAGCGTGGCGACTACGGCAAATACCCCCCTATGGCTGAGTCCAAAAAAAAACGGCCCCTAGTCTCCGGTAGCCCCGCTGTTTCAGGCTACGGTAGCGGCCTGGGTAGCGGCGGGACAAGGGGTGCTAAGAATCCCCGGAAGCGATCCGGCTACCATCAGCAACGATCCCTGGCCCTGGCAACGTATAACTGCCGTACGCTGCGGACGGATGATAGGTTAGTGGAACTGGAGGAAGAATTGAGCAGGTTACGATGCGGGATAGTAGGGTTATCAGAAGTCCGAAGAGAGGGGGAGGACACGATAATCCTGAACACTGGTAACATGCTCTATTTCCGGGAGGGCGACCAACAGTCCCAGGGCGGTGTCGGGTTTATCGTCCACAAGTCCCTTGTAAACAACGTCGTGGAGATCGTGAGTGTGTCGACCAGGGTAGCGTACCTGGTACTAAGATTGACCAAACGGTATTCGTTGAAGGTCGTACAGGTTTACGCTCCGACTTCGGCACACTCCGACGAAGAGGTGGAAACTATGTATGAGGATATCTCCAGAGCCATGCATAGCTCCGGATCTCACTTCACGGTTGTTATGGGGGACTTCAACGCAAAACTGGGTAAACGGGATGGTGAAGAGCTGCGAATGGGGCAATTTGGAGTAGGGCGTAGGAATCACCGGGGCCACCTACTGGCCGGTTTTATGGAGAAGGAGGGACTCTATATGATGAACTCCTTCTTCAAGAAGCGAGAGCACAGGAAATGGACTTGGATGAGCCCTGGCGGTGTAGCGAGGAATGAGATAGACTTTATTATGTCGACGAGGAAGCAAATATTCAATGATGTCTCCGTGATCATTGCGGTTAAAACCGGGAGTGATCACCGTATGGTACGAGGCACATTGAATATTCGGTTCAAGCTTGAAAGATCGCGACTGATAAAGTCTACGCTCCGCCCGGCACCAGCAAAGCTACAAAACCTCGAAACGTTCCAGCTTGAACTGCAAAATCGTTTCGAATGCCTAGGAAGCGACATGGATGATTACAATGACGGGTTTGTGGAAGCTGTCCATACGGTTGGGTCAAAGTTCTTTAAGACTCACCGTACAAATAGAACCAAAAAAATCACACCTTCTACTCTAAAGCTCATGGAAGATCGACGTAAGATGATCCTACAGACATCTGGTGACGCTTGCCAATACCGGCGGCTTAACAGACAGATCTCAAAGTCTCTGAGGCGCGATATACGCCAGTTTAATACTAATAGTATTGAAGTGGCGATAGAGCGCAACAGAGGCTCTAAAGTTTTTGCCAAGAATCTGTCTGTTGGGCAAAGCCAATTGGCAAAGTTAAAGACCGATGAAGATAGGATCGTGACCTCTAAACCGGAGCTATTGTTAGAAGTTGAGAAGTTCTATGGACAGCTGTACACATCAACGAAGAAACCCGTCATGGATCTAGCTGAAGACCCGAGAGCTAGATTAACCCGGCACTATACCGAAGACATCCCGGACGTCAGCCTGTACGAGATTAGTATGGCTCTCAAACAACTAAAGAATGGCAAGGCAGGGGCAGGGGGGGGGGGGGGTGATGACGGAATAACAGCCGAACTTCTGAAGGCGGGTGGAAAACCGATCCTCAAAGCCCTTCAGAAACTATTCGATACCGCCATCCGTGAAGGGAAAACACCAGAAGCATGGAACAGAAGTGTAGTGGTGCTGTTCTTCAAAAAAGGCGATAATACCTTATTGAAGAATTATAGACCCATTTCACTTCTGAGCCATGTTTACAAGCTGTTTTCGAGAGTCATCACGAATCGTCTCGCGCGCAGGTTAGACGACTTCCAGCCTCCCGAACAAGCCGGGTTTCGAAAAGGCTTTAGCACCGTGGACCACATACATGCGTTGCGGCAGGTTATACAGAAGACCGAGGAGTATAACCGCCCCCTTTGCCTGGCATTTGTGGACTACGAGAAGGCCTTCGATTCGATCGAGACTTGGGCTGTACTGCAGTCTCTCCAACGGTGCCAAGTAGACTACCGGTACATCGAAGTGTTGAAGTGTCTGTATAATAACGCCACAATGTCCGTCCAACTTCAGGATCAGATGTCGAAGCCCATTCTATTGCAGCGGGGAGTCAGACAAGGAGATGTTATCTCTCCGAAACTGTTCACCGCTGCACTAGAGGATGCGTTAAAGACTCTGAACTGGGAAGGGCGTGGCATCAATGTAAAAATGCGAATACTTCACTCACCTTCGATTTGCCGACGACGTGGTGCTTATGGCTGAGACCTTGGAGGACCTCAGTGCGATGCTCGCTGACCTCGGAAATGTCTCCGAGAGAGTTGGTCTTAAATTGAACATGGACAAGACGAAGGTCATGTCGAACGCCCATGTTGTACCAACTCCCGTCGTAATCGGAGATACTTTTCTCGAAGTTGTTGACGACTATATCTATCTGGGACATACAATCCAATTGGGTAGGTGCAACTTCGAGAAAGAGGTCAATCGACGAATTAGACTCGGCTGGGCAGCGTTCGGGAAGCTCCGCAATATCTTGTCATCCGATATACCGCAGTGTCTCAAGTCAAAAGTGACCAGTGTGTGTTGCCAGTGATGACTTATGGCACTGAGACGTGGCCGCTAACGATGGGTCTTATAAGGAAGCTCAAGGTCACTCAGAGGGCGATGGAGAGGGCTATGCTTGGAGTTTCTCTGCGGGATCGCATTAGAAATGATGAAATCCGCGCGAGAACTAAAGTCACGGACATAGCTCGAAGAATCGCTAGACTTAAGTGGCAGTGGGCAGGGCACATCGCCCGTAGAACTGACGGCCGATGGGGCCGAAAGGTTCTCGAGTGGCGTCCGCGGACCGGAAGACGCAGTGTAGGTAGGCCTCCAACAAGATGGAGCGACGACCTGGTGAAGGTAGCGGGAACGCATTGGATGCGGATGGCACAGGGCCGATCTGTTTGGAAAGCCTTGGGGGAGGCCTATGTTCAGCAGTGGACGTCTTTCGGCTGAAATGATGATGATTATTAAAATTATGACGTTTGTAATTTAAAGTTGGCAGATATCTTAGTGTTGCCGGACAATTTATTGTTTGTGAATCGATTAATCGTCGATTATAATTGCGGCGCACAAATAATCTAAATATCGATTATCCAACTTCTACTCGTCCAGGATGGCTTACTTACTGGTCTCTGCAGTAATGTACTATTATTGTCCGTTATGTAAGTATTCATTATTTAATAATTGTTTATTTTGAAGTCGTAGAAAAAGTAATGTACTTATGCAACTATTCATAATCAGCCACGTATCTATTATGACATTCGGCTTCGACTCATGTCATAAACTCGCATTCGTGTCTTAATGGCCCTTATTATGATACAGTTGCATAAAATACAATTGCCGTTAGAAAGCTACATTATCTATCACTAAGTGACATAGGCTACTTTTTACCGCGGGAAAATATCATTTCCAAAATAATTAATTTATCGCGGGCGAAGGCTAGTGAACTATAAACTTATCTACTGACTATACCTACAAGAGAAAGTCTCCGCCGGAGGCGGTCGTCTTCATGTTTAGTTAAATTGATATTCGTGGCGCGTTGGGATTCGGAAGAACAAAGGACTATTCAATCGAACTAACAAAGAGATGACCAAACCAGGAGTCTAACGTGCAATGGCTAGAATCTAAAGCTTATTAAATAAGCGGTCGGGATTTTTGGTTTAGGTATTATAGTACCTACTTTAAACATGAAACTACCGTGAAGCACGCTCGTAGTGGAAGAATACGGATTATATCAAGTTAAACATGTTTAAAGACGTGATTAATCCGTATGCTTTCACTATAGGTTGAGACGACCGGATAGCCCAGTGGTTAGAGAACCTGACTATGAAGCATGAGGTCCCGGGTTCGATTCCTGGTCGGGGCAGGTATTTTTGTGAAAAATGCGATTATCTGTGCTCAAGTCTTGATTGTTTGATATTTATTTAAGTATGTATTTGTTTATTTATATAAGTAGGTATGTTTATCCGATGGCTAGTACCCATAGTACCTACAAGCTTTGCTTAGTTTGGGACTAGGTCAATTCGCGTCAATCGTCCCATGATTATTTATTTATTTATAGGTATTATAATACACTATCTTTAACCCGCGGCTTCGCCCGTGTCAGAAGTCTACAACGGTCGCTCGAACAATGCCATCTATTGATTACAGACAAAATTGCTACGTCATCTTGAAAGCCGAGGTACTTCACCGTTTTTGGACAGCGCCCTTTATTCTTGTTTTCGACTGGACTCACTAATATTTCCGACTAATATTTGTTTTATTTTAATTATTTATTTTTAAAGTGAACATATAACTAAATATTCTATGAATATTTTAAGCGTCTACCTGTTGCCGTTATCAATATCGAGCAAAAACGAGCAAAAAAAATCACGTTTGTTGTATGAGAGCCCCCTTAAATATTTATTTTATTCTGTTTTTTTTTAGTCTTTGTTGTTATAGCGGAAACCAAAATACATCATCTGTGAAAATTTCAACTGTCTAGCTATCACGGTTCGTGAGATACAACCTGGTAACAGACGGACAGACCGACAGACGGGCGGACGGACAACGAAGTCTCAGTAATAGGGTCCCGTTTTAACCCTTTGGGTACGGAACCCTCAAAACCAAGGGAAAACTTTAGCGGGATGTTAACGTATTATTTGTCTCAATCCCGATCTTTTTATTTATGTTTCTACGCCAAATTTCATCTAAATCCGTTATTGGGTGGTTGACTAACAAACATCGTCACAAACTTTCTCATTTATAGTATTAGTAGGATTAGCCCACATGAAGTGATTTGAAGCGGTTCGCTTTATTCTTTCGAACGCGAACTGCTATGGAATGGAAATCGCTTCATTTGCCCATATTTCCGGATCGATGCAACCTATTTCTTTTGATATGAGTAGTGAGTAGGCAGTTACTGAACTGGTGACGTACAAACTTAACCTCATCTACAGTTTCAATCACAATACGAGCCGGGTGTTTCAATAAAGGAATCTACTCGTGACCCCAGCCGCTGCAATGTGTTCGAAACGGCGATGTAATTTTAGTCAAAAGCTGTCGTGATTCTGATTATAGTATTTTCAATCCAAATCCAAAAAATCATGTTTATCTGGAAAAATATTAAATAGGTAGTTTTTAATACACTTGCGAATTATCACAACTAGTATTGGGTAGGACACGGCTTGAAAAAGAGTTTGTAAAAGTATCCTCTTGTTTGCACTTAACCTACTTCCAATAAGACGAGGTGTACAGTCGGCCAAAAATATGGTCTACCCCCTACGGTCGAAGTTCATTTGCACGTCATGATGCAACGAGGTCGATTTTCCCTTGCAATAACATGATGACAGTGACTTAGGGATATTTAGATGTCACAGAAACTTTTGTCAAAAGTGGTAGACCACTTTCTTGGTCGACCGTACCTGACGCTCGGCGATACGTTTGAAGTTAAAAGTACAAGTATGACATATGATGTTATGGTCGGTCATACGGAGTGTGAGTAACGCAACTGCCGCTGCGACATAATAGTACCTATTTATTTTTCAAAGAAAAAACTAGGCTCACTTTGTAATGATTTGGCTTTTCTAAACGGCTTTATGATGCCACAGGAGACCGAAGAGCTGGCAGCTTCCACGCACAACGTACTTATCAGCATTGCTGTACAGCGAGGTAAAGCTGCCTGTATCTTTGGGTCCATGCCGCGGGGGGAACCTTTTGTTAATTTTACCTAGTTGTAGTTTTGTTACTTTTATTTTATTTTTAATCATAGTTTTAATTTGTATAAAGATATTTATAATTGTAAATTATAGCCTTTGTAATATTAGTAATGAAATGACGCAAGTTATTTATAGCACATTTTAAATTTAGGTTCCCTTTACTTTTCATTGCATACTTACAGTAATCTTGTTCCTGACGTAGTGTCAATCATTCAAAGGTAGGGATAAGTTCGCCTTTGTACATCTGTTTCTCTTGTTAACAGTTAATTTCATGTTTCATGTACGTACAATAAAGAGTTTTACATGCATACATACACATTATTACATTGGTTATGTATGTCACAACAAAAAGTCGTTGACTTGCAAACGAATATTGTGGATGATATTTCCGGAGTTCCTCTTCCGTTTATTATAGGAAAGTTATACAATCGCGCCTCTTGATTGGATCCGAATCACAAACTAGTTTTGTTACGAGGAAAACCAATATTATAATAAGAAAATTCCCGCCCTAATGAAATCTTACCTAACTGTGTTTACTGAGCTATATATCGGAAAAAACTTGGACTCTAACCGAGAATCTTTTTGTACCATTGACTGACCGCTCCACGGATTATGTGTAGAGCTGATTACTAATACAATTTGTAAAATTCAAAAGCTTTCTTGATAGTTTTTAGTATCTACAATCAACGACCTTTACGAACTAAATTTTGACACATTGCACTCCTATAAAACTTCTGAATATTGACTACGTTAATCATAGGAAAAAAATGCTATACCTACTTATAGGTACGTACTATTCGGTCCCAGACAACAATTATGTATATGTATAGCATTTTTTCCTATGGTTTACATTGTCCATCCCAGCCTATATACGTCCCACTGCAGGGCACAGGCCTGCCCTCAGAATGAGAAAGCTTGGGCCATAGTTTCCATGCGAGCCCAGTGCGGATTGGGAACTTCACACACATCATTGAATTTCATCTGAAGTGTGTGCAGGTTTCCTCACGATGTTTTCCTTCACCGTAAAGCTCATGGTAAATTTTAAATATAATTTATTCGCACATAAATTCTGAAAAAGTCAGAGGTGCGACCCCGGATTCAAACCCACGACACTCTGCTCAAGAGACAATATTGTCAATAATCAGAAACTTCATAGACAACGGATTTCTTCTGTTTTGCTTCTATCCATTACCACCACAACCACATTAATACCGGGTGTTATCTGTAACAGGAACAATAAATTAAAATAGTTTTAATGACCTTCTAAATTTTATGAAAAAATTATTCATCATTCTTAAACATACAGCAAACACGCGGACAAACAAAACACTTGAAGACTTATTTTATGATTTTCTCATTCATCACTGTTAAGTATAATCCATTTTGAGTAGTTTTATTTACAGAATAAATCGGTAAAATAAAAATATTATGGCTATAGGCTTTGTAGTCACATGGGCGCCTTTTCTTCTAGTTATTAGTTTTGTGACAGATTCTATCTATTGTATCTCTGTTTGTGTAGCTGTTATGATAAAAATAATCCAGCTTACATTTGTATAAGTTTATCTTACTGGGACAAACTTTCATTTTACTTTGGCGTGTATGGAGAGAGTAAGGGCTGTTTCACACGTATCACAACCACAACCACAACACGTGGCTGGGTGCACATTTTGTATTGAATATGAATAGCATAATTCACACTTACTACATTTTGCCGTCATTATCGATCGCGTGTGTAGGTACCGACTATTCACACGTAACCTCTGCTTAACCGCACTTTAACGCTGCGACTTGGTGTGGTTGGTGGTGGTTTCCTATTAAATTCGTTTAATTCTTATTTCGTCTCATTCAGTATTCATCACTCATTCTTTATTCGTCTTGTTCGCTATCCATCATTATTTTATTTGGTCAAATTCTGTAACTTGTCTCTCTCTTAATAAGTCTTATTCGTTTTTCGTCACGGTCTTCCTTGGACTAATTCGTCGTTCTTCCCTTTCGTTTTTGTCTCACCGAACGTATCGAAATAATTTTGGCGAAGAACGTCGAATGATTCCAAGGAAGACCGTGACGAAAAATGAATAAAACTTATTAAGAGATAGTCAAGTTGCAGAATTTGACCAAAAAAGATAGTGACGGATAGGAACAAGACGAAGACGAAACAGAATGAAACGAAATAAGAATTGAACTTAAAACGAATGAGGCGAAATAATAGAATACCGTGTGGTTGTGGCACGTGTGGAACAACCCTTAGGCTTTGAAGTTTAGCAATCAATAAAACTGACAACATCGTGTGCCTGACAGTTTTCTTCCTCGTAACAAAGTAACGTCCCCAACTTGAGGCAACTACTCAAGTTTAGTTTTCCTTAAGTTTACGATACAGAAGGAAGGTACTGTTTCTAACTGTTTTCTAACCTAACTTGTATCTACAGTCACTATTTGCTATTTTGAGTCGGCCAAGGTCTTAATATATGCTGGCTTTTGCCCGCGACATTGTCAGCCTATTTAAAAAGTCTGTGCCCTTGAAATTTTTTTCTAAACGTTCACATTTTACAGCTTGATTCTAGAACGTGACCCATACAACTCAATAAATATATTACAAGTTTTTTTACATAAAACTGACCCCTGATTTTCCTCTGCCTCGCCTGATGAAAACTTGCGTGTAGTTTGATGGTGGTGATGGTTGGGTTTGTGTAATTTGTGTGTGTTCGTACAGTGTGGCGGTGGAGGAACTGCATGAACACACATTTCAGCGCGTTCGACTTTAATATGTACCTAGGTATAACAGAGGGGCTAGGTACTACGAAATTAGAAATTTGAAGTTCATGTCGTGCCCTCGCTTTCACTCTTCTGATAATACTTCAGCGTAAACGAAACGGCACGATACGATACGAAAATCGAATTTCGTAGTAGGTACTTGGCCAGGTTGTGCAACTTTATGAACGTGGGTTTGTTTATAAGTTCCACAAGTGTCCGTAGCCGCATTATTGCAGCGTATTTCAGTGTAATCTCGACGCGGGCCCAGTTTGCTGCACCCGGGGCGGCACTGTTGGCATCGAGTAATCGCCCATAGCCGGCATAAGGTTGACAAATGGCCTGGGAAGAGACCTTTACAGTTGTTCCATGTTGGGTTTAGTTGTAGAATGTAATATTCTGGAGGATAAGCAGTAAGTACTAAGAATATTGCTGATTATTTTAAGAAATCGGATGGCTTTGCTCTTGTTGCAGAAATCGCTATCCCGTGGGAATTTCGCAAAATCCGACCTTATTGCCTGTCTCCGTAATAAAGGGAACTTCTATCCATTATTTCAGATTTCTAGAAGCCAGGGTTTCGGGTCAGCGTTTGTCGATCGATCAGACAGGATTTTTTTACATATTAAAGATGGCCATCGAAAACACTGTTAAGTAGAACTACATAGAATGTCTGGACTGCATGATCTGTGGTCCACTTTGTTGCTTAACAAATTTTAATGAAACATGTCTAAGAACCAACGCCAAAAAACCTGTTTTCAAATAAAATAACCGCATCCAAATCCGTTCACCCGTTTAAGAGCTACGGTGCCACATACAAATAGAATACACACACATAGCGGTCAAACTTATAACATCCCTCTTTTTGCATCGAGGGTTAAAAAGAACTAAGTTTTAGTTCCGTTTTAAGGTTATTAGCTCTTGTGTTAGCTGCGGAAGGCATCTTAGATGTGTAATGGGCATTTACTTTATATTCAAACATATGTGACCTAAATTTTAAAATACTTACACATGAACATAGGTATGCTAATTTTTGAATTTTTAAATGTTCGCTTTTCTTTTTAGCGTTGAGGGTTTTTTTAATTTTTAATTTAACTTTAAGTCTTGGTTTATTGCGTTAGAAATTTACCAACGGTGAAACTCCAAAGTAGGTACACTCACTTTTATAATGAATTGAACTTTTGCAATTCAGAATCATAATAACAATAATAACCCGGGACTCAATCACGACTAACTACATTGCTTAGATTAACCCAACACGTTTCGCCCGCATTACAGCTGACTTGGTCATGATCATCAGTAGACGCCCGCTGCAATTATAAACTTACTGTTAACAGAAACTAAATTGAATATTACACAAAACTTTCTAAGTTTTCATTTCTAAGTTTCCAAGAATCATTTCCAGGTAGTGCTGAACTGAATACTATCGGAAAAGCAAACTAATATTAATACGGAGAAAAATGGCGGGTATTTCCTTAACTTAGGTTTAAACATGAACCAAATAATGTACCATTGTAGTGGTAGAGCCATGTTGTAGCTAGCCGCTGCATCACGAATGGGCCGGCTCGTCCGGGGTAGTACCATCCTCTCACAGAACACCGGCGTGAAGCAGCAGTATTCCTTGCTGCGTTTCGTACGGTCAGTGAGAGCGCCGGGGGCCCAATACCTCTCTCCCTCCCCTATTCCCTCTCCTTTTTCCTTAGGGCTGACAACGCACTGGCATCGCGTAAAGCGCTGCCGTGCGGGTGTCTATGGACAGTGGTGATCATTTAACATCAGGTGACCCACTAGTTCGTTTGTCTGGCCTTTCTTACAAAAAAAAAAAAACCAATCGAATCCACATTGTATCACGAACATTCGTGTTAATGCAATATCTGCGTGTATCGCGCTTGTTCGCGATCGTAAAAACCTCGTGTAGCCCAGCTTTTATTACTATAAGCACTGAGACGGCATTATAACAATACCGATATAGATATGACAAACGAAATCTACACAAAAAGAATAATAAATTTCCAACAAAATATTTCAAAGTAACTCATAATAGGACCTCTGGAGCATTCAACTCTATGTACGTACACAAACACAACGCACTAACCAACATTGTTAATCTGAATACGCATAGAATGTTATTTTTATAAAATAAAAAGACGAATTTTGTCCTCGCATTTCTATTCAAACACCGTATCGCAGTGTACCGGGGTATAAATTATTGCAAACGTTTTCTTCATATGACGTTTCTTTATGAAATATTGCTCGAATCTCTGTATTATCACGAGTTTTGCTGTATTTGTCTGATTTATTCATATTTAAATTTCTTTTTCACTGCTTAAAGTCAGTTTAAAAGTCTGTTAGAAAAATATCACTCTAAATTAGACAGCTATGTTTGACAATAAAATTGATTCAATCAGATAGTAAAAGTAATAACTAAAACTAACACCTAATTATTTAGATAAAACATTCAAGTCTCTACAGTCAAAATCTGCCGGATTTACACACTGAATAATTTTTAGTAAGTAGGAAAGCATCAAATAAAAGACCAGCCTGGGCAACTGAGGTCGGACTGTATAACTTGAAAACGTGCATTTTCCCGAAGACAAGACCAAGCTAGATGAACTGTTCATCCCAAAAATTTCCACATAGTAAATTTCATCGAAATCGTTGCAACCGTTTCCGAAAAACAGAGAAATTACTAAATAAATGTACAAGAATTGCTCATTTAAATGTGTAGGTCCAAATATGCATACCTCCTAATCCGCACTGGACTCGCGTGGGAACTACGGCCCAAGCCCTAACATTCTGAGAGGAGGCCTGTGCCCTGCAGTGGGACGTATATAGGCTGGGATAAAGCCTTCTTCCCAAAGAAGGAGAAGGCAGAGACTACCTGTTTCCACCTGCTACGATCCTGACCTGACATAAAATATCCGTCGCTTCCACAACACTAATTAGACAGCCTTTTCATACATGCTCGCCGGTTTCGGGAACGGGACTTTTCTTCAAGACATCCCCAATCTGATGATGTCCTTCTTGGTCTTCCCAAAAAAAATAATAAATCCAAATGTGTTTTCAAAATAAATCCACTGCCATAGTAATACATAACAATCTCGTGTCAAGGTGTTTGTTATCGAACTCTTACGAAACGGCTTGACTGATTTTTGTGAACTTTTTTGTCTGTAATTGGTAAATCTGAGAATAGGTCGCAGACTATTTTTTATAGCCCTATCCTTCGCAGACAGAGTCACGGGCAACAGCTAGTAATGCTATAAAGCGTACCTAACTAAAGTGAGCAGATTTATCCTCCTACGGCTCAGCATCATAATATTTACATAATTATATGTAGATAGGACTCATTGCAATGTGACATCGGACTCACTCACGAATGACAAAGTTTAAAGTTAACAGAACAAAATTTGTCCTGGGTCGCAGGAGGCTTAAAGCTCATTTGAGCATAATTCATCAACATAATTTCATCAGCGTGTGCATGCATCATTACAAGAGACATAAGAACCTTCATTAGAGTGGAAACTCTATAAAGCAGCCATCATATTAATCACTCCGGAAACGCCTCTTAATCGTTCGATGGCCCAAATTCGCATGTTTAACTAAAGTTCTGCCATTAAACTTTCATCAGGAAGGTTGTTGGGGTCTAACTCTGTTTAACTGCTGTTAAAGCTTCACAAACAGTCTGTAAGAACTTTATTTTTCTTTTAATCGTGTTTTGACGACTTGAAATCGGTTGCCTGTAGATTAGAAGATTAACCAGCGTGCAGCGTCATAATTTGAGGCTGAGCGTATGATATTATATTAATTACTTTAAACATGAAACTACCATGAGACTCACTCATAGTGAAAATAAACGGATCACTCACGTCTTAAAACGAGTTTAATTCGACATGTTTCGGGCTAATTCGTAGCCCTTCCTCTCGGAGTCGCACGTCACGGCGGCTGCCAAACGCGCACAAACTCGTTTTAAGACGTGAGTGATCCGTTTATTTTCACTATTACGTTAATTATTTTTAAAATAAAGTTTACAGAAAATTTATGAGTATTGTAGGTTTAGATACCACTGTTTTTTTTTCTACCGATATGAACTAAATATAGCAATAGTGCTTAGTAAAGATTAAGGACAGAATGCCTTGCACTAACGTCACTACTCACTGTTTAACTACTTTTTGGCGATCTAACTTGCAGCGTTCTTGTCATTGCTAAAAACACGCACAAGAGCAAAAAAATAGTAGATTGTTCAACAAGGGACTAAAACAAACCATAATGACACGAGATATTTGACCACCCGAGCGAGAGCGAGAATTTTTTTTTTGAAAACGACTCTTTAACTTAACATACGCATATAACTGGATTATTTGTATTCTGATAGGTGGAATATCGCTTGACAGCGTTAGTATATGACTCATGAGGACCGGTTGACTGTACAGTCTTGAGTGTGATTGGCTCATTTAGTTATAAACAAATCTCGAACGTAACACAAATGTTAAAGTTGCCAAACGGACCTCACGATGGCGCCAACTAACCTGTCACAGAAACCTCCAATCCCACCAAAAACATTTTAATGTAAAATGTTGCCAAGACGAGCTTTGATCAATTATAACTGTAGATCCACAGTCGCGCGCTCGAAAATGTCCGAGCCAAATGAGCGCCACTTTGATAAAAGTGGCCTTCTTTTTTCTCAGAACGTTGCGTGAAATTGTCAAGTTTAGCTGTCAAGTGTAGTTTTGCCGCTACCGAAATTCGATTGTAATGAAGTAAAGACTAGGTTCAAATTTCTGTGTAGGTGTAGGTGGTGCTTTATTTGTTACGCAACCAAATAAAAAAGTTCGGACATTCTTTGAAGGGGATTTTGTTCGGCAATGTGTATCTTTAGTATTATAATTGATCATAGAAGACGAGACCATATTCCTTGCACTGTCAAAAAGTTGTCAGATCTCATAATAGAGCCAAGCTTTCTAACTCTACACGCCCTAACTTCACAAACTTTACACCTTAGTCAAAATATCTGGCTTGGCTATTTAATATCAGGAAGCTTGGCTCTATATGAGATCTGACAACTTAATGAACTAAAACAATTACTTTGCTCACCCGCGACCTTACAATAGTTACGTTTATGCAAGAAATGCGTGTTCATGCAGTTCCTCCACCTCCACACTGTACGAACACACACAAATCACATAAACACAACTATCACCACCACCAAGCTACACTGACGCGTTTCGAACTCAACCAGAGCTCATCCTCGGAGTTACCACAACCGTATGCTATGCTACCAAATGTTAAACTCCGTAATAGTTTAACATAGTTTAACATTTGGTAGCATAGCATACGGTTGTGGTAACTCCGAGGATGAGCTCTGGTTGAGTTCGAAACGCGTCAGTGTAGCTTGGTGGTGGTGATAGTTGTGTTTATGTGATTTGTGTGTGTTCGTACAGTGTGGAGGTGGAGGAACTGCATGAACACGCATTTCTTGCATAAACGTAACTATTGTAAGGTCGCGGGTGAGCAAAGTAATTGTTTTAGTTCATTAATATGGACCTCCGCAAAGTAACGCCTGATTCAATAAATTATCTGACAACTTTTTGACAGTGCGAGAAGTATGGTCTCGTCTCGCCAACATTTTACATGAAAATGTTTTTAGTGGGATTTTATTTCTCTTTTCACCTCACTAGCTCGGAAAGCCCTTTTTGTTTGTTTGACATCTATTGAGAAAATCGCTTTTTATCCACATGTGAAGAAAGAGTTTTGACATTTGAAGGCAGCTTACGTGATATTTGACAGCTAACAAAACGTAAAACGTTAAAAGTGCTGAATTTTGAACATCACAATTAATGAATTGCATCGAGTAAAAAACACTAAATACAGTCTTACAACTTTATTTTAATTCATAAATATCAGCATTCAACATTAACCTTCATTCTTGTTGCAAAAACGGATAAAATGTTCTGACAGTCCAAGTAAGTCGATGTGCGAACAAAACGCATCCGAAATAATAAAAAAAAACTTAAGTCAAAACTTTTCAATTAATTATTTTGAGTGAATAAATAAATAATAATTGATAGTACAAACCCTTTTTCTTATTTTCCTCGCTATAGTGAGGTGAAAAGTTTTGTGTTATACACGGGTGAAAAGTTATTTTACGTCTCGTGTGTTGAAACACTCGCTATCGAAAGGATTCTATTTTTGAACCACTCGCTTCGCTCGTGGTCAATCATAGAATCCTTTCGATAGCTTGTGTTTCAAATGGACACTTGCAGGTAAAATACAACTTTCCCCCCTTGTATAACAAATAACTATATTTTACTCATAATTCTTGTAAATATTATTATGCCATACGATTAAATAAATAAGTACACAAAAATCAAAAAAATTATAAAACTTGGAACTTTTGAAAAAAATTGTCAAGTAACTTACAATAGTTATTTGTTATACAAGGGGGGAAAGTTGTATTTTACCTGCGAGTGTCCATTTGAAACACAAGCTATCGAAAGGATTCTATGATTGACCACGAGCGAAGCGAGTGGTTCAAAAATAGAATCCTTTCGATAGCGAGTGTTTCAACACACGAGACGTAAAATAACTTTTCACCCGTGTATAACACAAAACTTTTCACCTCACTACAGCGAGGAAAATAAGAAAAAGGGTTTGTACTATCAATTATTATTTATTTATTCACTCAAAATAATTAATTGAAAAGTTTTGACTTAAGTTTTTTTTTATTATTTCGGATGCGTTTTGTTCGCACATCGACTTACTTAGACTGTCAGAACATTTTATCCGTTTTAGCAACAAGAATGAAGGTTAATGATGAATGCTGATATTTATGAATTAAAATAAAGTTGTAAGACTTTATTTAGTGTTTTTTACTCGATGCAATTCATTAATTGTGATGTTAAAAATTCAGCACTTTTAACGTTTTAAGTTTTGTTAGCTGTCAAATAAATATCACGTAAGCTGCCTTCAAATGTCAAAACTCTTTCTTCACATGTGGATAAAAAGCGATTTTCTCAATAGATGTCAAACAAACAAAAAGGGCTTTCCGAGCTAGTGAGGTGAAAATTAAATTGCTAAGCCTTACGGCTGCATCAGGGGGGCACTTATACTAGCATACATACATCATCATGACGAAATCAGGATTTTTTAGATATCAATAAAATTTAAAGTATAAAGAGCTATGCAATTGAAAATTTTTATATTTTTAATGAGTCTACTATTGACATCATAATTATCCCGAGAATTTTGATTATATGCAGGCTTATTGTCTAACGTTTCTGACGCTTGCCTTCGCAATCACTATTTCTTTCTGTCAAACGGTATAAAATGATGACAGAAAGGGATGGTGAAAGCGAAGACAAGCGTCAGAAGCGTTAGACAATAAGGCCTCTGGTATAATCCAAACTGAAGTTATGAGGATTCAAAAAACGACGAAGCTCTTCGATAAAAGGTAGAGTGCCGTTGCGCTTCGCTTGGCTCCTCTAGCGGTGGCACTACCGTGCCCCCAGATAAGACCTAAGGCCCAGCTTATATCTGCAAGAAAAAATTGTACAAATTGCAATACATTGCGGCGCTCGATTGACCACTTCTAACTCATTCACTTTAGTTACGGCTATACGCATTGTAATGCAAGTTGCACGATTTTTCTTGCTGGTCTAAACTGGGCTTAAGAAACGTGCTTACTCATGTTGAAAAAATTAGATGACAGTGCAATTAAGTTGCCACTTTCGCATGTAACTTTAAGGTGACTTCAGATTAGCTTATGATTAATAGTGTTTCAGAAGCCTAAGCTAAATTTAAGGCGAGGTAATGTGTAAGCTTTATATACATATAGAGCCATTCATCACGCCTCATAAGCCAGTTACGACAACAATTTGTTGAAGTTATACAAACGTGGCGACCGCGTCAGTTATTTGGGGTACCAAAGTTCTCCTGAAACTAATTTTCGACCGCTAACGATCATAACGAGCTAGCATATAACGTGCTCATATTATGATGTCATAATTGCGAGAGCTAATGAACCTTTGAGATATATTTCTCGCTGCGGGAACGCTCGAGGGCGCTTTTCACCAAATGTTTTAGTGTTATGATACGTGTTCCGGACATTGAATGAGGTAATTTCTTATCTAGCAGTATCTATTGGAATAATTAGTCAAAAATGTTTTCGTAACTTTCTTTTTGAATATGTTAGTGCAGCCAAGAATATATGTACGTTACCAAGGCGTGAAAAATATCTATATACAACTCTATGCTACTAAAGATAAGGTTGATGTTTGCATATATGTGACGCGATGGCTGTATAGATATGTATGCCTTCTACTGTACAATGACGTGCCGTCGTAAGGACTAGATTTTCATCACCAAGCCCAAACAAAGAGATGGAAAGTACTTCGTTTTATCTTTTATAATGCGCTTTTTTATGGAATGGTATTCGCTTCTGTCGTGAAATAGAGGTCAATCAAGGTCGTGACATAAACTGCGACATGTTTCGTCTGAGGAAATATGTAACTCGCGCTTCTCCCATTCTCCAAGGTGACTATCTAAATGCAATGCAATGAAATATTGATTTTATGTTCATTATAATAGGCCGCGAAGTATCAAATTTCAGGTGCGGCTAGACGAGAGGTCCTTAATGGAATTTACACATTGCATTTTATACATTGCCGGCCTAGGCCTCTCATCGTTTTTAATTTCCATTCCACACGGAGTGTCAGGTCATCATGGCGTTCAGCCATTAAAAAAAACTATAAGCAATACTTAGGTATTTGCTTTTTGGTTCATTCAGCCGCAACGCTTATTAAAAATAAATATTCATGAATTATCTCTGTTTTCTATTAAATCCGAGTTGGAAATAGAATGAAATAAATAGTAATAAATGTGTTAGATATTTTTTTTATCTACTTAAGTTTACTTAGTTTCACTAGAAATAAACCTTTGATTTTTTGGAGTTTTTATATTTTATTCTTTACATTGCATGTTTGAGAAAAGCACTAAGTATACAAGCCTTTGCCGCGAACAGAGATTGTCGGCCTCGTATATCTAGATGGCCTCGTGAACATTCTGCCATCTATAACTAATCGGCCGGCAATCCGCTATTTAGCGGCCTCTGCAGTAATGTACTATTATTTATCAATATAAAATTACAACATTACCTACAGTAAAAGCCAATGGGCTGTAAAATTCAATAACACATACAAAAACAAACGAATAAATAACGAATAAAATTACAAACTATTTAGGGATTTTGTAAGTCGTCTTCGTCGCTTTCCTAAAACGACGGAACACCACACCTTCCGGCCAAAAGTCAGAGCGCAGGAACACCTGCTGAAAAAGTTCACTCCACGCTACTAGTAAGTACTAAGTACATAAGTAATTAAAATTATAGTTAAGTAAGTCTTATAAAGTATGAGCTATAACTACCAACTGATTTATGCCTATGAACTGAACGTGTATCATCTTCGCGGTCCTAAGTCCAACAAATTAATTACTGTTAGAGACACGTCTCTAATTAAAACTGGTGGGCCCGTATAATAATGAATCACTCCTTATTGAATTACCTAATTGTTCACAAACTGGAAAATATCGTAGCTATTTATATTGTTATACAAAGTTGTCTTCTTTTATGAAGTATGAAAGGGAACAAATAATAGTTTAATGAACTTAAAACTTATCTTAGTTGTGTCTTAAAATACAGTTTTCTATGAACTGGTATATTCAAAACACATGATTAATGTAATGACTGTCTAAATTTATATGGTAACACGCTAAGCATTGCTGTCTTAGCTTAGCACAAAAACTTAAAGACGCCTTAGACATGCCTAAGATTACAGTTTTAAACTGACATTGCAGTAAACACCTCTCCGGCGGTTGTCTTAGTGTTTGATAACACACTCAGTGTTCTTCAACCTGTAAAAAGATTTGTAAAGAAATACGAAAAAGAAATTGTTTTTTATAAAGCATGTTAAAATTTTATCATGTAAACAATGTCAAACAAAAGTTGTTTAAAAGTTTATTACTGGGTCAAAACAAATAACAAGTTAAAGCTTTAGGTACTTATCCGAAACGTCTTGATATTATAGGCAGATCCTTGGAAATAATAAGAGAATAACAACTCATCCAAACGCTAGCAAAGCACTCAACAGTAACGAAGGACTCTTGATACCTTTGAAGTAAAGATACGAAACAAGTTTCATATATTTTTGCAATTTAAATTTCATGCCATGTTAGCAGAGTTTAATAAATACAAAAAACAAACATGAAACATGTAAAATAAACATGAAACTACCGTGAGACTCACTCATAAAATACAAATATGTATACGTTTCATTCCATCCGTAAAATGTAACTCCTCTATTAATGTTTGTTTCTTTTTGTTAAGATGGCTCCGTGGACGGCCATTGGAGGACTTTATTTTTGCTTTTTACCAATGAATGTCAAGTATTTAAAACACAGTTTTAAAACCTGTCGGTCTTTATTTGTTAAATGAATTCTATACACCCCCCTCCCGTGAATGGTAAGCCATCGGCGAATGAACATTCTATAATTCGCCAGAACATCATTGACTGATCGATGCCCAGGAAACACCAGCTCTAGCACTGCTTTTCCTTCAGGACGAATCCAAAAAGGAATCGCAGCTCTTAGACACACGAGGTTACCCGACACGCACTTGTCATAAAATAAATAAATAAATAAATATCACGGGACATTTCACACCAATTGACCTAGACCCAAAGTAAGCTAAGTAAAGCTTGTGTTATGGGTACTAGGCAACGGATAAACATACTTATATAGATAGATACATACTTAAATACATACGAGTATTAAACACCCAAGACCCGAGAGCAAACATTCGTGTTTTTCATAAAAATATTTGCACCGACACGGGAATCGAACCCGGGACCTCAAGCTTCATAGTCAGGTTCTCTAACCCTAGGCCATCTGGTCGTCTAAATAAATAAAATAAAATAAAAAGTTAGTTATATTACAATTTATGTTATGCCTTGAGTAACTGTACCTAATAGTTGACTATCTAAAACGCACGATATTTTGTCATAACTCATAACAACTATCTTAGATAGAGTTGAACTGGGAACTTTTCCATAACTATTTTAGGTAGAGTTGCCACATCTCCCGGTCCGTGTTTTGTTTATGCCTGGCATGGAAAAGGAAAAACGTGTCAGACAGATTTTTAAGGTAAAGAATGTCACCGGATAATTGTAAAAACCGTTATTATGTATGTATCTAATGAGATGAGATCATAACACATTCGCTACCGGGCATTGCTACGCGCTACGCTCGTAACCAGTGGCAGCGTTTTTCCGCTTTGTAGAGAAAACTGCCTACGAACACAGCTAGCGCAGCAGCAGCGAAACTGCCTAGCGGGTTCTTGGATTAGGTACTAACCGAGCCTATCTAACAGTATAATAATTATCTTACTACATTCATGACAAATGGCTCATACAATTTATCCGGTGTCAGATAGGTACTACGACCAACTACTAGCACATTCGCATATCGCTACGCGCTAAGCTCGTAACCAGTAGCAGCGTTTTTCAGTTTTCCAGCGAAAACTGCCTACGAACACAGAACCCGTCTGGCATGTTCTTGGCACTGAGTGTACTAGCCTACGCTCGGGTAGCACGGCGTAGCTTCGTAGCTCCGTAGAACCCTACTACTAAAGTGCCGCCAACATTAAACGAGTCCGTGCCTACATTAAAAATCGCAAACCAAAGTCAGTGATCACTTTTTGTCTGCCGCGGATTTGGTTAGCATAGACTCCTGTTTACTTGACCCTTAAGTTCGACAAAAGTTTGAAACGACTAAGGTGTAGGTAAATTGCCACAGGCTAATTAAATAAAACCGTCCGTTGTCTAACGAAGCGTTTAATTTCAAGGTTGACTTAATTTAGCTGCCCGCTTAAGTGGAACAAAGGGGAACAGATAATTCTTAAGGGGTAAAAAGGTTTGGATTGTGTAACCTCCGAGTCTCTCGGAACTTCTCTAATGGGGTAAACAAGTTCAAAGCTTTACTACTTGAATATTAAATTAAGCCGACCCTCTTTGATTTAACCGATAAGGATGCTGATGTCACTATTTGTCTTAACAAATTGTGTTAAATGCCCTTCAAGTCGTTCAACTTTAAAAACATTTTTAGGACAAATAAAAATGATTGTGCATATCACGCTGCATCAAGTTACGAGTAGGTACGTGTTTGTTTCATAATAATTCCATAATGTAATAATTTAGGTACTTACTTTCATTTCTCGCATCCTTTTCATCAACAAGAGAGCTCTAGACAGTTTTACCACAGGCTATTAGATCAGGTCTGCTACCGCGCGAAAACGTTATGTCAGTTCCATGAGCCTTAAACAGTGGGCAGTGACTGACTACTTACCTCAGGTGGTGCCCAGAACAAGTCTACCAGAGATCGTCTTGTCGATGCATAAATTGGCTTGTCTGCCACATCCAGAATGATTTCCTTAACATTATGTCTAGCAATAAGCATATACATAGAGACTGTCTTGTCAATGTCTTTCTTTATTCTGGAAACTCACGTACAAGTGCGGTCGCCGCCGTCTCGACGGGGCCGGTACAGTATCTACACACATATTAATATTAGGTATGTACCACAACGTTTAAGGTATATACAAGGTGACCTCGGAGACGTAATCAGAAACCACTTTTTCAGATTATAGGTAATTCGTGGCCATTTACAGTCAATAGTCCTTGCAAAAGAAAAACTGTTATTTTTTAAATTCCCCTTAACTATTTTAGCGATGAAGTGTGGAAATCGCATTTGACATTTGAGGCACGTAAGATACGTATATCTTTGCATCTCTTTTTTGTCAGTAGGGTGACTATACTGTTAGCACTCAATTAGGTATTTAATTTTGACCATTGTTCAATTCAATTCAATTCAAATGATTTATTGCATAATATGTTGTCAAATTAGGTGTTACAAAAATATTAAAAGTCCAAAACATAAACCCCGATAGGGCACAGCAATATTACAATTAACAATAGTAAGATCAAATAATCCATTTTAAATAATTTAACATAATCAAAGCATAATAATAAAATAATAATAGGTAATAATAGTAAAATCATAACAATAATAATAATCAAAGCATTAAAATTTATATTAACATACAGTCACAAAATTTACAAATATTCCATTTTTTTTTTGTTGAGATTAAGTAGGTATAATTACTGCATTTAATCACCTACATACCGTTGATGGGCCATAGCCCGTGCCAAAGAACTAAAATATGACAGTTACGAAGAATAAGTATGCCGGCGTTATTTAATTTCATACTCTACATTTGGTTACTTTGCCTTGCGAGTATAATAATAAATTAATAACGTAATGCTACATGACTGTGCTACACTTTTATTCAGGTTGTATTGGAGTTTGTTCGTTGAAATTCTATTAAACAAAGCCTTGTTTACCTGAATGTGCTTGATAAAACCTTTCCAAAATATTGATAGACAACTCGAAGCTCATTCGATTGTTCACCAATCGCGGTGGAGAGTATCTGTCTCAGAGAACAATCCCCGTTCAATTCAAACATCGTTAGATCTCCCAGTGATGGTTTGCACAGTCTTTTGTGTAATGAAGTACAATTTCATCTGTCTGTAACGTAGTTACGTTGATTTCTTTTGTCTTCGGAAACGCTCTGTGCATTTTCTTTACGGTCGAACATTTGAATATATTCATTACATTTCTATTGAAAGCGTAATTGTGAAATCATTTTTAATGTTTTGCTATCATTTATATCCCTTTTAGCAAACCCAGCTACCCAGTTGGATACTATATCTAAGGGGGCGACTTAATTATTATAAAAAGAACATAGGTACTTATACATATACTCTTCATGTAATTTATTGAATGGTGTCTCAAGCACAAACGCATTGCACAACTATAAAGTTTCTGAATGTTGACAATCTGACCTATAGGAAATGCTATACATATGCTGTCACAAACAATAAGTGTGTATGGCTTTTTTTTGCATAATACTGACCCGTGATTGGCCACTATCTCACCTGATGAAAAGTGCAGATGAGGCCAAGGGTGTATCTCGCTGGTTCAGTAACAGCCTATTCACTAGGTATAGCCTTGAAGAGCCCTAGGTTGCATTTATTTGGAAATACAGACGACGGGAGCGCATTCCATTCCTTAGCAGTTTGTATAGATGAAGCGAACCGCGAATACTAACCACATAAGGATGAAGACGCTCTCCCTTCTGGATGTCCGTTAGTAAAATGGCGATGAAGTAATTAAATCATGTAATTCCTGCGCACACTCACCAAAATGTATCGGATAAAAATAGACAAACATTAATATTCGTATGGTTGACATTACCAATATTGGCAATAGCTATTCAAACTTCATAGTAATGCCATATTATGTATCAAAATTTACTTCACAGCAGCCGTTGACTGTATCTTAATTTCAGCGATTTATATTAACATGAAAATGTAAATAATAATGCACAGTTAACGTTTATTTCGAGTCATAAAGCTCCATTAAATACCTGGGCCTAACAACTCCCGTCAGTGAGTCCGGAAAATGGACAGGACAGTCGTAAACTTAAGTTTGGACGTTAATTATTCATTAATGAATTACTCGGCAAATGCTGAAAATCCCCAAGAGAGCGTACGACGTAACTTTAGGGGCTAGTAAAGTTTCCGAATAAGTACATTTGAGGACATTTTAAAGCGACTTTGGTACCGGGAAGATCATTTAAGCGACACGAGGACAGACTGGGCATGAAATATTATTTCAGACAGATGTCCCATGGGTTAACCCGTCGAGCGACCTAGGCACACACCGTGTGCCTAAACTAGCTGTCAAAATTTGCAAATTTTTGTTTCTAGTTTCGATCACCTTTTAACATAGGGTACTTAGAAAAAATTACCCAAAAATGTCGCCGATCGCGCGACGGGTTAATCCTGAGTAAGCGGAACATACTTTGTCACACAAAAAAATCTACGACGTTGGAAAAACCTAACGATTTCCACAAGTTCTTCTTCCGCATTAAATTACCTGTGCTCTCACTATCCCGTCACTTACAAACGCTGGTCAATTCCTTACGACCGTTTTGCTAGTCATCAGTTTTTGCCACGTTATGGCCTAACATTACTTTGAACCTAAAAGCCACTCGCCTTTATAAGCTAGGTGATTTTTACGTAATATTTTACGTTAATATTTATGCAGAGCTTAGATAAAATATGTCTCAGCTATAAGATTTATAACCAATTTGATTTAGGGAGATAAATATAGCTCAAACCATCGTTTTATTACGTTTATGCCCAATATCTAGATGTTCTGCTGAGGAATCCAGATTTTATCGCGGTACCTACATCTGCAGGGGTGAAGAATTTGGAACCAATAGGCGAGAATTTCGTAGGGCAATAAAATATGGGGTCGCTTTAGATTGCGATCATGCGGAAAATGGTCAGCAGCGAATGACCGCCCCATCTGATTCAATATCGACTATCAATTATTTTTAATTGCCCGGCTTTTGACAACTCTCGGTCAGTATTTCTCACAGAATAGGTAAGATTTTTAATTTTGTCTGTAATTTATGTACCTATAGGCGTTCGCTTGCTGTAAAAAGTTATCACATGTTTTTGCCAACTTTCTTCTTACTCGTATCCTTCAAGTTGTTGAACAACAAGGCCCTTAGATGCTTAATTGGATATAAATTTAATTCAACTTTTCGCTTTAGTGTTATCCACGTGGTGTCAGATTAGTAAGCATATACTTAATGGAGCAAATATTCACTCGTATCTACAATCGGACAGTCGAACTATGTTTCCGGGCCCGCAAGTGGATCTATCTCAAAGTGACATAATTGTTTCCCTTGTCAGGCAATGCGATCTCACTATGAAATTTTCTGTAAAAAGTAAAAAGGTCCTTCAGAGGGTCACTTTTAAGTTGGTGCGACAGTGACCTGCATTGTTCTATTCCTGAGACCAACGTCAAAAAGAAGCCACTCTTAAGAATTCATGTCTGAATTAAAGACATCAAGAGATGAAGTCGAAGAAAACTTTCGTCACTTAATTTTAAGAATTTTATTATTTTTTCGCATCCGAGTCTTGCACATCGACTCAGTTGACCAAAAGGTCGTATCGTTAGAATTTATTGTCTCAGCGGCAGCCATGTGAGACGTAACGAGGGTGCTCCCGCGGGCCACGGTTTAGTGCACCGCTAATTTACTTACTGCGAATATAACTACCTAATGTGATTTATAGCGATAAGATAATCTGTTCTTAGTTTCTTTCTTGGGGTTCAAAAACATACGTATATCAGGCGTTTCCTGTAAGAGAAAAAATATTAAAACATTGTATTTTTATTTAAAAAAAGTTTATCGCAGCAGCAATAGACGAGAGCAAATGGAAATGACCTAACGACTGTCAGGTATGACAATTTTGACTTTGGAATTTTATGTTTTTGTGTACAATAAAGTTTTACATACATACATACATAAGATATTTTAATTATGACTGCATACATCGTTTAAGGAATCATCATAAATACTTTATTGTATCATTTACAGGCAACATCCGATAGTAACAGATTTTTCTATGACAAGTTCGTCAGTGTTTTTGGATAATAATTTACTCTTTTAATACTTCAGTGCCTGGGTAACCTAGCTCTGCTAGGTCTATGCAAAACGAGAAAAACGCATTTCCCAGAAATGAGACCTACCTAATGCACAGCAGAGAAGTGTTTACTACTCCTCACGCGCCCACCTTTGGTGGAATCTGGGAGGCAGGAATTAAATCAGTAAAGCGTCATTTGAATTGGCTCCGCAATTTTAACTTTTCAAGAAAAATGTCTACGGTGTTGGCACAAATAGCAGCATCTTTGAACTCAAGATTTTTGTTACTTATGGATATGGAACCTAAACATATTAACGTCTTTTTTGAAGATTGTTGGGTGGTGGGTACCGCTAGATTCTCACCGACGGCTATTCATACTAAGGTGGGAATAGCGAGACAACCAAAGTTAAAGGTTGATAGAAGAGCCTTTACCCAGCAGAAAAAAAACATACAAACCAATTAAATAACTTAATTACAGGTTAGCGCGTTAGACGGTTGGCTGATTCACTAATATAACTATAAACCAATATTATCAGCAACTATGATAGCAATTTTATGATGATCCGTTTTGCACTTGCAATGATAACTTTTTTTTTACAAAGGTTTACAAACTGTCATAAGTATGGCATGCAAAACTGGTTTATGGTAGCCAGGGCCCAATTGGCTAAGTAAAGTTTTTTGAAGAGGTGCTAATTATATATTTTTTCGACAGTCGGCGTTCTGGAGATCGAGAAACTGCAGCTGTTTTATTTTTATCTCCTATTGTTTACTGGAAATATTTTTTTAAGTGTTCGAGATGACATTTGTGAGATTTTATGGCTGACAAGCCGTACGTGCTCAGAACTTAGTAGAAACAGAAAAAAAACCGAAGTGAGCTGTCACTTCTGTCAATGTCAAATCGTTTGCGTTTCGTTTGCTTTGCATTTTGGTGTGCTCAGTGTGATTTTTGGACTATTTTTATCGACCTCCGCATAAAATCCAGACTTTCAATTTTACCGCATTTCTCCACGACCTATGCACGATAATTGGATCACGATTGAATACTTTCGATCACTATTTTGGAACTGCTTCTTGGACAACGCAAAGCAAACGAAACGCAAACGGTTAGATTTCATTTGACATTGATAGAAGCGACAGTTGACTTCGTTTTTTTTTTCTATTTCTTCTTAGTACTGAGCACGAACCGCTTGTCAGCCGTAAAATCTCACAAATGTCATCTTTAACACTTAAAAAAATATTTCCAATAAATAAAAGGAGATAAAAATAAAACAGTTCCAGTTTCTTGGTGTTGAAGTCGACCTCTGTCGAAAAAAAATATAATTAGCACCTCTTCAAAAAACTTTACTTAGCTAATTGCATAACAAATTACAAGCTAATAGTACCTATTAGATGTTTTGTATTGAAATTCACTCTATTTGCTTGTATTTTGTTATGCAATTGGGCCCTGGTCATAGGGATCATCATTTAATGACTATCTCTATTATAGTCAACACTTAAGAGGTTGAAAGGATAGTAAAACTGTAAACATAAGCTTATTATATAATTTTAATAACTTAATTAATCACACTAATCACACTATCACACTTCACACTAATATTATAAAGGCGAAAGTTTGTGAGTGTGTGAGTGTGTATGTTTGTTACTCTTTCACGCTAAAACGGTTTGACAGATTTGAGTGAAATTTGACACACAGATAGTATATAACCTGGATTATAGTATAAATCTTCCCAGTTGACCTTTTCGCTTCGAGCCCTTATCTTTCAAAACAAACGGTATGGTCATAGTATTAAGGTTCAAATTTAATGTAATGGCTCGAAGCGAAAAATTCACCTGGGAAGATTTATACTATAACATATAGGATACTTTTTGCCCCGGAAAATTGCATAGTTCCCGCGGGATAGCGATAACGAATTCTTTGCAGTCAGAGCAGCTAGTTTTCCTATAACGGTAACTCAGGAACGTCACCAATCCACCAAAACACCAAACTGTTTTCCGGGTGGCACGAATATTTCAAGTCTTCACTTAGTTTTATATCTTCACTCTGTCCTTTCATTTCAGTTGCATCTTCCTCTTGAATAGGATCTTTGAAATGATACTGGCCAGAGCCTGTGGCGAGTATTGGCCTGAAGGGGTGTATTGATACGCTATTACAGCAGTCATTGTGGAGAGGAAACTGAAAAAAAAGATAATGACGTTTATGCTCTAGTGATATGAAATTGATTGATTTAGATTATAATTGACTGATGAGAATGTATAATTCTGGACGATTTCGTAAATCGAACAGAAGGTCTCTGTAGTATTTCTCTATCAAGTAGGTAAATGCGGCTGGTAATTAATTATTTTCTTATAAAATCATACTTAACAATACAATACAATTAATCTTTATTGTACACCACAAAGAAAAACAATACAGAAAAACAAGTAAAGGGAAAAAAATACAAGGTAAGCAATAGGCGGCTTTATCGCTTCGAAGCGATCTCTTCCAGGCAACAAGGTAAGTTTTTAATAGTAAGTACTTCATCATCATCATCATTTCAGCCGAAAGACGTCCACTGCTGAACATAGGCCTCCCCCAAGGCTCTCCAAACAGATCGGCCCTGTGCCATCCGCATCCAATGCGTTCCCGCTACCTTCACCAGGTCGTCGCTCCATCTTGTTGGAGGCCTACCTACACTGCGTCTTCCGGTCCGCGGACGCCACTCGAGAACCTTTCGGCCCCATCGGCCGTCAGTTCTACGGGCGATGTGCCCTGCCCACTGCCACTTAAGTCTAGCGATTCTTCGAGCTATGTCCGTGACTTTAGTTCTCGCGCGGATTTCATCATTTCTAATGCGATCCCGCAGAGAAACTCCAAGCATAGCCCTCTCCATCGCCCTCTGAGCGACCTTGAGCTTCCTTATAAGACCCATCGTTAGCGGCCACGTCTCAGTGCCATAAGTCATCACTGGCAACACACACTGGTCAAAGACTTTTGACTTGAGACACTGCGGTATATCGGATGACAAGATATTGCGGAGCTTCCCGAACGCTGCCCAGCCGAGTCTAATTCGTCGATTGACCTCTTTCTCGAAGTTGCACCTACCCAATTGGATTGTATGTCCCAGATAGATATAGTCGTCAACAACTTCGAGCAAAGTATCTCCGATTACGACGGGAGTTGGTACAACATGGGCGTTCGACATGACCTTCGTCTTGTCCATGTTCAATTTAAGACCAACTCTCTCGGAGACACTTCCGAGGTCAGCGAGCATCGCACTGAGGTCCTCCAAGGTCTCAGCCATAAGCACCACGTCGTCGGCAAATCGAAGGTGAGTGAAGTATTCGCCATTTACATTGATGCCACGCCCTTCCCAGTTCAGAGTCTTAAACGCATCCTCTAGTGCAGCGGTGAACAGTTTCGGAGAGATAACATCTCCTTGTCTGACTCCCCGCTAGTAAAGTAGTAAGTACTTAGTAAATTATTATCAAACCATTTAATTCCTGGTCCACTTTATAATAGGGGTTTTAGGGTTGCCTGGAAGAGATCGCTCTTAAGCGATAAGGCCGCCTATTGCTTACCTTGTATCTTTCTCTCTGTGTACCTGTTTTCTGTATTGCTTACTATTCCGGCAGGCTTATTGTCTAACGTTTCTGTCGCTTGCCTTCGCAATCACTACCTCTTTCTCTCCAACGGTATAAAAGGATGACAGAAAGAGACGGTGAAAGCGAAGGCAAGCGACAGAAGCGTTAGACAATACGGCCTCTGGTGTACAATAAAGAGTCATTGTATTGTATTGTAATGTTCTCAATTAGTTTTAATAATGAATTCCGTTGTCAAGCAATGAGATGTGAATATACATTTTCTGTGAAAAGACAGTATATCACGATTCTATTGGTTCGACAGTAAGTTATGATAGTAATGCCCTTTATTCTGAAATTAATTTAAGATCACAATGTAGTAGTTTTATAAATTATTCCCAATTTCAGTATTCCTTTTGGCATTGGCCTCCTCCAACACCTTCCACTGACAGTATGACCGCGTATAGACTACGAAAACATAGTTCTGCAGTTATTACGATCTTGGTTCCCAAATTCAAACAAGTATGGCCTGCTTTGATAGATAAGGCTTTATTTGCACTGTGCTAATATTGCGATGAAAACCCTTGCCACACTGCGCCCGAACTTGTCACTCATATGATTTCGTCGAGTGCCAAATCCTGTACTAAGTTTTACCTTAAACGTAGCATTATCCCTTTCGACATCAGTAACATCCAAATCTGACTTCCAGTTCACATTATCCACATCCCACACCTTCAAAATGCCATCGGTACCTCCTGTGACCAGATACTTCCCACACGGCGACACATCAAAATACACCCTCTGGTTGGTATCCACCACCCGGTTTAGAATGTTCAGTGGCTTGCGATAGTATCTGATGTCCCACACTAACAGCCTGTGGTCTTTGCGAGCACCTGATACTAGCTTTAGACCATCCGGTGTGAATTTCATATGAGTTATGCCGCCTGAAATGCAGGAAAGCATAAGTTTTAGTGAAAAAAAAACCATTCTTAATAAAAGCCTTTTTCTGATATCTTGCATAAAAAAATACATAGCATGAGAATATGTGAATTACTCTATTTGCTCTGTCACTATGTACATATATTATATAGTTTTCCACTTAAGGCATTTCTATCCTAGACAAAGAAGAAGGTAACAAGCATAACCCGTTATCAAGCGGGCAGTTTGGTGACTACCTATCATTAGTAATGTGCAATGTCAATAAAAAACTTTATAAAATTGCGTTTTCAATTAAATTTTGGAGTTCCCATACATAGCTACAATGTAGAGTCTTGGATAGTTTGTATTGCATATCACCAATGTTAGGTAACCACCAAACTGCCCGCTTCATAACTGGGTATGGTAATAAGTTGCTAATTCTAAAAAAAACTAGCTAAAAATACCATGTTTCACTAGCATGCTTTAGCATGTTCACCGTCCCTGTACAAAATGATTTGATAAAGCCACACATCCAAGTTTATTTCTACTTTGAAGTTGTGAACCCATAATGGAAGCACAGATTTCTGAAAAAAAGCTACATGACCCCACTTAGGGGGCGCCCAGACAGGCAGGCCCCTCTTTCCCACTGGGCACTATGGGTAGGTGCCCAGGGCCCCAGGGATGATGGGGCATCCTAGTGACTATAAAAAAATTACAGTTTAATGCATGTAGAACATTTCTTGATCACACCTCCTGGGGCCCCTTATTCTAAAGTGCCCAGGGCCCCTAATAAGTTAAAGACGGCCCTGCAGACAGGGAAGGTGTTAAAACATCTGCTTATTTATAATTCAAGATGCACAGAAATTATAAACAAAAATAATGTTTTCTTTACCTGAATGCCCATGCATTTTCCCAATGCTTTTGTATGTCCCCATTTCATTGACATTAAATAGGGATATAGTGGTGTTCCAGGAACCTACGGCAATCATGTTACTGTCTAGTGCAAGGCATGATGCAGGAAATGATATCTTGTGTTCAGCACATTCTCTACCCGGCCTGAAAATGATAATGAAGCATATAAGATTTTGTGATACAGTTCCATATTTCCGTCCCATCAATGATCTAAATTGTGGTGTAATGACTGGTACCTATGATATACCTAATTATAATATTTCAATAAAGTTTTTACCTTAATTTTTTTTTCCTTATTTTATTAATATTCAAAGGTAAGAACCGTTAGCCAAGTTCTGTGTTTGTAGCAGTTTTACTACAGAGCAGAAAAATCCTGCTACTGGTTACGAGCGTAGCGCGTAGCGATATGCGGACCCGAGCACAGAATATATAATAGTACTAACATACAGAATGGACACGCTCCGCCCCGCACCGATTTGAGTTACCCCACCCCTCAAGGCGCAGATTGCCGGACACCACCCGAATCCAGAAGAGTGCGCGCGCGATGTATGTAGGCGTACGCGTGTACAGACGTCGTCGTGCTTATGTAGATTCAAGGACGCGTATTTTGTACGTCGTGTCCGCCGTGTGACGCGAGTCTGTTAAAAGACAATGTTTGCTAATAGCAGCTGATCATTGCAGGAAGCAGCTCCATACTAAATATGAAAGTGCATAAAAATAGAATTGGAAAATTTATATATGTACATACATAATATTCTGCAACAACTGTTTACTTATATGTAATTAACTAACAACATAGGTGTTAAGGAAAAGTTATCTGAAAATTTGACTGAACTATACCTTACCTTTCAACATCAAAAGTTCTTAATACTTTCTTATAGCCAGCAATAATCCTTGCGCCATCTAATGTGAATGCCGTGGTCACCGCTGGCTCCATCTCATCAACAGGATTGAAGCCTCGGTACGAGCACCGCAATGACCCATCAAATGCATCCCACATCTGTACTGGAGCATTTTGTCTTGTTGTTAACCAACTGAAATTAAAAAATATTTATAGGTATTTTAATAATGTACTGCTTTATTCCATATTTGAAATCTTTAAAGATAAGACAAAATTGTTTCTTTTTATTTATACATATAAGTTAAAGTTAATATAATTAATTTTCGTAACTAAGGCTTATTTCACACCATTAGCATTAGTTGAATATGATTTGTTCTCATTCAATATCTACATTAAAATTAGTGAAGAATGTCTTACTGCATTCTTACTCTACTTTTGCCTAACTAACCAACAAGTCTCTGGTATGCTGCTGTTCATACTTGGGTACCAGCAAAAATCATACACCAATCCTGCCTCCTTCACATGTATAACTGAGTCCAGCACATCTATAGTCCGGTTTGCCGTCGCTGACTCGGAATACAGGTCTCGAGGTAATTCCGTGATGTGTACTCCGTCGTTGTTCACCACAGAGAGGCAACAAGTGCCGTCTGGTGACCATTTACAACCTCGTAAGTAAGGTTGCACATCCCCTTTAGTTCTAGGAGAACTAGACCAAGACGAATTGCAGAGTTCCAGTAATGTTCTTCCGGTAAATAGAGTAGGATACTGGAAAAAAACCTCAGTGCCGATTACTGCAGGTTCTGATATTAAAGTATCTTCGGTGCCCTTGGAAATAGTTTCGAGAGCGTCAGTTTCCATCGTCACTTCCTCCATTTTCTATTTTGGTAAACATCTATTTACGACACAAACATGAATAATAGAATTAATAGAATCAAATATGAAGAAGTAAACAAACACACACGACAGCATGCCGAATGACGCTTGACAGTGACAAGCACGTGACAGTGACAAAAATAGTTTTTCGAGATCGTAGGTAAAGGCAATCTAAACCATACTTTGTCTTAGGCCCATACTACACGGGCGGTTCTCCCGCCGCGGGAAACCGCTTCTGAACCGCCACTAGACACAATTTTATATGGAAGTTGTATGGTGCAAACTACACTGCGCAGCTCCGTCGAGCGGGAAACCGCGGCGGGAAACCGCTCGCGTAGTATGGGCCTTAGAAACCATTCAGTTCAAGTCTAGGGTGACGTCATAAATCTTAAAAAAATAGTAATCAATATTAAAAGCGATACAGTTGCCATTATACTGTGGTATTTAGTAAAGTTCAATAAATATAACAACGGAATGGAACATGGTGTTAATCCTTTTTAGCGTCAAAAACTCACCGGATTCTGATGACCATAGAGATTTTCAATTTAATTTTAAAGGAATGAGATGTGTGACTCTTTGGAATCGAAACATCGATTTATTTATTACCGAACTTTAAAGTTAGGGGCCTTGCAAGAAGAAATAATTATTTATTTTATTGTTCACAAACTCTGCTCTGACATTTTTGCAAACTGTAATAGCGAAATGTCAAACTTGTCAAAGTCAATGTCAATTTGCCGTCTGACTTGACTGCTTGCTTGAGCTCGACTCGAGTTGCTTGCTTGACCGACCGACTCGCTCGCTCGTGCCACAGTTGACGTAAATGAGCACTGCGAATAGGCGAATAATTTGCAATATCGCCAATTAACCGTATCACCAACAATGAACAGCTGTACACCCAATAAAATAGGTTGACTGGGAACGTAACCATATTGTTACACAATGCCAGTAACCTCACATTGCGGCACAATCTGTAATTATTAATTCAATGGTGTCAATATCATGCATAACAAATAAGTGCGTGAGATGTTTATATTAAAATCGTTGCAGATGAAATTGAAGTTGTTTAGTCGCGCGAAGCGAGGGTATCGATACGTGGGAAATTGGTCGAAGATGTCGTTTACCCAGTCGCCTGCTAAGGCGTCGCTGTGTTGTGAGGAGTCCGCGGACGGAGCGCCGCCGTCTTACGCGATGTATGAAGCACTGAAGGATTCTTGTCAGAACAACGCGACCTTTTTCCAACCCGATGATAGTGAGAATGGTCAGCGATTGTACCAGGGCTTCATGACGCTGATGGATCACATAGACACGGTGTGGCCGCTTGTGGATCACGTTCGTAAGGTAAGAAACTATCATTTAATTATCCCATTCGAACAGGATGAAGTCAAAGACCATAATATTGCCTTTTCATTATTATTATCGAGTGATTCCCATCTTCCAACCTGGCTATCCAACCCAGGTTGGATATTGGGAACTGACAGTGCCATCTTCCAACCTGCCTCAGGTTGGATAATGGGAATATAATTGATAGTTAATTTTTCTTCCCATCTTCCAACCTGTAATGAATAGGGTACAGTCACAGGTAATTCTCTCAAGTCAAGTCGTTGGTATGTTTGTATATTCATATTTATGTAGGTTTGTATATTTATTTGTCTGTATCTAGATTTGTCTGGTGTTTTTTTTAAATGTGTATTATCTCCTAGCTCAATAGAAACCTAAGTACCCAATCGTCAAAAAAATTGGCTCTTGTTTCAAGAGTAATATCATACCTCTTCACATTTATGTGCATTATATGTATATAATAATTAGCTGGCCATATTTAATTCATTTGAATGACAATACTAGGTAGTCAAAGTCATTAAAATTTTATTTTCTCAGTTTATGCCTTGAACAATTCCATTGGAAATTTTTTCTCCTACTGGTGAACCTAGTGATGGTGAATATCTAGATCTAATTAAAAAAAACATGTAATGGAACATTTTAAAGGAATAAATGTTAAATTTTAGCAGTTTTTTTTTGTTAGTGATTGTACTTTAGTACAGGTTAGAAAATGGGAAGAAAAATTAATAATCAATTATATTCCCACTATCCAACCCGAGGCAGGTTGGAAGATGGCACTGTGAGTTCCCAATATCCAACCTGGGTTGGATAGTTAGGTTGGAAAATGGGAATCACTCTTATTATCAAACTGCCACTAATTCTTTTTATTTGAAAAACTAAACTGCTTTTACTATTATGATCCAAACTGAAATTTATTTTTTCCTATTTTAAACATAAATTATTTATTTATTATTTAAATTAGTTTTATTATGGAAGTCACAAAGCATTTGTTTAATGTTGATTGCACCACCTAACATATTAACCTTCTGAACACCACATATTTTTTTTGCTACAAACAAAATTGATTCTTTTGCGGATGTGTGTAGGTTAATTTTTGTATTACTATATTGTTGTCTATAGCGACGCTGGTGTTCTAAAGGTTTAATTGTGACAAGATTCCAGTTCGATGATTTTGATTGTTTTTTTACTTATGGGTGAATCAACTTTTTAGTGCCACCCGTTGCTATGGTTATACAAATTTTGTCCCTTGGACAACCTAAGCATTTTTCTATGAAACAGTATGAAGTGTCACTTGGACAACTGGGGACAGACTAAACAACACAAAAGAGTTGATTCACCCTTATACATTGTAATCAACACTATCTGCTATGTGGTTTCAAAAAATTTACTGAACCACCTCTTAATCTTTGATGAATATTTTATTTAAATGTATAACAATTTTCAGCTTGATCAAAAGCTTTAGAATAATTCAAAATCTTTTTCTTTTTTAGTTTAAATATTGGATACAACATACAATCTGACAAATGGTTAAATGAATTCTTGCAAAATCATTTTATAATCTGTTAAGGAATTCAATAGTGAAGGGATATTTCTGGCTCAACAAAATCAATCAATAATGTTTTTTACTACAATAATATAAATTACTAGCTTTTGCCCGCGGCTTCGCTCGCGTGTACCATGAGAATTCCAAAGAACCAAGATATCAAGCAAGCAAGCATAAAGGCAAGCAAGCAAGCATGCAAGCAAGCACGCATGCACGCTTGCTTGCGTGCGTGACAATGGGACCATCTCAGGAGTATATTATATTCTTTCGAATAAAAAAAGAATGAATTCGGTGAACATACCTACATAAAGAAAATACATAAAGTGGAATGCATAACCTCCTCCTTTTTTTGAAGTCGGTTTAAGAGCCCTTTGCGGCCACAGTACACAGTTTACAGTATAAACTTATGAATTTTGAAATTTTAGCTTACAACCAGTAAAACGCAAAATCCCGTTTTTTCCCGTTCCCGTAAGAATTACGGAGAATACTTTCTTAATACTCCCCTACACTCCCCAAGGAACCCACTTGCCAAATTTCAGCTTTCTACGACCAGGAAGACGAAAAATCCCGTTTATTCCCGTTCCCGTGGGAATTTTAGAAAGTCCTCTTTCAATGCTCCTCTACACTCCCCAAGCAACCTCATGCCGAATTTTTTTTTCTACGACCAGTAAAACGCAAAATCCCGTTTTTTCCCGTTCCCGTAAGAATTACAGAAAATACTTTGTTAATACTCCCCTACACTCCCCAAGGAACCCACTTGCCAAATTTCAGCTTTCTACGACCAGCCAAATGAAAAATCCCGTTTTATCCCGTTCCCGTGGGAATTTTGGAAAGTCCTCTCTCAATGCTTCTCTACGTACTCCAAGCAACCTCATGCCGAATTTCAGCTTTCTACGACCAGTAAAACGAAAAATCCCGTTTTTCCCGTTCTCGTGGGAATTTTGGAAAGCCCTCTCTCAATGCTCCTCTACACTCCCCAAGCAACCTTTATGCCGAATTTCAGCTTTCTACGACCAGAAAAATCCCGTTTTTTCCCGTTCCCGTAAGAATTTTGTAAAGTCCTATCTCAATCCTCCTTTACACTCCCTAAGCAACGTACATGCCGAATTTCAGCTTTCTACGACCAGTAAAACGAAAAATCCCGTTTTTTCCCGTTCCCGTGGGAATTTTGGAAAGTCCTCTCTCAATCCTTCTTTACACTCCCTAAGCAACCTACATGCCGAATTTCAGCTTTCTACGACCAGTAAAACGAAAAATCCCGTTTTTTCCTTATCCCGTGGGAATTTCCGAAAATCCTTTAAACTGTTTTTTACTATTATTACTTCTATGCCAAATTTGAAGAGTCTAGTAATTATAGATCATAGGATCCCGTTAAACTGAATATATAAATCCCGTTTTTTCCTTATCGCGTGGGAATTTTGAAAAATCCTGAAATTAATGTTTTAACTAATGTAATACCTACTTGTGTGTCAAATTTGAAGAATCGAATTATTATAGTTACTGAGATAGAGTCACTCGGAATCGAATATATAAATCCCGTTTTTTCCCGTTCCCGTGGGAATTCCCGAAAATCCTTCCTTATTGTATATGGTATCTATGTGCAAAATTTCAAGTCTCTAGGTCCAGTGGTTTGGGCTGTGCGTTGATTTATCAACAGTCATTTAGTTTATTTCGACATTTCAACCCCATCGCACCCCATCCAGGGAGATGGTATTTTACGTCCACCACCTCGGATTTTAAAACCGTTGTTGTTTTCGTAACCAGCGACCCGATAAACCATAGAAACAATACCCATGTTGATTTTCAGACTTTGTCACCCCATTTCTCCCTTTTAGGGGTTGAATTCCCAAAAAACCTGAAACATGTGTTTAATCATTTATCGTTAGGAGTACTTCTGTGAAGTTTCGAATAAAATAGTCGAAAGAATCTTGTTTCCCCATACAAACTTTGGACCCCCTTTTCACCCCCTTTGGGAGTGAATTTTGAAAAATCCTTTCTTAGTGCACCCCTAGACCTTATAAGGAACCTACGTGCCAAATTTGGAATCTCTAGGCCCAGCGGTTTGGGCTGTGCGTTGATATGTCAGTCACTCAGTCAGTCAGTCAGTCAGTTTCTTCTTTTATATATTAAGATAACAGAATCATAGTGTCATTTTCTCTAAACTTGTAACAATTTCTTTTACAGCAAAATTATATTATTATAGTGTATAAATATGGCAAATAAATATTTTGTGCATTATGGGTAAAGAATCATAAATATTTGTAAATTAATATAAGTCTCTGGTAAAACCTCAGTAAAACAAATACTTTCTTTTGTTTCTGAAATCTTAGATAAAATACTTTGTTACTTATTTATCAGTTGCATTATCTAATACATACATACTTTGTTAGACTTTTAGTTGGTACTTTGAATCAATCACTTTCATTGTCTATTCATGACTCATATCATAACATAATGCAGCTGCATCCAATTAATGGCCTTCTCAAGAACTTTACATAAGTATTTATAATATTCCTAACAACAATATTTCAGCCCCTGTATTATTTTCTGTTCTTAACAGTATTCTTGCTTGTAACTTATAATGTTAAACTTTTTTCCATAAGGTATATGTTATGTGAACTCACAAAAACCAAAAATAAACACAATTGATAAACATTACAGTACATTTAAAAACACAAAATTATCTTTTAACCCCTCATAGGTATGGCGGAAGTGAAAAAATCATGCATTCTAGTCTCAACTGTTTCATTTAAATGCAACAGATTAAAAACATACAAAAATAATGCCTTAACTTAAATTGGACACGGATCTGTGTCTTAAGCATATGAGGGGTTAAGGGCCTTTAAAACCTTTGTGAACTTGTTTTTCTACATGTGGAAGATAAAAAAACGCATTCTAGTCTAATATCTCTTAAATAATTCCAATTTTATAGGTAGATTTTTGGATTAATCCATACCTAAACATACAAAATGTTTAAACATACAAAAAGGAAAAACATTATGTTATATGCCTTGTTAACAATTCATGTGGATTAGCTATAGTGTTAGTAAATATCTAACATAAAAAAAGAAAAAATAAAATATCTACCTAAAGCTCATACTGCCGTGCTAAGCCAAAAGGGCCTATGTCTGAAAATGACCAAATTCTGTTTTTTTTTTATGTGTTGGATTCCTTAGCTTATAAGGAATAAAGTTCTGTTAACGAAAAACTCGTATTAAAAATAGCTAAGAAAGGCTTATTTTTCACTCAAATACTAAGAAACAAAAACATAAAAACACGTTTTTCTCGAAACCGTTAAAACGGACATAGGCCCTTTTGGCTTAGCACGGCAGCATAGGTTCCAGTGTCCTAGAAATTAGAATTAGGCCTCATAAGGGCAACATATTGTTGCCACATGTTAGTGACAAAGGTCAAATAATTAAGATAATGATATGAGTGCCTACCAGTAAGTCACATTATGTTACTACAATAGTGACCTTGAATTACGTTAGCATGTGCTCTGCACACTGTTATTGTTAACATGTGTGTTTTTGCTTAAGCACCGTAAAACCACAACTATAGTCCTAGCCTGCAACAATAGTCCAATTTTCATCCTTACATTATCCTTAAAATATGATAGCTACATGGCTAGACTAAAGCAAATTATTTTAGGCCTAACAACATAATTATATACCCAAAAACAAATAGCAGTAAGCTCTAATATTTTAAGGATAATATAAGGATGAAAATTGGACTATTGTTGCAGGCTAGGACTATAGTTATGTGGTTTTACGGTACTTTGAAATGTGGGGTAACTTTAAAAAAATAGTTTGAGAATGGACTCCCTCATTTTTACTTGCTTTTTGTACTCCTAGTTGGTGTCTTTGTCAATCTTTAAAACTTTTTTATTTAATAGCAAATTTTCAATTATCAAAGTCACTCTGGTTACTTGGTTTACTGTACTGAATATTGTATACATAGATTAGAACAGTACAAAAGTTAAAATTTCAGAGTGTATTTTTTTTGTGGTAACTATGAAGTTTAAATATAATATCAAAGTAATAGTTAATGCAAAAGAAGAGGTAATTTTTTGTGTAATTTTCATTTGTCATTATTGGTAAATAACAGAAAATTTGCTGATATCTTGGATTTTTACCACTACCGGGTAAAATATAATTACTATGGTCATTTAGATAAACTCACTAGTCTTCTAATATACAGTGGTGGTCATACAATTAAGAACGATTTGAAGTTTCCGATTTTTTTTTATCTACATCATGTCATATGTCTAGTTGTGTTCCTTCTTAGAAGTAACAAGTTATTTTATAAAATAGCCACATGGATAGAGCAAACGGGATTAATAATAATAGTGTATAATTGCTAACATTTTTTTTTACAAATTTTATTTGTTCTCTATACTAATAAATTCAAATAGTAATGAAGCTGGACAAATAATTAAGAACGATTTATTAAACTGCTCGAGAGTTGTTTTATATGAAACTTAGATTAAATAAATCATATTAATGTGAAGTTGGTATAGAAAAAAAAGCAAATTAATACATTTGAATTAAAATTAATAGTTAGTAGCATGTCCACGGCTTTTAATTACGGCTTTACACCGGCGAGGCATTGAATCTATCAATTTTTGACATTTCGCAAGAGAAATAAGAGTTCCATTCTTCTAAGAAAACGTCGTACAGCTCTCTGAAATTGCCACACTGTCGATTTGAAACCTTTTTCTTGACTTCGCACCAAAGATGCTCTATTGGGTTAAGATCTGGGCTGTTGGCTGGCCAATCTAAGACTGAAACTGATTGTGATGTGAGGAATTCCTTAACGGTGCGTGCAGTATGCTTTGGATCATTGTCGTGCTGGAATGTCCAAATAACCGGAAGCACGTCTTCGGCATATGGTAACATTGTTTCTTGCAGTATATTTTTGTATTGGAATTGATCCATGTTTCCTTCTATCAGCCTAACAGGTCCAACGCCATGTCCAGAAAAGCACCCCCTAATTTTCACATTTCCCCCGCCATGCTTTAATGTCACTTTTGTGTACTTTGGGTCGAATGCTTTATTCGGAGGGCGTCGTACATATCGTTTTCCATCAGAACATACCCTATTTATTTTTGTCTCGTCAGAAAAAAGAACGTTTTTCCACTGTCTGACTGTCCAGTTTTCATACCTTCTTGCAAATGCAAGTCGGGCTTGCCTATGACATCGTTTCAACATAGGCACCTTCCTTGCTATCCTTCCGTTCAACTTATTTTCTACCAAACGCCTTCGAATAGTGCGTGCAGAGATTGCTGAAGGGTTGTTTTCGCCAAAATATTCTTTTCTCAACTCATTAGACCCTTTAAAAGGATTTTGTTTTGCCAAACGAACGATATTTCGATCATCTCGACGAGATGACTTTCTCTGTCTAGGTCCACGCGGAACGTTTGAAGTAGTTTGATACGTGGAAAAATGCTTTACGGCATGGAAAACCATTGTTTTTGAACATTGCAGATGGTCGGCTATCATTTTATACGACCAATTCTTCTCGCGAAGTTTTATTATTACTTCTCTTGTAGATTTATCACAACTTTTATTTTTCCCCATTGTTTTTATACGAAGTAATCACTTTTAAGACTTTAACAGCACGAAATGGCGCCAAAATTATACGAATAATAATCTATAACCACAGAGCCACACAGTGTTCTCTATTTAAATTTGAAAAAATAATAAACTATTCAGCGTTCTTAATTACGTGACCAGCCAGTAAGTACTAATACTAGGTTCAGATCGAATGTATAAAGTTTCTCTATTAATTTTTTAGCCAACAATGTTGCATAAATGAATGTACCGGTAGTACGGAAAAGTTTTGCAATACCGAGAGAAATAAAAAAAATACGGGCAATTAGTTATACTTGTTACTTTGAAAAAATCATCTCAATAAATAATCGTTCTTAATTATATGGCCACAACTGTATAAAAATCTCGTGTCACGGTGTTTGTTATCAAACTCCTCCTAAACGGCTTGACCGATTCTTATGAAACTTTTTTCTCCACATTCGGTAGGTCTGAGAATAGGATATAGGTTATTTTTTATACCCCTATTCTTGGCAGACGGAGTCGCGGGCAAAAATTAGTATAATTCTATAAAAATTAAACTTTTCATGTGGAATTGTCCTACATCTTGAAAGTGACTTGAAAGTTTAGTATCACAAAGAACAAAAAAACTTTATTTTACTTTAGCTTTAAAATAGACTAACTGGGTGAGCACAAGGTGAACTCGTACACCGAGAGTTTTTACCCAAAGATAACTATGAAATCACCCAAGATGATATAACAAGAAGTACAGTTTAAAAAAAAACTTGTATTTTTTTACACTTGACACTGGCTATACGTACTATCGCCCCAAGCGCCAGATAACCACCTTAAAGGCCCAGTTTGCGTGCAGTGGCTAGACATCTGTCCATAACAATCCATAGCAATAAACATCAACGGCTGCAAGCAAATTTGTTTTGAAAATGGGTATCTGACGTCTGGGGCGATGGTACGTAGTGGCTATAATACGATTTTTTCTTTCACAGGTGGCACCAATGTACGATTTCGACGAGCGATCCCCAGGCAACGGATACCGAAGCTTTGTGTCCGTCGTTGATTCGTGCATATTGCATGGCTTGAAGCTAAGTCGACAAGTGTGTACGGGAAGGGACGCCTTGCTGTTCAGAAAAGGATATTTCGTTAGGTAAGATAACTGATGGGACCTAACGTGTCACGGCATATGCAATAGTACTACGCCAATGCTGGACGGTTGGATAGCCTAGTGGTTAGGAAACCTGGCTACAACATTTGAAGACTTGGGTTCAATCCTTGTCTGGGGCAGATTTTGATGGTCATTAAGGGCCGTGACGCCAAAAAGTTCGAAAAACACTGGTGTAGATGAAAAATGTCTGGGGGCACGGCAGTGCCCCCGATAAGACGTGCCAACTGAAGCGCAAGGGCACTACAACCTTTTCCCGAAGCGCGTCGTCGTTTTTTCGAACCCTCATAACTTGAATTTGGGTTATACCTGATAAACAAAATTCTCGGGATTTGATGTCAGTAGTAGACTCAATGTTAAAAATATTAAGTTTCCATTGCATTGCTCTTATACTTTATATTTTATTGATATCTAAAAAAAACTCTGATTTCGTCACTGACTCACAGATGATCATCAAAATTCTTAGGGTATAAGTACACAAACAACAAAAAAACATAAAAATTAGTACTTTTAAAAAAAAATTTTTGTTAAGTAACTTACAATAACCCTACTTCGGCAATCGGGTAAAAAGAAGTGAAATCCCATCATAAACATGAAAGCATGGCTTGGCATGATGTTGCCAAGAAAAGGCGGCCAAGCCAGATATTTCGACTAAGGTGTAAAATTTGTGAAGTTAGGGCGTTAGAGTTAGGAAGCTTGGCTCTATATGAGATCTGATAACTTTTTGACAGTGCAACGAATATGGTCTCGTCTTGGCAACATTTTACATGAAAATGTTTTTTGGTGGGATTAATTTCTTCTCGAGTATTCGATGTTTAATATGAATAAGCAGTTGTCAAACGCGGGTTTCGGATCTGTAACATATTAATTATGTAAGCAATGGTGGTGTGCAAAATGGCCAAAATTCGCCCCAACTAGTTTTGCCTTCTACCGCCCTTTAGGCAACTATGATTGAGTTTATACACGCCGACACGCACAATATGGCTGTATGCCACAGATCAACCTACATCAACAAAATCAAAGGATATACTTCATAAATAAATTTGTTTTTATTATAATGTATTTCAAACTAAATACAAACTGAAATATAGATGCACAGAAAAAAGACCAATGCTGGGAATCGAACCCAGGTCCTCAGCGTTCCGTGCTGCGTGCTTACCCCCTACACCATCACTGGTCTCCTACTACTAGACCATCACTGGTCTCCTACTACTAGACCAGTGATGGTGTAGGGGTAAGCACGCAGCACGGAACGCTGAGGACCTGGGTTCGATTCCCAGCATTGGTCTTTTTTCTGGGGTTTTTTCTGTGCATCTATATTTCAGTTTGCATTTAGTTTGAAATATATGGTTTCATGGGATGACCGTAAAAGTAATAAAAAATGAAGTTGAAAAATAAATAAAAAAGATACTTCATATCTGACTTGTTTATTATAATGATTTTCTTATTTTGTGAACCACTGTAACGCAACGATTCTGTAGTCATGGATAGAAATATCTCGTGCATTAGTTATTATTCTAGACGCTGATGAAAATTCAGAGAATAAACGTTACTCATTGTGTGTACCTACCGACGTGTAGGAAAACAAATGCACATGATAACATTTGTTACAGTAAACGAAGATAGTTAAAAGAATCCGGTCTAGTACGCAGGTCAACAGGCTATCGACACAGATCACATAATAGGTAGTTACTACGTAAAAGATTCGACACTCGTGTTTAAAAGTTATATCAGCGCCGGGGGTGCGGTTAAAACACGATATTTAATTGTCGACCCGAAATTAATGGAGAATAATGAACAACCTGATGATTCAAACTCTAATGTTATTCCCATAAGGGTTTGAATTTGAATTATCAAGTCGTTAAAAATAATAATGGCCGTTGGGGCCGAAAAGTTCTCGAATGGAGACCACGGACTGGCAGACGCAGCGTGGGGCGTCCACTAACGAGGTGGACGGACGATTTGGTAAAGGCCGCTGGTTCACGGCGGATGCAAGCTGCTTCTAACCGTAGTGATTGGGTATCAACAAGGATGATATAGACTGGATTAGCAATCGCCATAGTACAGATCGGCAGTGGAAAAATAGTAGATTATTAAATCTAGATGGCGCTGACATATAGCCAGAGGGTTTGAAAGCAAAACAATAAGACTACAGTCATTTGTTTTGCTTTCAAAGCTTCGGGCTATATTTCAGCGCCATCTAGATTTAATAATCGAACTATTTTTCTGCGGACGATCTGTACTACGGCGATTGCTAATCCAGACTATATCATCCTTGCTTGTTCATACGAGTTCGCGGTACGGTACCACACAACCGTTCATACAAGTTGAATATTACAACCGTCACTGCCACCGCACCGCTACGCCTCCGCTGTCTGTGCGTTTGGAGCTTAAGGTTCAATGTCAGTTGTAAGGGTCAAAACATTAAAGGCTATTTTCACTCACAGGTCAATGTGACAATCAGCCTTATTGTTTTTATTCTGACGTAGGAACTGTCATAAAGTGGTAAAGCACTTACAGTAAAATTACATAAAGTTTACCACTGACAGATGGTTTGCCTTCATTTCATATTCAACTTTAACGACCTACAAATAAAGCCAATTTTAGAATGCTGTTACCCACGTTTGCAGATTTTGTAATAGCTACTTTATTTGTATGGTGTTAAAGTTGGAAATTAAATGAAGGCAAGCCATCTGTCAGTGGTAAACTAAAGGTAAACGTATTGTACTTGGAAGACATTCGTCTTTATTTCACTGCGGTATCAATATAACACCATGTTTCAGGGAAGTGGAATCATGCGGTCAACTCCTCGCGTCCCTCGGTACCTGCCTGCATCATGTCCACACACTGCTGACCTGGGCGCCGCCGGGAGACCTGTTCCCTTCCGAAGCCAGGTCCCCCGAAGAATTGTTCTCGCAAGCCGACACTATCAACCAGTACTGCTTCTATGGAAGGTGTCTCGGGTTTCAGGTAGCGCGTTATGCTAATTTACTTAGCAAAACATTATAATATCGTTTGTGTATATGCGTATGATAAGACACACACACACACACACACATAATTACAAAGTCTACTGGGTGGCCTTAGCTTCTGGACAAATACTAATACTACTGGTTTAGCAAGATATTTAAAACCAAACTGCAAAGTATCATAACAATCAGTCCAATATTTACCGAAAAACTAACGGTTTTCAATGTATCACTTTGGAGGAGCCTGTTTATTTGGATGATTTGATTTCATAGAATTTTTTTTTGTTTTCTTGTCAAATCAAATAAGTTTATTTGCTAGAATACAGTTATTAAGGTGTCTAATTACTATTTTACGATATTGCTAAGAACCAATCTTATCCATGGTTTCATTATTTGTCCAGAGGCTAAGGTCACCTTGTATAGGTAGTAATTTAAAGATACGATAATAAAGAAGAAAATAAAGCTAATGAAGAAAAATTTGTGTTTTGCTTGAAAACATGTTTATTTAAATCCTAATAAACTAAATAATAAAAACAAATTAAATTACGAAGCTTACCGTTTAACTATACGTATACGCCGACATTATTAAAATGTTGCCATCATTTTGTATGGATCCTTTTCGCGGATATATGTCAACTGACGACGTTTTTCTACTCACGATATTTCGATTCAGAATAAAATTGTTTAACGCCATTTCTGAGATCATAAGTACATAACTATTCTATCCTATTCTACAGTACATTATTTCTCATTTACAGTTCCTACCGTCAATGAGAGGCGTTCTAAAAGGCATTTCGATATGCATGGCCGGGTTCTCAGAAGCATACTACAGCCATGGCAACCTGATCAGTTCGGTGTGGACCGGAGGCCAGTACCTGATAGACCCGGAGATGCGAGCCAGGCGAATAGTTAATATATCACAGTCTGCCAGTGTCGAGTTCTGCAAAGCGTTCTGGTTCTTAGCTGAAAGCGGTGAGTTCTTCTGCATGACAAAATAAGTGAATTACATTTTGGTGTTCTTTTTTAACTAGGCAATCATCACCAGCAAAAAAAATAGGTAATTCATAAATGAACCTGCCTTTCGCAGAAATAATGAAACGAGTGCCAAGCCTTATGTCTTCGACGGTGGCCATCAACAAAGTCATCACAATAGCTCCCGAGCCCTTGACGGTGAGCACGACGGATGGTAAAGACATTACCGTGCTGCCGCCTACCGTCCATCTTGGCTTGCAAGGCCTTAACGTTCGACTTATCAGCGTTAACAAAAGAGTCGGCATGGTAAGTATATCGTAACTACTTTGAAAAAAGCTCGTATCTCAAATCCATATGAATACTTAAAAGTAACCTTAAAACATTGGTTGACTTCATTTCGTAAGATTACTTATCGGTTTTTAGGTGCGGGTTTTTTTTTATTTAAAACAAGTATTATATTAAGTATAAAAAACCCGACGCCGTAAAAAATAAACTAAAAACAAGCTAAATAAAAATGGACTCAAAAGATGGAAACAAGAATTAAGGATTTCAAAATATAAACAACGATTTTTGAAAAAACAGTTTCTTTAAAATGAGATTCCTATGAAACAAAACATTTTATGAAACGTTTTTCAGTAAACTAAGAAGAGTAAGCCATGCGCAATGACACGGAAAAAGAAATGCAGCTGAAGGCACCAAACCCATGTAATACTAAAAACGATGCCCACTGTGGATTTCACGTCATGACGAATAAAATACTATATAGCAAGTTTAGGATAAGAAATTGGATTCCAAAACGCAGTCGGAGGCATTTAGAATCCAGTTACACAGTTGATAATCATAATTTTTCCTAATATCCCAATGCAATAAACCAATTATATATATTTTTTAGTTATTATACTAAGGCCCATACTACACGGGTGGTTCTCCCGCCGCGGGAAACCGCTTCTGAACCGCCACTAGACACAATTTTATATGGAAGTTGTATGGTGCAAACTACACTGCGCAGCTCCGTCGAGCGGTTTCCCGCGGCGGGAAACCGCCCGTGTAGTATGGGCCTTAGTACCTATAAATGACGTAAATGGTCTTTTAATGAGATTATGATTATGAAGATGATGATAATGATGATTATGATGATACAGTGAAAAAATAATAAGTCAGAATAAGGGTTACCGACTTACTTAGGTACGTGTATGAGTACCACAACTCGAATTCAATAGGAAGTTTAAAATTCCGTTTTTCCTGTATAATTCCCGTTCCCACGGGAATTCCCGGAAAATATGTACCCTATGTCACTCGCGCAACTGAGACGAATCTAATGACACCTCACACTTTAAAATCCATCGAGCCGTTTAGGCTGCAGGGCGTGCCAAAGAATTATACATACATACATAAATACAAATGCTCTGAAAACATAACCCTCCGGCAGTCGGGTAAAAATATAGTGAGTGTCTGCTGTAATTGCTTACTTTTTGTATTGTAATCCACGAAAAAAACACTTTAAATTAACTTTTTTTACGTTGTAATAGGTCCCAAAATTTGTTAGTGGACAAGGATCATATATATGCTCTATGATGGCTTAAATCAGTCAGTTTTTTTTTAATTTTCCAGAACGGCGAAGGCCAATCCACCTTGCCGCCAGCCGACGGCGTATTATTCCACTGCCACGGCGGAGGCTTCGTGGCGCAAAGTTCTAAGTCACACGAGATGTACCTACGCGAATGGGCCGCGAAGCTGAATGTCCCCATACTCTCTGTGGACTACAGTCTCGCGCCTCAGGCTCCTTTCCCTAGGGCGCTCGAGGAAGTGTTTTACGCTTATTGCTGGATGCTGAACAACTTAAAGGAGATCGGTACTACGGGTAAAGTGACTTTTTGAGTTATTTTGTTTTTAAAACTTCGCGATTTTAACTAGTAGTTATTATTACAAAATATATATACCTTATATTACTTTGACGTTTCAGCCACATTACAGCGGCCCGTAGTCACGAATAGACACAATATTTTTAATTGTTACTTATAATAGAAAGTAAATCTGTAAACAAAATTTATTTACCTGGGGTAATTTTGCCATGCAATACCGATTAGACTCTTTGAAATATTCATCCCTAAGGGTGCATTTCTATTAGAGATGATGAGATGAGCTATGCAGCTATGCTGCAAAGATGTGAAAGCTACGCTACGAAACTATGGGACCGTTTCCACGAATGATAAGCTATGTAGCCGCTCGAGGAAGATCCAAAGCACACATTCACAGCACGCATCCAGAGTACGCATCTTTCCATATAAAAAACAGCTTAGTTGAACCCGTGCTTATGCTATGTAGACCAATGAATATGATTGGTGGATCAAACGCATCATTAACAACGTAGAATAGCACATCTCTGGTGAAAAGGCACCCTAAGGCCGGGGCCGCACTGGTAAGGCGACCGGCGACGCGACGCGACGGCGACTAAATCAAACATAGTTCGAGCTATGTGAGGGGCTGCAGGGGCCGCAGCGGCGACGGCGACTAAATCAACTATGTTTGATTTAGTCGTCGTCGCGTCGCGTCGCCGGTCGCTTTACCAGTGCGGCCCCGGCCTAAGGGTACAAAAAGGGGGCTCGTGGGCGTAGATTTGCAAAAGCCAAGAAGGAAAAATTAGAGAGGGTAGGTGCTTTCTTCGGTGTATAATAGTAAAATAAAAAGTCATTTGTTGACATGAATAAGGTATTTGTTTCAGCGCCCTCTGTGACACAGAGAACTACTTGTAGATCTAAATACCATAAACTATCGATCATTAATGAAATCAATCTAGAAGCCATGTTAATTCGCATTAGATCTCGTAGATGGCGCTGCCATACATATTGACAAGAGGTTGATAGTTTTTTTTACGTACCGGAAACTTCTAGTCGTCAATTTTTTGTTAAATATGTAGTTGTATCAAGGATGGTATAGACTGGATTGGCAGTCGCCATAGTACGGATCGGCCGTGGTTTTTGTAGTTCGATTATTAAATCCTGATGGCGCTGAAATATAGCCAGAGGCTTTGAAGGCAAAACAATAAGACTACAGATGTTTCATATTACTACAAATGTATTATTTTTCAAAAATATTGCATAATAATACATTTGCAGTGATACGAAATATCTGTAGTCTTATTGTTTTGCCTTCAAAGCCTCTGGCTATATTTCAGCGCCATCTAGATTTAATAATCGAACTACAAAAACCGCGGCCGATCCGTACTATGGCGACTGCCAATCCAGTCTATATCATCCTTGGTTATATTCGGTATCCCAACAGGCAAGCGGATAGTATTCGCCGGCGACTCGGCCGGTGCTAACCTCTTAGCGAGCTGCACCCTCAAGATCCTCTCGGCTGGTCTCCGGCGGCCCGAGGGTCTGTTCCTGGCGTATGCGCCGCTACTCGTCAGCTTCACGCCGAGCCCGGCGCGCCTGCTCTGCCTCATGGATCCACTGCTGCCGTTTGGGTTCATGATGAGGTGCCTCAAAGGTATTTATAAATTTGACCTATAGATGTTGCACTGATATATTTTGTGAGGCCCTATGATGGCGCATCACCAGAGATCGGAATTTTCAGTGCAAAATATAAGACTGTTGCAATTAAGCTAGAGTTAGAACTATTTTTTTATCGATATCGATAGTTGTGCAATAGAAGAAAAAAACGGCCCACAAAATAAAAAACATATTTAATACAGAATTTTATTTTCCCTTCATTAATTTACCTCTTTGTTATCCGACTACGGCAAAGCCAAAAAGAAGAGTTATTAATTACTTAATATGATAAAGTATAGTTAAGGTTTAGATGGAATAACAAATAACTATAAAACAATCCCGTAACTTACCACTTCTTTTGCATATTATAAATTAACTGTTCGAATGATTATAAAATAATGTACCTAAATATATCGGTATGACTTTTTTACATTATATAATAATACTCGATATCGATAAAAAAATGGTTCTAACACTAGCTTGATTGCGACAGTCTTATGTTTTGCCGTGAAAATTCTAGGTTACGGATGTTTAAATGAGCGAATAAACCAGAAACTTTCGAGGCGCGAGACCCCTCAGACCGCGAGGCCGCGGGCGGTGCCCCACGTCTCCAACGCCTAGCGCCGCCTCTGTGTATTGAAACAGTTTTTCTTGGTTTCCTCTAGCTCTATTTCTATACAATGCGTCTTAAAATTATTCCGGAATGTATTTCGGCAGATGGTTAGGTTCGTTTGAGTGAACACACTTGTAGGCTTTCCATGGGAACTTTATATTCAAAATGTAGTCTTGCTTCGCAGTATATTTTGAACATCAGTCAATCTATGGAAACATTTGTCAACCGATATTGGCGCCGAGAAGGGGTGCAAGGAGGTACAAAATAAAACCTATAATTATGACGATGCACGCACCCTCCAGACACGGATGCAAGATTCAATGCACCTTCCTGAAAATAATTCCGACGGCGCCTAAAACACAGTTAAAAAAAGTCTGAAAAACGTTTACAGAGAAGTAATAACTAATTCAACTACCTGCTAAAATATTGAGGGTAAATTTTTAAACACCTTGTATAGGAACGCACGTTAAATCAGCTACCTACAACGTGCCAAATTTGCACTCGCACAAGTGCGTCCGTCCATACTTTACCTATCTGTCGAGAAATTATCGTAACTCATGCAAATTAAAAAAAAAATCTAAATATAGAAGTTATTATCAATCATTTATTATTGCTTTTATTCCAGCGTACGCTTGTCCAAACTCTAATACAAGAGGCAACAGTAAAGACGAGAAGCACGCCCCCGGCTCGAATGCTACCACGCCTATCGATAGCAACGGGTTCCTCAAAGTCAGTCCTTCACAAGGTAAATAATGTCAGTAAATTAGCCAAGGCAGGGCCCTCCCTCCCTACGCTACCCTGCCATATCCCTATGCTATGGCGGATTGATTCCGATTTCGAAAAGTCAGAATTTACGATTGATTTTACACTTCCGATTGGGATTTCTGTTCTAACACTTATATCGAAAGTTGCACTCGGAAGTTGCTTGTCATTAACCGTCTCTGTGTTTGTTTTCTCTAAGTATAGCACTGATTCCGATTTTGTTGCCGGTTCTATAAACTCGTCACCAATGTATGTTTCCATTTATATGACAGAAGGCATAAGTGAGGGCCCGTCGTCGTTCGAAGAAGTGTCGCCATCAGACCTCGCTGAGTTGCAAGCTCACAAGTCTGGGAGCGAGCGGCGGAAGTCTTCCGATACCACCATCAGCGCTGCTTCGTTGCAGAGCGAACACACTGCAACTGGTAAGTTACCAGAAGCCATCAGTAGGGCTCTCCTTCTTTCTAAATAGTGTCAGTATCATATCTTGCTGAGGTACAAGCTCACAAGTCTGGCAGCGAGCGGCGGAAGTCTTCCGATACAACTATCAGTGCTGCATCGTTGCAGAGCGAACACACTGCTACTGGTGAGTTATCAGAAGACATCAATAGGATCTGCCCTCGTTCGAAAAAGTGTCACCACACTATCAAATCTTGCTGAGTTATAAGCTCATAAGTCTGACAGCGAGCCATTTGGTCTGCATCAGTCAACCAATCTTAGTAATATTATAAATTGTGAATGTTTGTATGGATGGATTAATGAATGTGTGGATGTTTATTAGGTACTCTTTACGCTAAAACGGTTTGACGGATTCTAATGAAATTTGGCACACAGATAGTTTATAACCAGGATTAAGATATAGGATACTGATTGACCCGGAAAATTATATAGTTCCGGGATAGCGATAAAAAATTCTTCACACATGAAGTCGCGGGCAACATATAGTCATGGATATAAATAATTTATGATACCTGGCTCCTGCAATTGGGAATGTCTAAAAAAAAATACCAGTGGTTTTTATATTTTTTTTGTATAGAAAAGTCAATTATAAGAAACTAATTTCAATATTTTGTCATTTAGTTCTCTACTTTTTTCAAAATTAATTATTGAAACTATTTTAGTTGATGACGTCAGATTATAATTGAGGGCTCCCACAATGCCAAATTTCTAAATCTATCTAAATGCTTACGATAAGGCAACCCCTTTAATTATTTTTTGCGTAGTGGTACACTATACACTATGTCACTTTACTGGCACTGACAAAGTGCTAGATGTCAGACAGCGGGTCCAAATCAAACTCCGTAGTATAATCCACGCGTAAATTGTGAAGAATTCTAACCACACAGAATAAAGTACGACTTGAACCGGACACGCAATTGGGATGCACCAAAAAAAATAACCTATAGTTTTTATATTTTTTTTGGAAAGAATAGGATATTTTAAGACACCATTTTCATCGATTTTGAATTTGGTTGAGTATTTAATTTTTTATATTTTTTTTTAGAAATACGTTGGATGACGTCACAGTGAGAGAGCCACGTTCCATAGCCTAGAAAAATTCAAGTCGTACATAACATAATCTGTGGCACTACCACGGCACTACTGAGACCCTACTACGAAGTGCATAATTCGAACTTCGTTTCATGCCGTCCCGCTCACGCTAATATGATTTGACACGAGAGTGAGAGGGATGATACGATACGAACTTCGATTTTTGTAGTAGTGCATCTGATTTGTCTTGTCACTGTCAATATTACAAGCACGGCTTAGGGTCCTAAATGAACCATGACAAAATAGTTATATTTATTTCTCTTCTTTTAGCTTCGATTATTCCTGTTTGTTTAATGGTGTGATAGTAAATAGATATTTTTTTATTAAAATCTGATATTTAAATTCTTTCATATTTACTTGTAACGTAGTAATTTAATAATTAAATTTGTAAAAATACATTGCGAGTATTGTATACATTTCGGACTTTATGATAAATGACAACTGTTTAAAGCCAGGTGTGCATCATGTGATTAAAGTTCTGTCTTTGTCACTCTTTGCTATTATAAGCAGGACAGCAACATTTCAAACTGTCAATTTGCTTTAGAGTGCAGACCTGCTTTATATCTGCCTTTGTGACGATTCACTGCAGGGGTCAAATGAAGGTCATTACTTAAATTTTCTTTATTTAATTCAGATTATCATATTTTTGGAATCTGATTTCTGAAAACGCTTCACAAAGCCTATTTCTCGAAACGGTTTTCGATTTATTATATGTTGCCAAAAATTGGGACATCCCAATTTACACCAATGTCAAATGAAGTTCATTGCTTATTTGTTATATAATAAATTCATTACATAATATTAAAATTAAATAACTATAGAAAACGATTTAAAAAGCATTTATCTCGAAATGGTTTTCGATTTTCTATACATTGCAAAAAAATAGACATCCCCAATTTGGTTTTATTTACGTAAATTTACTTTCGTCAGGTATAACGCCGATTGAAGACAAGTCGCAACAGGTGGTGTCAGATTTTCTGGAGCGATATGTACTTGACAGTGACACTGATTCGGAGGGACGACGCATACCTGTCATCAAGCCCAACAGGACGTTAGAGGAGCTCAGGTGAGAGAAGCGAACGACATTTTATTAAAAGTTTGATTTAATTTAGTTTGAGCAAGATACAATACAATGGTGGTGGTGTGAGCAGGACTGAACAAATGGACCTAAACAGTATTTACGAGCATTTTTTTTAACTTGCAATTTTTGTTTGTGTCTGGTTAAGGTCAAGTTTTTCGTAATGTAGTTTTGTTGACAATGCAAGTACAGTTGTATCATGGTGAAAAATACGGATAACTCACGCCTATAGACGTCTATAGACGTGAGTTATCCGTATGTTTTCGCTATAAGTGAGTCTCACGGTAGTTTTATGTTCAAAGGTATACAATCAATAAGACACTTTCTGGGGCCTGTTGCATAACAAAGTACAACTTATATTACAAGCAGAACTCCCTTTCTAGTTAATATAACTGAAGCGAGAGTTCCGCTTGTAATATTAGTTGTACTTTGTTATGCAAAAGGCCCCGGGTAGTATAAAAAATAGAAGACACTTTCTGGTAGTATAAAAATTCCACCATCGCGCTTCCCGCCGAAAGTCTAAGTTCCATCGTCAGCGTCACCATCTCGATGAATGGCAGTCCACCACTACGTTTTCTTCGGCACTTCCTGCCACATACGGTGAAACTGTGGAACCAGCTTCCGGCAGCAGTGTTTCCAGACAACTATGACATCGGGGCTTTCAAGGGTTTATACTTACTTTCAAGGCCGGCAACAGATTGGTGACTCTCTTCTAGTTGCTAATATTCATGGGTGGTGGTGATCATTTTCCATCAGATGACCCGCTTGCTCGTTTGCCTCCCTCTCATAATTAAAAAAAAATGAAAAAATAGACATTTGCGGCCTACTTACAGAATAAAGTTTTTATTTAAATTTTTGACTGGCTGTTTTTTTAAATCACGAATTGATGTGATTTTTTATTGATTGTTTAGTAATAGGGAAGCGGAATCGGAAAACTCGAGCACACTGGTGGGTGAACCGCCTCTGCTAGAAGATCCGGATAATAGAGAAAGCAAGAAAAGGATAAAAACGAGGTAATTATGTTTTGACGTGAGAACGTCTAATAAATCGATGAACGCCGGCTGCACGCACGAAAAAGGATGGCTCAGTGTAACGTACATAACGCATTGTCCCGTTACGCGTCCCGTTACGCTCGAGCCGATGAACGATCGGAGCGAGAGCGCGGCACGAGCGAGCGAAAGGCACAATCGGCAAAAGTATGCAATTATTTCATCAATGTTTTGTTATGACGTTGTCACGTTAAACTATCGTCCGTAAACCGACTTTTTGAAGTGAAAACTTCTTTAGCGGCGTTGTGCATTTTCTTTCCCGGAGTGCAACCCGTTGTTTTTTTTTGGGTCCCGTACTTGAAGGGTGACAAACGGTGCCCTATTACTGAGACTCCGCTGTCTTTCCGTCCATCTGCCATAGAGCTCTATCTCTTGAATAGCAAGACACTAGAAATTTTCACCAATTATTTAAATAAATAAATAATAAATAAATATTAGGGGACAATCTTACACAAATCGACCTAGTCCCAAACTAAGCAAAGCTTGTACTATGGGTACTAGACAACGATAAACATACTTATATAGATAAATACATACTTAAATACATAGAAAACATCCATAACTCAGGAACAAATATTCGTGCTCATCACACAAATAGATGCCCTTACCGGGATTTGAACCCAGGACCTCTTGCTTCGTAGGCAGGGTCACTACCAACTAGTCTAAAGCGGTCGTTAAACGTCGCGTCGTTATTTATAACTATGGCCGCACAAATACTAAAAATAAAGCAAAATTAAAGGGGACGCGAGGGCTCTTGACATCGCTTTCACCGTCTCTTTCAGTAACCATTTTTACCGTTTGACTGAAAGTAATAGTGAATGGGATAGCAAGCGTTCGCGCGTTGGAGAATACGGCCTCTGCTCCAACGTTCGCTATATTGGTGATGTATTCAGACTATTGTTTTATTTGTAAAAATGTTTGCTATAGAATAAGTGAAGCGGCGACGGGGATAATGGGCGCAATGTCGTCGCGGCTTGCCTACATCACTGGCTCGAACACCATCAACCGATCTACGCAGGAAGAGTAAGTTCCTATATTGATAAAGTTTAGATTGAGTACTCTTTTAAAATATAGGTATACTCCGGATTACGTGTCAGCAGATGCTTGAGTTAGTTTGACTAATCGACCTCGGAAAAGGGGTTGCCATAATGTATATCCATAATTTTAATTTGTCATTCATAAAGTAAGTAATTTATTTCTGAAGCAGTGTTTTCTTCAGAATTAAATAAATAAATAAATAAATATCATGGGACAATTCACACCAATTGACCTAGTCCCAAAGTAAGCTAAGGAAAGCTTGTGTTATGGGTACTAGGCAACGGATAAACATACTTATATAGGGGCCAATCAACTTTTAAACCGACTATAATCTGTCCGCGACATTTTTCAAACAATTGCAGATTTTTGTAAGTAAACATGTTTTTTCTGTAATTTAATAGATGAATAGCATGAATACATGCCGTCCTACGTAAGTTTAACCTATTAAACCGTGAAATATCTTGTTGGAAGTACGATTTTTGGTAACGCCAGAGACAATTTTGGTAACGCAGGAGACGCCAAAAACGTCGGTTTAAAAGTTGATTGGCCCATAGATAGATACATACTTAAATAAATATTAAACACCCAAGACCCGAGAACAAACATTCGTATTTTTCATACAAATATCTGCCCCGACGCGGGAATCGAACCCGGGACCTCAAGCTTCGTAGTCAGGTTCTCTAACCACTAGGCCATCTGGTCGTCTAGAATTATTAATAAACTAACCTAACA